>JAJHZJ010000149.1:307500-1507500 GCA_023548195.1 Bettongia penicillata ogilbyi
CTTCAATAGAATAAAAGCTGCTTGAGGTCATAAACTGTTCTGTTTTTGTTTATATTCTCACTTCTTAGCATAGTGCTTGAAATATAGAAGTTACTTAATATATATTTGTGTATTGTTTGCTATTAATTCTTAAAATAAGTGCACACTTTTATGCCTATGTTTTCCCTTCCAAAAATATATTTGACCAGTTAACCTAGAGACTTTAGGCTAAGGTTTATTAGAAGGAAGTAGAGAGTCTTTATTCCACCAAGTAGAGAGGCATTTTATTCTACCAAAATCAAGTACTAATTTTTTTGTTTAATAATCCACAAACAATAAGCACATTAAGAGATTTTGTTATTATTTCATTCAACCAGTTGGGTAATGTCAAAGAAAAGGCCCACTCTCCAATATCACTTATAAAAGCCTGTCTCTTCCTTGATTTTACTTCATTAAGAATGCAAGAGCAAATAATTCTCATACAAATTTATATAAATAGGAAAGTATTTATGTAGGTTGGATATTTAGTGCCTTTCTTATATTTATAAAATATTTTATATCTAATTATATAATATATTATAATAATATATTATATTATTATAATATATTATATTATGTGATAATAATATGTTATATTATATAATAATATATAATAAAATAATATATAAAAATATTTTACTATACCTCTTTCACCTCTTTCCCACAAGACACTCACAATTGTGTGGGCTCTAGCATGGACTCCTTCTATGAAAACTTGGTCTATTCTGGCTATTTTTCCTGTATTTGCTATAGCCCCATTTCTCTTTTATCCATAATCACAATCCAAGTCTATAATAATAATGCAAAGTGTAGTGGCTCTGCCTTGATAGTAGAAGGAGTTTGTCATAAAAATCTTTGCAGAGCTTTTCCATTTTCCTTTAATTTCATGTCCTCCCATATTCATTCACATTTGCTCTTTTACTGTCTTTCTTTAGTTTGAGTGTCTCACAAGGCTTTTTTAAAAATACACCTAATACTCCTTTCTGTTTTATGAGGCAAATCTACTCACACTCCACATTACTGGGAGTAATTTGGCATATCTCATTAACAGAAAAGTATTTATTTTCTCCTTTTCAATGGAGTTTCCTGCTACCACTGCCCACAAAAGTTGACAAAATTATTAAAAATCTACAACAGAAGGTATTATTGTTGATGGAATGGATCTGTCTCAAAGTCAAATCCCTCCTCCTTTACCACAGTGAAGTTTTCTCTCTCTTTCTCATCCTAGAATTCATCTCCTCACTCCCACTTTGGAGAATTCCTGGGGTGGGAAGAGGACCTTCCAGTGGAGTAAAGGTAGAGATGAAATATGCTTTCATATGTTATAACTCAGAATATATTTTAACTCACAGAAAAAAATGTGTAGACTCCATAATACTACTAGGAATATGTGTCATGAAATTTTTATGCACGATCTGTCATTCTGCTACTCTTAGAATTCTTTTAAAAAAAACTAGGAAGAATTCAAACAATGTTTGATTCAGATAAGTTATGAGACCAAATCTGATTAAAGGATTCTCATTACTGTTCTCTTGCTAGTGTATATTCTATATAATAGGCACACTAAGAGTCCCAGAATCCCACCCACAGTCCATCTAAGACCCAAAGATCAATGAACAGATGAATATTACCACCTCCACACATGTCCTAAGACTTACTACCATATTCATACACTTCTGTCAAAAAGATCTTGGATTTTAGTGGACTTGTAGTCAATAAAATGAACAATGTGATCTGGCAGTCAGAAAAACAACTGAACAGAATCTAAGGTTGTAGTGTCCAGAATAAAGAAGGGGATAGATACCCTGATTTTTCTCTGTCCCATTCAAATCATATCTTTCATGTGCCTGCACCGAGTGGACAAAGGGATAGAAATCATGCATTTTGATTCTTTTGAATTTATTTGATTGATTCTTGATATCTCATAAAGTCATTAGCTTCCACTTCCCCAATTCTAACTTTAAAGGTGTTGTTTTCCTCAATTAGCTTTTGTGCTCACTTTTCCATTTGGCCAGTTGTACTCTTTAAGGGATTGTTTTCTTCAGTGGATCTTTTTATCTCCTTTTTCCTTTGGCTAATTCTACTTTTTAAGTAGTTGTTTTCCTTTTCCAAGCGGCAGACTCTTTTTTTCACATTTCTCTTGCATTTCTTTTCCCAATTTTTCTCCTCACTCTCTTATTTGATTTTTAAGCTCCTTTTTGAACTCTTCAATGAGTTCTTTCTGATTCTGAGACCACTTCCTGTTTTACTTTTGGGTTTTGACCTTAGTGTCTTGACATTGTTGTCCTCGCCTGAGTTTGAGTCTTCATCTTTCCTGTCACTGCAATAAATTTCTATGGTTACATTAGTTGGTTTGTTTGTTTATATATTTGTTGGCCTTTTCACTTTCTTTTAAATTTGAGCTTTCCCCCTGATGGTAGCATCTGTCCCTGATTTCTTGTGCCCAGGGCTACAGGTGCTGGCTGTTTACTTGGTACTTCACTGATGTTGCTCTGGGGATCACTTAGGAACCTTGTGTCTGATGCTGTATTGAGGGATTGGGGTGGGAAGGGACTGACACTGCTGATAGCTATAGGGGTCTGGTATCTTACCTTGTGTTGAGCTGGCATCTTAGTGGTGGTGTTTGGTGTGTGCTGAGGTCAGTGAGGGACTTTCTGCATTTCCCAGGGGCTGCACTGAGGCATGTGGTGATCTGGCCACTGGTGATTACCTATTTACCCAGGGATTTACATTGCAGGGACCCATGCTGGAGGCTGTCTGTTTGCTTAGGCACCCATAGGGTTGGCATTTATCTGTTTCCCCAGGGCTACACTAAAGGACAAAGAGATCTGGCTGCTGGAGGTTGCCTCTTTGCCATAGTCTATACTGAAGCACATGATGATTGTCAGAGCTGGAGTCTGCTTATTCCCCAGATATGCTGAGACATAGGGATAGGTGGGTGTCCTGGATTGGTATTTGCCTACTCTACCACACAGGGTCTCAGGATCTCCCACTGGTTTGCTGAGGTGGGGCTTGCTGGAATGCTTCTTGTCCTGGAATGTGCTCCCCATTTTACCTGAGTGATACAGACCTTTCTGGCCAATCTTCCAAGTTTTTTGGTCTCAAAGATTGTTTCCCCCCATCTTCTTGCTGGTTCTGCTATTCCAGGATTTGTTTTGGAGTACTATTTTATGACTGCTTGGAGGAGAGTATGGGAGAGTTGTGGTGATTTCACTGCTTACTCTGCCATCTTGGCTCCTGGAGTCATGTATTTTGAATGTCATTTTAAGTGTACATGTGGATATTGTATGTGAAGAAACAAATTGACAAAATGGAATAAATTTAGAGAAGGGTGACCCAGATAGTCAAAGAACTGGAAACCATGACATGTGAGAATTGGTTGAAGGAAATATGAATGGTAAATCAGGAAATCTGAATGTACTCTCCCTCTCTGAAAGTAAGGAAGTAGAGACTGGATATCTGGCTCCTTGCAAGAAGCTGAATTAAGAAAACTTGTGTGGTATGGTAGAGAAGGTAATGGTCACTGGAATTAGAAAGACCTAGGTTTAAATCCGGCTTCAGATACTTGCTGACTGTGTAACCTTGGACAATAGCCTAACATCTCTGGGCCTTAGTTTCCTTAATTATAAAATGAGAGGATTGAATACGTTTATCTCTTAGGTCCTCTCTATGATCCCATGAATTTGAGTTGGACCTCAGAAGATTGGTAGGACATTGCATTCTCGGTTTAGGGAAAGGCAATAGAGTCAGTTGAAGAGGAATAAAAGGATTTATGAGCATCCTCAAAGGCTTAAACAAAATTATGTATATGCACATTGTAAACACTAAATGCTTATTAAATAAATGCTAAAGAAATACAGGAGAATTAATTTAGAATACCTTGTTCAGATGTGTTATTGTGGCAAAGTACTCAAAATTCTTCAGTAACTAGACTTTGATGTTTACTGCACACTCGAGGCCTATGGCTTTCTGGAAACCATTTTAATTTTCCTCAGGGGCAGCTAGATGGTGCAGTGGATAGAGCACTAGTGCAGGCATCAGGAGGACCTCAGTTCAAATCTCATCTCAGACACTTGATACTCACTAGCTGCATGACCTTGGGCAAGTCGCTCAACTCCAATTGCCTCATCCTGGGTCATCTCCAGTCATCCTGATGAATATCTGGTCACTGGATTCAGATGGCTCTGGAGGAGAAGTGAGGCTAGTGACCTACACAGCCCTCCCTCACTCAAAACAAAGTCAAGTGCAAGTCATGTCATCCTTTCTCTGATGGCATGATCTCCTTCAGCAATGAAGGACTAATTTTCCTCATGGGTTCTATTTCTGAATAGAAGAGGGTTTTTTTGTTATTTTTCCCCACAAAATTTTTCTTTTAAGTATGGAATCAAATGGGGGGATTCCAGTCTTTCCACCCTAAATGTATACTAAGAATAACCCTGGACGGTTTTAGTGAAAATTCTTCACATTTAAGTAGGGCTTCACAGTTTAAAAGAATGTTTTACATATGAAGTTTATATACATAAAATCTATATATTTATATCCCATGCATGTGTACCTATTATATAAATAAACATACACATACATGCATATACATATGCCTGTATATATGTACACACACACATATATATATATATATTTATTCCACATGCATTTATTGCTGATCATATGGACAGAGTGAATGTTCCATTATAGACTGAGTATTCCATTGTTGTCCTTGCAGTGTCAAGAGGACTAGAGGAAAGTCCTAAATCATTGAGCGGACCTCTCGGTGGAGACCCCATGGGAGGACATATACAGAGATTATACAGGATAAGAGCTATTAAATGGATTGCAATCTGTGTCACTAGTAGGAGTATCCACATATCAATCAAAATGTACCAAGCATTGTTAGAATCAGAGTATTACCTCACATGGCTTTTACAACAGATCTGTAACAGGAAGCATAGCTATTACTTCCATTTTTCATATAAGTAAACTGAGTCAGTAAGGAAAAATGTTTTGTTATCAAAACTATTTGGTGTTGGCTAAGAAATGGAGTTGTGGATTAGGGAAATAGATTAGGTACATTAGACACTTATAAATGACAATAGTAATTTACTGTTTGATAAACCCAAAGACTCCAGTTTCTGGGATAAGAACTCAGAATTTGACAAAAACTTCTGGGAAAACTGGAAAATAGTATGGCAGAAACTAGGCATAGACCAACATCTCACACCATATACTAAGATAAGGACAAAATGAGTATATGATTTAGATATAAAAGGTGATACTACAAGAAAATTAGGAGAGTGAGGAATAGTTTACCTGTCAGATTTATAGAGAAGGGAAGAATTTATGACCAAGTAAGAGATAGAGAGCTTTATGAAATACAAAATGGATAGTTTTGACTATATTAAAATAAAGAGGTTTTACACAAACAAAACCAATGCAACCAAGATTAGAAGAGAAACAGAAAAGCTGGGAAACAATTTCTTACAGCAATTAGTTCTAATGAAAACCTTATTTTCCAAATCTATAAAGAATGGAGTCAAATTTACAAGAAAAGAAAGTCATTCCCCAACTGATAAATGTACTGAAGACTGTTCAAAATGAGCAGTATTCTAACAAGATTCTATTGAATCTGGGAATCATTGGTTTATCTAGCACTCCTCTGGCACAGCACCTATACCCTCAGAGCATAAGCAGTTAATGGGTTATAATCTCTAGACAGCTTATTTGCTCCAAGGTCACGCAGTTAAAATATCTGAGGTTGGGGGGGATATGAACCAAGGTCTTCCTGATTCTAAGTCCTATGCTCTACCCAGTTTGCCTCTAAAACAGGGGTTCCAAACCTGGAGTCTGAAGACATTTAAACAAATATTTTGATACCTGTGAGTCTATATAATTTATTTCCTTTGTAACCCTAGCCTATATATTTTATTTTGTGTATTTAAAAAAACATTATTCTGAGAAGCCCATATTCTTCATCACACTGATGAAGTGATCCACGACACACACGAAAAGGTAAAGGACACTTGCTCTAATAGACATTTGTTAAAATAAAAAAACTTGCTAGAAATCAACTTTCTACCCAGTTGTGTTTTAACCCAGTTTCTCTATGCATGAGTAATTTCTTTGACCTCAAGAAAAGAGAGAGGGAAGTCTTACTGTGGTGTTGCATTTGTTTATTTTATTTTATTTCTTCAATGATTTATTATTTCTGTGCAAATAATCTCTCCAGTAAACACAGATAGTCAATCCTAGGACTCTATGAGTTACTGTAGCCCAGTGGCCAACTTTTTCATGATGAGACAGATGGAGACATTATGCTGTGTGAAAAGTGAAAGCTTTTCAACCTTGGTAAGAAATGGTGGGTTTTACACTATGCCAGTACAACCCTTGTGAATTCCAGGTGACCTGCATGCCAGGCCAAGATATTCGGATGGGACTTTAGGTGGGTTCTATCTAGGTGATTTGGTTTTGTTTGAAGGAGAACACAAGGAGGTACAATACAATCACTATGATTGCAAGCCTATAGCATAATCAGTCAGCTGTAACTCAGTTTAGTTCCCCTCTACCATCTGCAATGTATACAACACATAATCAAGTGTTTTTCTACCTTACAGACTGTCCAGCAAAATGAGATCAGAAAAAAAACACATGCAAAATTATTTCTTGTATCCAATTTAGTATAATTAAATCAACAAAGAATTGGTCATCCTCCAGGACATGAAAATAGCTCTGCTCTACAGGACTGTTCTTCCTTTATTTATCATAGTAATAGCATTTTACTTGCAATGGAGACTTAGGATCTTGATTTTTCAGTTCACTATTCATTCCAACAAATGACTCCTCTTTCCTAGAGCAAATGTCAACACTAGTTACCAAATGTTCAGTGACTTTCAGTTGTTCCCTAGCCTTCTCAGATCAAAATGAGTCCATTGATTTGAACTTGTACTTGGGCACATTGGTATTTATCTGTCTTTCTGTCTTTTTCAGATCAATTATTCTCTAACCATGCCTCCTCAATCCTGCACTTGTGTAACTGACCTTTTGAATCTAAGTGTAAGACTTTTTATTAAATGACATTTTATTTTTATTTGCACATTGTTCTGGCCAGTTGAAACCTTTTTCAATTCCAGTTTTGTCATCCATATCAGCTATATCTTTTGACTGTGATTGGAAGAATAGTATACTTTGCCCAGGGCAGAATAAAGTCTTTCCTTCTCTTGAAATACATGCAGAGTAGCACCCTTCTGTTTGCATTTGTAAGTCCCTTGTCATAATTTCCAATATTTTCAAGTTTTCTATACTAGTTCACTTTGTTTATTATCTTTCTAATGAGCCTAAGGAGACATCCTTGTCTTCTCAGTAACCCACTGAAACAAGTGATTTGAATAATTTTGTCTGAATAATTTTATCTGCTACATGTTGGTGAGTGACTTCTTATCTTATTGCCCTCCTCAAACCCAAGGATCTCCTTTGTTTAAACTATTAGATTCCTAAGTACTCACTAGGCTTGCCAGAATAAGTAGGAGGTCAAGCATATTTCCTAAATAGTGAGAGTTCTTCTATGGAGATCTCTGACACACGATGTGGTTTTCCTTCAACCCTCTATTCTGGAAGGGACATGTTGAGATTCACTGTGCTAAACCCAATCCCTACTCTTTCCTAGGACTCCTATGCACCTTTCCCAGAATGTTCCATATTGGGAAATTGCTATACTCCACAGTTTAGCTGCTGCTTCAATAACTCATTCCAGGTTTATATGACCACAGAAGAGAGAAACTAGAATATTGCTAAATAATCTCTCACTCCTCTGTATAAAACTCTGGACCTAGTTCCTATTGTTGAGATATCCTGATGTGTGAAGGACAAAGAGTTCTCATGACAGGAGAAAGCAAAACCACTTGGCAAGTTCAAAAGATGACTTCTCCCAAGACCTTTCTACTCCCTCAGTAGCCTAAGGATGGAGCAGCCTTGAAATCCTTGATAGCCTGACCTGCCCACCTAATATTTGCCTTTCATGTCTTCCCATTACCACCATCATATATCTTTGATTGCTCTGCCTTTAGTTATTCATTATTTCTTCTCCTTTATTTTTCTCTTTTACTATTTCATGCCCTTCTTTGTGTGAAGTAAATCACAATAGTAATAAAGGCTTAATGTTTTTATTATCATTAGTCTTTAACTTCTGCATGAAAGCTTCAAAATTCACAAAACAGCTGCAATGCACTAGGCACAACATTTATGTTGGGGGTAGGAGGAAATGCATCCCTGATTTGTAGTCTCAGCCTTCCCATCCCTTGAGAAAATCTTCTGCAATAACCAATGTTGTTCATGACCATTGGGAGCTGTCCAACATGAGATTAGGCTGCATTGTTAGGTAGTGAACTCCTTAGGGATTGAGTTGCTCATCACACAAAGCATTTAAGCAGAAGTTACATGACTATCTAAATCGGAGATAAATAAAAATAAAACAAAATACCAATAAGCAAAACCCAAATATAAGCAAAGAATAAGTTCTAAATTCATTTGATTATAAACTCTTTGAGAGCAGAAATTGTCTTTGGCCTATTTATGTATCCCCAGAGCTTAGCACAGTGTCTGGCACACAGTAGGTGTTTAATAAATGTTTATTTATTGACCAATTGAGTGGACCACACAGATTCCAGAGTAGATGTTTTAAATAATCGTACTCAAGTGTTCCACCAGGCAGAGCTGAACCCAATGAGTTAAAATTACAGAAAAAGGATCTCAGAATTTCCTAACTCTCAGAGCTGTCCAACAAGAGATGGGGCTACCTTGTTAGACAGTGAACTCTGTTAGTGAATTCCCCATAACTGAAAGCATTCAAGAAGTTAGATGCTATTTTAATGGGACTTAATTAAAAACAGAACAGATCAAGTCTCAGATAATGAAAGAATAAGTTCTGAACAGACCAGTCAGATTCCAAGACTGATTTTTTTTTTTAAAAAAAATAAATAATGAAAATCAATAAATCTGTGAGGGGGAAGTCACAGAAAAGGAAAACTTAGAATATCCTAAATATTGGAGGTCCAACAGTAGATCAGAGTTCCCTGTTATTGTGATCACCATTAGTAGTGAAATCCCCATCATTAGAAGTATTCAAACATGAATCTCATGAGTTTATTATTCAATGATGGGGAGCTCTCCAAGAATGTCATGCTGAATTTAAGTATTTCTGCATTTTATAATAACATGAAGCAGCATGATATAGCTGATGCAGACCTGACCCTGGATCCATGAAAACTACAATCACCTTCTGCTTCTCATACATAGTGTCATCTGAGACAAGTCATTCAACTTCTAAGTACTTTAGGCAATTCTCTAAGAATATAAATTTCAGGAAAGTGTTGCTGTATTAGCAGAGGGAATTTCCTCATCTGAGAGTTCCTTATACCAAAGAAATCGCTGGTTCTGGCCTATTTTTGTTTAATTTCTGTATTGATGGATGTGTGTTTGTCCACGCCATCAGAGAAATGATGACATCACTTGCGCTTGATTTTGGGGTTTTTTTGAGTGAGGGAGGGCTGTACAGGACACCAGCCTCACTTCTCCAGAGCCATCTGAATCCATTTATCAGGATGACTGGAGATGAACCAGGATGAGGCAATTGGGGTTAAATGACTTGCCCAAGGTCACACAGCTAGTAAATGTCAAGTGTCTGAGGTGAAATTTGAACTCAGGTCCTCCTGATGCCTGCACTGGTGCTCTATCCACTGCATCACCTAGCTGCCCCTACACTTTAGGTGTAAGTACTTTATACTTATACTTTATACCTTTATACACTGTAGGTACTTTATACCTAGATTTTCATAACGCATTTGACAAACTCATGATATTCTTTTGGACAAAATGGAGAGACAGATATGGGCTGGATGAGAGTATAGTAGAGGGAAGTGGACATATTGCTGGTTAAACAATTATATTTAAAGTATATTTAAATAGTGTTGATTATGGATCAGTATTAAACTAGAGGAAGTGGTGAGCCACAAGGCTCTGCCCTGTGCCCTGTCCTGTTAACTATCTTTATCAATGACTTGCATGAAGACATTGATAGGATGCTGAATCCTTCCCATCCTTAAATTCTTATTTCAAATGTCAACTTCTTCAAATATCCTTAATTCTTTCAGTGGTGAATGATCTTTCCTTCCTTATAATTATCATAGCACTTTGTTTCTACCTGTCTTATACACTTAGCATGTTCTGCTCTGTTATAATTATTTCTGTCCACATCAAATTCCCTAATAGACTTCAAGTTATTTTAGTACAGGAACCTTGCTATATTTGTCACTGCATCTCCCTGGTACAGTGCTTTACACAAAACAGATGATTAATAAAGAAATTAATTGATATATGAATTAATAAATAAATGTCACATGATAAATTTAGGCTTAACAAAACACTTGGAGAGTCTATTATATACTGGATAACAAAGTCAAAACAAAAGGACCTTGTTGAGTTGGAAGGACCACTTGAAATTTTTTTAAAATGGAATTTAATAGATGTTAACATCCTTCATTTAGGTTCAAAAAACAATTATACAAATACAAAATAGGGAAATCTGCTTTAACAGTTATTTATGTGAAAAAACTTGGAGAATTTTTAACCTAACAGACCAATGCAGCTGATAACAAATGTTTTGCAATTAGGTTTTATTATTGATGCATAGAATCACTCCATAAGCATTTTTTTAATGTTTATTTATTTATTTTTAGATTTCAACATTCATTTCCGCAAAATTTTGAGTTCCAATTTTTCTCCCCATCTCTCTCCTCCCTCCACTTCATAATACCTTGCATTCTGATTACCCTTTCCTTCAATGTGCCCTCCCTTCTATCACACCCCATTCTTCCCTTATTCCCATCTTCTCTCTTTTCTTGTCAGGACAGAATTCTATATCTCATTACCTGTATTTCTTATTTCCCAGTTATACGCAATAACAATTCTCAACATTGTTTCTAATACTTTGAATTATAACTTCTCTCCCTCTCGCTCTCCCCACTCATCCCTAGTGAGAAGGCAAGCAATTCAATACAGGCTGTATATGTGTCATTTTGCAAAAGACTTCCATAATAGTCATGTTGTATAAGACTAATTATATTTCCCTCCATCCTATCCTGCACTCCATTAATTCTATTCTCTAAGTCTTTTGTCACCTCCCAAAAGTGTTTACTTCTAATCATTCCCTTCTCCCATTTGC
The DNA here is from genome assembly GCA_023548195.1 of Bettongia penicillata ogilbyi. Classification (NCBI taxonomy): domain Eukaryota; kingdom Metazoa; phylum Chordata; class Mammalia; order Diprotodontia; family Potoroidae; genus Bettongia; species Bettongia penicillata. The sequence goes on from JAJHZJ010000149.1 coordinate 318,725, forward strand.
CCTCCCTTCTATCATCCCCCTCACCCCACTTGTCCTCTCTTCCCCTACTTTCTTGTAGTGTAAGATAGATTTCCATGCTAAACTGAGTGAGCATGTTATTCCCTCCTTCATCTATATGTGAAGAGAGTAGGCTTCACTTTTCCCCTCTCACATCCTCCCTTTTCTCCTCCCACATCCTCCCATTTCTCCTCCATTGAAGGTTTTCCTTATCTCTTTTATGAGAGACAATTTGTTCCATTCCATTTCTCCCTTTCTCCTCCAAATATATTCCTCTCTCACCCCTTAATTTTATTTTTTATAGATATCATCCCTTCTGATTCAACTCAACCTGTGCTCTGTGTGTGTGTGTGTGTGTGTATAATCACTCCACCTAACCAAATTGTCTCAAGAGTTACAAATATATTATCTTTCCATGTAGGAATGTAATTTCTCTTTCCTTTTTACCTTTTCATGCTTTTCTTGATTCTTGTGTTTGAAAGCCAAATTTTCTCTTCAGTTCTGGTCTTTTCATCAAGAATGCTTGAAAATCCTTTATATCATTGAATGACCATCTTTCCCCTGAAGTATTATATTCAGTTTTTCTGGGTATGTGATTCTTGGTTCTAATCCCAGTTCCTTTGACTTCTGGAATATTCTATTCCAAACCCTTCAATCCCTTGAAGTAGAAGCTACCAGGTCCTGTGTTAACCTGATTGTATTTCTACAATACCCAAATTGTTTCTTTCTAGCTGCTTCCAATATTTTCTCCTTGACATGGGAACTCTGAAATTTGGCTATAATATTCCTAGTATTCCTATAATATTCCTAATATTCTCTTTTCAGGTCTCTTTCAGGAGCTGATTGGGGGATTCTTTCAATATTTATTTTGACCTCTGGTTCTAGAATATCAGGGCAGCTTTCCTTGATAATTTCATGAAAAGTGATATCTAGACTCTTTTTTTTGATCATGGCTTTCAGGTAGTCCCATAATTTTTAAATTGCTTCTCCTGGATCTATTTTCCAGGTCAGTTGTTTTTCCAATGATATATTTCACATTATCTTCTATTTTTTCATTCTTTTGGTTTTGTTTTGTAATTTCTTGGTTTCTCCTAAAATCATTAGCTTCCATCTCCTCCACTCTCATTTTTAAAGAACTATTTTCTTCAATGAGCTTTTGAACTTCCTTTCCCATTTGGCTAATTCTCCTTTTTAAAGCCTTCTTCTCCTAATTGGCTTTTTGGACCTCTTTTTTCCAATTGAGTTAGCCTATTTTTCAAGGTGTTATTTTCTTCAGCATTTTTTGGGTCTCTTTTAGCAAGTTGTTGACTCACTTTTCAAGCTCTTCCATGGCCTGAGACCATTGTGTATTTGTTTTGGAGGTACTGGATGCAGAAGCCTTGACTTTCTCTGATAGTATACATTGTTCTTCCTCATCTGAAAGGATGGAAGGAAACACCTGTTTACCAAGAAACTAATCTTCTATAGTCTTATTTTTTTCCCTTTTTTGAGCATTTTCCCAGCTAGTTACTTAACTTCTGAATCCTTTGTCAAGAAGAGGATCCTAGTGCTCCTCCTCACCCCAGGACCATGCTCAGGGCTGAGATTCAGATCAGCTGCTCAATTCCCCCAGGGTCTTTAGGCTGAGTGCTTCACAAATGTACATTGTAGCTGTTGCCACACTGCTGCCCCTGCAACCTGGGGCTGGAGGGAACCCTGATCCACTCTCACACAGTTGGGAAAGCTCTCTCACTGACCTTTGAAGCTTTCTTTGGTGCTTGTGGGTTGAGGGATCTGAGATCCTCCCTGCTGGGGATTCTGCCCTGGAGGCCTGTTCTGGTCCTGTTCCTGCTGGTGCTGGTGTTGTGTGGCCAAAGCTGAGTTCCACTCCACTACACATCCCATTTGATAGACCTTTCTTGTCAGCCTTCCAGGTTACCTTTGGCTGGAAATCTCTTTCACTCTGTCATTCTGTGGCTTCTGCTGCTATAGAATTTGTTAAGAGTCATTTTTTACAGGTATTTTATGGGCTTTGGGTGATGAGGTAGAGTATGTGTGTCTTTCTACTCTTCCATCTTGGCTCCATCCCCTCCACAAATATTTATCAAGCCCTGTCCTGGGATAAGGTATCTAACAACCAAGCTACATTCCATACTGATCTGACCACACTGAAAGTATCTTCTTCTCTAAGTATCACATTTTATGTAAGACATTGACAAGTTGCAGTATATCTAAAGGAAGATTAGTAGAATTCTGAAGAGTCTAGAAACCAATACAGAAATGATTGAAAGAAGTGAATATGTTTTGACTGGAAAATGAGAGTAGAAAGGACATGATAGCTGTCTTCAAATATTTGAAAATTTGTAATGTAAACAGAATAAATGCTCCAGAGTATAGAACTGTGACCAGTAAGGGAGAGTTATGGGAGGACACCTTTCAGAACTTTCCAACTGAGCTGTCCATCATGAGTTTTAGCTGCCTTTCAGTAACTAACTGCCTATTAGATAGTGATTTCCCCCTCACTGAAAGCACAGAGCAAAGGTTAGATAACTATAAAACTGAGACCTAAATAGGAACTATTATGTGCTGGGAATGTCAGAAAAAAGATTACTGCACTGGGTAGGAGGTCAGATCAGTTAATCTCTAACATTCTTTCCAGCTTTGAAGATCTATGATTTTATTTAAGTTACCTGCTAAGGTACTGTTTTCTATGATATATTTTATGTAAAGAATCACTGAGATAGGATTAATAAAAATCTTTCTTTGAAAAACATGGTGAGGAAAACATCATACCCTATTTCCTGAACATGTCCTATGCCTGTTCCCACTGGGCACAGGGCCAAGAATTATGCATTTTAAATGCCATTAAAAACAATTCACCACCTGGCAATAAAGCAAGAAGAGGCTGAATTAGAATTCTCAACCCCCTCAGTGACTTGATTATTCATTATCTATGGAGGTCACAAAACCTCACCAAGAGCAATTCCTACAGTCACTGTTAAAAAAGCACATTCATTCATTGCAAAGAACCACTATGGTATTTCAAATGCTTTGCATGCTAATCTTTCATGTGCCTAACCCCCAACTTCTTTGCAACTGTTACCTCACTGGTCTTTCAGATACCTTTTGAAATTCCTAAGGGAACTAATATAATCCCCATTTTACCAACAGAAAAAAATGAAAAGTATTGCACCAGAGTTCATCACTGCAATAGATTGTGAATGAAATTCCAGGTACTATTTCTCAAATGTCAGAGTTCAAAAAGGATGTTAGAATTTGTCTTGCCCAATGCAGAAAGCCCCTTGCTACATTCTAAATTGATCTATATGTAATCTGTGTTCAAACACTTTTAGCAAACAGAAAACTCAGTAGCTTTTCTCATTTCGGACAATTCTAATTGTTAGAAAGCTCTTCTTTAGATTGAGCTGAAATCTGCATATCAGAAGCTTCCATCCAATGACTCTAATGCTTCCATATAAAACTTCCTTGTGACCTTGAGCAAGTCATTTCACCCCCTTGGCTTCAGTTTTCTCCTCTGTAAAATGGAGGGGTTAGACTTGATGACCTCTGAATTTCATTTGAACCCTAGAGCTTTGATTCATTACCCATTCACTACAGAGCTCTAGCTGTAAAATTACCCCCTAATCCACATGACAATCCTTCAAATATCTGAAAATTTTTTTATGTTTCTCATCTTCTGGCTTACCAGGCCCTAGTTCATTCATCTGTTTACCATATAATAGGCTTTCCTGTGTGTTCACTTTCCTCTGGTTGTGATCTAGTTTTAGAGTCTTTCTCTTGAATTTTGGGACTCCAAATAGATCCTTGTAGATTCATTCTGATACCCATTTGATCTAGCATAAGGAAAGTTTTAAAGGAACACTTTCAGTAACAAAGGAGACAAGAAATGTTCCACCTAAAGCCAGATCTCTCTAAAACCACCTCAAAAATACAAAATATACTAAATTAAGCAAAATATTAACAAATTTAAAATATGAACAAAAAGTAGCCCCATAAAATAATCTACCCTCAAAAAGGTATATGCACACAGAGAGACAAACTAACAAAATATTATACTGTTAGCCCTGGATCACCAGTGGTCTGGCTCTGGGCTAGCATTGAGAAGAAAAGGACAGAATGACTTGAGAATCTAAAGGCCACCTAGAGGTTGGCATCTAACCCATCTGGGCTGATGCTGAGAGAAAAGGTACTGAAGCTGCTTTTAGAAAGACTTTCTGACTATTCTGTTCTAGTATAGTACACTCCCACCTTTGGCTTCTCACATGAGTCATTACGATGGTAGTCACTCTAGCAATTGTAGAGATAAGAGGAGAGTGGGAGAAATCACAAGTGTGTGAGGAAGGGATCATTGCTATTTATCTCTAGCAAGAAAGAAAACGAGGAAATAAGCAAACATTAAAAAACCTCCAATACAATGAAGAAACATGAGGATTTAGAAGAACCCAAAATAAAACTTCAGAGAAAGAGGCAATATGGCAAAAATCACTATTGTAGCCCCAAAAATATAATGGATTGGCTCCAAGGACTCTGTGGTAAATGGGAAGTCTAATAAAAGAAAAGATAAAGAATTGAATTTGAGCTCTTAAGGAAAAAAACCTTAGAAGGAGTATAAACAGTTTAGACTAGGATCTGGAAAGCATAAACAAATTATTGGGTAATCTGAGAAATAGAATAAAGGGAAAAAGTGAGAAAAAATTAATGCCATAATAGAGTAAAATTGAAAGATGAAAAAAAACAGTAAAAGAAGTCAAAACATCTACTATCAAAGGCAACTAATCTATAAAACATAATGGCAGAAAAAGAATATTGGACTCTATGATAAACTTGATGAAGCAAAAAGTCTGAGTATTCTACTTAAAAGAATCATAGAAGAAAATTCCCCAGGATCATTAGAACAAAAGAGAAAAATGAAAATAAATTACACATACAGATATACATGTACATGTATATACATAGTACATACTATAAGTGTGTATACATATACATAGCATGTATTTTAACATACTAAGAAATGTAATTGCCAAATCTCAAACTGTCCTGGTTAAAAAACATTCTAAAACCTTCCAATAAGAGACAGATGATATACCAAGGAACTCCAGTCTGAATCATACCAGATTGGGCAGAAAATTCAAAAAGAAAGGAAGGAAATATGATGTGACAAAACACAAACAAAAAAAAAAGACCTACAATCAACACAATACCCTGAAAAACAACCTAACATTAGAAGGGGAAAAAATCAGACCTTAACAAAATTAGAGATATTCCTATTGAGAAAATCAGAGTTGAAGGTGAGATGGAAAAGAGAGGAAATATCATCATAGAGTAGAAAGGAAAACACACCTAATGATCTTTTTCTATGAATGTAAATATAATGGACTTAATCACAAAACAGAAGGAAGAGGCAGAATGGATTAGAAAGTAAAACACAACTTGTTTATAAGAAGTTTGCTTGAAACACTGATACTGACATATACACATACACACATGTGAACATATATATATACACATATATACACATGCATATATATTCACATATAGAAAAGAAGCACATATGTATAGTGTAAATATCTGCTATCATGTGTCACAGAGTATATATAGTGTATTTATTATATGTGTGTATGCATTTATCATACACATCCACATATTTGTGTATCTATATAACTTTGTAGTTATATCCATATGAATACATGTGTGTAGATGAGTACACACCAGGATTACCCCTCCAACTTGAAGTCAAATCACCCTGGAGGATGACTACTCTATGTTAAAGCATTCTCTGGATCCATAATCCCTAAACTACCACACAAAAGAAATTACAATCATTAAGAAATATTTAAAGAAAAGGTCCAAATTAAATGGTGACTAAGTAATGAATAAATAGATAGAAACAAATAATAGAAACAAAAAAATAACTAAAACAAAATACCAAAACTTTTGTAGTGCATCCACTGCAGTTCTTAGGTAAAATCTATCTGAGCACCTCCATCAATGAAAGAGAATGGAAAATACATTGAATTCAGTATATAATTTTTTAAAACTAGAAAATGAATAAATTGACCATCTCTCAAATAACAAAAATGTAAATGTTGATAATTAAAAAATGGGTAAATAAAATTGCAAATAAAAATTAGATGATAAATCAAGCTAAAATAGTTTTTTTAATGAAAAGCCATAAGCTAATTTGATTTTTAAAAAGAAAACCAAAGGATCAATTTCTCTTAATGAAATAAAAAATTCACAATAAATGAAGAAATAAAAGAAATTATTGGAAATTATTGATCACAATTTTATGCAAATTTAACCAAAGATTTTATTGAAATGGATAAATATTCAAACAAATTTAAATAAACAGAATAACAGAAAAAGAATCAGATCATGTAAATTGTCAAATTTTAGAAATAGAAGTTAAATAAATTATAAATGAACTTCTAAGGGGAAAGAACCTAAGCTCAAATGGTTTTGAAGTATTTAAAAACAAATAAACTCACTATATCATTTAAATTATTTGTATAGATACAGTATTTACAAATTCTTTAGCACAATGCCTTGTATACAGTAGGTACCTAATAAATTCTTATTTACTTCCTTCTACCTTATCAGACTCCTTCTATGAGACAAATTATCGTCCTTATACTTGAGTTAAGAAGAGACAGAGCAAAGGAAGAAGCATATGGAGCAATACCATAATTTATGTCAATCCAAGTATACAAAAATATTAGCATAGAGGATACAACAATATGCTAAAAATTATTTACTCTGACCTGTTAAGATTTATATGAGGCATACAGGGGCTGTTTGATATTAGGAAAACTATAAACATAATAGCTCACAGCAATTATACAACAATAAACATTGTATTATCATATTAATGGAACTAAAACAAGCTTTGACAAAATACAGTACTCTTTTACATTAGACTCACTAAAAAGAATTGCATCAAAAGAATGTTTTCTTAAAATAATAAATACAATCTAAAAACAATAGCCAGTATTATTTGTGAAGGAGAAACACATCATGTCTATTTAATCATGGCTGGGTAAACAAGGTTAGCCATTGTTTCAGCTTTTATTTGAAATCACTTTTGGAATGCTAGATTCAGCACCAAATAAAGGAGGAAAAGAAATTGAGGAAATAAACAAAGGCACAGAGGTGGCAAAATTATCTCTATTTGCATCTAATCTGATGGCTTACTTAGAGAATTCCAGAGATTAAATGAAAATATTAATTAAAAATGATTAATAATTTCTATAAAGTATCAGGACCTAAAATAAACCTACACCAAATCATTAGCATTTATTTATATTACTAACAAAATCCAGCAGGAGGGATAGATAAAGGAATTTAATTCAAAATAACTGCAAAATGCATTTTAAAATTAGAAGAAAAAGGCAATAAGTACTTAAGACTTAAATGATTACAAATACAAAACACTCTTCAGAAATAAAGAAAAACCTAATAATGGGTAAGACATTCTATATTCATAGTTGGGTTGTCCAATATAATAAAAATGACAGTAATATCTAAATAAATTTACAGATTTAATGTCACAATAATCCAGCTACAAAGTGATTACCTTGTAGAACTGTATGAACTGCTAACAAAATTCATGATTTTGGAAGAACAAAAGGTCAAGAATACCAAGGGAAGAAATAGACAGAAATAGAGAGAATCTAACATTGCCAGATATCAAATTACATTTTAAAGCTGACAGAGGTTTGTTAACAGAGGCCTATAGGAGCTACAACTTTTAAAATGTAAAAACTGTTTTAGCTGGATACCAGCTAAAAAACAGAGAAGTTGATCCATAGAACAGGTGAGGTAGAAGAAAGTTCAGAGCAGGGACAGGGAACCTGCAACCTCGAGGTCACATAGGTCCTCAAGTGTGGCCCTTAACATAATCCAAACTCCATAGAGCATTTGTTTGGATTCAGTCAAAGGGCCACACTGGAGGACTATTTAGCTCACATATGGCCTTGAGGTTGCAAGTTCCCAACCCCTGGTCCAGAGACAACTGAACATAGTAGCTTCATAATTTAATAAATACACAGATACAAACTACTGAAGTAGGGGCACCCTATATGAACTACCAGCAAAACTGGAAAGCAATGTTGGCAAATCACCACTTTATACTATCAATTAATCAAACCTTTATTAAACCAACAAGTCTTTGTTAAGCACTTAGAATGTGCCAGACACTATGTAATATGAAATTTTCCAGTGTTATGCAACCTAAACATCAAGAGAAGAATGGAAGGAATACCTTTTTCAACAATGTTTAGAGGCAGAATTCCTAAATAGAAAAGACAAAATAGAAAATCCCAATTACATAAACTAAAAGCTTCTGCATGAACAAAATCAATGCAGCTAAAAGAACAAATCACTGACTGGAAAAATCTTTGTATCATTTATCTCTGATAAATTTCAGCCTACCAAGATACATAGGTAATTGATATAAACATATAAGAAGAATAGTCATTTCCAAATACATAGGGTGGTCAAAAGATTTAAAACCAAAACAAAGATTTAAACAAAGTTCTCAAAGGAAGAAATCAAAACTATCAGTAGCTATGTTTCAAATCATTAATAATAAGAAAAAAATTCTTTGAGGTTTCACCAATCAGACTAACAAAGACAACAAAAGAAAAAACTTAATATTACTAGAGCTGTAAGAGGACAGGTACACTAATCCACTATTGGCAGAGCTAAAAATTGGCCCAACTCTTAGAGAAAAACAATTTGAAACTAATATAAATATCACTGAAGTATACAAACCCTTTAACCCAGCAAAAGACATATATATATATATATATATATATATATATATCCCTAGTAAGGTCCAAGACACAGGGAAAAGGAATACAAAAAAATGTTTACAGTAGAACTTTTTGTGATAGCAAAAAACTGGAAAGAAAATGAATGTCCATCAGATGGGCCATGATGAAACAAATTGTGATATTCCTATTAAATTTTGGTGTGCTGCTAAGGAATTTTAAATATGAAACATTCAGGAGACATTTGGGAAGCCTGTGTGAACTGATGAATAAATAAGGAGAATCAAAGGAAAATTTTCTACAATGAAAGGGAAGATAAAGAAACAAATATTTTTAAGCACCTGTTAAAGTGCCAGGTACTGTGCTCAGCTTTTACAGATACCATACCATGGGATTTTCCCAATAACCCTGTGAGGTAGTGCTATAATTATCCCTGTATTTAGTTGGGTAAACTAAAGCAGAGGTTATGGTGTCCGAAGACAGATCAAAACACTGATTTTTTAAAAATAGCTTTTAAAGACTTTAGAGTTTTAATAAATGTAGTGAGCAATCTTGACTCTAGAGGAAGAAACCTCCTTCCTTTGTTCTTTCATTTCCTCATTCCATCCTTCATTTGTTCCTCCCATCTTTCATTTTTTTAAAGAAAAATATTGATTTCACTTCTTCGTGACAGTAATTCCTCCCAATATAATCTAGACAGAAATATGGTGACTATGAATGCAGAATGACTTATACATAGTCAGCTTTGAGGAAATTGGCTTCTTTGTTATAAGAAATGGCTATATTGGGAGTAGGTATTGTCACTGAGAAGTGAAATCAGTATTTTTTAAAAAGGGAAAGAAAATTGGGAGAAAAGATGAAGGATGGATTGTAGGAACAAGGGAAACAACTCCAGAAAGCCTACTCTACCCTAGAATTTGAATAGGGGGACTTTTTCCCCTACATCCTTTCTAAGGGAGCTAGACCTGGGAAAGACTAGTCTTCCACAAGGCAAAAGTCCTACAGGGCAGTCTGAATAACATTGTAAGATTATCCCTCATTTTATGTAAGAGATATGTCCCCAAAAGACTTCATATAGTGTATTTCCTGTATATTATGTTACATAACATCCTCTATAACTTTCAACTCAACTACCTGAGAAATTACATTTCTTTCTGCTCATTTTCTCAGCTCACAATTACTTGATTTATACTGCTAGGCTCTATAGGTAAGGTGTCTCTCCCTGGAAGACTGTTATCTTAGGAATTCCTTCACCAGCCTGATTCAAAATGACCATTTCCAATTTTAAAGCATAATCTAAAAACCCAGGCCTTAGAGTTCACTTACAAATAGGTCAACAGTATCAAGATATAATTTTGTAGCTTCTGCTCTCTTTGTTCTACTTGTCTCTTGTTCTAAATTTTTTTTATATTTAATGGCATCTTAGTGCCTCTACCCTGAGGCTTTCTAGCAGAGACAGTCATATTATACATCAGATAAATAAGTCTTTTTGATCTCCTAATTCATAGTCCAGTACCATAGCCACTAATGGTTCTCCCTTTCAGCTTTAAGAAACAGGAAGTCAAGTTTAATTATTTATTAAATATTATTCAGTATATTCAAACCAGTAGCTATAATTCATAGGGCCATTTTCTCTGGTTGCATAAAATCCTAATTAAGTATAAAAGTTTATTTCCCCATAACTTTTACATAACAACAACCAAAAGAGGGGGGATAACCAAACCAATTGTGCAGTCCCCAAAGCTAAATTCCTGATGAATCATAACTCAAAATGGGTTTACTCTGAGCAGTGGAGGAAGATGACTCACAGCTCTTCTTTATATCAAACAGTATGACTCCTTTAGGAAAGAACAGAATAGGCAATGAGAGCTATTGACTTAGATAAAAGGTCAGAACCAGAAACTTTTCAACCAAAACAGTAATTCCTTTCATTAGCTCTCTACTGCATATTGACCAAATGAAGTATGGTCTCTGTTTTGACTGGATTGCCCAACATTTTGCATTTTTCCTTCTGGCTCATTGTTGAGAGGGAGGATAGCCTAATGGATAGAGCATTTGATCTGAAGTCAAATAGACCTGATTAGCTTAATGACACATTAGCTTTGTAAATATGACCAAGTCACTTAAATTCTCCAGATCTCTGTTCCTTCATCTATAAAGTGGGGATAATCTGTACTACTTCCCTCACAAGTTTGTTTGAAGATCAGATTAGATAACGTATGTAAAGTGCTCTGCAAACCTTAAATGTCAGTTGTTACCCCACAATTCCATTCAAAGAAGGGACTGACCATAGGTAAGTTTAAGTTTGGAGAAGTATTTAAGGTTATACTATGAGATACTTACAGTTCAGTTTGTGATTCAGCTTGTAATCCAAATGAAAGTCAACAGAAATTTGCAAATGGGTTTATTTTCTATAAATCTAATATAGTTTAATAAAAAAACTTATATGATTAGAGATTGCAAAGATGGTTAATTACATTGAGTGAAATCCTTGATAACCAGAACTATTAATATGTTAGGAAATAGCTTATTAAAATATCTTTCCCTGTCTACTGGCTTTGTTGTAAGGTAAATGGCCAGAATATTTATCTTTTTTCCAGCCTCAGACCTTGGTCTAGTTCCTAATACCATGGAAACCCTCTCTGCCATGGTGCTTAAGGTTTGAGTTGCCAGGCAGCCAACAACAGGATCCAAAACAAATATGCTCTCTTTTGTTCCATGATATTCTCTTTTTGGCTTATTAAATGTATTAGTATTGTGTGGCTTTTGACTTAAGAACTTTTGAAAATGAAGTGTATATATAATATACACACATAAATATATATGCACACAAATGTACATATACACATATACATTTGTGTGTATATAGACATATATGCAAAATCACCATTTTTATCACCATATATCCACTAAGTTTGGGTTCTGATGCCCCATTGTGTCATATGGATGACCTTGGAATTTGAAGAGTAAGTCAGCAAACCATAAACTCTAGAAAAACTTTAAGTATAGAACTATCAACAAAAAAATGCATGTCAATCAGCTGAGAAAAAACTTAGCTAATTTTAGAAAGTTACAATCAGAAGGTTGGTCAACAACTGATGTTTTTGTTTTCTTGTTTGTTTTTGTGTTTGTTTCACCACAACAGTTCATAAGACTATCTACTAAGATGAGATCAGATTGAGATATATATTGGTGGATGGCCACATACTGATGAATATTTTGAAGTATGATGAAATTATCTTACAAAACTCTACCATCAGGGTTGCTGCACACTAATCAAAGTGGACCACTTAACCCCAGACACATCCCCCACTTACCTCTAAATTGTTTCCTATACCTGGATTGATCTCTGTACAATCTCCATGTTGAAATCCTTCCCATCCTTCAAAATTCAGTGCAAATGTCAATTTCCCCCCATGAAAGCTTCCCAGATCATTCCAAGTTGGTAATCATCTTTCTTTGCTCAGTACACTAGTTACACCTCTCCTGTACTGGCATGCTCTACTTTGTAGGGATATGGATAGTGACTAGACTTAGGATTTCATTAATATAGGGCACTCTTAGAAGAGAAAACTTTTGCTACCAATGCAGGCTAGTGATTTCTCTGCCATTGTTAATCTTAGAGAGTTGCCTACAAGACTGACAGGCAAAGTACCTTGCCCAGAGTCATACAGATAGTTTTATCAGAAGCAAGACTTTAACTCAGGTCTTCCTGGCTCCAAGAACAGCAACATATCTTCCCCACCATGATGATTTTCACTCTTTGTACTGTAATTACTCCTATACGGTTCATTCCTATGTTCAAAACCTTCCATAATTCCCCATTGCCCCTAGGTAAAATAAAAACTTCTTAGTTTGCCAGTTAAAGTTCTCTACAGCTTGGTTTCTACCGACCTTCCTAATTCTATTTCATACTATTCCTCATAGTGAACTCTACATTCCTCCCACCTTCTACAGCCCACTCCTTCCACACATCCACCCATGCTTTCCCCATATGTGGAATGCACTCATCACTATCTCTCAGAATCCATGTTGTCCTTCCAAATTCAAAAAAAGGGGCAGGTCTTTTCTGAAACCATGATGAGATCCCCCCATCCTCACCCCAAGTCACTCATGCCCTTTTCTCCTCCCCAAATTAGTTTGTACTTACTTGTTTATAAGAAAGTTGTATGGCTTTAAGAAAATTTAAAATAAATAAAGAAAAAGAAAAAGAAAGTTGTAGTACACTGATTACTGTGTGCGATCTTTGCGGGAAGGTGCAGTCCTGTTTTTCAGCTTTGTATCCATAAGACCCAGAAAAATACCCTATATACATATACATATATATAATACATATATACATATGTGTTTTATACTGAAATATCTATGCATATATTCACATGTACATATACTCATATACACATAGACATATATTGAGCCTATAATTTCATTAGTATAAGGAACTCCATACTAATGGATATTGCCATTTGTCCATATCATAGTCTTGGTAAGCACTCTGGACACTGACAGGTTGTTACTCAATGTCACACAGCTAGTGTGATTCAGAGACAGGACTTGAAATCCAAGGCTATCCCTTTATCTACTATGCCACATTGGCTCTCTACGATATGAGAAGGTGTCAATAAATATTTGTTGAAGTGAATTACATTTGATCTCCCTCATTAAATTATGAGTATCTTGAATACAGAAACCATGTCATTTAATTTTGGTCTTTTCTTCAGCCTATCCCTGAGTCCTGCTGGTTTCATTTTTTGTCTTGGTATCTCCTAGTATAATACCTAGGATACTGTAGGGACATAATATGTGCTTGTTAGTGGATTAACAATAGCCATTCACTTTTATTTATCATCTTTATCTTATATTGGTCGAATTGGATATTTTCAATTTTATGGTATTCAGTCTTATGATCTAATTCATTCATTTTGTTATATGAATAACTTTCAATATTTTGATGATTTCTATCCCTTCTCAATAATCATTTAAATTTGTCATTGATTCCTTATCTCATTTTTAATACTTTGATATTTGTTGGCCATAGACAAAAGAGAAGGACAGGTAACATACTAGGGCCAAAGGTAGAGTTGTGGTGGCCCTTTGGGCAGGGTAGAACATTAGATAGTGCCAAAGGGAATTCTTTGACGATGATTTGATAACAGAAAGAATTTTAAGTAAAGGAGTTTTCCCTCCTGGCTATACTATCTAAAATTCTTTTTTTTCCAATAAATATATGTTTGTTTCTTCTCCAATAGAATATGCCAAACTATTCAATTCTTTGATATTTAACCAATTCACAAAAGTGGGATGTGCTCACCCTGGAGACAGGTTTTTGAAGGCTTTTTCAGAGTAAAGAAGGAAAAAGAAACATGAAGATCTAAGAAAAAGTCAAGGAAAGTCAGAAATGGAAAAATACTAATACATTTTTTAAAAACTTGCCATTAGAGCCAGATGATTGTAATAAGTTGTGAGCTCCAAATAGGCAAGTGCTAGGATAAATAGCACCTTACCTTTTGCATTTCTGAAGATTAGTTTTTGCCTGAGGTATCTCCTAGGTATTGTGGGTTGGTGGAGGGTCAGGGAACTATGACTCCGAGGGTCTCTTTAATCTATTTAGAGTAGTTGAACTTTGGAAGATTTATCAGAAGGCTAGGTGGTCGCAGCATCTCTGAGAATTAGGGTTCATTCTGATTTATGTTGTAGAAGATCTGAAAATATAAGATTAAATCAATACATGAGTCTTCCTCTGGAGGGATCCTAAGCTCCTTGAATAACCCAAAAACCGATTCATTTTTCTTGAAGTTCTCTGAGAACCTGGGCCTGGGCCTAACATAGACCAGCCTGAACCACCCTATAGTAGGACTTCATTCCCTCCAGATCTGTGATTATCTATTTATTGCCTCTTATAGAGTATAATGAGACTTTATTTGCTCTAAGATTTATCAAGTGGAGATACTCCTCCAGGCAAAAAAGCACTTCCCTTCAAAACTATCTACCCCTTAAGCAAAGTTCCTCATTTAGTTGCATTAGAGTTTTAGAAGGAATTTCTAGAAAACACAGATTTAAAGATTAGAGAAATTTACTCCCATCTACGTCCTTAAAGCCCTAGGTTCCATATCCTGGGTCCCTAGGGATGAATGACTGAAATCACAGAGAGCCACCTGACCATTTTAGCTTGAAGACATCCAGTTCAATATTCACTCAACACTCGGGACTACACTAAGCACCAGTCAAATTATCTGGGGTTGTATAATACCATGATTCATCACTCAATGATTCCATCTGCAAAGCTGGTGGGCAATGAGGGAATTGAAGTAGGCACTTGTTTTCCATAGCTAATTAATGATGGGAAAGGATTTTGAAAACAAAAACTTAAAGTTGATAGAAATGGGTAATAACCATAATGCTTGGTAACCACTGATAATGAGGAGTCCCCAGGGATTATATTGTCAATGTGTTTATTGTGATTCTTCTTGAAAGACCCCACTGAATATATTAGTGAAGTTAAAGCTCTCTACATCTCATCATACCATGATTTGATGTAACAGGGTTTTGGCTGAAATTCCATGGGAGAAATCTGAGGAACATGGCAGAGGTACCAATACTGTTTTTAATAATATTTATACATTATTTATTTATATAATTCACATATTATGTTTATATATGATAGTTAGATAACATATAATAAAAATATAACCTATATATTGTTTCTGTAATAATTAGTATTCATTTTAATAATAGCTAATATTCATATCATGTTTACTGTGTGCCAGACATTGTGCTAAGTGCTTTATAATTATTATCTCATTTGATCCTTACAAGAACTCTGTGAGTTTGGTGTTATTATTATATCCATTTTACAGATAAGGAAACAGAGGCAAACACAGATTAAATGACTTTCCCAGAGTCAGACAAATCTAATGCTAGATTTGAACTCAGATTTTTGATTCCCCGTACATGGAATGTGTCACCTCACTGCCTTTTCTACAAGACTTGTGTTTTTTTTAAGACTTCTTTAAATTTTTAAAAACTGTGAGTGATTTGTAGTAGTGAAATAGATTTACATGAATTAGGAGATTATTCTGGTCCCTCAGATACTTTGTGTGGACAAGTACTCACGATTTTCCTTAGAAAGAATGGAAGCTCTATGCTTTCTTCTGAGGTTTTTGAAAGTATTCCCATGCAATAGATCCAAATCATCCTCACATAGTTACCATAAGATAGTTACTATCAGCTAAAATAGCTGTATTAAATTAAGTTTACTTGATGACTATTTTGGGGCTCATGGAATGAAGGCAGGAAAGGACAGATGGAGGGAGAGAAGAAGGAGGGACAAAGAAGAAAGGGAGGAAGGAAACAGGAAGAATCAGACAGAAAAAGAGGGGAAAGGAGGAAAGGAAGAGGATAAGTAAAGGGAAGAAGTGAGAGATGAAAAGAGAGAAAGGAAAGGGGAGGAGGAAAAGAGGGAAGGAGAAAGGGAGGAAGGGAAGGAGAGAGAAAGGGCAGTGAAATCAAGATAGATACAAGATCTTGTATTGAGTTCTGTTCATTTTTTATTGTCCTTAAAGCCCTTATCTTCTAACTCTCTGTTACTCTCACTTGCTCTCCTCAGCTTTTAAGAACACTCAGTCCCAGTTAAGACTACTGTGCTGCTAATTTGGTGTTTCATTTCCTGCATAAATCAATAGACGGAGGGATTTTTCAGCACCTTGGACAGTTACATCTTTGCTTAAAGATTACCATGTGACACCACAAAGCCATAATGGCCTCATTTTAGTAATAAATCACAAAAAGAATCAGATTCCTCTAGTAGCACTAGAGAAAAGAATACAGCTTTGTGTATTCTTGAGCCAATTCTGTTGTGCAAGAATACCATCTGTTTTCTGCTCATGCCTGTAAAGCTTTTCATGCCAGGCTTTAAAAAGTTAATTGCTTTAAAATAAATGGTTTTCTGACCAGGATGAGTCTTTTAAGAAATGAGATAAAGAAACCTTAATATTCTATTAACTGATCTGCTCCAACGCAATAGTGTCATTGTAAATAGGGGAAAGGTGCCTCTTTCTCTTAGGTGTACATCAGCTAGATTCTCTGGCAATTAAGTAGAGTTATTTCAGGAACAGTATTGAGCCTTCCAAACTATTAGGACTAGCAGCTCACAAATTATTGCTTTATGGATGGTGTTGTTCCTTGAGTGATGTTCTGCTTACCAGAGTTGGCATGAGAGAGTTGGAATGTCAGTCAGGCACATGTTGAACCAAAAGCATGTTTGTCACACCCACTCTAATATATAATTACAGACCAGAGTAGACCTAGTGACTGCAACCCTGACAAGAAGTGCAAGATAGTCTGTATGAAGTTGAAAAATTTAAGTTTTCTCTGGGTCAAATTCTTGGCACCCTGCCTGTTCTAATCTCCTTAAGATAGCTCCAGGGCCATTTCTTCCCCCTACTACTCAGATTACCTTGGAAAAGCCTTTCTGGACTCCAGTTTCCCGGGTTATGAAGTAAGGGGGATAAACTACATGATCTCCAATGTCTAAAGCTAAATATTTATTGGGTTTGAGTCAGATTCATCTATGAAAATGAAATCAAAGTATTTTAGATTTAAAGCTGAAAAGGATCAGAAAGGTCAAGTCCAACTTTTTAAAATTTTACAGATTAGGAAATTGAGACCAAAATAAGTTAATTTACATGAAAGTATTAAGTAGCATAGATGCTATTCAAGCCCAGATCTTCTCATTTTAAATCCAATATTCTTCCCACTACAGTGAAGACTAATTTTTTCCTCTTACGACCAATTTCTTCATCTGCTAAATGTGCAAAAGAGTGCTTTCTTAGGGATCATCAAAGTGCTTCAAAATGTTTAATATACTATGTATATGCAAACAGGTGATTTCTTTTTATTATAACAACTGGACTCAGTTGCAATAGCTGTAACAACTGAATTCTGCAGACTCTGAGAATTTTGTCACTAGATGTCCTTGCTGCTTTACCTAGATTCAGTATAGGATATTAAGTATCTCAGATTATAGCTCCAGGTCCCACAAATGAAATGTTCTCTGTTTGCAGAGTATGCCAGTCACAAATCCAACAGTAAAAGTATTATTCATACACAGAAACAATGTAAATACCAAGATAGATAAAAGCATTGAATCATTGGCTAATTTCATACATAAATGGGAAAGTCATATTTGAATCTCCCCTTAATCCTACTTAATGTGTACCTCCAATAGAGTAGGAGAAAGACAGAGTTGGCTTGTGGACTAGTGCCAACTAGTGCCATCTTCCTTGTGGAGTTCTAAGGATGCGTCTTAGGGCAGAAATGAGTGAAATGAAGCATCTCTGCTTGGCTTTGGAGTCCTTAGTATTCTATCACAGAAGTCCTACTCAGAATGTTTCTTTCCCATCCCCCCATTCTGCTCACAGACTGCAGTTTGCTTTTCTGTCTCTACCTTGCAGCCCTATTTGTTATTTCCATCTTATTTTCTGTGAGTTTCCCTTTCTCTTCTTTCTTCAAGTTCACACTTCCTGTTGTAATACTTACATGCTGTCACATGGCCCCAGGGGACAACATAGTCCTGGAGTTCTTTCCAATGAATAGTAGACCCTTTGCTCATCATCGTAGACATTCAAAGCTATTCTGGAGAACCCCTATTAAGAACAAAGGTAATTCAATCCTTAATTAATCATTATTTTCTTTCTTGGCTTCTTGTTATAAATCACCACTCACAGGTAATTGCCACCATGCCATGTCCGAAACCTTGATGATGTCTTTGACTTTTTCCTCTTCCTCAGCTCTCACATCCATTTGGTAGCCTAGATGCCAATTTTCCTTCTATACTGTCTCTCCTATTCTCCCCTATTCCCACCATCAACACCTTGTTACAGATCCTTATCACTAACTTCCTGGATTATTGAAGTAACTTCTTACCAATTTTCCCTTCATCTACTGTCTCCTCACTTCTCTCTTATCCCATTCCAACTCTTGCTTCATAATATTGTCCAGTTAATATTCCTTATGCATACTTGCCATCAAGTCACCCCAATCAAAAACTTCTTACTGAGCAAAGTCCAAAGTTCTTTCCTCAATTTTCAAGGCCCTCCCTCCCAGCCAGCACCATGTACTCTCGGTTCCATTCAAGCAAGACTGGTAGCAATCAAAAGTGTCTCTCACTTTCCCTACCTTTGTGATTTTGCTGAGGCTGTCTCCCGTGCCTGAAATATTTTTTCTCTTTCCCTATTCTAAATCTTTTTGATTCCTATTCCTTCTTTAAAAACTCAGCTCAATTCCACCTCTTCCATGAAATCTTCACTTATCTTCCACAGAATAACAGAATCAGACACTTGGGATTGGACAGGGCTTCAGAAGCCATCTACTCCAACAAGTACCTGAACAATAATCCTTTCTACAGTTTGACAAAAGGTAACCATTTAGTCTCTGCTAAACAGCCTCTAATGAAGGGAAACACAAGGTAGCCTATTCCACTTTTGAATAGTTCTACTTATTAGAAAGTTTTTTTCCTTATCTTAGGTCTCAGTTTACCTCTTTGAAATATCTGCACAGTGCTCTTTGTTCTGCTTCCTAAGGTCAAAAAGAACAACACTGTTTCCTTTATCACAAGGCAGTCCTTCAAATACTTAGAGAAAACTCTAGTTAGTAATATTATTCCCTGCTATCCATTTCATATAGCACTTTGTACTAATCTGGTATATTTAGCATGAATTTTAGATTATATATAATATTTCTTTCATAATGTATTATATACTACTTATATGATACTATGATACATATATCACAATATGTTTACATTATATTTTATATATTTATATCATATATAGCATGAATCTTTTTATTATAGCTTAGTAATATATGTATGTCTATATACATATATATATAAAATCAGTCCTACACACACACACACACACACACACACACACACACACACACACATTACAAGTTCCATAAGGGCAGGAGCACTATAGCCTTTGAATTTCATTTTCCCCTAGCACATATCACTACATCGTAAAATATATTTAAAGCAGCACTTTTCCTGGTAATCAAAGAGCAGAAAAAAAATAACTTCCCATCAGTTACAGAATCCCTAAATAAGTTGTAATATATGAATGTTATGAAATATTGCTGTGCCTTTAGAAATTATGAAAATGATGAATAGAGAGAAGCACAAGAAGATCCATGTACTTTTGTAAAGTGCTATTAGCTGAGTCAGGAAAATAATAAATATAATTCCTGCAATAGTACGAATCAATTGAACAATAAAAATACAATTGAAACTGAATTTTGTGAAAATAAAATGTCCAAGTTTGATGTCAAGGAAGATATTTGAGGAGTTATCTCTCCATTCTTAGCAAAAGTGGGGAACGTCAAGTGTGGAAAATTGCAAATTATATAATACTTTTTGATTTTGTTGGCTAATTCTTCTGAATTTTTTTATTCTTTTCCAGGATTCTATGTCATTAGAATAAAAGATAGCAATAAAAATTATTTTTTAAAAGAAATCGCCAATCAGATAAGTTTAACCTTGCCAAAATCTAAGTTTTGGGTGGACTGCTCATCCTTGAGGAGTCAATTCAGTCTGAGCATTGGCTTGCTTAGTGAGTTATTAAGAAGGCAGAATGGTTAAATTTAGAGGTTGAAAAGCAATCCATTAAAGATGTTTACAGAAACTCAAATAAGAGTGACCATTTGCAATTATTTTTACAATAGTGAAATTCCATAAAATCAGTTTTCATAACAAAGGACAGAAGCAAAACACATTCGTTTTTCATTTTGTTTAGTTTACTCCAGCAGAGTATGTTTCTTGTAGCTATTAGAAGCATTTCAAATAATTTCCATGGGTCATAAGGAATTTTAAGATTTCAAAAAGCACAATTTAGTAACTCTGTAGCATCTTGCCAGTTAGAAATGCTAGGAAATTTACAGTGACATCTCCAAAGGGGAATGTTATTCCTTCCCAGTTTTCATATGTAATAACAATTGTCAGAAAACAAATGGACCTGCAATGAAATCATTTAGTTTTGTGATAAATGTGCAGAAGCATCGAAGATGAAATAGCCATTTGATCTAGAAGATTTCCAATTGTTTTTGCCTCTACACTACAATAATGAGGGGGGGGGGGGAATAAAACCTCAATCCACCCACTTCTACTTAACATAAAAAGTGAAACAAGAAAGATACCAACAGAATTAATGAGAATATGATTTTTTCCCCAAGGACAGGCTGACAACAGCAATGATTTAGCAATGATTTCAGTCAAAATAATCCCTGATAACAAGTCCAGGAGAGTCATTTGCTAAACCTCAAATTAAGCCCAAATGGTGTTTATTTATCATTATTTCCTGGAAGGCTAAACACAAGGTGATTAATTATTCTGGTCATAGTGACCCAAAAAATGGGGGAAAATGTAAAATAGTCCTCAGCTTTATGTTAGACCCTCAGTTCCTTGCTTTCCATAATGATTACAGTGGGAGCAAAAAAATATCAAGAACCATAAAGTGGTAAGACTGTATACAAATGCAAGTCTTGGAACCCTTAATTTACAATCTATATCCAGTAGCCATTGATGATAGAACACTGGACTTGGAATTGGCAAGACCTGAGCTTGAGACCTGATTCAGACACTGAGTACCCATATAACCTTGCTCAAGTCATTTAGCCTCCCAATTTTTTCATAAATGTAGGATTTGGATTATATGGTCTCTCAGGTCCTCCTAGCTCTAACTTTATGATCCCATTACACTACTAGGGGAATGGAAGCGCATTCATATTTGCAATCTCCATTACATATGGAAACAGAAGGCTGAGATATTTTAGTTAAATTTGAGAGTGGTTCCCAAGATCCCCAAGGAGAAGCAATAAAAGAGTTGGTTTCATCCTGTCCCCCAAAACTAATAAGAAAGATCATTTCATAGTGCACATGTGTTAGAATTGGTCTATTGCTGGCTAGCTAGATTATAGTTAACAGAAGTGACTCCATGTTTGACCCACCTGTGGACTGGGAAATTCCCATGTACCCAATACTGGTTGAGTAAGTTACATTTAGGCAAAGACTTCAGGGTTCTACTAATCATAATTAGTTTAATAAACTTCATCTAACCCATTTCCTACTCTCAATGCCCTAGTTGTTGATAAAAGTGAGGGAGGGTGTAGGTTATCAGGCAAGATCACCCACTGGTGGTCCTTAAGGTGGTCCCTAAGATCACCCACTGACTGCCCCTAAGGTCTCCCTCCAACTCAGTCTCTGTGAATCTGTTTGGCATATCCAGTTATAAGGTCACAGAACCAGATATCTGAGTTTTCTGTGAAATTAGTCAGCCAGCAACTCACCCATCCTGCCTATGCTTGCCCATGGAACTATGGGGTTTGGGATAGTATACTTACATTCCTGTGAGTACTAATTTCCTGACTCGTGATCCTCTGATTATTTGGGTTACTTCTTAGTACCATACCCACAGTATCCTCACAGCTTGGTCATGTCACCTTCAATAAGTCACAATCAGGATAGACAAATGGACCATCATGATAATAACTGCACCCATGTGGTGGTAGAGGAATTCTAAGAAGGACCTGATGAGATTCTTCAAAGTCAATCTACATGTTGATATTTAACTACTTCAATAGAGAAGTGGGCACAAGGGAGGATGGTCAAAATTATGTTGGAAAATAGAGTTTGGAATAAAAAACTGAAAAAAAGGCAATAGTTTTGTTGATTCCTCACAAAACTCATATCTATGAATAATGAACACTTTCTTCAAGGAGAGAGCCAGAATATCCTAGCTACACATAAGTACAAGATGTTTATAAAACGTACTTGATAGAAGATCAGATTGGATGGTTGTTATTATTGTTGATATTTTGAAGAAATATCAAAGAACTTCCAAAATCTCAAGTAATTTATCAAAGAACTTCCAAAATCTCAAGTAATTTGTCTTTGTAAAACCCTATCTCTTTCTTTCTTACCAGCTCTTTCCATTGAAGCTTTATGTCTAAGAATCATGGAGCATCTTGGACAACCAGAATTATCATGAACCAGATATAAATGAGAGGAATCATGTGAAATCAGTGTGGACAACACAATGACCACAGCACATCCTGAGTGGGAGATTAAGACCCAGAGAACCGTAATGAGTCTCAGTGGGAATTTTATTTTCCTAATCATTTTCCAGATCCATTCATTAACTTTGTAATTATGCCAAATTATAAGAAAGGAATTAATATCTGCTTTAACTTTCTCTGGATTCAATTTACAGAAAAGCTTAATGATTTAAAAATTCACCTTCCATGATTGTCCTTCAGTGTACCCAAAATGTATTTAAGTATTCTTTCTATTTCACATTTATTCATCCACTAATTATCAGCTGTTTCATTAAGTTTTTTGGAACTTTATCTCAGAATTCTTTGTTCTTAAATCCTTCAATTCTGAATGGAAATTGTGGAGTTATAGTGAGACCAGCAATTCCAGGACTTAAGAAATTAATGAGTTTCCAGGTGGGAACCTTTGACTCAAAAATCCAAGAATTTGATACAAAAATAATGCCTCCCAAAGCTACAAAATAATCATTTCTACCAAGAAAAGGATAACTGCGTGAGCTTGTAGATAGGTCAGGTAGGGAAGAATACTAGATTTGGGGGTAGAGATTCTCTTACCATTTATACAAGGAGGATCTGGCATCCCCACTGATAAACAGGCATTTTTATTTACATTGCAGTCAAAAAGTACCTAAAAATGGCTAATTGTTCCCATATTGTAGATAGATAGTACTTCCTGAATTAACAGGGAGTAGAGCTCTGATTTTATTGGTACTTAGGGGGAGAAAGGAAATAAACACTTTTATATAGTAACTACTCTGTGCCAAGCATATAGTAAAGTCTATTAAATATTTGACAAGTGTTGAGCCTTACAGCACAGGGAAGTTGGTGGTAATATTATCCCAAAATTACAGTTGAGGAAACTGAGGAAAACAGAAGTGACTTGTCCAGGTTCACACAACTGGTAAGTATAGGAGGATTTGAATTCAGGTCTTCTTGACTTTAAACCTAGCACTCTATCCACTGCACCACCCAGCTACTTCATATAACATATGGTGTAGGAAATTCCCAAATGAGCCAACACCCTTTACCAATGCACATTGACACCTTTTCTGCAACTAATGGCATTAGAAAATTGCTTCTATAACAGAGCACTGAAAGGTTAAGTAACTGGCTCAGTGACACACAGCCAATATGCCACAAGAAGAACCTGAATCCTAGTCTTTCGGACTGAAAGATCAGTTCTTTATCCACTACGACATGTAAATTAAGATTAAATAAAACATTGTTTAAAGTGATGGGAAACGCTTTTTGGTACCAAGGACCAACACAGACTGAAAAATACATTCAATTATCCAGATGTTTCTTAATAGCCAGATGTCTGGCATTGTGTACATACAGCTTCTTCTCCCTGTTCTTCACTTCATTCAGTAATAGGGCTGCTTTTCTACTTACTAAACTAGAGATGTGTAAGCATGGTTTTATTTCTCTACTTCCTTCTCTTTTCTCTTTTAAGAAATGCATACTGGATACTGAATTACACACGGATTTCATGTGCCGTTGCCTGAATCAATGACAACCAGGGGTGACATCTTCGACTGGAAAGCTCAGGCTTTGTCTAAGAGCAGGGTGATTTGCACAATGAGATCGATGGGCAAGCGGCAGTCTCAGACAGGAATTCCAAACCAGGTTATTTCCCAAGTGACAATTTCTAAATGAGGCCAGAAACATCTAGAAGTGGTTGAAGTCTCTGACGCGAGGCTTGTCTTCTAGAGATGCCATGGAGCCTTTTTAATTTCCTGACATTTTCAGACATGGGAAAGAGTCAGCCTGATGAGTCACCAGCCCTAATAAGGTTTCAAATCCTGTTTGCCTCAGCAGCTGCCACTCTATTAGTCATTCACAAAAAAAAAAAAAAAAAATGTATCAGGCAAACGCAGGGGAAGCAGCAGGATGAATGTTCCCTCCATGGCCATTTTCATTATCAGAATTTAGATGCTGCTGGATATTGTTTGTTTGCCTAGGCTAGGCAGGGAAAGGATTTATGTGTGAGGATCCATGATGTTGAAATGGATTTTTTTTCAGTTGCTACCTTTATGGGTGGTACTTAGTCTATTCAAATGTGTAGAAAACACCTCTGGAACCCAAATTCCATGAATATTCTAGAGAGCATTATGTGACCTGGTCTTTGTTCTTCCTATGTATGTGTTTAACTCATAGCAGCTGGGTCCCAAGAAATAGAAAAAAGATCAAAACATAGGGAGTTTAGGGAAACCAATTTTTCTGTAATAAATGCTGAGTTCACAGTAAACCTCCACATAAAGTGCAGGGATTTAAAATCACTGGCTTAGGCTGAGGCTATCATAATTTCCTATAAGTCTCATCAGTTATCTGAGAGGCAGCCAGATAGAGTTGACAGTGGACTCATCTTGGAGTTTGAAGATCTGGGTTGAAGTCCAGGTTCTATAGTTTGAAAACTGTGGGTCTTTGAGGAAGTCATCCTCTATGTGCGTCAGTTTCTTTATCTGAAAAAAGTAGTAATAATTTTACTACCTATCTTACATGTCTCTTGGGAGGTTAGGGTGTGTTAATACAGAGCAATTTGTGCTGGGAAAACTGGAAAGTAGTCTGACAGAAATCAGGCTTAAACCATACCTTACTCAATATTCTGCAATAAAGTTGAGAAGCCTTTGTTACGACTTATTGACTTGGCAGAAATGGGGTTTAGACCAATTCTGCAATAAATTCAAAATGATGCACAATCTGAACATTCCCGAAGAGGTAACTGGCTAATGAACAAATAATCCTTAAAAGAAGAATTGCAAATTATTAACAATTATATGAAAGAATGCTCCAGTTCATCAATAATAAGAGAATTGTGAATCAAAATCCTAAGATTTGTCCTCAGACTGACAAAACTAGAAAAGATGAAAGAAGATAGAACTCACTGAAGTTGGTGAGGTCAAGGAAACATAGGAACTTAAATGCATTTTGGGGGGACTTGTGAATGAACACATGCATTCTGGAAAGCAATTTTGAATTAGACAAACAAAGCAACTAAAATACCTATTCCTTTTGGCCTATAGATTCTACCCCTAGACTTATACCCCAAGGAGATGTAAAGGAATGCCATAAGAAGTGACAAACATGATGAATGCAGAGGAACATGGAAAGATTTACATGAACTGATGCAAAGTAAAACAAGCAGAGCCAGGAAAACAACCTAAACAATAACTACAGCAATGTGATAGAAAGAATAACAAACACAGAAGATGCAAAAAATATTGCAAAATCATAAAGAACAAACTTAGAAAAATGTAAAGGAAGAAGATTTAGCAGTACCAAATGTTAAACTGTTATATAGCAGTAATTTTTAAAACTCTGTTGTGTTGACTAAGAAATAGGAAGATCAGTGGAACAGAGCAGAAATACAGGACACAATAGCAAATGCTTATGGTAACCTTATGCTTGACAAATGTAAAGATTTAAGGTTTTGGAATAAAAATTCATTATTTGGTAAAAAAAAATTGTTGGAAAATCTGTAAAAAAACATGACAGAAAATCAGCATAGACCAATATTTTATACCACTTACCAAAATGAGACCAAAATGAATATATGGCCTATATATAAAGGGAGATACCACAAGAAATTTAGAACATGGAACACATTGCCTATCAGACTGATTGACAGAACAATTTATGGATAAATAAGATATAGAGAGTATTGTGAGGTGTAAAATGGACAATTTCAGTGACATTAAATTAAAAAGAGTTTATATAGATGGAAGCAATATAGCCAAGATTAAGAGGTAAGCAGAGCATTGGGGGAGGGAGAGGGAAATTTTACAGTTTCTCAATTTCAGGTTTTATATCTCAAATACATAAAGAACTTGTGAAATTTATGATAATACAAGATCAATTGATAAGAGGTCAAAGGATATGAATAGTCAGTTTTTGGATGAAGAAATCAAAACTATATATAGTCATATAGAAAAATGCTCTAATTCATTATTGATTAGAGAAATGCACATTAAAACAACTTTGAGACATCATCTCACACTTACCAGATTGGCTAAAATGATAGAAAAGGAAAATGACAAACATTGGAAGAGATGTGGAAAATTGTAACACTAATTCACTTTTGGTGGAATTGTCAATAGATCCAAACATTTTGGAGAGGATTCTGGAATTATGTCCACAAAATTATAAAATTGTGTATATCCTTCAACCCAGTAATATCACTATTAGGTCTGTTTCCCAAGGTGATTAAGGTAAAAGGTAAAGCGCTTATATACTGTAAAATAGGTATAGCAGCTCTCTTTGTGGTGACAAAGAACTGGAAACTGAGGGGATATCCATCAATTGGAGAATAGTTGAACAAGTTGTGATATATGATTGTGATGGAATACTACTGTGCTTTGAGAGATAATGAGCTGGTTGATTTTAGAAAAGCATGGAAAGATGTGCATGAAATAATGAAAAGTGAAATGAGCAGAACCTGGAGAATGTTGTATACAACAGTGGTTCTAAGAACAACTTTGAATGACTCTCATGATCTTCTTAAAATATTGAATTTTTTTCAATATTTCAACATTATGGTTATTTAAAAACCCTAGAAATGGTTGAAAACTACTTATATTGGTTGCAAAAATAAAAAGGAAACAAAATGACTACCCATTAATTGGAGAATGGCTGAATAAATTATGGTTTGTTGATATAGCACAATTGAGCTATATGAAATAATAAATGCAGAAACATGGGAAGACTTGTATGAACTGATGCAGAAAGAAGCAATCAGAACCCAGAAAATAATATACAAAACTGTCCCCTTTCATAGTTGTAGTGACCAAGCATTAATTAAGTGCCTGCTGTTTGGCAAACATTGAGAAATAGCAAAGATAATATGTCCCCTGTCATTTTCCTGAGGCCTGAGGGAGAAGGAAGAAGGGAGAGATGAGTCAAAAGAATAACTGTATTAGCCACGGTACAAATGAATAGAGTTTCAAGAAGTAACCCTGGATCACTTGCCTCCAAATCCTGTGTCCTGTGAACTCATGTGACTGCATTCTTTCCAGACCACTTGCTAATCTAGGTATATATCTCAAACCCACAGCAAAGAGAACCATATGCTTCCCTCATGTTAGTAGCCATTTCATGGGCATTGAGTTGCTGACTGAACCAAGCTCCATTAACAGTCCTATTCTCTACACATACTTGGTTCTCCAGAATTTGCTCTTCACTTTAAATGCAATTATATTTTTAGATGCCCTGATTTGATGGAAATTATTCATAAAGGACAAATGGTTATTCCATTCAACTCTTGTTAACTGAAGAGCAATTTTTATTACTGAACAGCTCTGAGAATAGATGTTCACTGAACAGCTCTGCCAAATCAACTTAGCAGTAGTCTATGCAAAACCATCATGCTTCTGGAAAAGGAGGAGAAGAAAATAGGTTACCTCGTGGTTAATCTATTCTTTTTGAAGTTACTTACTTTATGATAACTCCATTTCTTGTTTGTACTTCCCTGTCTGGATGCATGTTATATCCTTGAAGCATAATGGCAGTTCCTTGAGGGCAGGGACTATTTGATCTTTGTGTTTTTAGAACACAGTTCCCAAGGAGCTGACATAGTGCCTTGCCCAGTTTCTAAAGAATACTGTTAATTTACACCATCATAAGATTCTTTTCAAAGATTTTCTCAAAGATTACTTCAAGATCTTTATCTTTCTGCAAGGGTGATGCTTCCAAAGTCTGTAAAGGAAGAATTCATTTTATCTCACCTATTAGCTTACTTTTGAAAAAGACTCTTCTCTAGAGTTGTGTTATGTACATTATAGATGAAAAGAAGGTAATAGGATATTACCATAAATAATCCAAGACAGCATAGTATGGTGGGAAAAGAATTGACTCTGGAGTCAGAGGACTTGGGTTTAAATCCTGCCTCTGATATTTATTTCCTATATGACCTCAGGTACATTCATTCCCTTCTCTGGATCTTAATTTCTTTATCTGTACATAAAGGGGGTTGAAATAGGATTCTTCCATTTCCAAGTCTGTATCCACCATCATCTCTTTTCTCTGCTTTTCAGAGAGGCAGGTGGTCTTCACAAATTCTTATGGCAATGAAGGTGCAATTCCTTCTGAGAAATAACACAACTAAACTTATTGGGATCTAAAGTCCAAGTCAAAATAATCACTTCTGTTTGGCTGCAAGTGAATCTGTATGAAAAGCTTGAGATAAAGAGAAGGAAAAGAAGGATTTAACATATGCCTCTCTGACCTTTCACTACTTTGGTGTGAAGGTAGAGAGAAGGGTGGATTGAGAAAGAAGGAAAAAAGGAAACAGGTTGAAACAGGGGAGCAATGAAGTATTCTAGAGTCCTGGATTTCCACTCATATTGAAAGATCAAGACAAACAATGGCCAGACAAGACCTAGAATCCTGTTCCCATCCCTCACCCCCACTTATATTCCTTCCCTACTACCTCAGCTGCAATGAAAAAAAAAGGCAACTGTTTTCTGGGTAAATGCTTTCTTTTGAATACTGCTTCAGAAATTTTCTGTAGGAAACTAGCAAAGAATAATAGATAATATCACATTAAGGTTTTTTTAAAGAGTTTCTTTAGTGAAAATGATAATTATACTGTCTATAGATGGCTCAAATTTCTATAAGATTCTAGATGGAACATTTGCTTTAAACCATCTAAAAATAACATCTTTTTTCTTTTGTGTAAAATAAATAAATAGTTGAAAAGGATGTTAACTAAAACATGCAAAAAATAAAAATCCATTTTTCATGGGCTCTTGTTTTCAGCTATTGTGGATTCCTCACTCCTCTTTTCAAATCAATGATGTCATCCTTTCCTCCTCTTCTTTTGCTTCTTTCCTCCTGGAAATAACTGCTATTTTCAATGTGGCTTTGCTGATTAACCGAACAGGTAGAACTGGGGTCCATGTTATAGGACCATTTAGAGAAGGGGTACATCAGAAAAATTAGATCCCAATGGCAGCTTGTTTAGCTATTGTATTGCATTGTTCTGCATGCAAATTCTCTCCACAGCCAGGGAAGAGGGAGATTATTTATGAAAGGATTTACAGTGAAAGATAATGAGGTAGTTTTCACCAAGTCATCAATCTAACTGCTGTTTGCCAAGGCCCCTGGAGTCAGAAGACAGACCAGTTCCACTAATAATGGAAAGAAGGTGACATTTAAAATACTTGTTTAAATGGAAAGAGCCAATGTATGCAAATCCTAGGATATCATCTTGAAGGAAATAATGCCTTCCTAGCTTCTGGTACCGTACTTTTGTACCTGACCATTCACATAGCCATTTTCCCCTGTCTTTATGCATCAACAAGAGTAGAATGAAAAAAAGAGAAGTAACCAAAGTGGCTCACTGTAAGGACAGTGAGGTCCCACTGGACACAGGAGAGATGGGAGCAAAAAACAGTGATGAGCTAACGATTGCAGGAGAAATTTCTGGGAAATTTATTTTCTCATTGACCTCACAGCTTTTCACTTATGAACCTGACTAAAATTTCCTTGAACTGAAAGATTTTGTTTTGTGAGTTGTCAAAGCAAAATTACTGGTGAGAGGCTAAAGGTATGTAATTACTGGAGGAAGCTAGAAATATATTTGTGTCAACAAAGAAAACCAAATTTCAAAATGTCTCAGCCTCTTTCTTTCTCAGTAAAAAGGGCATGAGAGGAGCTCTGAGAACAAGAAAAGAGAACTGTTTATCATCATAGCTAGCATTTCTATATCATTTTAAAGGTTGCTAAATTCTTTGCATGTTATCTCACTTAATCTTCACAAAAATTCTAAGAGGTGGGTGCTATTATATCTATTTTACAGATTTTACTAAAGCTGAGAAATAGAAAATGACTTGTCCAGTGTCACCCAGATAGCAAGGTGTTCAAGGTAGGATTTGCACTCCAATCTTTCTGACTCCAAGACCCTCACTCTACCCATTGCACCAATGAGCTTATATAGCATTTCAAAGTTTGCGAAGTACTTTACATCTATTATCTCCTTTGTTCTTTGATATAACCCCATCAGACACGTGATATAATAATCATTATAGGTGATGTATAGGTATTACTATATAAAAATTAAATGCCTTTAGACTGAAGTGTATCTTGAAAACACTTGACCAAGACATTTACTTCATTTCCAATAACAGAAAATTCATCTCTTCAAAATTCTCTCACAAAGGGAGACAATTGAAATGGCAGAAATCCAATCTAAGCATCCCTTTATACTCAGCATAAATCACCTTAGAGTAGGCACATATCCAAATCACACCATTTATGGGTTAACATAATGCGAAAACAGGATACTATGAACTTAGAATGCGTTAGTATCAAAACAATAACCAAAATAATGAATAGATTTTTGAGACGTGATTTTTTTAAATGACATCATCTCAAATAGAGACAAAAGCCTCAGGAAATTTAAAGGAATAGGCAGAAGGTTTTCTTTCCAGAAAAATCTCAGAATGTCAAAACTAGAAAAGACCTTAATGAACATCTTGTCCATCATCTTTGAACACCACCCCCCAATGTTATTTTACAAATAAGGAAGATGAGACTCCTAGAAGAAAATGACAGGCTCCATTTCTACAGAGAATTAATAAATATTTTAATGGACTTAAATTCCGTTAGGGTCCATAGGATGATATGAATCTTAGAATTGGCAGAAACTTTAAAAATCACCCAGCCCAACCTCCTTATTTTTGAAAAAAATTAATTTAATCTTATTTTCAGTTCCAGGTTTTCTTCTTTCTCCTATGCTAGTTTGCTTATGTATTCTTCATCTGATCTGTTCCACCAAACAATATCTCTATTTCTCCCCCAGTACCAAATTATTTTGATGATTACATTTTGCAGTATAGTTCAAGTTCTGGCATGATTAGTTTCCCTTCCTTCCCGCTTTTTTTCACTCCTTCAGTCAATATTTTGATCGTTTGTTCCTTCAGATGAGTTTTGTTATTTTTTCCTAGTTCTTTAAAGTAATTCTTTGGTGGTTAGGTTAGTGTGAGACTGGATAAGCAATTAATTTAGGTCATATGGTCTCAACTCCCTTCTTTTCCAAATAAGGAAACTGAAACTCAAAGAGGAAAAGTGACTTGGCTGAGGTCACACAGCTAGTAAGTGACTGATATTCAATATTCAGATTGAGGTTTTCTGATTCCAAATCTAGCACTTTTTTCTCTGCCTCATCTATTTTACAGAATCAAAAGAAATTCTTTGTTATAATGAATGGTCCAAGGAATCATAACTCCATTTCTGGACATATTTAAGAAATGGGACATATTTCTGAGCAATATTATAGATTTTTTCAAGATTAATCTCAAGTTAGCTTTTCTTAAAGTCAAAAAACCAAGTAACTATAGACAAATAGAGCCATAAGGGAACTTAGAGACTCTTCAATCTAATCATTTCATTTTGTAAAAAAAGAAACAGTGGTCCAAAAGCTGGACCAGATGACATTGGAAGGTCCCTTTCAGCTTCCCAGTCCTAAGAGTAGCATTTCCAGGAGAAACTCTGCCTGAGATAAAATAGGCTTCTTTCATAAAAAATTCTATGAAGAATTGGCAGAATTAATTCCTTTACAACTTTCCTCACTAAGTAGCTAACTATATTCCAGAACACTAAGGTCAAAACTGTAAGTATATTCCGGAAATATTATTTCCAAGGTCTTTAAAGCAGTAGCTTTCCCCCTTGTTGCTATGACAGGACACATCTAAGTCAACATAGTTTTTCACCCACTGAAGTATTTCAAAAACCAATGAGAAATAACTATGAGCTGTAATGCTGTAAACTTGGGCAAGTGAAGGCTATGGTTTTCACTTTTGTTGGGAAACGAATGACAATCATTCTTGAAAATGACAATGATTTGATAACTTCTCAGAACCTTTGACCCAAATCACTGAAATATAACCTTGAGGTCATGTAGAAGGTCATCCATCAAGATGATGTTGTGAAGGGTCACAGGACTTAGAACAGAAACCTTGGGCTTGAATCCTGTCTATACTTCTTCCTGTGTAACTCTGAAAATCTCTTCACCAAACCTCATTTTCTTCATCTGCCAAAATGAGATTAAGGATATTGATATTGTCTGCCTCATGAGGTTGTGGTAAGGAAAATTCCTTAAAACTTAACATATTATAGAAATATGCTTCATAAAATGTTATCTAAATATGAGGTATTGTCATTATTTATTATCATTAAAACAAAAATGACAATGTCACTCTATCCTGTACTTTCTCCTTGTAGTAATGGTGTTCTTACTTCTAGAACTGCACATACATAGCATAATAAATAGATGGTGTAGTGCATAGAATGCTGGACCTGGAGGCAAGAAGACTCATCAGGCCTCAGACACTCAGCTGGGTAATCCTCAGCAAGTCATTTAACTCTGTTTACCTCAGTTTAGCAGTCTGTAAAATGAGCTGGAGAGGAAAATGGCAAACCACTCCAGCAGCTTTGCCAAGAAAACCCAAAATGGGGTCATGCAGAGTTGGACACAACTGAAATGAATGACCAAAAACAAAAATGGAGCCAACTAGGTGGCTCAGTGGAAAGAGCCCTGGGTTTGTAGTCAAGAAGATGCTGAGTTCAAATATGGCCTCAGGCACTTATTACTAGCAGTGTGACCCTGAGCAAGTCATTTAACTCCTGTTTACTTTAATCCACTGGAGAAGGAAATAGGAAACTATTCCATTATCTTTGCTAAGAAAATCCAAAGGACAGTGTTGGTGTGTTATGGTTCGTAAGAGTTGGACATAACTGAATGACTGAAAAGCCACAAAGTATAATAAATACATACAATCAGTCAATAAACATTTGTTAAATGCCTACTATACACATGGTGCTAGCTTTCCTCCAATCTTCCCCACCACTGTACATGGCAAGAGGCACTGTTTTGGGTGTTGGTTCTCCAAACAAAGGCTTTGGAGTCAGAAATGCAGCTGACAGAGCACATCTGATCCCTATTCCATTCTGCCTTGCTTTTAAGAGATTCTGCTGCTACTGTGTTGAAGTTCATCTGTTTGAAATATTTACCATATATAATCCTCACTTAGTTGGTGGGCCTTTGCCATAGAAACCTGCCTTAGCAACAGTGATGAACACCAGCCAGTATAAAAGCAAACAGATTTGAAAGGGCAGAAGCACCTCTGGAAAATGCCTTGGTTCTTGGGTAGAACAACTTTTCTGTGAGTGAAATATACTGCAAAATAGCCATTGGTTTCACATGTGGGGAGGCAAGTGAAAACAAGTGCCATTCTGGCTTTTTTTTGGAAAGGATGCTTCTTTTTAATCATTTGAAGTCTGATTGATATCTAAGATTCCTCTCAGCTTAGAATTCTGTGATTCTACAGATGTGTGATTCAGGAGATACTAGCCCCAGGAACTAGCTTCTGTGTACTTCTCATTGCCCATCTGATGATGGGAAAGTGAATGTATATAAAGAAAACCTAAAATTGAAAGCATTGAAAAATACAAGCAGTGAATTGTATGTGTCACCTTCTTGAAATGTAAGTGTAGATTGCTTCCCACTTTCAAATGTGTGCTCTTAAAAGCAAACCCATGTTCAAAACCATCCATCCAAATTATTCCTATAAGCCCTCATTGTCCCTCTCTGAATCTCTCCACGACTAAAATCAAATAACAGATATGACATTAGAACAAAGTAAAGGCATTTCCTTGAAATACAAGGCAAATTAAAAGGGGTTAAATCAAGTAAAAACATTACCACCACCTAATGCCAACATGCTCCTTCCCCCGCTGAGCTTTTGCTCCTCAATTTACACTCTAAAAACTACAGAGAGAATCTCTACTCCTGTTGCAGCTTCTCTATAAATAGAAAAGGTAATTCCTGTAAACTATACAGTGATGAATATGTAAATTGACGTCAAATATAAATTAGCCTATAACAGTCACAGGCAATTATATAAAATATGTAGTAAGCATAGTACATATTATCCACATTAGAATGGCATGCACTGGCCTTGAATATTTCATACATGAAACAATAGCACATATAAGTAAATTTCATACTTTAAGTCAAGCATGCATACCCTGTGTGCTATGCTATACGTGGACATCATGAATCATAGTTGCAATAGCCAGAAATCATGGAAAAAATACTCCTTGAGTGCAAACACTATTTTCATTTGGTTTTGCCTTTGTATTCCTAGCATCTACTATTGTGCTTTGCCCGTATTCGGTGCTTAATATTTGTCAGTTCAAATACCTAGGCCCAAGACTCAAAGAGTTCCTCATTTAGTGCACAAGGGAATCCCCAGGCCCCTATTCCCACCAGCAGGCTGCAAGCTGGCAGACAGAGCTCCATCCCTACCTATTCTCTATGCTGAGCTGCTGAAGGCATGGCTATCACCATATCATGGAGGTCTGAGGGGAATGGTATCCCCAGCACAAATTTTTTTCAAGTGACAGGTTCACAATACTCTGCCCTTCATCCTTAGTTCATTCTTTTGCCAGGACCACTTTGAACTTGTAGAGCTTCTATTGCATAGTAAGAGGTATAAAAACTAGGCTTCTAAAGCGTCCCATTAGTGATCATCTCTTCAGGTAGGTGAGAACATATTTGTATTTCAGGTGGTCCATGTGACACAGTCAACTGGCATTTCTTAAGCACTTGCTCTGTGCTAGGCACACAGTTCCTGTTTCTTCCTTGCAATGTGCTTTATACTATACATCACCTTGTTCATGGTGTGCACAGCCTGGCATGGAGCCTCTACAATATCCTCATCTTCATAGGTAATGGCTATCCTGATAACCAGCAATCCTCTATAGGTATCACATTTCACCACTGAACAGTAATTCTCCAACTAGTGAAAACTCATGGTGAATCACAGAGTCAGGGGACAATGTCAATTCAACACTGTTATTTTAGCAACACCAAAAATATTGTCAATTCAGACATGCAACTGACAATGTCAAGTCATAGCTCTAATATTCCATAGTCTAAAACTACAGTATTGCTTTGACATACAATAGCATAATGGGTATTTTGAATAAATAAATCTGGTTATCCAAAGGGTCAGTGGGAAAAAATTTGGAGTGTCAACTAAAAGCCTACAAAAAAAATTTTTTAAATCTCTAATAGGTCATAGCACAGCTACAGAAGGAAGAAAAAAAATATTAACTTAATCTAACATTGAAAGCAGTCTTCCTGAAGATAGAAAACAATTCTATGAATTTCAAAAATAATGTTTTTTAAATGTCAAAATTATGGACATCTGAATTGTAACACAGATTGGAAGTATTCTAAGAGTTTAATCTCAGTTCAGATTAATGCTCTGAGCCTCCATTTCGCCTGTTTGAATCTCACGACAACCAAAACCAAATTACACGCACAACATCAAACAAAGCAGATAACATTCACTTGAAATCAAAGGCAAGGTAATCAACAAAGGGCAAAATGTATTAGGAGGTAAGGGTCTGATATCCAAACAATATAAGGAATTAAAGTATCTAAGACCCTGAGCCATTCCCCAATGCATAGATTAAATTATATGTAAATAAAATTCTCAAAAGAATTGAAAATGGCAAACAACCATATGAAATATTATTCCAAACCACTAAATGAAGCAAATAATAATCAGCAAGCATTTATAAAGTGCCTACTACTACATGGAAATCCCTATATTAATTCCTGGATACAAAGGAAGACAAAAATAGTCCCTGCTTTCAAGGAACTCACTTTCAAATGGAGAAGAAAACATGTAGACAACTAAGTTCATAGACCATACATGGGTTAAATTGGAGGTAATTCCAGAGGGAAGATACTAGCATGGGAGGGGACTGGTTAAAGTCACTTGCACAACCTGGGATACAAGTTGAGACATGAAAGAAGCCAGGAAGTAGAGAAGAGAAAAGAAAGCATTCCACACATGGAGGATGGTCATTAAAAAGGTAAGGAGTTGGCAGATGGAGTATTATATTAGAAGAACAGAAAGAAGGTCGGTGTTACTGGATTATGGGATACATGAAGTAAAGTAAAGTGAAAGAAGACTGGAAAGGTAGGAAATGTCCAGGTTGTTAAAGAATTTAAAAGACAGAGGACTTTGTAGTTGATCCTGAAAGTAATAGAAATTTAGTAGAATAGTAATATTAATAGAATAGTAATATTAATAGAAAGTAATAGTAATTTAATGGAATTTACTGAGTAGGGGGGCAACCTTGATCAGATCTGCCTTTTTAGGAAATTCACTTTGGTAGCTGTGGAGGGGAAGATGGACTAGACTGGGCAGAGAGAGGCTTGAGGTAGGGAAGTCTACCAGTGGTCTATTGCAGTAGTCCAGTCATGAAGTGATAAGGGCCTATGGTGAAGAGGATGTGTAGGAGAGATGGTGAGAAAGTAGAAATAACAGGACTAGGCAACAATGTGGATGCATGGGGTGAATGTGTGTGTGGAGAGTTAAGTATGACAGTTTGTGATCCTGGGCTACAGTGCTGGGTTATTGGTGATACCCTTGACAGTAATAGCAAAGTTCAGAAAAACTTTAGAGAGAACCTTATATTTAGAAAATTAGCAAAAAATGATAAAAATAAAAATATTCTATGTTGAACAGATTGTGGAAAAATGGACTTGCTAACATAATATTGATGGAGCTACGAATTGATCCAACCACTCTGGAAAGAATGGATTTATTGCGAAGAGAATGACTAAAATATCCATGATTTTTTGATGCAGAGAACCCACTGCTAAGCACATACATAACCCAAAGAGGTCAAAACCAGAAAAGAACAATCCCATAAATGCCAAAATATCAATAGAAGCACTTTTGTGGTAGCAGAAAACTAGAAATAAGGTAGATAAATACAAATTGAGGTATGGATCAATAAAATTGTGGCATAATTGTAGATTGATACTACACCATAAGAAAACACAAATATGAAGAATTTAGAGAAATATGACAAGATTCATGTAAACCAACAGAGAGTAAAATAAGTAAACCAGAAAAGTAACATAACAATGCTACAACAACATAAACAGAAAGCACCAAAAAGGAAAATGAATTCTATATACTATGATGAAGTAAAACCCTAGGGAAGATTTGAAAAATTATACCTTCCTATCTCTTTGCAGAGGGAGAAAGAGGTGGGCTGGGATTATGGGTATGGAATATTGCATATACTCTCATAAATTTCTGATGTGCCAATGAGTTTTGCTAAATATCTTTTTTTTCTTTTTTAACAAAATCTTTGCTACAGGAAATTGCTCCCTGGATAGGGAAAGGGGAAGGGATGCATTCAGAATTAAAAGTAATGTTTTAAAAATTATGAAATTCCAGAATAAATTTAGCAACGACTGGTCATGCCAGACTGACTTTATTTATTTATTTGCAATAAAATAAACTGGTAGATCAGGGAAATTCTTAGAATACTTGGTCAAGCATTTAATAAACTCTCTCATATTATTCTCTTGGAAAAGATACCAGAGTGTGGGCTGGCACTGGTACAATTGGGTGAATTAGACACTGTTTGAATAGCTGGACCCAGAAAATGGTCAATGATCATTCAATTTCACCTTGAAGGGCAATTTCCTTTGGAATGCCCAAGGGATCTATGCTTGTTCCTGTGCTATTTAGATTTTTTACAAGTGAGTTGTATATAAGCACAGATGATATGCTCCTTAGATTTCCACATCATTCAAGGATAAGAGGGCCAGCTACCCTTCACAATTATAAGGTGAGGGAGATTAGGTAGAGTGCTATTTGTATAAAAACCTTGTTTTTCATGGATTGTGAACAAGTTTGATATGAATCAACAGTTTAATATGGCAATCAAGAAAGCAGATATTCTTTGTTGTTTGTCCTTTGTGTTCAAAGACCAAAATGACATCACAATGTTGAGGTCAATGTATAGTGTATGCTGACCCCAGTGTTGGGGTTAATATACGGCTGTGGCTGATCAATCCAGTATAAGCTCAGAAGTCTCTATCTCCGTTTGGGTACAAATAGTCCATATGACCACTTAGGAGGGAGTTGTCTCTAACTTTGTGCATCTCACACTACTACTATTCTACTTGGCTCATAGAACACAGTCCCTTCTTTGATGTGAATATGCCATGCTAGATGATCCTATGCCAGTATATCTCATGTCTCACAATCAGTACCAAAGTTCTTCAGAGAGACCTTGAGAGTATCCTTATATCACTTCTTCTGACCACAATGTGAACCTTGCTTGTGTGAGTTCTCTCTACAATGGATGTTATCTAAAGCTATAATGATGGAGGCACATGATCCAGAAATAGGTGGGTGATAGTGTCATCACACCCTTTCCTGATCAGACCATATTTAGAGAATCATGTTCAGTTCCTGATACCTACAAAAGACTTTAATAAGCCAGATAATGCCCAGAGGTGAGTAACCAAAATGGAAGATATGATTTAGTCATGTCATAGGAGGATAGGAAGGTTTAGCCAGAGAAGACAAGACAAGAGAGGATTCGTAGGCAAGTACGTGAAGGGCTATTATCAAGAATAAGGATCCAACCATTGCTCTACATGGCCACAGGAGGCAGAACTAAAAGCAAAGAGTGGCTATTGCAAAGAGGCCAATTTCAGCTGAATGTATGGGCACATTTTGTAATACAGCTGTCCAGAAGAGACATGCTCTGCCTTGGGATGTATTGGGATTCCTTTCATGGATGAACTTTACACTGAATAACAATTAGCTGGGTCTTTGTAAAATGGCCCATTTTTCAGGTATTGGTTAGACCTGATCACCATGCAGGTAACTTTTCAGCTCTGAAATCTTGTGATTACAAATAGGATTCTGTACTACACTCAGAGAATACAATCTAGCAAGGAGTTTAAAAGATTAAATTCATGTTTGTTATAATTTACTATCCTACTTTCGCGTTGTATAGAATCAGTAAGCTAAGTTTATGCTGCTTGGGTGGTCCTAAACTACAGGTTCAGAAATTTGTAGTTTAGTTTCTCAGGTTTTATAAAACATAGTCAACTTGATCAATATTTCCATCATCTGACTCACACACCAAGCCCTAGTAGAAGCACACAGTGAACATATTGATGTCAGCAGTTACAGATTGACTCACTCAAGAAAAGGCACAATTAACCTATTAAAAACTTCTCCTCAGGGCTTTTCATCCTCAGTTGTCCCATCAGCGGTAGAACATGGGCAGCCTGCTGTGAGCTTCTTATCTTTTCTGCTCTGATACCTGTTCAGAGGCAGCTCTGGATCCACTAGGACATTATCAGTATAGCAACAGAAGCTGGATTGAAAATATTCCTTGCATTTAATTCTGTATGCAAAAAAGCATCATTTCCAGCCAGCCTCTTTTCCTTCCATCGGGCAGATGCCTTCTACTTAATATCATATTTTCCTCTTCTTCCCCACTTCCTGGAACAAAGATAAGTTAGGGCTGAGCGTCCTTTCAAAGTGATTCGACAGTTGTCTGAAGATGACGTGTGATATTCTCGTTCTATTCAACATTAAAGCCCTACCAGGTGTTAAGGCCAACATTACTGAGATGAAAAACAATAGTTCCCTCAAAGAACTGACAGAATGAGAATAAAACATACTGACAAAGAAATATAACACAGGCTAGAATGTTCTAACCGCATAGCAGAGGTTTAACAGTTGTGAGAAAATTAGAGCAGAGCGTATTAATGACTTATGAGATAGCTAAATGGTACAGTAGATAAAATGCTGCCTGTTAAGTCAGGAAGATAGGTTCAAATCTAGCTTCAGAAAGTTACAAGCTGTGTGACCCTCAACAAGTCACTTAATTATTATCTGACAGTCTCTTTATCTGTAAAATGGAGATAATTGTACCTACCTTCCAAAGTTGTGAGTATAAAACGTGGTAATTTATAAAGTACTTTGGAATTTTTTAACCACCATATAAATTCTAGCTATTATAGCAATGGTAACTTTTAAGGAGGAGGTAGTAATAGATGCAGGCTTTGAAGGAGTAGAAGAATTTCAGTAAGTAAAATGAGGTATAGGGCAGACATTCTGGCTGTTGGTGAAGGTCCATGTGAATGTTTGCATGTGGAATAAGATGCAGAGGGATGAGAAAGTGGTGAATCATCTAATTTGGTTGGCTGTGTGATGTTAGGCAGGTCACTTAACCTCTCTCAGACTCACCTTCCTCATCTGTAAGATAAAGGGTTTAGATTTAATGATCTTCAAGGTCCTTTACAGCTCTAAATGCATATGTAATCCAATGAACTATGTTTATGATCCTATGACCCATGAGTTGAAAAGATCCTTCAACACTATTGTAAAGGAATGATTTGGACAGCAGAGAATCTGGAGGCAGGAAGAGTAATTACTACAGTACATTGCAATAAATAACATAGGTAATATCTCCCTACATATTAAGGAGGTAACAGGATAGGATACTTAATGGACTTGAA
Source organism: Bettongia penicillata ogilbyi (assembly GCA_023548195.1). Lineage (NCBI taxonomy): Eukaryota > Metazoa > Chordata > Mammalia > Diprotodontia > Potoroidae > Bettongia > Bettongia penicillata. The sequence continues at coordinate 359,957 of JAJHZJ010000149.1, forward strand.
CTAGAGTGGTATCAGTGAGAGTAGGGGGTTGGACTAGATTATTTCTGCCCTTCTAACTCTAAATCCTATGATCTCTGGATACCAGAGAAGCAGAACTGAGAGGACATAATAGAAATGTGGACTTTAGACCCTAAGCAAAGATTCTCACCTGTCAACCTGGTCCATAAAGTAAAACAGCTCTACTCTGATTATTCTGGTTCTAACATAAGTATTTCAGAAAGTTAATTACATTCAAAGTGAGATATTGATCATTTTGATAGTTTGCAAATCTCTTAAACCTCTCCCTGTCAGTTTCCTCATCTGCAAAATGGTGTTAATAAGCCATTTTGTAATAGATAACTGGTCAAAAACTATGAAGAGTTCTCAAAAGAACTGGCAAGTATTCATAACCATATGAAAAAAATTCTTCATGACACTAATAATAAGAGAAATAAAAATCAAAAGAACTCTGAGATTTTACTTCATACCCTGCAATTGTTGGTTTTTTTAAATGGCAAAAATAAATGACAATAGCCAATGTTGGGGAGTTTGTGGGGAGATGAGCCATTAATACATTGTTGGTGGAGCTGTGAAGTGGTGCAAATGTTTTGGGAAGTGATTTGGAATTATCTAAATAATGTGTGCATACTTTTTGAATAAGAGACTTCATTACTGGTCCAGAGAAGCCATCAAGAAGGAGAAAGTTCCCATATACATCAAAATATTTATAGAACTTTTATGTTAGTTAAGTTTTGGAATGAAGGAGCAGGAGAGAAAGATGTCCATCAATTGGGGAATAACTAAGCAAATTTTGGTATTTGAATATTGTAATGTTATTGTGCTGTAATAAATTATGTGTCTGATGAACCCAGTGAACCCAGAGAAATATGGAAAGATACAGATGAACAGAAGCAAAGTGCAGGAAGCAAAGCCAAGAAAACCACATACACTGCAACTACCACAATGTCAGTGAAAACAACTACACATCAAAAATATGAAAAGCAAATGAAACAAATTATAAAGATCAAGTGGGACTCAAATGAACAAAGATGAGAAGAAACCCCAATCTACCCCTTCCCGGAAGGTGAGAGATTCACAGGTGTTACACATTGCACATTTTCAGATTTTTTTTTCAATTTATTGATCAGTTGTACTGAGTATTTTTTCTCTCTAAAAAAATGCTGTCATCTGCGATGGTTCTTAGGAAGGAAAGGGAAGGGATACATGGGCTATCATGGTGAAATAAAAAACAGAAAATAACAATGAAAACATAAAATGGGGATAATAGTAGCATCTACCTCAGAGAGTTACTAGGAATATCAATAACGTATGTAAAACATTTTGTAAACTTTAAAGCCCTATATGTCTTAGGGATTATTATTACTAATAATAGTAATTTTTGTCTTTTAAAATAGAAAATAAACAAAGATAATTCTGGCAACTCTCCTGATTTCTGATTGTCCTCCAAAGGAGTCAACATCACAGCCAGTCATGGGAGAACAGTTATAAAACATGACCACCTGGGCACTACCAGAATGTACTTTTAGGGCTACAGTGTGGTCAGTGTGCCTTTCTCTGGCAGAGCTTACAGAAGGTCAGTGAAGACCAGCGACAAAAGTAAATTCTATTACAGTATTACAGAATCAGAGAATTACACCGAATTTAAGTGGGAAGGACCTTCAGGGGCCCTTTTAACTTAACCTGTACCAGATGGAAGAATATTTCTCCTGTAAACTTCCTTAAGTAATCATCAGTTTGACTCAAAACACCTTCAAGAATGGGGAACTCACTACATTCCAAGGCATGCCATTCTGCTTTCGCCTAGCTCTAATTGTTAGAAATTTTTTCTGTAGCTCAGAGCCTAAATCTGCCTTACTTTCCTTATATGTAAAATTCAATTCGACTAGGTGGTCTTTGAGATCCCTCCTAGCTCTAAATGGATGATTTTCCAATCTTTTAGGTATTTCAGGATCTTTATAATCCAATGTTTTAACTATCTCTCTTAACTTTGTAGTAGCAGAAAATTTGAAGAGAGAGGATAAGAAAAGAGAGGGGAGGGGAGGAGAGGAGAGACAGAGCATTTATTAAACACTTACTATTGCCAAGCACTAGACTAAACACTGAGGTAGAAATATACGTCCCTGATCTCAAGGACCTTACGCTCTAAGGTAGGAAAACAAAATATTTTGTCATCATTGTTAGTCAGTTGGTTTCAGTAATTTCTGACTCTTTGTGACCCCATTTGGAGGTTTTCTTAGCAAAGATACTGGAGTGGTTTGCTATTTCCTTCTCCAGCTCATTTTTACAGATGGGGAAACCGAGGCAAACAGGGTGAAGTGACTTGCCCCAGAGTCACACAATTAGTAGAATGAATCTTCCTAGAAGAACTAAAAGGGAGGGAAGGAGGAGAGGTAGACAGATGAGAAAGAGAAGTCTGGAGAACGATACCAGCAGTAAGTGAGGTAAAACTACTTTTGCTTACACTATTTTTCAAAATACTTTTACAAACATCAGTTTATTGAAGTCTCACTCCTTTTCCATGAGATAAGAAGGACCAGCATTCCTAATTTCTAAATGAGGAAATTGAGGGTCAAGAGGTGAAGCGATTTCTCTAAGGTCACTTGGGATTTGAATCCAAGTTTTGTGACATGAAGCCCTGCACACCTTCTGCTTGGCCACCTTTGTGAGCGCAAAGGAAATTATTTTGAGAGTATCCATTTTCCAAATTGACCCAAGTCATCACAGCCCTCTAAATGTTGAAACCTAGAAGGCTCATTGGATTTGGATATGGATAAAGCTCCCAAGACTATAGCACATTTGATCCTCGTGACAACCTTCTAGGGTAAGCACTCTTATTACTATCATTTTCCAGAAGAGGAAAATGAGGGCTCAGAGGTCACACAGGTGGATGCCTTAGGCAGGATGCAAAACCAGACTTCCTGACTCCAGGTCTGTATTCTACCACTGTCCTGGGCTGATCTGCACATTCATGATTGTGTTATAGTGTGCATGTTCACAAATGTGTCCTTGTATGCGTAGGGGGATGGGATTATAATTCTATTATTTTAATCACAAAATCCTCTATTTGCCCTTCTGACAATAGTACATATGAGGTAAATGTCTTTCACTATTTCTAACACAATTCTCTTTCCTCTGTTTTTTGGGGGGAACTGAGGACATTTTCTCATTTTCTGCTGTCTCCACCCTTGTCTTTGTTCATTGCTACTCTCGACGGGCAGATGATTAGGAAATGAACTGCTCCTACTTTACATCTCATTCTTTCTCTGTTTTCTTACTTCTGTTTGTCTCAATATGTGCCAGCTTCATAAGATTATAGGGAGGCAGCATGATACAGAGGAGCTGTATACACACACACACACACACACACACACACACACACACACACCGTAATCATCACTCTGTTTTCTTAATTCTGTTTGTCTCCATCTTTGCCAGATTCATAGGCTCTTCAGGAGACAGTGTGGTTAGGAGGAATGAGCACTGACTTTGGAGTAAGCACCACCCATAATCCTGGTCCAGTGCTGGATCAGTTCTTTTGATCCCCAGTCATTTTTTTTTAGATGTATCTGATTCTTTGTAATCACTTTTGGGGTTTTCTTGGAAAAAATACTGGAGTGGTTTGCCTTTTGTTTTTTCAGCTCATTTTACAGATGAGGACACCAAGGCAAACAGAGTTGAGTGACTTGCCCAGGGTCACACAACTAGTTAGTATCTGAGGCCAAATTTGAATTCAGGAAAAGGAGTCTTACTGACTCCAGACCCGGCACTCTATCCACTGTACCACCAGATAAATCTTTTGACTCACCGAGGGCAATCATCCCCATCCCATACAGACAACCGCAGCTCATTGTCTGTTGGCCACATTCATTGTCTTTAAGGAGGAATTGAACTAGATGATCCCTGATGACCCTTAGAGTTCTAAATCTATGATCTTTACTTCATGTTCTAATTATGGCCATGCTTTCTCATTTCTATTTCTCTCAATCTCTGCCATCTTTATAAGATGATAAGGAAACAGCATGACCTAGAGGAAAGTGTATTGGATTTGGAGGTGGGATCTGGTTTCAAATCCTGATTTTAGTGACTGTGGGTAAGTCACTTAACTTTTCTGAGAGAGAATATAAACCCCTCTAATAGAACAGAAGATCTTGAGAAAATAGATTCTTTCATTTGAGGTATCTGAATCTTCGGTGCTGAGCACAGTGGCTAGGACAGACTAAGCACTTGCTTATTGATTCATTAGGCCCCAAATTCCTCATCTGTAAAATGAAAGGATTGGATGATAAGATCTCTAGGTTCACTCTCAGCTGTAAATCAGTCAATAATCCTATGATCAGGTTTCTTTTTTAATAGTATTTTGTTTTTTTCTAATTACATATAAAGACAAACTTTAGCATTCATTTAAATTTTTTGAGTTCCCAATTTTCTTCCCCTACTTCACCTACCTCCCCCCTATGACGGTAAGCAATTTGATCTAGGTTATACATGTACAGTATCACCAAGTTTCATTGCAAACTTTAAAGCATCACATGCATCAAGTCAAATCGTAAGAATTTAGTGGCTAGAGAGAGTCAGCCTCAGAGCTGGGAGGACCTGGCTTCATGTGCTGCCTCTGCTATCTGGTCTTAATCAATGCTGGGTGCTTGATTATTTCTATGACATTCAGCCAATACTTAACCTTTCAGGGCCCCCATCACCCCTATAAATTGCTTGTCCTTATTGATAGAGGGTAATTTTTTCATCAAGAGTTCCCTATGTTATAAAATCACAGATCCAGCTCCACACTGAGAATCCATCACGGTTCCTCACTTCCCATCTACACTCTTAGCTATAACATAGTTGTTTCTTCCAAAATTGGAACTTCTCTGGTATTCATGAAGAGTATAATCTACTGGTCTGTTCAGCTTTTTCATGTTTGTTCTCCTTCTTATCTGCAGGGCACAGGGGTGAGTTAATCAAATTTTTTTCACTGTCCTTTTGAAATCTCAAGTTACAGGCACATCTTCCACAGCAATTCCTAGGCCTGCATACAGGTCTTGGTAGGTTAGATCTAGGAATTAAAAACTCTCAACCTGTATGGCTTCTTTTTCCATAGACTAGATTTCATAGCAATAGCAGGAAGAAATCTTAGCACTGACCATCTCAGACCATCATTTGACTTCATGCAAATTTTAAAAACTGCAAAGGCTGCATCTCTAGGTCTACATAATCTTCCCTATTTATATTCATTTTTCCTCCCCTTAGTGATGTCCTTGGGCATATTCATCTCACTTATTCTCTCCTGCCTGTGCTTCTTTTAAATTATGACCTATTTTTGCTATTTTTTGAACATCATCACTCACTGCAGACACTAGTCAGGGTCTTCTCTGAATGCCCTGTATCTGTCTTCCCCACTCCTCCCACACTGTTTTAAATCTGCTTCCTCTCTAATAATCCTTTTTTATTTCTGTCACCTCATTATATTGACTTTTCATTCTATCTCAGAAGCTTTGCAGCCCCTACCATCTGCACCACACAATTTAACGATTATATACAGATTTCTATTGTATCCTAGTTACTTCATGGCAATCTTCTCTCCTCTGAGACACTGTCAGTCCTTCAAGGGCACGAGCCATGTCTCGTATCTGCCATTCCCCTACCAACTCCCAACATAATACTGAATACACAATTGGTGTTTAATTAATATCGCTAACTTGTGAGTCCTCTGATAATATACATCCCTTGGAAAAAAATCAATTACAGTCAAATACAATCTCACTTTCATTTCCTTCTCTGCCAGTTTATTATGTGACTTGTCTCTCTGTAATCTATACAAAGAAACAGAAGCAGCAGCAAGTATGTGCTCCTCCCAACAAAAGCAATTAGCCCCCAACTTTTCAGGGAGCTCTCTCGAATATGTATTAGCCACTTTCATTGATGATCCTCATCAGAACTGTAGTAGACTAATTCTAGGTTGCAAGACTGGAAGTCTAAAGGGGAAGGGTAGTAAAGAACATCAAAGATCTGGCTGATTCAATTTAATTCATAAAGAATTGATTATCTACTGCTCTGTACAAGGCTTAGTACTACACATAGGGAAAAAAAGAAAGCAGTCCCTTCTCTTAAGGAGTTCCAAGGGAGCTCCCTAGGACCCCATGCACCAGAATCCAGCCAAGGAGATGATGTGCTCTGCAGAAAAATGGTGTATGTCCACTGTATGTCCACTGGGAAAAATCACAAAATGAAGATCATTTCACGCAATCCCTTCATCTTATGGATAAGAAAAGTAGGAGATAGAAAGTGAAATGACCTGGCCAATGTCTCATAGTCATTAATGGTAGAATCAATATTCAAAGTCAGATCTTCTGACTCTGAGTCTACTATATCACTCAAACCTTCCTTGTAATGCATGGGATATCTTCATCATAAGATAAATATGTATATATATGCTTTTATAAAAATTCCACACTTTCTGACATCCTCTTCTGAAACCTCAGAGTGATCAAAAGATAGTTTGGGGGAGCAGGGGTGTCTCAAGGCTTTGCCAGAAGAGTACAAGTACTGGGAGATCCTACCACACTGGAAAGCCTTCAAGGACTGGCCAGTGACGCACTGTGACTTTCCTCTGAGGACCAGCTAAGTTGACCAGGTGAGCTACTAAGTAATGGGTTTGGAGGTTTTCCTGGCACAGTAATTCATAAGGACCATCTACGGAGGCACAGAAAGGTAATGATCTTCATTGGCGGAAGGAGGCATGCTATGCAACCTACCAAGTCATGACCTTGAACAAACTCATGTGGGTATGTCTGTATGTGTATGTATTCATACACATATAAATACTCCACATACATACCATACGCACACACACACATGCGCACACACCTTGTAAAAAATAAATTAGTCAATTACAATCTCACTTTCATTTTCTTCTCTGTCAACTTATGTGACTTGTCTCTGTAATATATACAAAGATATAGAGACAAAAGCTTGCTATTATCTCTGTAGTGTGTATGTATATGTATAGATTTATATATATATTTGTATTATATATGTATGTATATCTATACATACATATATTATATTATATTATATGTGTGTATATAAAAACCAGTCTGCCTACTTCTTCTACCCCCAGACCAAGCTGTGACCCATGACATCCTCCATGTTTACTCCCTTCCAAAGTATATCGTATTAAAACAGTTGTTTTGCATACATTTTTATTTCTTAGTTTTTTTATATCTATTTATAATTGTTTTGTGTTACATATTTATATATGTATTTGCTATTTCTCTCATTAGAACACAAGCTCCTTATGAGTAGGGATTGTTCCATTTGTACTTGCATACCCAGGATCTAGCAGAATGCCTGACACATAGTAGGTGCTTCTTGGTTGATTAATTATGGAATTTTTCTGAACTCAACATTAGTTCAATTCCAGATTCTCTTTATCTATCCATCCCCACCCTTCTACCCATTAAGAAGGATGAAATATGTACCCATTATACATATTTATCATAATTTTTTAGACAGGCCATCCATCAATCAATGAAGATCATATCCTTCAATAAAACAAGTAACCTGATTTAAAAAACCTTTGAAATGAAGGAGAAAATTGCCTTGTGCATAATAGGCATCTAATAAATGATTACTGAGTCGAATTGAAAGTATTTGTGAGATTCTGAGCACAGAAGGGGTCTCCACTATGCAATGACTAAATATGAAATTGTTTGTATTTCTTGATGAGGGGAAATATTTGGTGTGCCTCGCAAGTTATTTGTCCTTACTCTGTGCAAATGAGGCATATAGTCTCTCACCCTATACAGAATAGAGGGTCCCCAGTTATCATAACATTTCCAAATGCTTTTCAGCATGGTACAAGGGAAAGCCTCCTGTATTTGGAGTTAGAGGACATGGATTCGAACCATGACTTTGGATCAGTGACTTTGGACAAGTCATTTTAATTCTCCAGGCCTCAGTTTCCTCAACTGTAAAATGAGGGTGTTGTTCTCAATGATTCCTAAAGTCTTTTCTAGCTCTAAATCTGTGGTCCTATGAATAATTATTTTAAAATTAGCTTTCACAATATGTTTATTGCTATGTTGTTTGTATGAATGACAGTTTCTCAAGTACTTCCCCCTCTTCATTTCAAAGTTTTATCAGGTTACTTATTCCACCAAAGAATATGATTTTCACTGGTTGATAGGTAGATGATATTTTTAAAACATTATAATATATATGGATATAGATATAGACAATGAATATTATATTTCTTGCTTTCTCATTAGGTGGGGTGAAGAAGGGAGGAGAGAATTTGGAATTGAAAATAAATTTTTTTTTAAAGATTATGATAAAAATCCCAAACAGCACTTAAACATTTGGCCTGACTTCAGTGTAGATGACAAGCTAATGAAGCATCCCATTCTGGATAACATTCTTATAAATATTACTCCTAATAATCCTATCTTTAAATACCAGGGACCTTTTCAGTGAGTTTCAGTTGAACTGGATGGAAGATCTCAGAGGTGAACTGAACTACGTACCCTTGCTTATTTCTTTTTCACCCCTATTTTCCTACTTTGCCCACATCATCAATGTCAGAGAGGTTTCTATCAGGAGAGTGGAAATGCATTCCATATCAGTGGGCCCTTCTTCTGCCTTTTCTAGGCTCTCCACCATCCCTTCCCCCACTCACCCACTGCCCGTTGATGCTTCTTGGAGATTGTCTTAGGAGACTTCTATACTAGAATTAATGTCCTCCTACTCTTTGCCCTTTCCCTTCTTTAGTTTTCCTTACTGTTCTTCCTCCCCCTCCTTCCCTCCTCCATGAATCTCAGACAAGGCCATTTCAGTTAAAGCAGGCTAACCCTGTATCTTTTATGAAGAAGGAACTATCTTCTCCTAGCTGTTTTCTTGCTAGATTACCATTTTAAAAATTGGACCCTACAGGGAATTCATTTTCTTTTTCCTCTTCTTTCTGAATCTTCCTCCTCCCTTTTTGATTGACTTTCCCTTCACTTACAGCCTCAAGTTGTTTGGCTACATTCCATCACGCAGATGTTCCATGATTGGGTTGGGTTTTTTTTCCTTAAGCCACTGGAATTACCCCAGCTTGGCCTTCCTCCTCTTTTCCCAGCTGACTTTGAGCAGTGGATTATGTTCTTTCTCCTTCAGAACTTCAACACCAACCCCATTCTTACAGAAACATTACCATGGTTTCTAAAGTCATAATCATGGCATGTTTTTAGGTAGAATAAATGCCAACAAAAGTGAAAAGCAGGAGGAATGTGTTTTTCCCCTGCTGGCCTTGTCTCAGTTCTCTTTCTCACATATATTTTCAAATCCAAATCACAATTCGTCTACCACCCTTACTAATACTGTAAAAACTTCACAATGTCTTCTAGCCAAGCTAGAATATCTCCTATAATCCAACACTTCATTCCTAAAGAACATGAACAGTTTCTTTCATCTTGGCTTGCTCAGTGGAACCTGCAAAATTCTTATAAAATCTTTAATTCTTATAGTTTCCTTTTGCTATGGAAACATTTTTTTCCAAAATAAGTACAATTTATTTTTTAATGATACAAATATAATTTCTTTATTTTATTTTTCCAATTGTGTATAAAAACAATTTTAGCATTTTCTGCGGCTTAAATTTTGAGTTCCAAATTTTCTTTTTCCTTTCTATCTCTCCTTCATTGAGAAGGTAAGCAATTTGATATAGGTTATACAGGTGCACTCATGCAAAATATATGTACATATTAATCATGCTGTGAAAGAAAACACAGACAAAAATAAATAAGTGAAGTGTTAGTCTAATGTCCTTGCCATGCAGAAAGCCAAAGGGAAATTTCGGTAATTGTGCAATCCAGAGGTGCAACACTTGGGCATTGTTCAAAGGCATCCTCCTAGCTACATCTGGATACATTCTTGGAAGCTCACCACAGGGTCATAACCAGCAGTGTGCTACCAAATAATTAACAACTGGTGGAAAGAAAGGAACAGGGGAAAATAGAACACTCACCATGATCTTTATCATTAACATTTTCTTCTACCAGTGTCTAGTCAGGAGTGGTGTTCTTTGAAGTGTGGATTCAGTCAAAGGACCACACTTGAGGACCTAGAGGGCCACATGTGGCCTTGAGGCTGCAAGTTTCCTACCTTCTAGATAATCAAGAGAATACTAAATCGTGCCAGGTTTCACAGCATTTGCTGATGTCCAAGGTTTAAATATTCACATTGAAAATTTAACAATAAACTCTTGTGCCTGTACAAACTGGCTTGTACAGGTGCAAGAGTTTATTGTTAAGTTTTTGTCACTATTTGTAACCACCACTGGCATCCTTTATGCCATAATCCTGAACTTCAGCACAGTTCCAGAACCTCAGGAACTTATAAGACAAAAACAGGAATTTTTTAGACTGTACTGACCTAGGATGAATTTGTCTGTTCATTTGCACCGACTCCCATCTGTCACATGTCTGTCACCTTCTGAATAGTTTGTAGGGAAACCATATCATAAATCTGAAACTGAGAAAGACATCAGAGATCATCTAGCATCAATGCCCTCATTTTACAGATAAGGAAATTTAGAACCTGAGAATTTAGAACCTGGGAAGGAATTCATTTGTTCAAGGCAACATGGGTAATAAATAGTAGAGATAAATTTTGAACACAGCTCTTCTTATTACAAATCCAGGGTACTCTCACCTTAGCATCTTGATTTCCTTCAGAAAATATGAAAATTGTTCTTCTAAACCTTGAGATTCTGTTTTTCCCTAGAGTGTCTGTGGGTCACTTTAGTCTCAAGAAAACCATTATAGGTTCTTTCTTGGGGAACAATCTTAGCCCATACCTTTAGAGATACGCCAATACATGAACAGGTAAGATTACAGATGGAAAAGGATGCTAGGTATTCCAAAATAATGCTTTTTAGAAGATTATCATTCTCAAGTCCTCTCCCTCTAATCTATCTCTCATTGTCACAAAATTCGTTCCTATATTTAGGCTAAGTTTTCTTTTGTTTCTTTTTTAAATACTTGGCAGATCCTATTTTTGAGACCCATCAACCTATATTTTTCTTTTTTTTCTGAACAGGGAGAGAATCATATGATGCTCATTGAATCCATAAAAAGCCAAGACAAGGATACCTAGTTTGTCTTTGCCAAGGATATATGTCCATGTTCTCTATATGTAGAGTTGCATTACACTCTTAAGTCTATGAAATGCATGTTGAGTATACTCGAGCTTAATACATATGGGCTTTATGTTTACATGAAAGTTTTGTTCCTTTTTCATTTTCATTTTTAGTAGTTAAACATCATTTGTATCTCCCTTTGACTCACGAGGGATATCTGAGTAATTAATGAGTTGGTAAATTTAGAGGAATTCCTTGAACCCTTGTTTATTACACATTTGCTCTCATTCTTTTCTATGTGTTTTTGTTCTTCAATTTTCCCTTACATACTACCTTTTAGACCCTTCTACCCCCTTCTTAGAGATTTCTTCTAAAGGACCTAGGAGCAAATTATAACTGCAGGGGAAAATTGGCCTTATTCACTCTTTCCCATTGTTTGTTTGCTTTTTGATTTTCACGAACTTGCCAGAGCATTGTGCTTACCATTAAAAGCAACAACTGGCTCCTAAGGTGTTTCCTGAAGCATATGAAGATCTGGGGCAGGGGAGTTTAATGGATTATAGTCACTCCTTATATTACTCCCAAAAGGTGCTGGCCCTGATGACTTCCACTTAGAGAAGCCAGGATGCTCACTGAATGAAAAGAGCCACAACTTTTAGTTTGAGAACCAGAATTGGTCTTACAATGCCAACAAAAGAACATTTTTTTTATCCCAGTGGGTTTCCATATTTTTTAACTAAAGGCCTACTCATCCTGAAGATAGAAGCCTTTATATTCAGAGACACAGAGAGAAGCAAAGGAGTGCATCAATTTCATATTCATTTGTACATTCACTCTCAAGATTCAACAAACATTTATTAAGCCTATTAAGTGCTGGGAATTGGGATTACATTCTCAAGAAACTTATGATTTCCCTTCTACTGAGAGCTGCCAACTCTTTATTTCCCTCCAGATATGTACAAGACAATTTTTTAATAATATTTCATTTCTTTCCCAATTAAATGTTAAAACAATTTTTTAACATTTGTGATTTGAAAGTTTTGACTTCTAAATTCTATTCCTCCCTCTTTTCCCTCCCCTTTCCTGACATAGTAAACAATCTGATATAGGGTGTATATGTCCAATCATATAAAACATTTCCATATTAGTCATTTTGCACAAGAAGACCCAGGAAAATGAAAGGAAGGCAGAAAGAAAAGAAGGAAGGAAGCAAGGAAGGAAGGAAGGAAGGAAGGAAGGAAGGAAGGAAGGAAGGAAGGAAAGAAGGAGGGAAGGAGGGAAGGAAGGAGGGAGGGAAGGAGGGAGGAAAGGAAGGAAGGGAAAAACAGCATGCTTCTGTCTGTATTCAAACTATCAGTTCTTTCTCTGGTGGTGAAAAGCATGAGTCCTTTGGAATTGCCTTGGATCATTCTATTGGTAAAAACAGTTAATTTCATTTGTCAATTGTGGAATGACTTTTATTCTTATAAATTTGCCTCAGTTCTCTATATTTTGAGAAATGAAGCCTTTATCAGAGATACTTGCTGCTAATTTTTCCTTCAGTTTTCTGCTTTCCTCTTAATTTGGGTTGCATTAGGTTTATTTGTGCAAAAACTTTTTAATCTTATGTTATCAAAATTATCTCTTACACTTGGTAATACTCTTTATATCTTCTTTAGTCCTTAACTATTCCCTTATCTATAGGGATAAACTATTCCATGTGCTCCCAATTTGATTATGGCATCATCCTTTATGTGTAAATCATGTACCAATTTCGAACTTATCCTGTTATATAGTGCGAGAAGTTGGTCTATATCTAGTTCCTGACATACTGTTTTCCAGTTTTTCTAGCAGTTTTTGTTAAACAAGTTTTTGTTCCAAAAGCTTTGATCTTTGGGTTTATCATATACTATATTATTATAGTCATTTATTATAACATTTACTATAATATAAATGATAATGTAATATAATCTATTCCCCTGATCTTCCACTTTATTTGTTAGCCACTACCAAATTATTTTACAATTATAACTTTAAAATACAGTTTTGAGATCTGTATGTTCAAGACAGTTAAAGAAAACTACTATGCTAAGAACCAGCTATGTAACCAGTTCATACACTGAACCTAGTTTATGACTGACATGGTCAGTCAATTGATGGCATTCAGTTTATGGGTTAGAAGCCAAATTTGATCACGTGCTTTGAAAGAGGGATGAATCTGAAAGGAAGAGAAGGTGCTAGGTGGGAAAAGGTACTTTGGGGAACTTGCAAAGTAACAGAAAGAGAAAAAGTTCTATTATAATGAGTATAAAAGAAAGATCAAGAAAAACTAAGTAGGTTATAAAGCTAAGGTAAAGTGAGTTGAATAGGTAAGGGCAATCAATCAAACTTTTCATCAACCTGACTTTTTACATTTGAATACTTGAGAATGACATGGAAAAATTCAAATGAGAAGAATCGAAATTTAGTCCTAATTTGTACCTAAAGTGCAAACACTCATCCCCATCCATCAATAAGCATTTATCAATACCTAGCATTTCCAACTACAGTACTGTGCTGGAGATAAAAATAAAAAGAATGAAATGAGCTCTACTCACAAGGAGTTGACATTATACCATCACTCTCTAAAACAGTGTATGATTTAATTGACTACATACTCCTGTATGGATGTGATTGTTACTGGCTGCTAGGTAGTACATTTGGAGTCAGCCTAGTTCAAATTCAGTGTCAAACACCAACTGTACGATCCTGGGCAAATCACTTAACTGATGTCTGCCTCAGTTTCATCCTCTGTAAAATGTGGAGAATAATAGTACCTACCTCCCAGGATTGTTATGAAGATAATATGATATTTATGAAGTACTTTGTAACCTTAAAGTGCTGTATGAATGCTAACAATTATTTTTATTTCAAAGTGGCTTGATTTCTTTGGAATGTGTTCTTCCTTCATTGTTTCAAGTTACAACCTCTCTACAGTAGTTGAGACTTCTAGAGTCTGTGTGGCCAAAACATTCTTCACCTTATCTAATTGTCAATTTCTGGGAATTTAACATGCCTTGTCTTGGAATGATGGGCCCATCACTGGGCCCATAGTTAGAGACATACCTTTTAAAAAAAATCAAAGCAATTAAATTTCAGTTATTGATCAATATACTCACATTTGTTTACACATTTTTAAAGTACTACTCTTTAAATGAAAAGCTACTTGTCAGAACTTAAAATCTTAGAGCTGGGAGGACCTTAAGGATGAGCTTACCCAACATCCTCTTGTAGAAGATAAGGAAACCAGAACCCAAAGACAGGAAGTGATTTGTCCAAAATCATACAGTAATTGATGGGGAGAGCAAAGACCAGCATCCATGCTTCCTATTTCGAGTTATTTTGTTCCCAATATTCCATCCTGATTGATGCTCAAACCTTAAAAAAAACTTTCTCAAGTCAGTTTGATTATTTCCTATTACTGTTGGTTTGCAGAGTTTATGGAACACTCAGTAGACTCCCTCATCCTGACAGAGTCTGTCACACTAGGCTGCTTTTGACATGCTGTTTGATTTAAAGTTGGTCCCAAGTTGTCATTGGGAGAGTCTCAGTTGTTCTATTAATTTCGATGGCATGACATAAAATGACAGTGACGTGTGACAAAATGGCAAATAGATAACCAAGAAGCATTAATGAGGCTTAGGAGAGGAATTTCATTGTTTCCACTGGCAATAGTCTTATGTTTGGGCACTGCAAAATGAAGAGTTTAGTTGTCAAAGCAGCAACAGCAGCAGACTCAAAAGAAAGTGTAAATTTATTTCTTACAGAATCCAACAATTGCATCAAGGATACAAGCTAGGCCATCACCTAAATAAAAATCACTTATTAAAGTGATCCAAAGACCAAGTTGATGAATTTTTGATCCAATGTACCTCTGAGCAACAAAGCCTTTTCCTTCACATTTAATTGTCTTCTTAAGGCAAAAAGATCCATTCTTAACTAAATGCTCTGACTTTGGGATATAAAAATGCCTTTGTCATTGGGAAACTGAAAACTCTAAAAAGAAAATCTCTGCTTCTATGCAATCTCTGATGTATAAGGAAATGTGGTAAACATCAAACATTATGAAACCTCCTAAATTTAAAGAACTTGGAGTTCAATCCCTGTGTGGGGAAGTTCCAAAAGGTTCTGGCTCATTGACAGTCTCTTGGTCACAATAGTGTGCTTGGTCATCACAAAGCAATCAGAGTAAGAAGTTGGGTGTTGATGTGGTAGTGTGGCTAGACCACAACTCCAAGGCCAGTCAATTGTCTTACAAGTGTGTGCTACTGGCCATTACTGAAAGAACATTAGCCGAGATACACAAAGACCAAGGAAAGACTCTAGTTTAAAAAGGTCAAAGTCTCCCACTGCTTCTGTGGCCATTACCAGGTTGTCTTGACATATCTTTACCACTGGACTCCAATAAGAGTGACCCAGGAGAGAGTGAGGTTGATGACTTTGCAGTCCTGCCTCACTTAAATCCAACTCAATTGCAAGTCAAGATATCAATCACCCTCCTGATGTCATTCATCCTCTCTGAGAACGAAACATGAACAACAACAAGCTATTGGCCACAAAGGGGTAGAGGAATAGATCCAAGAAGAGCCATCCCCACTTAAAACCATGTGACTCTCCTCAAAAACTTCAGTAACCTCTTGTCACCTCTGAGATAAAACATAAACTCCTTTGGCATTTATAGCCCTTCACACTTTGGTTCCAATCTCTCTTTCAAGACTTGTTTGAAAGTTACATCTTACACATGCAATGCTCAAGTCAAATTGGAAATGTCAAAAAATGTCAAAAAAAAAAGTCCAACCTGGTCATTCTAATGCTTAACAGTCTACCTTCCACCTCCATGTATCTCCACAGGCTTTAGGTATCCCATGCCTGGAGTACCCTTCCACCTCATCTCTGCCTCTTGGGATCCCTAACTCCATTCAAAACTCAGGTTCCACTTCCTATGCCTTTCCTGATCGCTCCAATTTTCAGCATCCTTCCCTTCTTTGTACTTGTTTTCTTCCTCCTATAAAATGTAAGCCATATGAGGACAAAGGTTTTCTCCTTTATATCTTTGCATTCCCTGGGATCTAGAAACTGGGACTGTGATTCCATTGGTATAGGAAACTTTGGCCAGGAAAATTCCTCTACTAACAGAGATCAGCAACCACTTTGCAATTTAAAGCTCTCATGAGTTGTGTGGGGCATTGAGACATTGAATGACTTGCCCAGAGTCACATATGCTATTTGTGTTCAGGGTAGGATCTTACCCAGGTCTTCCTAATTTAGAGACCAACTTTCTGGACACTCTACCATCTTTAATAAATACTTGCTGACTGACCAATTGACTGAACAAATGTCAGTCAGTCAACAATCATTTAGCAAATTCCTACTAGGAGGTAGTTAGGTGGCTCAGTGGATAGAGTGCTATGGTTGGGGTCAGGAAGACCTGAGTTCGAATTTGACCTCAGACACTTACTAGCTATGTGACCCTGAGCAAACCTCTGTTTACCATAATCAACTGGAGAAGGACTTGGCAAACTACTCCAGTTTCTTTGCTGAAAATACCCTATGGACAGTTTTGACATGCTGTGATCCATATGGTCCCAGAGAGTCAGATGTTTTTGAACAAAGGGCCTACTATGTGCCAAACATTGTAATAAATGCTGAAGATACAAAGAAAGGTAAAAAACATTCCATACTGCCAAGAAGAACACAGTCAAATGAATCAATGAAAATTCACTTTATCATAACTCAGCCATGGCAATTCATCCACCAAGGCTGGTGCACAAAACTGTTATGGATTAAAGTTATTAAATTGCAGTATCTGAGAGATTTCCCATTTTATGCTTTTCTTGTCATGTTTGGTAAAGGATACTGGGTTCTTCACTTGGACTGGAGTGCATTTATTTGAACCATAGCTACATTTCAGAAAATTATCAATATACACAGCAAAAGTATGAGAATGTATTGTTCTAAGTTTGACTTCTTATGCACCAAACTAATGCAGGAGAAACATACTGAAAATCCCAAGACTACCACTCCAGGTTTGCACTTCAGTGCAGAAGCTAAGTAAAAATCTAACACTGAAAGATATAGACCACTGGTTGTTAATGCCATCGGGAACAATTTTTCTCCATGTCTCAAGCTGCCTCCAGGCAATCTACTAATAAAGACCTAATCCAGGCTTCTGAATGTTTTTTCCAACCCAGACTTCAGAACTGACTGCATTGTCAGGCAGAAAAGCAGAGAGCCAGTTGAGATCTCTTGGCAAAGAGGACAACTCTTGGTAATCTAATTTGCTGGGTGATCTTTCCTGTGGTTCTGCTTTTCTTTTTTCCTGTTCTGTGTGAATGCCCAGGAAGTTTTCTTGCTATTTTCAGCTCTCTATACAGTACAAGATTCTGAAAATCTTAAGTTATAAATTACACCAAAGACATTGGACAGGCATGACCTAATATTAGCAAATATAGTCTTGATAAAATTTGTGGAACTTTACTAGCTCTTCCCAGTGCGTCTAACTCCAGTTAGTTCTAAGGTCAGAGGACATTTAAACTGGTTGATAGTAGGTAAATGTAATGAATCCATGAATGGATACAAAAGATATGTACTTTATAAAGGTTATCCCAGCCATAAAATTGTATACTATATCATATTTGTGTTTTATTAACCAGATGCCCCCTTTTGTTTTCCATTTACCTATATATACAACCCCTGGGATCACTCTTTTTAGATATGTGATATCATTTCCTCATCCAAACCTAGCACTGGAAGAAATAAACTACTGACTGTTATGCAGATGTTATTTTCAGCATCTGTAATGGAGCATTAATGAATTCATGTGAATTCAATTCAAAATATTTTCATTTTAAGTATTTTCTATAACTGTACAATGGCAGGGTACTAGGTTTAGTAAAACAATATCAAACTCCATTGAGCATATAGAGGAGATATTTAAAGGAAAAGAAGGTTTTTGTATGTCTCCTGAAGTAATAACATAAATATATATATACATATATATAATATATCATTGATTACATAATGTTATATATCATTTGTATGTGTATGTATGCTTTATATGGCATAGTGAAGGTACACTAAGTTAGCTGTCAGAAGACCTAGGTCCAAGACCCAACTTTGACTTCAATTAATGGCAAATCACATAACTTCCCTAAATTCCAGTCATCTCATCCATAAGCTTTTGTAACATAGAAAATGTAAATGTAACCTTAAACAATACTATTAAGTTGCTAACCCAAGGTGACCCAGCTAATAAATATTGGTGTTGAGATTCAAATCCATGTATTGGAACTCTTTCTTTTTTACAGACTCTTAACATTTGTATAGCTGTTAATTATTTTTGATGTTTCTAACACATAAACAGAAAAGCAAGAATTTCTCCTGCCTCTAGAGAAATGAAGGTCTTAGAAAAATAGAGGAAAGTGGTAATGATGGCATCAATTATTGAAAGAGTGAAAAGGAGCAAATGGATGTGAGAGTTGCTGGGGAAACAGAATCAACAGAACATGGCAACTGGCTACATATAAAGAGTAAGGAAGATGGAAGAGGTAAAGATTAGTTATCCCTTCTACAACACCACTTTCACCATTGCAATTTCAATATATTGTGGGTCAGCAAAAGAAATTAAATGGGAATTTTGGGGGAGTTTTGTGGAAGCTACAGATAAGAAGAGAGGGCTGACAGAGGACAAAGAGCCTATGACCAAATACTTAATCTGAATTTTACAATGAGGTACTATAAACAACCCATAAAAGAAAAGAAGAAATTCAAACTTCTTCTCTGGTACAGAGAAGACCCAAAAAATTTTCAGCTCACACAGTGCCATGCCTCTAACACCCTGCAATGTGGAAGAGATAACTGTAATACAAAGTTTCAAGTTTGGGTGATTACACCTCCCCACTGCCTGCCCTCCTTCCGTTGTTCAATACTGAGCCGGACTCATCTATCAATACTGCCTGCCACAGATCTACCTGCTGTCAGTGCTGCAGAAGTAAATGTTTAGCAATCTCTCTGAGGAAAAAAAAAGCATTTCTCCTCCAGTTTCTCTTTTTGGATCTCTTTCAGGAGGTGATCTCTGGATTCTTCCAATATTTATTTTGCCTTCTGGTTCTAGAATATCAGGGCAGTTTTCCTTGAAAAATTCATGAAAGATGATGTCTAGGCTCTTTTTTTTTTGATCATGGCTTTCAGGTAGTCCCATAATTTTTAAATTGTCTCTCCTGGATCTATTTTCCTGGTCAGTTGTTTTTCCAATGAGATATTTCACGTTATCTTCTATTTTTTTCATTCTTTTGGTATTGTTTTGTAATTTCTTGGTTTCTCATAAAGTCATTAGCTTCCATCTGCTCCATTCTAATTTTTAAAGAACTATTTTCTTCAATGAGCTTTTGAACCTCCTTTTCCATTTGGCTAATTCTGCTTTTTAAAGCATTCTTCTCCTCATTGGCTTTTTGAATCTCTTTTGCCAATTGAGTTAGCCTATTTTTGAAGGTGTTTTTTTCTTCAGCATTTTTGGGGGTCTCCTTTAGCAAGTGGTTGACTCACTTTTCATGACTTTCTTGCATCTCTCTCTTCCCAATTTTTCTTCCACTTCTCTTACTTGATTTTCCAGATCCTTTTTGAGCTCTTCCATGGCCTGAGACCAGTGAATATTTATTTTGGATATTTGGGATACAGAAGCCTTGATTTTTATGTCTGTCCCTGATGGTAAGCGTTGTTCTTCCTCACCTGAAAGGATGGGAGAAGATATCTGTTCACCAGGAAAGTACCTTTCTATAGTCTTATTTTTTCCCTTTTTTGGGCATTTTCCCAACAAGTTACTTGACTTTTAGGTTCTTTGTCAAGAGTAGGGTATATTCTAGGAATCTGTAGAATCTCAATTCCTCCAAGGTGGCACAATCAAGCGTGTTCACTGGTCTGGGAGCAACAAGAAACTTTTGTGCCCAGAATCTGTGAGTACTAGAGTTTCCTCTCTACAACCAACTAGCCTCCACTTCCACCAAGCCAGCACTGGGGGGCTGAGATTCAGATAAACTGCTCAATTCCCTCAGGGGCTTTAAGAGGCAGACAGGGCTGCCACCCAGGGCTGAGGTAAGGATCAGCTGCTCAGTTCCCCCAGGGGTTTTACAATCCAACAATGGATGCAGGCTGCTGTGGGAGCTGTTGCCACCCAATGCAGCCTCTGCCACTGCTGCCTGAGGCTGGAGCTGTGGGCAGACTTTGCTCCCTTCTCAGGCAGTTGAAAAAACTCTCTCACTGACCTTTGGTGCCTGTGGGTTGAGGGATCTGCAAACCATAGCTACTGCTGCTGGGGATTCTGTCCCCGAAGCCTGCTCAGGTCTGCCTCCCAGTGCCTTGCCACGGGGCCAAGGCTGGGCTGGGTTCTGCTGAACCTCCGTTGCAACAGACCTTTCCTGTCAGCCTTTCAGGTCACCCTGGGCTGGAAATCTCCACTCCGTTGTTCTGTGGCTTCTGCTGCTCTAGAATTTGTTGAGAGTCTTTCTTTATAGGTATTTTATAGGCTGGAGGGGAAGAGCTAGTGTATCTGAGTTTTTTTGCTCCATCATCTTGGCTCTGCCCTGCAACTGCAGATTTATGAGCTGAATTACTTTCAGAGCACTGCAAAGATTCTTTGATGCTTTTGAGTTTACCATGGAAACAAAGGCCCACCTTGTCAATACTCACATTCTATCTGTGTTGCTATAGGACATCAAGACTTTGGAATACAGCAACCATCAAAGAATTGAAAATGAGCATTTTACAAGGGCAATAGGTGATGTACACAGTGGGTCTACATAGGTTGTACTATCTAAGCAATGAGGAATTTGAAGAATTAAGAATCATCAAGGAAATGTACAAATGGAAAAGAAAATAGGCTGATCACATGATAAAGACAAGGACTTACAAGTAGACAGTATCTTTTGATGTCAGGAGAAAGTAAGAAGTTTTATTAGTCATGTGACCTTGGACAAGTCACTTACATGGACAAGAGTTACATAAGGTGGATAAACACGGATGCAATCTGCTTCACTGGGGATAACTCCCAATTTAATAAGATCCCAAACTTATTTGAGTTTTAACTCAAATAATTCAAACTTAACACTTCATACCAGGGGCTCACTTTTTCTTCCAGTAGACCCTTTTTTCCTGTGTTTAATGGCAAGATTCTGAAAACAATGTATTTTGGCAGACTGGATGTTTTATGATGATGTTAACCTTGGGAAGTTTACAGGATAGCTCCTAATCATGTGTTGCTTTAAGGCATATAAAATGCCTTTCATATATTATCTCATCTGATCTCATAACCATCCTGGGAAGCAGATACTATTCTTCTCCCCCTTTTACAGGTGAAGAAACTAAGGCTTGGAGAAGTTAAGTGACTTTTTGAGAATCACACAGTTAAGTGTATGAAACAGGATCTGAACCCACATCTCTTCTGAGTCTAGGTCCAGCATGTTATATACTGTCTACCATGCTGCCTCTCTGCTTTTCAGGTTTCTCTACCAGTTACGTATACATAAAAGCTACCTTTCCTATTCTTTTCACTGCAGTATTGGGAAGCTAAATTAATTAGTTATTTAAGTGCTTCAAACTCTCCTAGAAAGGGTACTCTAGAAATTCAAGATTTTGTTACTATTCTCTTCAGTTTCAGACCATTTAATAAATCAAGAAAAGGCAAACATCTTCAGAATAAGTCTAAGGTTCAAGGGAATTCAACACTGGCATTTAATAGAAGAGACTGGAAATTTACAACTGAAAACTGGAGTAAATACAACTACTTTTATTCAAGCTAAGCTAATACAATGCTGGTAAAATGGACCATCAAGGAACTTTGAAGTGAGATGTACTTATATCTCAGCTTCTGGGCTTGGTCAAAATAACCGGAAAAAAATAACAGATGAAAAGGAAATGATGCTGTTGGACCAGGGCTTATGGGAATATCCTATAATGGAACATTTTTTCCCAAGTAATTGCAAAGAAGGCAATTTCGTGGTTTTTATTGAACAGTGCAGAATAATTTAAGCATGCAAAAAAGCACATCCACCATAAAAAAATAACTCTCTTACTGGAAGGATTGCCTATTTTTCATGACCATAGCTGAGGGGAATCCAGGCCCTCATTTCTTTATCTAAGTAATGACTTTCCTTATATTCATTTTCATTAAGTCACTCCCACAGTGAGGAATGAGGGTGAATTTAGTTAGAAGATAGCTTCCAGCAGGTAATGCAAAAGCTTAAAATAGCATAGAAAGTATGGTGCATCTGGGGAAATGGACAAAAAATGCACAAAATGAGGATTTTACCATCTGCTTCCCATAATGTGAAACATTTCTCAAACCCCAAACTCTGAGTTCAGACTTCTGGGACTGACTCATCCTCAAAGAACCTGCTGGGCATAAAAATAGCATTTTATGGAGAAAATAAGGTAGGTGATGCCCTCTGTATGCATATGAGAGTGGTGTGAGGAGGAATATTAACAATTTGTACAAAGAGAAGTAGCAAACTGTTCACTCAGAGAAATTTATTGTTCTTCTGGATTTAACACCAAACATAGATGATAAATGAAGATATAGTCTATGTTCGGTGATAAACTGGAGGAGTTTTAACCTTCCAGCAGCCTCAAAAGAGCAACAATGAATTCTGGGAGAGACTAGGTAGACCAGTAAGTGATTTTTTGGGGTTGGAAATTTGGGGCAGAATTTATTTTCAAATGGACAATATCAGATATTTTCTCATTTTTGTCAGATGTCAGGAGATAGACCTATAATGTCCTGGTATTGGAAATTCCTTATGAGGAACTGCTTTCTACTAATGCAAATCAAAATCTATTCTACAGATATAGCCTTGGAGACACTGAAAAGGTAAGTTATTTGCTGAAGGCCACAGTTTATGTATGTCCAAGATAGACTCTTCTGTTGTATCAGTCTCTCCTGTAGTGTTGAGGACCATGATGGGGCCTTAATGCATATCCAGTGAGTAATGAGTTGATAGGTCCTCTGGACTTAGTAAAAGCACTAGTTGAGTTCTACTATTGAGAATTCTAATTATTTGAAGTCTGTAAATTCCTAAGAAGTTTGGGAGGGTTCTTCCTCCACCCTGTAAGGGCTATTACATCCATTTCATAGTTTAAATTTCATAACTCCATTATATTTGAGGTACTTGTGCCATGGTGCATCTCTCATAGTAGAGTAACTGTTCTCATTTGACTCTTGGTTCCACAAGGCGATG
This sequence comes from Bettongia penicillata ogilbyi, assembly GCA_023548195.1. NCBI lineage: Eukaryota > Metazoa > Chordata > Mammalia > Diprotodontia > Potoroidae > Bettongia > Bettongia penicillata. The sequence goes on from JAJHZJ010000149.1 coordinate 383,315, forward strand.
TATTCTAGTGGGAGTAAACAGGAGGATCACTTGATTTGTTGGTCTCGAGACCATAGAGGAGGACATAATCTCTGATCCCTTTCTAGTACATGTGTTTTGGCCTCTTGTTGAAGGGAATACATTTTGATGAGTTGACACAGAAATTCCTAGTTGGTGGCTCCCAGGATTGCTGCCTATGTCAGAGATGACTGGCCACTCAGGAAGAGTAGCCAATCTGGAGAACTCCTGCTTTAGGAGTAATTTCTTAATAAAGTCTGAGAAATATTGATAGAAATAACTGATGTTTATATAGGACTTTACAAAGTTTTTTATATATGTTCTCTTCCTGGAGTCTCAAAATTTCTCCAAATATTCTTAATCTAAAGATGAGAAGTCCAAGGCTGAAAGAAAAGATGAAATTCCATGGTAAAGGAGTTAATGAGTGTCAGAGGCAGGATTCCAATCCCTGTGTCTCCTCTTTTTAAGGTCCGCATTCTTTCCTTTAAAACATATCACCACCTATTTGCTTCTTTTACCAACAATATCGTTTCTAGAACTATATCCCAAAGAGATCATAAAAATGGGAAAGGGTCCCACATGTATGAAAGTATTTGTAGCAGCTTTCTTTGTGGTGGCCAAGAATTGGACATTGAAGCCCATCAATTGGGGAATGGTTGAACAAGTTGAATAAGCATATGAATGTAATGGAATACTATTGTGCTATAAGAAATGATGAACAGGAAGACTTCAGAGAGGCCTGGAAAGGAGAGGACTTATATGAACTGATGCTGAGTGAAAGGAGCAGAACCAGGAAAACATTGTACACAGGAACAACCATATTGTGTGAGGAATTTTTCTGGTAGGCTTAGCTCTTCACAGCAACGCAAGGACCTAAAACATTCACAATGGACGCTTAAGGCAAAATGCCATCCTCATCCAGAGAAAGAACCATGGAAGTAGAATATTTTCTCTTGTGCTATGTTTTGGTTTGGTTTGGTTTTTCTCACGGCTTCTCCCATTCATTGTAATTCTTCTATGCAACATGTGTTTAATAAGAACGTATGTGCAGAACCCATATGAGATTGCATGCCATCTTGGGGAAGGAGGAGGAGAAAAATCTAAGACTTATGTAAGTGATTGTAGAAAACTGAAAACAAATAAGTTAATAATAATAAAAGAAAGCAAAAAAATAAAAAGTTGACCAAGTCTGAGACTTACTCAAGACTATCCCAGAAGTTGGCAATCAAGGCAACTCATAAGCCATTTCTCCATGATATCAAAGCAACTGGCAGATTTGGATGCTTCATGTCATAAATCAATTGAACTAAAAAAATAACTATTTGCCACATTAGCTTTTTGATAACTAGTAGAGGGCAAGGGAGAAGGTGAGTCTTATGATTTTCACATTTTACCTGGACATGTTGACATCAACACCAAGCCTTTCACCTCTGGTCTTTCCCTATCTTGTGGATCTACTAGCCTCTCATTTTCTTTATCATTTCAAAGTGTAGCTGGAAACATGAAGAACTGACATATTTTTTTCTATTCTTCCAAAGGTCTCTGTTGAAACATCCTATAATATTTGCTGTGCAAATAACACCTTCTGCCTAGTCTTGATTTTCTGAAATCTTCTGGAAATATCAGCTTAATCAAAGTTTATTGAACTTTGTTGACATTCTGAAAAAAGTCTCTAAACTTATGACCTAAAAATTCAAATGACTCTGACTGGGAAGACAGCAGCCATCATTACTTGCTCTTTCAATGGTTTTGAATGATTCTATTTTGCACTAGACATTGTTTGGAAGAGATGATGGAATGGGTGACTCTTTACCCTAGCTATAATGTAACACATTAACATTTATACCTATCTGCTAGTGCTGGAAATGGATTATATTTCTCTTCCAGAAGGCATGAATCTCCAAAGAGCCTTTAGGTTCAAATTCTTAATCTCCATATTACTTTGTGTCATAGACCTCAAATGAATTGAAAGTCAAAATATACCTTGTTTAGGAGAATGAGGCAGGGGTAAAACTGAGTCATCCTCTGCTCACTGAAGGAAAAAGATGATAAAGAAGATAAAAAATTCAAATTATAGGTTTGGCCTTGGGTGTTAAAACAAGCTTCTCTATCCCTTTTAAGATAGAAACAATCTTGTCCTATCTTGCCAGACAGAAATGGCAAACAATTTAAATCTATCAGTTAAAGGATAGTGCTTGCTTTTTGAGACACTGTTCCTGAAAATTCTAGTTCCTTGAACTTGATTTTGAAAAGTCTTCTTTTTCAAAAGTCCCTTTAGCATCAGAGGTAAGAAAAGAGATTCACATCTAAATGTCAGGAAGAAGTATTCCTCCTTTTGACAACTGAAGAGAAATTTAAATCCCTGATATTTTTACTAGTTTTTATTATAAATGAGCAGCATTTGGCACCAGAGACTTATAGAATGGGGTGGTGGAAGGCAGGCTAGGGAGCACACAGGAAATTATTGAATGAGTGTAGGAATCCAGAGTTCAGGAAATAGGAACAGCCAGGAAGCAAGAATTAGGACATGAGCCAAAAATGAGTCTGAGAATCAGAAGGCTTTCTGCTGAGTTGGTGAAGTAGGTGGCTATAAAGAGAGTCAGGTTTTGTTACTTCCTACATATCATCCACTGAGAGTTCTCCAGGTCTGGATTTTGGAGTAGTGACCCTCAATTCTGCCTCATTTGCAAACTAACTCTAAAGAAAGTAGAGTTTAGCTGTACATAAATAACAGAGAAGTTGAAAATGTTCTCCTTGACTTGAGACTTCCTTTTCAGCCCATAAAAGTTTATGTACTGCACTGAATGAATTATCTGGTCACCTGACTAATTATAACTAAAATACCTACATGAGTATATAAACAGAAAAGGCCCAGCAGAGGCTACTTTAAAAGATAACCAAGCAAACAGTTGAATCCCTGGAGTAATAGCCATCATAGGTTAAATTTCTAGGCCTCTGTGCAAATATTTGCAAACTCATCTTCCCAAGACATCTCTTTACTTGCGCCCTAAGAAGGCTTCATCTCTTATGCACCTTTATCTATGAATTATTCATTTCTTCTTTCTAGCTTTTGCCCCCTCCCTAACTGTCACTTGTTAGTCAAATATATGCATCATACACTTATCTATAACATTTGTATTTTGTCAGTAACAGGGAAGCAGCAGATAGAGAGCCAGCAAGACCAGGTTTCAAGTCTTGTCTCTGACATATTGATAACTCTTGATGGATCATTTAATGTCTCATTCCCCCCACAGAATTTGCTAAAACTAAGTTGCAAAACTGTTGCCATTTTTCATTGGTAAAGAGAATTGCCCCCCCAGGAGTTTTTCAGACCAATGAAGTCACACGTCCTGACAGAAAGCATAAAAGAAAAACTGAGAATAAGGAGCCACTGAGAAAAATTGTTGAGAAGTTGTCATGGGCAGAATAGTTCATTAGGAAAATGATTATGGCGGTGCTGTGATTGGAGAAAGAAGGAACTAGAGTCTGGAATACCAGTTAGGAAGCTATTATTACAACAGTCGAGGCAAGAAAAGAAAAGGGTCCAAACAAGAATGTCCGAAATAGGAGCTGAGGTGAGAGATGGACATGGGAGACGGAGTGGAAACAATATGCATTGGCAATTGATTAGGTATATGGAGTAAGAGGGAGGAGGCAAAGAGGCAATGTTCCAAGGAAGGACAGAAATAAACATGGATTAAATGCCTAGTCTGTGCCAGGAAATGTGGCAAGCTCTAAATAAATATCATATTTAATCCTCACAACAATCCTGGGAGGTAGGTTCTATTAGTATCCTAATCCACAGATGAAGAACTCAGAAAGACAGAAGTTAAGTAACTTGCCCAGGGTCACTAGTATTTGAATCCAGTTCTCTCTGACTCCAGACCCAGTGCCCTAACCTTGCCGCCAAGATTGCTACAAGTTCTAGTTTGGCCTCTTAAAAATGCTTCATAGAATTTACAGCTTTCCCAGTAAAAAGAGGAGTAAAGCCAGGATGCTCCCTCTCCCTGACTTTATATGACGTAGTTCTAGAATTCATAGCAAGGGCAGGAAGCAAAGAAAGAAACGGCTAAATGGTGAGACAAGAATACAATGCAATGTTACCATGCTATAAGAAATAAAGAGTGTGATTAATAAAGTGAGACTATATACATATATATATACATATATATGTATATATATATAAATATATAAACTGATACAAAGTAAAGGAAACAGAAGCTGGAAATCAACATAGATTATAACTAAATAATGTAAATTGAAAGAGCAGCAACATTCAAATCCGAATACTGCCCAATTGTCATAACCAAGACTAACCCTAAAAAGAACATGTTCCTCCACTTCACATAAGTGAAGGATTCCAGGTTTGGAACATATTGGATATTTTTGTTTTCTGAACTTTTTTCTCCCATTTTTTCTTTATTTTGAAAGAGATATGTGGGAGGACAAAGGAAAAAGATTCAGCAGGAAATGTAGATGATGTGAAAATAAAAGATATGAATAAAATTTTAAAATAAATATGATGGGGCAGCGAAATAGCACAGTGGATAGAGTACCAGTCCTGGAGTCAGGGGCACTGAGTTCAAATCCAACTCCAACCCAGCTGTGTTATCCTGGGTAAGTCACCTAATCCTGATTGCTTCAAAAAAAAAGAAAAACTAAATATGAAAGCTTTCTAATATTCCTAGGGCTTCAGAGTGTGAACTTGTTCAAGAAGAAATTTTTAGATGAACTCTGAGGTCCCTTCTAACTCTGCAATCCTGTGATTCAGAGAAACCAAAAAAATAATGCAAAATGCTAGCTAACATTTCTCTGGATCATCCAATAAAATGCAAGTCCATTGAGAACAGGGACTGCTTTTTTTGTTGATATTGTTTTCTCCTGAATACCCAGCATAATACTATGCTTATAATAAAAAGCTTCTTGAATATGACTTTCTATGGTTCACAACTCATTACATATACAGGATCTCATTTTATTTGTTCCCCATACAGGAAGGGACCTTATTTTTCATAAGAAAAAAAACAGGAGCTAAAAACTCAATACAATACTAGAGAGTAAGAGTAGTATGAACAAGCAGCCATACCATAACTCCCTGAGTAAGAACATTATGAACTCTAAGCCTGGAGTCAGGAAGACCTGAGTTCAAATCTGCCCTCAGATATTTACCTGCTGCTGCTAGACTCTGGACAAGTCACTAAATCCTGTTTGCCTCAGTTTCCTCATCTGCAAAATGAGCTGAAAAAGGAAATGGCAAACCAATCCATATCTTTGCCAAGAAAAGCCCAAATAAGGTCATGAAGAGTCAGAGTTGACTGAAATGACCGAACAGTAGTAATGACCTTATGAGATGAACCACAAAAGCACCTGGCAGAGTTTTTTTTAATATTTTAAACGGATACAAATCTAAGCAATGTGAGGCTGTACTTATGACTGAATCTCACATGAATACATATGCGAAGAAGTTGAAGGTTAGAGCACTGGACCTGAAGTCAGAAAGAACTGAGTTCAAAAAAAGCCTCAGAGAGTGGCGATGTGGCCTTGGGCAAGTTGCTTAACAAATCTGCCTCAGTTTCCTCAACTAAAAAATGAGGATAACAACAGCACCAATTTTGCAGGGTTGTTGTGAGGTAATGAGATAATATTTATAAAGCACTTAGCACAGTACCTGGCACATAGTAGGGGCTGTATAAAGATTGCTCCTTTCACAAATGATGCAAAGATAAGTGGTGCACCCTTGAACTTACTATGCTAGCTGTCGTTCTAGGATGGAAGAAGAGACCCATGGTAAGGGAAAAAAGTAAGAAGGATCATGATCTTTGAAGAAGAAATGTGCAACCTTCTGCCAGGTCTTCCTGCATCTACTCTTTCCTCTCTGTAACAACAAGCACCCTGACATATATCCAGGATGACCTGCTGGCACAAGTTCTTAGATTTGCCTTTTTAAAGAAAGTAACTTTTGAGGGGTCAACAACCTTCTTTCATCGCATATACCAACAGAAAAAATACAAGGAGAGAAATAAAGACCAACAGACAGGGCTTCTAACTGTCTGACCATAAGCAATACACACATCACAGATCAACAGACAGATCCAACTATCTGACTATTACATACATACAGTTACCAGAGAGAGAAGCCCCAATATCTGGATTTTCAAAGTCAAGAAGGGGTGGAGAGAGAGGGCCTGGCTCCTTAATGGTTACTCAGAGTCTCATCTGGCACATGAACCTTCTTCCAAAGAATAAGACCCAAGGTAAAACCTCACCTCAGAGTATGTATACACTTTTCAGAGTCAGAGGGCATTATGACCCTCATGACCCAGTGCCTCATTAACTATTAACAAATTGTATGGGCCTTCCTACAAAACAAGCCTCCCCTAAACAAGCTCCCTATAATGGGTTCCACCTGAGGCCTATTAATGGGTGGGGAAGATCTTTAACTCTTATTAACATTACATTACATTCCCCCAATTTTCCTTGGGTAGCAAAGAATTAGTCTCAAGTCCTCCAGGAAGGAAAACTTGGTTAGGGGAATGGGAGGAGGGATGTTATAGTTTATTAGATGTTAGCCAAAGGTGCCTGAGACTGGGGAGAATGCTCAAAGGAAGGGAGGAAAAATGTTTCACAGCATTGGGAATTAGGTAAGAAATAAGCTAAACTTGACCTTGTCCACACCCTGACCAAGGGATGGGTTTGCATTTTCTTCATCTATAGCTATAGTGAGCCTTTGGAAGAGGCAGTGGTCATAACTTGGATTTAATAAGTATTCATGAAATTAGGCAGGACAATGAAAATTTCCATGTGCCAGAAGAAATACATTATGAGTTTGCTTTAGAGTGGGGAAGGAGGCTACATTATCCAATTTTGTGTAGTAGATCTCTCTATCTCTTCTCAAAGTAACGATTTCACACATATAAAATAAAACACATAAGATTACAAAGGAAACCCATTTTATTGAAATACAGTTGTCAAAATATTTTTCCTATCCAAGTTCATGGAACCTATGAAATTGAAGGGTCTGCAGTATCCAAGTTAAAAACCCCTAGATTGGAGTCAGAAACCTGAAAGCTCAGAAAAATGTTCATTTTCAATGTGATTATACAAAAATGGACTGCAAATTTGGAGAGCTGGTTTTGAATGCTAAATCTATCACTCTTGGGTAATAGACCTTGGTAAATGACTTCTTCTCCAGCTTATTTCATCACCTGAAAATCATTTAATGACATTCATCATAAAGGGGCAAGAATAATGTTTTCCCTTCCCTTTATTTTGGAGCACAAAGGAGTAAAGACATGAAAACAACTTGAGAATTATACAGTACTATGTAAATATGGGACATTATTATTAAAAATACTTTACATCAACTTGAATATTCTTACTTTCTGCCCCCATTACAGTCGAGACAGGATTATCAATAAAATAAATATATCTATTAAATGGGAATAGTACTGTGTAAGTCTCTGACTAAACAGAGATCGATTGTTCTGGCACTTCCTTCAAATAGCCTACAATCTAATAAGGGTATACAAAAAACGCCACTAAATATGACACCAGTTAGTATTGATGGGGCAAAAAAGAAATCCAAAATGATGGGAAAAAATTGCCCCAGGTTATGGAGAAACAATGATGTAAACAAGTTAAGATGTTGGGTACCACCTTTAATCAATTTCTCCAAGAAAAGCCCTTTCATCTGCATCCTATCACCTACATTTCCAAGGGGCTTTACCAGGAGTCTGAAAACAGCTTTAGAGAAAATATTATTCCTTAATACTTACATGTGATAGTTCTTTCTAGCCTCTCCCTTATCTTTGAGCTAGGGAGGTAAGGAAGAGAAAAAGTATTTCTATATCACCTACTATACTCCAGGTACTGTGCCCGATGCTTTTTACAATTACCTCATTTGAGCTTCACAATAATGCTGTGAGGTAGGTACAATTAATACCTCTATTTTGCAGTTGAGGATACTAAGGCAAACATAGTTTCAGTGACTTGCCCAAAAGCCACACAGCATGTAATTTTTTGAGGTTGGATTTGAACTTAAGTATCCCTCAATCCAAGACCAACACTTTATCCCCTGTGCCACCAACTACCTCTAGAGAAAAAGTAAATATATCTAACTTTCCAAGAGATTCTACAGTGCACTGTATGGAACACCAAAATCTGACAAATCAGAAAAGGGAGCCTGAGGTTGTAGAATGATCAATGAAACCACTTCAGTACAAAATGATGGATGTTAGTGTGGGGTAGATAAAGTCATTTTCTTAGGGGTCTTTGAAGGAGCCTTAGAATCTAGGTAGAAACATGGGGCAAACTCATCTGGAAAACTATAGAAGGCAGCAGAGAGCAGAGTACAGTAGTAGCACAGCCTGGAATCACAGAATGTCAGTTTGGGTCCCATTTCAACCATTTACTCCTTTTGTGGTCTTATGAACTCAACCTCTTCTAGTAATGTCAAGTGATTCGGCATCAGAATCCAATATGTTTTACTACTGTACCCTAAGAACTATGGGACCTCTCCACCTGACTTGCAGTTGAAACCTTCCACACATTACAACTTTGCAGGTAATTGCTTAGTAAATGCTTTGGTAAATCCATTCATTCTATGTAATATCGTATCTGAGTCACACAACAGCCCTGTGAGTTAGGTGATATTATTATCCCTATTTTACAGATTAGGAAAGTGAGGTTAAGTATTTTGCCCAGGAGCACACAGCTCAAGTATCTTGTCTTTCTGATTCCTAACCAACTCTCTTCCCCTACACCTGGCTGCAATGACGTCTGGGTTATGACATGACATCTATCTTTCAATGATACTTCAATCCCTGCTTTCATAATCTCACCAAAGTTCCCCTCTGTTAGTGCCCCTACTCCCTTTCACCACTCCCCAAATATTCTCTATCCACCTCATTCAACTGTTAACCAATCCAGAGGCTACCAGCTAGTACTCTTAAATAGCCCTGCAAAGTTTACTGATGTGGTACCCTGGACAGCTCCATTCCAACCCACCCACACACAAGTACCCTGGAGGCACAGCTGCTGCTTCTTCTCTCCCTCTCAGCCCCAAGGCATCCCCACCTAGGGCTTTGGAAAACAGAGAAAGTTTTGAAAATAGTAGGAGGTGGAAATATTAGAACAAAGGAATTTAAGCCTACTCTTCATGTGGTTTCACAAGAGGACCAATCTCCCTGAGGTTAGAAGGATCTGCAGTGGTTGAGAACCAAGACTGGATCACAAGGAGTCAGTTCTTAAGAGAATATTAAGAGAATGTCTCCCACCCCACATCCAACATCTTGCCCAAATTTTACGTTCTTTTTCAGCAAAACTTTAGTGAATGACTGAGTCAGCACTAATCTCTGTAGCCATAAACATAGCTAATAATATAGCAGTATAGAAATGTCTGTTTCACCTCATGTTTGTTGCTGAATTTAGAGCATATTTCTAAGAATTAAAAATATGAGAGGGAAAGAGTGGGTGTGCATACAAGTAGTATTTAGAGATGCAAAGCTAATTAAACTTGTCTTGCTTTTGCCAATTTTATGATTAGAAGGGAAAAAAGAAATTTATTTTTAAGGAAGTACCATCCCTCAAGCCAAAACAGACAATAAGATCCTTTCCACCTCTAGCATTGCTGATGCTAATAACAGGTTTATGAAGGACAAAAATTAAGGGGACAGACTTTTCTAATTCCTTCATGCAGGCGATGCCTATTAATTTCCTATTACAGGCTATTCCTGAGCTTGATTCTCTACAGTTCTACAAGTATGTATGCTTACCACCTTAATTTTTTTGTTTGTTTTTTTAATTAAAGGGGCCAACCCTTAACTTACTTCTTAAAGAGGTGAGACCTATTCCCTGAATGGGTATTAATTAACTTCAAGTGAGTACCTGAAAAGGCCTTAACCTAAAAGGGCAAAGGTCTTCCATTGCATCCTGGGACATCTTCAGTCATCTTGATGAATATCTGGTCACTGAATCCAGATGGCTCAGGAGGAGAAGTGAGACTGGTAGCCTTGCACAGCCCTCCCTCACTCAAATCCAAGTCAACTGCGAGTCATGTCATCATTTTCCTGATGTCATGATCCTCTTCAAAAACAAAGGACAACAGCAACCATGTGCTCCAGGATGATGTCATTGTCAGGTACCAACCTTCCTCTGCTTCTTCCTCCAGGTTCCCATAAAAAAGATTATTTCCCAGGTGGACTATATATTTGTTAGAAAAAAGTTTTTTATCATGAGAGTGGAATAACTGCTGGCCCACTGGGAAAAGTCTCACTGATGTTGTTCATTCAACAGGCCTAGTCCTTTGTGACTCCTACTGGCTCTACCTCAAGAACTGAACACTGAGGATATAGGATATTATTAGTCAGTCAGATCAAAAAGTGTTTATTAAGCACATGCTATATACCAAGAACTGTGTTAAGTACTGGAAATACAGAGAAAGTTTTTTTTAAAAAACCTGCTTTCGAGCTCATAGTCTAATATGGGAGATAAAATAAAAATAACTACATCCAAACAAGATTTTATATAATACACGCACACATACACACACACACACACACACACACACACACACACACACACACACATATATATATATATATATATATATATATATATATATATATATACATATATGATAAATTGGAGATAATCTCAGAAGGAAGGCACTAAGATTAAGGACCAAGAAAAATTTCTTGCAGAATGTGGGACTTTATCTGAGATTTGAAGGAAACTAGTGAAATCAAGAGGTAGAAATAAGGAGAGAGAGAGTTCCAGGCATGGGACACAACCAGTGAAAATACCCAGAGTCAAGAGATGGAATATCTTGTGCAAAAAACAGGAAGGATGATGTCACTGGGTAGCAGAATAAAGGGGGAAGGAGGGAGAGGAATTTTAAGGTATAAAAAGACTGAAAAGGCAGGAAAAGGACCAGTGTGAAGAGCTAGAACCAAATAAAGGATTTTGTCTTTGATCCTGAAGATAATAGAGAGCCACTGGAGTTGGCTGAAGTTTACTTAAGATCAGCTGCCATACAGAATGCTACTACTTATGCAGAGAATGAAGAGGAAATAGAGCAATCTACTCTCATTACCCTTTTAGATACGTATGAAATCAATTATAGAAAGTTTATACAACTATTCTTCCTGCACTGTATTCCTTCTAATGCTTACTTCAGTGAGAGAATAGATTCCCCATGGTTATATGTATATTTGGTCATCAGAGTGAATGCTGGGAATATGGAAAACAATGGAGAGGTTTAACTTTTAACAGCCATAACTAAATCAATCAGTTCCTGACCTTTCAACAGAATATACTAAAACTCTTCTAAGTCTGGTGGCATGCTGATATTTCATCAACTATCTCCTTGTTTCAGAGCTTGTTGTATTTAGACAAAGAGAGTTGGCAGTCCCTCTTTATTTTATCTTAGTTATATCACATGTGAAACATTGAGTTCAAATCTTGGCATAAAATTTTAGGAAGAGCATTGATAAACATAGTACATCCAAAAATGAGCGACAGGACAGTGAAGAAATTGAAAACTATGTTATGAAAATCTGTCAAAGAAACTGGAAAAGAGGAGACTTAGGGTATACATGGGGGCATCAATAATATTTATTTCAAGAACTACCATATGAATGAAAGAATGCACCTGCTTTACTTGTACCCAGAAGGCGAAACTAGAATCAGCAAGTAGAAGTCACAGAAAAACTTCTTTTGATTCCATATATGGGGAAAGTTTCCTAATGGTTATAACTTTCTAAAAGTGTACTGTCTAGATGAGTAGCAAGGTTTCTGTTAGTGGAAATCCTCAATCAGAAATTGGCTAACCATTCCTCGGGAATTTTATAGGTAAGATTCCAATTCAAGAGAAGATTAGACTAGATGACCCTTGAAGTCTTCCAATTTTGAAATTCTTTAAGTCAACAATGCATTTCTATTCAGTTAAGTTTATTCAACAAAGGTATATTAAGCCCCTGTGTTCAAGTCATTGTGCTAGATACTGGAGATTCAAAGGAAACATTTAATAAATGAGACTCCATTGATACCCAAGGACAACTTTATATTGATTATTATACATGTTCATGACTTTTTAGCTTTTACCTGTACAGCCTGGGTCAGCCAGTGTCCTACAAGGTGGAAATTTTATTGTTACCACTTAACAAGAAAGAATGAAGTGGAAGGCAGTTGGGCAGTCATTTCTAAGTCTTTATCACCTCTACGCAGAAACAAAAGGACAAAATAAGGTAAATTGACTATAATAAAATAAAGAAGGGAAAGAACTAAATATTCATTTATAAACATAAGGAACACCGAACAATGACTAACAAAATAAGTAAACAAAAAGGAAACCCTAATGCAAGGAATAGATGTTATAGGGTTAAAGAGAGAGAAGGAAACATAGGGAAAAAATAATATTGCAATAATAGAAATTAGGTATCTAGACATAGTAATGGAGCTACTATTGGAATCTCCAGAATGGGTAATAAGGGAGTAGAATAATGAAAAGAAGACATAATGAGGGAAATTAGCATTCTTAAAGCAAAGCTGGAAAAGTCAAAAAGAAGGGATAGTTTAGAAAAAATTGTAGGAAACCTTAATAAAGCACTAGAAACCTTGAAAAGGGAAACAGTAGAGACAAAAACCTTGGAAATAGATAGTTGGAAAATAGACATGAGTATAATAAAAAAAAACAGAATTGTGAAAATTATTTTCTAAAACCAAAATCCCTAAAGGCAGATTTTGATAAAGTTATCTAAGAATGATTGGTCTCCCAGAAAAATCCAATGAAAAAATGAACCTGAATTTATTTCAGGAAATCATCAAGAAAAATGCTACTAAGTAAGGTTAAAAGAAAAACAGGACAGAGATAAGATTGATAGAATCCATAGGACATTATCAAAGAACTATCAAAGATCTAACTCCAAATCATCTGAAAATGTGATCACTTTTGTCTGAGAGCTTTGGTTTTAAAGAGTTTTGCAAGCTATCTGGTATAGGCAACTTACAAATCAAGGAATACCAAGTGAAACATCACATTGTCAGTCACTGATTACAAGAACTTAAAGGGTGGAATGTGATATAATTAAAAATAAATGAAAATCACTTGAACCTCAGGATAATATCCTACAAAGCTGAGCATATTTTTCCAACATGAGAAAGATAGACTTTCAGTGGTGCAGTAGATTTTCAGGCATTACTTAATAGAAAACTAGAATTAAATGGGGAAATACAGCTGTAGCAAAAGAAACTAAATGAAGGTAACCAATTCTATACAGTGATAACTCAAAATTTTCATACTGTAAGGAAGACACAAGACTTTCTCATCTGTGAGAAATCCCACCTTATCTGGGGCTTTTTGAGGTATCAAAAATAGCGAGGACGTAATACTACCATGAAATATTCTAGATGAAGGATGGAAAGCAAAGAGGTAAAAAGATAATTAGTATTTTTCTTAATCATTTCAGTGACAATATGAAGATCATTCAAAAACATGAGGAGATAAGGAGAGATATTCATTTCTGAGCTATACCTGAGCTAAGGAAGCATAAAATAGATTACAGTGACAAAAGAGAATGAAGAGTTTTAAGTCTCGTAAAGATGTAAGGATAGAGATTGAAGTGTATGTTGCTGTGGTTGTGGTTTTAAGCAAAATAAACTGCAGTTACCTTGAACTGATTTAGGAATCTGGGGCCAGGCTAGACAAGAATGAGTGCGGGCTGGGAGGAAGTTTGTGCATTGTATCTTAAGGGAACATTTGGGATCAGATTGTCTCAAGCAAAGCATACTGTTGCTGAATGGTATAAATTTAAAAAGGGGAGGGAAGTCATTAACAGAATCTGATGAAAAGAAAAACAAACTTCAAAATTATAACCTCCAATATTAATGGAATTTGTTTATCCCTAAGGTGAACAAGAATTATAGACTAGAATAAAAAACAGGATCCAACAGTTTGCTGCATATATGAAATACAACTAAAGCTTAAAGATACTCTTGGAATTAAGGTGAGGGACCAGTATAAAATTTACTTTACATAACTGAATCCAAAGGGGTAGGACATTTAATTACAATTTCAGTTGAAGACACAGTAAAAAAAAATGTTACTGTCAAGTAAGAAAAAGGAAAGTGCAACACGTTTAAAGGCACCATGGATAACTAAACAATATTAAATTTATTTACTGAATAACAAATCTTCAAAATACTTAAATGCAATAATACCTAGAAATTGTAGTTAACTATCTTCTCTTTTAGACCTTGGGAAGTCTAACAGAAAGAAACTACGAATCTGAGTAAACTGACGAAAAATATATCAGATAGACTTACAATAATGATTTAATGAGAATATAAATATTTACTCTTCTCAGCATACCGAGCATAAGTTTTGGCATATTGTCTCATTAGTATCATTCTTCTTGATAAAATTACTTATTTGGTTTTATGACTTGTTATTTAGAATAATATTATCTATCATGGTACTTTACAAAATTTATTATATACGAGGACATGCACTGATAGCCCTAATCCCTAGGGGCAGTTAAGTGACACACTGGGTAGAGTTCCAGGCCTAGAGTCAGGAAGTCTCATCTTCTTGAATTCATATCTGGCCTTAGACACTAGCTGTGTGACTCAGGGCAAGTCATTTATTGCCTCAGTTTCCTCATCTGTAAAATGAACTGCAGAGGGAAACGCCAAACAACTCAAGTAGCTTTTCCAAGAACACCTCAAAGGGGGTCATGAAGAGTCGGACACAACTGAAAAAATGACTAAATAACAAGCGCTGATTCCAAGTAAATAATTTTCAAGGTTAAATTTAGCTATATATGATTTTAAACTTATACACTGACTTTACAATCTAATTCTCTACCCTGATGATATAATCACTCTTTCTGATGACAAAAGTATAAAGTAGCATGTACTAACACTTACATATTCCGTTAAATGGTTTTTATTCAACAGTTTTCAGAAAATGTACTTTATAGGAAGATTTCTCTGGATGCTTGTTGGGAAATTTCTTGTGTGAAAGCAAAATATGTCAGTAATAATACTAATAAAAGGGTACATCTTTACTCATTTTGGGTATAGAACATAAAGCAAGAGCTGGAAAGGATCTTACAGTTCATATGGGTCCAATCCCTTCATCTTATAGGTGAAGAAATCATGACCCAATGAGGTAAAAAGAATTTGGCCAAGGTCACACTAGAACCTGAATCTCCCAATTCCCCATCTTGTACTGAGGAGTTGACTCTCTATGTAGTATAATGCCAGATGCATTAGGAAGGAACTCCTGGTTCCCAATTAAATATTTCCTTTACCTTGCAAGATAAAAGTCTTCAATCAATTGACAATATTTTTACCATTCAGAAATGAATATGATTTAAACTACAAATGGTTTTAAAGACATAAGAAAAACAAGAATACAGACTATAACAAATTCATAGCAAGATATAAATGCTTTTTGTTTCCTTAAGTAATGTTTCACTTAGGGAGAAAGGGGACAAAAGAGAAAGGTATCTGAATGCCCCAAGAGGGAAGGGTCCCCTGAAAGGCAAAAGGAATGCCACAGAGGGCATAGATGCATTGAAGTATGAAAATCAAAGTTCTCCTATTCCACAAGTTTGTCAATGATTGACTCTAGGCTGTCAGACATTGATCACTGGGACATCCCAGGAACATCTAGCCCTGACAGGGCTCTGTCACTGAAGTTTTGTTTTGTTTGTGCTTAATCCTTACTATGTTTGGTCTCATAACAGTCCTTTCCCAATGCCCAAGGAAGGTGATTCTTTCTAGTACCAAGACACATACAGCATTCAGCCTGTCTGGACTAAAAGTCCAAAGAATGGCATCTTTGGAATTTTCAGTCCAAAGAATGGCATCTTTGGAATTTTCAGTCCAAAATAAAGTCTCTATGGATAGGGCTTCTATAGCCTCTCAGTGAAGTACTGTTTGTTTTGGTGACTTAGCAAAATGTTATCCTTTCATCTGCTTGTGCCCTAACTCTGCTGAGCTCCCTGAAAAGCAGGCTTTATTCTAGATGCTGTTGGCTGACACTTCCCTACAGCTAGATAAGACAGGCTTAGTATTCACTTCCCTCTCAATGATGCGGATCTCCTGGGGAACGTGTCATGAACCACAAAAGGCCTGCCAAAGTAGCCTTGGCTATGCTTGCTTAACTCAGAAAAAAAAAGGTTTAGCTACCTGGAAATTTCAAGGACCAACCAATGAAGTCCCTGAAATAAATAGCAATGGCTTTAACTCCCTTTGGGGACAGTTTTAATGCTGAAATTAGAAGACTTTGTTGAGAATATAGTATATACTGATTTGTATAGTGGTTAGGGAGCTGGATACAAAATCAAGAAGACCCAGCTTCAAGGTCAGTTACAGATAATACTGGTTGTAAGACCCTATATAAGTTATTTGAACCTAAGAAAACTCCCTAAAATCCTAATTCACAGAACAACAACTTTTCTCCATTAGGAGAGGGAGTTTCCTCCCTGGAGTCGGGGGAGGAGGGTTCCGATATAAATGAAATTGGAAACTGAGTTTTTAAAAAGACTTTTTTGTTTAATATTTTTGGAAACCAAGACTAATGTAGACAATAGAAAAAAAGCTAGAAAAATGATAGCATCCCCAGGTCCAAAACAGTGCCCTTACCCCAAATCTTATCCTGTGTCATCTCTCTGGTCACTGATGCTGGAAGTTATTTTTCATTATGCAGATCCTTTCATTTTATCCTGAGGTTTCAAATGCAAATGTTCCTAGACATAGTAATCACTGCCTTAAGCAAACTTTTTGAACTGGGAAGGATCCCTGATTACATAAATGTGAGCATTCTCTCTTTCCAAACCATGCCACTTCTTATTCTTTGCAATCCTTGCCCATGTCTTTCCATGAATCATCTTTAGAGGATCCACACAACATGGCAGAATCACAGAATTTGACAGTTAGAAAAGATGTCAGAGGCTACCTGATGCAACCCACAATTTAAAGGAATTCTCACTATTAACATGCTTTCCTTTTATTTTTCTCAATATTTGAGGGTTATCAGTGGACCTGATCCTGGGATTGTCTCTGGGCTATCTTTCATTTTTCACACATACATGTTAAACTCATACTGAGTTGTAAGTTATTGATAGTAGAGTCTTTACTCAGAAAGTTTTTCTAGGCAAAGTAAAGAGTGAGAAGGGGTGGGGTGCAAGGAGGAAATGGGATGAGCACAGAGTACAGAAAAGAGAGGCTAAAAAAGTAAAAAATAGTTTTCCTTCTTCTACCTGAAAGCCCCCTTCTAGATAATGAATATCACCATTTCTAGACCTCTATTCTCATGATTTTTCTCAATGACAACTGAGGGGCTAAATACAGGAAAGAGCATCTGCCACAAGACCAAAGACCACTGAAGGTGAATGAGGTTGGCATTTCTGGAGACACAAAATACAAAGTTGCTCTGGGTCAGCATCTACTATGTGTCAGAACCAGGAAGTGAACCCAGGTCTTCTTGGTCCCAAGGTCATTTATTTATTATACTACATTGCCTCTTAAGAAACACACAGAGATTGAAGATTTGAAATTGTGGGCTTTTCAGGCCAAATACTATCTTGTAATTCATCTTTGAATTGCCAAAGCCTTGCAGGTAGTAGAGATTAATAACTAGTGATGGAATTAAATGTGCAATAACATTATATAGCATTTATGATTTATAGAGTACTTTCTTCTGAATAACACTGAAATATGTACCATAAGTATTCTTATCCCAAATATATATATATATATATGTGTATATATATATGTGTGTGTGTATATATATATATATATATATATATATATATATATATATATATATATATATATATATATATATATATATATATATATATATATATGAAGATGAGGTTCAGAAAATCTGAATGACCTGCCTGAGGCTGTACAGGTAGTAAATAATCAAGCCAGGACTCAAACCCAAGCCTAAAGTTTTCCCTAATACATCATGGTACCTCTCATGAGCAATAATCTCTAACATGCAATCAATAAATTACACTGAAATTCTCAGGCAACATTTTGTCATAAAAATACTTCAACTTCACTAACTCTATTTTCATTCTTACATGACAGCTACTGAAATCTCTTTTGGTTCACAATGTAGAGAAAAATGCATTACTTGCAAAGAATAAACAAATATTTCTCCACACTACCCCCAACAAATCTTTTTAAAAGTCCTTTAAAGAATTTTGTTAAATCATAAATACATGATGTAGCTTCATGGATCCACTGAGTTATTCTGTCATTATCTATATCTGGTAGAGGCATGGGAGAGAAAATGAGTTGGATCTAAAATTGAATGAGAGGACACTGGATTTTATTAGGGAAGGAGGGTAGCATTTTGAATGATCCCAAGCTGATTCCCTGAAAGAAAACCTACTCTTGTAATAATGATATTCTCTTGGTGGCATCTAAGGTTGTGAATCTTGGAATACCTTAGACTCTGAAGAATCAAGATCATTGCTCCACAAGGCAATGGAGAGATACAGGATGGGAATAGGAATGTTAGTGTACATTTCTAGTGATATCCTACATTCATGAGTACTGTAAAATATTTTTGGGGAAATCTGGGATCAGAAAAGAAAAAGAGTTAGTCATGTGGAAAGAGTAAAAGATAGCAAATGGGTAGTCAGTGATGCACTGGTACCCATCAAATCTTAAAAAACAAAATTAGGAGAAGATTTCTGACATGATGGACCCTCTCTATAAGGTACACAAATAAGCACGGGCCAGAACCTCACTCGATGAAAAGGTACGGATGAATTTCAATCTGCACATCAATGAAAACACAGCTCTATACTCATGCTGATGAGGCCATAAATCTATTCATTTATTGAAATATGTGCTACAGTAGATAGAGAAATGTATTTGAAGTCAGGGGATCTGCATTCAAATCTTGAGTCTGCTGCTAATTATCTAGGTGACCCTTAGCAAAATCAATTAACCTCTCTGAACCTCAGTTTCATTTTTGGCAAAAGGAAGGTGCTGGGCTAGATAATCTCTGTGGTTCCTTTTAGTTTTAAATCAACTTTCAATCCTTAACTGTTATGGTGATATTGTTCCTAGAAAACGAAAAGTCAAAAAACACAAATGTTAATACACTGAACCTGTGGGAAATAGGGTTAGGTTCCTGTGACACCAAAAACTGTAAGCTTTCACTAGTGATTGTTGAAAATACACCTTTCTGCATATAATTCTTTATATATTAATTCTAATAACATGAACTTCTCCTAACATATTAATGATTAAATAACCCACAAAACTGGCAACAGATGAAACATTTTTTCTTGCTGGTAATTCTCTAGAATTCTGTCACCTCTTAGGCTAACATCTCAATTTAAAAAAAAAAATGTATATTTTTTCAACAATATATCCTTTTCATAACACATGAAATCTATAGTACCATAAGTAATATATAGAAAATAAAATTCTTAAAACTAAATCTTTTTTATCCTGAATCTCACCTTCCATTGTGTCAGATGGTGGTACAAGGATAGTTATACTATATACTATACTATTGTAAATCTCTCTATCTGGGTCACCCTCTGAAAATCTAGAGATAAGTTGCTGGGACTGCAAGTTTTTGACATCCCTTCTGACACTTTGTCCTTCATGGTGAGCGTTGTTGTTGGAGATTGTGAAGGACTCACCAGATTGAAATAATCCGATCTGTCAGTGATGTCTGCTTCATGCACCATTTGAGATTCTTGAGTGTCTTGGAGTATGGAAGTGTAGCAAAGACAAGTCGATGTTTAGCCATAAGTCTGAAATCATTTATGGGATCCTGAATGCCCAGTTGCCAATGAGAAAGTGAAAATGAGGTTATTAATAAAATCAAGCAAATGCTTGAAATCTGGGAAGTTAAGCAGGTGAATGTTGAGGACTGAAGATTGACTGTACATCCTGTGGTTCAGGTCCCACCTCTAGCACTTAGTAATCATGTGACTTTGGGCAAATCACTGCCTCCCTGAAATTTCTCCTCCATAAAATGGGGCTAATGCCTACATTATCTACCTTAGGGAGTTTTAGGGATAAAATGAGATAATCTAATGATTTGTAAACCATAAAGCACTACGAAAAGCAAAGCCATTTTGATGTATGTGATGTTTTAACTACACCAGATATTCATTATAATGCTACCTTCAGGGTCCATAGTATAAGGTTGAATTATCAATCGACAAAAAAAGTGCTTAATTTCCATTTGTGCAATGTCCTGCACTAGGTAGTCCTCATCAAGAAGTTCCCCATTTCAAGAGGCTTGAAGTCTAGCTAGGGAGTAAAGACATTTCTAAAGAGATGAATATTATAAGTTCCTAGAACAAGAGTCCAAAACCTTTTTTGTGTCATGAACCCCTTTTGTAGTCTGATGAAGTCTATAGACCCCTTCTCAGGATTATCTTATTCAAATTCATAAAATACACAGGAATGCCAAGATAATGCATTGTATTGAAATGCATTTATCAATTAAAAAAACAAAACAGGTTTATGGATCCTAGGTTAAGAACCCCTGATGTAGAAATTGCTGAAGTTTGTCCTTCATTCTCAAAGAAAGCCATGACATCAGCGAGGTAATGCCATGACATGCAAGTGAATTGGATTTAAGCAAGGAAGGGCTGTGCAGTCACCAGCCTCACTTTCTCCACTACAGACATCTGGATTGAGTGGCCAGATATATATCAGGATGACTGGAGATGGCCCAGGATACAGTGGGGGACTTTGGCCTTTTCAAGCTAAGATCTTTAACAGATCTAATGCAGCTAAGAAATGCTATGAGGTTTCTGAAGAGGAAAAGATGCCTCAGGCCGGGTAAAGTGAAATGGTAACTTCAGGTGAATCTATATGGCTCTTGAAGTGAAGTTGATAGAGTGTCTATGGTAGATAAGGAGTTAGGAGAATTCTTTTTTCGTAAAGCTTCCATCAGAGAGTTGTATGATAGGAAGAGGAGATGGTCTGATCAAATGTCAAGGAGAAGGGATGACAGTCTGTGGACTGGTTCCTTCCAGGTGTCATGAGAAAGAAAAAACTATCTCCAACACATTGAATGGACTCCCTGAAGTGAACTTCAAGGAGGACAAGGATGAGAATTGCAAAAGAATGGATAGGTTGTAATTGAGTCATCCAAATGGATGAGAACACAAATCTATTTGAGTTTTTGAGTTTCAAGTGAGGAGGAATGATACACATCAACTCTTCTCAGAATGGCAGGATAAAGTATTTCTCATCTTGAAAAATGGGGGAGATCTACTTCCTGAATACATATTGAGGTTGCTCACTCTCCTGGGGTATTTCATCTCTCTCTGTCTAGACACAGAAAAAAGATAAAGATGGCCTTCTCTTGACTTATTTATTGGGACTTTCTAACTGCTCTTAATCCTCAGAAAGAACAAGAGACATTGTGGGAGCAGCTAGTTAACAATAAAACAAGAACAAGCACAACCTTTTCTACAGCACTTTAAGGTTTACATAGTACTTCTGCATGTGTTTTCTAATTTGACCTCATGACAAACCACCCTGCCCCCTATGAGTTTGCAGCGCTTGCACTGGTTTTACCCTGATACAGTTTTTAAGTGAATGGGTCATTATGGCATCTTATACTCAAAGATTTGAGAAGACGCTAATAAATATGATTCTGTGTCAATAATTTAACGTTATTTCATTTGTGTTAAATGAGTTAGCGTAATTATTCCTCATTATTCCTTACTGGTTAGGAAAGTATTCTTTTTGGATGGGTACACAGGATTTCCTAGGCAGCTAGGTAGCCCAAAGGATAGAGCTCTGAGCCTGAAATCAGAAACACCTGAATTCAAATCCAGTCTCAGACACTTACTAGCTAAATGACTCCAGGCAAATCACTTAACTTCTGTTGGCCTCAGTTTCCTCAAGTGTAAAATGGTGATCATAATAGAACCTTCTCTACGAATTATAGTCTTAGAGTTGCTTAAAGCACCAAGAAGTTAAATGACTTGCCCTGGATCACATAGTCAAGATGTGTCAGAGACACAGTTAGATTGACATTAGCCTTTGTGACTTGGAAGCTGACTCTCTATTCACTACACCACACTCCTCAGTGTCTTTCCTAAAACAAAAATTGAAAATGATATTCCAGATATGGTCTGACCAGGGAAAAATACAAGTTTCTAGTCTCTTTATTAATAGATGCTATCTCTCTTGCCTCTTTATTAACAGATGCTATCCTGCTTTTACCACAGCTCCCAATCATATAAATTTTCTTTCTTTGATAGCATGCTATTGTCTCATATTAAATTTTCATTCCAATGAAACCTCCAGATCTTTTTAAAAATTTCTATGTAGTGATGATTTCTTTATCTTAT
The DNA here is from genome assembly GCA_023548195.1 of Bettongia penicillata ogilbyi. NCBI lineage: Eukaryota > Metazoa > Chordata > Mammalia > Diprotodontia > Potoroidae > Bettongia > Bettongia penicillata. The sequence continues at coordinate 405,676 of JAJHZJ010000149.1, forward strand.
ATTCATGAAGTTGATATTTTGATCCCAAATATAAGACTTTACATTTATTCTTATTGAATTTCATCTGTATAGTTCAGTCCAAGGTTCTAACCCATCAAGATCTTTTTTCAGCCTTGATAGTGTCATCAAGTGTATTAGTTGTCCCTAATACAGAACATGGTTTTGATGATTGGGTAGGATTTAGACCAGGAAAGGGGGATGGAAAGGATTACAAGGAGAAAGGGTGGAAAATAAGCCAGAATTATGTGAGTCGTTTTATAGGCATTTTATTATAATGAAGTTCTTCAAGTAATAATAAATCTTCTTGGCTAAAATATGAAGTGGATAAGGTTTGGGATGGAATCTGCAATTTAACTGATATAGGGGACTTGCTGATTAGGAAATTTCCTCAGTTAATACAGGTAACTGATATCTCTGCAACTTTTAATGTTAGATGTTTGCCTAGAAGAGCACTGAAGGGTTAAGCAGCTTGCCAGGGTCACACCACCAGTGTGTATAAGAAGTCCTTGAACCCAAGTCTCACTAGCTCCAAGGATTGCCCCCTATCCATTATGCTATATAACATGTATATGGGTATGTACGCATATACACATATGCATATGTAAACATATGTATATGCAGTAGAACATGTATAATATCCTATAGACCACCATAGTATAACATGTATGTATATATATATTTATATAGCATACTATACTCTGTATAACATGATATATTGAATGATCTTGAAACTTGGGTTTATCATGGTGATGTCATTTTGATTCTCATCGAGAACGACGTTCAACCAACCAAGTATAACCCGTATAATGTGATATTGTAATACCACTATAATATTTAATATATGTATATATAGTATAACATTTACCATATATGCCAATCATGCCTCTAACATAGTCAGCACATTGTATAGAATTCCTCAGCACAGTAAATAGTATTATGTGGAGGCACCACTGCAATTTTTTACACTCTAATTAAAACCATAGATTATCTGTGACTCCACATATAAATTAGTATAGTAGCTATCAACTTGAGGACTTGAGTTTAACCTACTCAATGCTCCTCATTTTTCATTCAAGGAAACTGAGGCCCAAGAAGGTGCCTTCTGTTACATAGTTAGTAAATAGTAGTAATGTCTGAATTTGAATTCAGGTCCTTGGACTCCAAATCTAGTTCTCTTTCTCTTCTATCACAGCTACTTATTCCAAAAAGCTTTTAAAAAATCTCTTTTTCTTTTCCTTTTTCCCCTATGTCTGCTTATTTCTTCTAATTCCTCTTATTTTCTTTACTATAGGTAAGTTTCCCTTAACAACAGGAGTCTTAATGGGAATAATGATTTTAAACAATGAAGAAAAAAGAACATAGATTATGGTATCAGTATACCAACATTACAGAAAAGTTGCTAAATTAATGCCAAAAATACTCAGGTTGGCAGTGAATGGAACATTTTCACCTTCTTATTATGCAAGAAAAAAAACAGGTTAAGGCAAAGACACACACACATACACAAGCACACACACACATACACACATATTCTCCCAGCTTCATGGATTCTGAAGTACTAACTGTATCACTCTAGTACTACATTGCAGAAAGGTTCACTGCCATAACCCTGACTCTCTGGCTGCCATAGCAACCTGTTGGTGCACAATTGAATTGTGGGATCCTAGCGAAGGAAAAATGCTTTTCTTTCCCCCTAATGTAAAATGCACTTTGATATACTATTAGGACCACAGTAAAGGGTACCTTTTCTTCATTTTGTAATGGATCTCTCTCAATTTCTAGAATTATATCAGTGATCTTCAATAAGCATGCCACAAGAGTTCCACATTCATTTTTAACGGAGGGCGTGATTAGTTTGCTGTTGTATAAGCCTTAGGGGGAAGGAGGGCAAGGAGCCAAATCAAATGAGAATTGTCATTATCTCATTATGCGTTTTATGGCAAATATTCAAGTGTCTTGGGTTCGTAGGAAAGGCTAGCATGTTTTGGCTGTGTCTACAAACAATGATCAGATTCCGAGCCAACTTCAATTTCATGGCATCAGCTTTTCCTTTCTACATGGAGTGGTTCCACATGGTTTGGGACTTTTAGATTAAAATAAACCTGAGTTATTGGTCTGTGCCACCTGTAAGGTTGTGAAATTTCTGATGTCCAGGGAAATGGCCTGGGTAAGACAGGATGGAACAGATGAAATCACAAACTATTCCTCCAGTACTGAACAGCAATCCCATGTCTCTCCAATGTGAAGCATCCAATTAAATGAATAATCTACTTGGCGCCTATTCCCTGGTGTCACAACAATCTATCCCATAGGTGGTGGCTAGTACCAGGGGATTTAATCAAGTTAGCTAGTTACTAGGACCCCCTTGACTTACCTATTTCATATTTTCTTTCCTTTAATATGTGGTCTATGAAGCTAGAAAATGCTGGACATTTATGAACAGCAGCAGTACCATCTATCAGAGAGGTTTCATTAAGAGCAAGTGGAGGGAATTGTCTGCATCAAAGTGGGAGGAAACTGGAACAAAGGTCAAGGTTGACTGTTTGATCAGAAAAAGCCCTTTGTAGAGTAAAATGTGAAATGCGTAATCAGCACAAACTGCCTTATGTCATGCTATGCTAAAATTAAGGGATGCAAAGATGAAAAGTTCTCTGTCTTCAAGGACCTTGCAGGCTAGTAGGAAAAGACATGTGCTATATAAATGTAACCTGGGATAGAATGTGATAATGTTCCTAAGAGAGGAAAGACTGCGTGGGGTGAGAAAGTCAAGGAGCGAGGAATCACTTTATAAAGAAGTCAGTCTGTCAACTTGCTTCTATGGGAATATAGGGTTGTGTAATTCTATTTATGGTACGTGGAACAGAGTACGTGAAATAGGACTTTGTACATTGTAGATTTTCTAATATTTTTAACTGAATGTTTGGGCAGCTCTGAAACATGCTAGTGGCATATTCCATGCACATGTCCTTAAAGTAATAGTGTTTACACAAACTTGATAATGTATGTCAAACTCTTTGCTAATCATAAAGCACTGTATAAATACATTTACATTATTACAGGTTCTTACAGGACCAAAGGATAAGAGATGTAGAGCTAGAAGTCACTTCAGAGTGCCTTCTAACTAACTTAATAACTCCTTGTTTAACAGATGACCATATAAAATGGGTCCCAGATAGGTTAAGTGATTTATCTGAGCATCACACAGGTAGGAAGTAGAAGACCTGGTATTTGAACTGGGTCTCAGCTCCAAGTCCAGTGTTCACCATGCTACTTTCCATATAACATACTTCAATACTTAAAATATTAGTACATCAAAAATCCCTCACATCTTCATTTTTGTGGGTGCTCCGTCCACCAGTGTAAATCATAATCTTCCTAAACCTTAGTTTAAATGGCCAAAAAATTCAATTCGCTGAGTCAACTTAGCGAAAAGCCCCTCTAAAGATAATTAGGCTGGGCCTCAGACACAGGTAGAGTCAGTGACTTAGACCATGCTTAAAATCTCTCCAATTTGTTAGAACTTAACTATCTGATTCAATGGCTCAGGGTTGTCTCCACCCCCTGAAGTCATCAGAGGAAGACATCAGCGAAGGAATAATAATAGTAAATTAGATTTATATGGCACTCCAAGGCTCACGAAGTGTTTTTAGATCAGCATATTTCCTGAAACTTGATAATGTATGTCAAACTCTTTGCAAACCATAAAACACTGTATAAATATAACATTCTCTCTATTATTATTGCTGCTGTAGGCATTAGTACAACAACAAAATGCAAGAGGCAAAGTAACTCTCAACCCAGACATTGAGGAAGTCAGCTCCAAGTGGGGGATGATTCCACGATGAAAAAAGACTAAATGTCTCTAAATAACGCTATTCATCACAGTGCTAATCCCAAAAGAAAGATATGGTGAAGAGTGTAGAAATGGCCTCCCACTCTCCAAACAAGCCATTTCTGATGCTGAGCATGGTTTTGAAGCTTGAGAGTGTGATGCTCATTTGAAGCTGTAGAATGCCCTTCTGAAAACATAGAAATGGATGGGCTGCTGCTATGAAACTGTATTTGTTGAACTGAACTGGTTTCAGAGAAATCTGCCACTGAAGGGATTACTCCAAAACAATAAACTAAGGCTGCTTTCAAAACATGAAATATAAAACTGGCAAGCGTGTTTGCCAAGGTCAAGTCAACATGCATATATATGTATGTATGTATACATATATGTATGTATGTATATAATGTGTGTATGTATGTATATGCATATATGTGTGTATATACATATATACATGTGTACGTATATGTGTGTGTATGTATATATATATATAAATGTACCCTCATCTGCCTTTATGAATACTTTAATATCCATTTATGACCCAGAAAACCTGGTTTAGGAATACTGAAGGAGTGATGAGACATAAAGGAGAGTACCAAGAAACAGCAAATTTCAGAGTAGGAACAATGTATTTTTTCTTGAAAAAAATGCCTGAAAATAGAAAGCCTAGGCAAAGTCCATATATGTAAATTGTATATAAATGACACACAAATACATAAGTGTCTTTGGCCCACCAAAAAATTCCTTGTGGATATCTGTTATCTGAACCCTCCAGAAGGTAAGTGATATCTGGACACTGGCAGACAAATTGTCATCTTTGTTTCACATCAAGAGGTTGAACACTTACAAGGAAACCTCCAATGGCTTTTCTGTCCCTAGGTCCTTTCATCATTCAGAATCTCCCTGATCAAAGCCCATAGGGATTGCTGGCCTTCCAACTGTCACAAATAATAGTAGCAGGATAAACAGTGTTACCCATAGTAACTGTATTTCCAGGCGAACACAACTCATGTCAGCATGTGACTAATCTCCATAACATTTATAATAATAGTAATCTTTTCTTACTATGGGGGAAAATGACTATAATTTTCCCCTATATTGATGAAAATACGAAAATAACTATAATTTTGTATTGCTAAAAAAATACAGAATCTAAGAGGATTGCTTAATCAGAGAATTGGACTTCTGACAATGCCTGTACTAAATTTAAAACTTTACTGTGCCCAATCATCTTTGGCTGACAACTTCCACTGAGTCCCTTGTCCCACTGGTGAGGAGGGAAGAGTGGAGCTGTTTCAGCATCAGGTGGAGCTGAGATGTTTGCTATAGGAGAAGATGGGTGACTACACCCACATCAAGAATACAGTATTTAAGTCACTATTTGCTTCTCTCTTAAATTTCACTTTGAAAAATGGTAAAGAAGACAATTCTGACATTCATTCAAGTAGCTTTATCCATATGACAAGAATGTATTGAGTGCCTACTACATGAACAGTACTATGTTAGAGGCTGAAAAGTAATTAGCTAACTCCCCTCTCTTCCACAGAAATTTGGAATGCTTTTACATCCTGGGTATTCATTGGTAGTATTTGAGACAATTCTTTCTAATATTTTTCATTCTTGTAAAAACTACAATATCCTACTTTTTAATAAATAGCTGTGGATTTATTTTCTCTAAGGGGAAATAATCCCTAGTTTCCACAGTACTTCCACTCTTCTGCAAGAATGTCTCCATCGATTCCAATGGAGAGAATTTAGAGTGCTATAAGCATGATGTGAACTGTTACTGAGGGCATGGACTGTCTTTTACCTCTTTATGTATCCCCAGTGATTAGCACAGTGCCTGACACACAGTAAGTGCTTAATAAATGTTTATTGATTAATTGGTTGAATCTTATTCAGATAGCTGTTTGAGGAATATTAGCCTGGAGATGTTATGGAAAGACTATACGAGGAAAGGTAAAGAGTACTGGTCTTAAAATCAAAAGATCTGGACTCAGCTCCATGTTCTGGTGCATACCAGGGGCTTTGGACCCCTTTAGGGTCCAAGCCCAAAAGAGACCCAGGAGAGAGCAGCATCCCAAGAGGACATCGGAAAGTTCTACAACCAAGGTATTAAACCTGGAAATACTCACTAGCACAGCTGAACCAGATTAAAATTAAATTGGGAAATATAACAAAATAAATAAAACCACAATAGAACATAGATAGTGTTAATGTGTGGTTTTCTAAGTCAAAATAGAGCCTCTAGGAAGCTTTATGAAGTTTTCCTTAAAGTTGTGAATACAAAAAGTTGAAACTGATACATGAAGTGAAATTATACTGAAAATAAGCTGAAAAGGAGCACACACATACACACACACATGCACACACACATACACACACACACACCAGCTTAGAGAGCTGATTGCTAAATGTTACACTATGGGAATCAACAAACACTAAACACCAGGATTTGAGTTATTGTTTTATTGGCTGTCTAGATTTAATAAAGTGATGGAAAAAATGTCAACAATTCAAATTGAACTTATAAATATATCTTGTGTTCTCAGAAAGCCAAGAGTTCAACATTTGCCAGCATATCCTTGTAGAATAAATGGGAGGTAATCTCAGAAAGAAAGCAGAAGTTGGGAGAACGGGACCGGCAAATGTCCTTTACAGAAGATAGGATTTGAAGAAGACAGGAGACAGAAGTAAGAAGGGAAGCAATTCATACTTGAGGGATGGCCAGTGGAAAGACATGGAAAAAGGAGCTATATCGGTGCGTGTATGTGTGTGCATGTGCGTGTATACACATATACTCACATGCAGCTCTGGACAGTTGGTTGTTAAATATTACAACATGAAAATTAAGTATGTGTGGGAATGTTGTTTCCCCCAGTAAAATATGAGCTCCTTGAAAAGGACGGTGTTTTTGCTTTTCTTTATATCCCCAATGCTTAGCATAATGCCTGCCAATGCATTAGTGTTTAATAAATGCTTATTGAAAGACTGATTGAACCAAGGTAGATTAAGTAAAGGCCATATATAGGAGGGGGCATTTTAGTTGAGCTGTAATGGAAAGTATAGATTTTAAGGGGTAAAGAGGAAAGCATAAGAGGCAACCTGTGAAAATGCATGTAGACAAGAGATATAATATTGAGAAACAAGGAGTAGGCTCATGTGGCTATATCATAAACTATGTGAGAAGGAAAAAAAACTGTTTAATAGATCTAGAATGATGGGCTGGGACCAGATTGTATAAGAACTTAATCGCCAAACTGCAAGTCTGTGTTTTTTCCTAGAGGCAAAGGGGATATGGCTTGAGGCTAAAGCTTTTTGAAAAGGGAGGTGATATAATCAGACCTACGCTTTAGGACTATTAAGATGGCAACTACACGGTTGATGGACTGGAATGGGAAGAGACCTGAGACAGGACTGTTACAATAGTCTAGGCAAGAAATAAGTGTGAAGAAAGTGAAAATTGTAAGAGATATTGGGGAGATGGAGTCAACAAGTTTTGGCAAATGATTGGATATGAAGAGTGAGAGAAAGGGAAGAGGTGAGAATGACTGAGGTTACGAGCCTGGTTGACTGGAAGGGTGATGATGCTCTAATAGAAATAGGAAAATTTAAATGCGGGAGTGGGTTGGAAAACATAAGTTCTGTTTTGACCCTGTTCATTCCTATATCCCTATGTGACAACCAAGTGGAAATACCCAGTAGGTACTTGCTGATGTGGTACTGGGACTGCATATTTAGATCTGGGCATTATATGCATGGACATGATAGTTGAACCAAAGAAAATGAATGAAATCATTGAGAGAAAAAACACAGAAAGAAGGGAATCTAGTTCATAACCTTGAGGCATATCTATATTTAGGGTACAGTACATGGATGGTCATCCAGCAAGAAAGACTGAGAAGGAATTGAATATCTCTCTGTGTCTCAGTCCTAAATTATGAGGAGATAGCTAGGCAATGCAGTGGATAGAGCACTGGGCCTGGAGTTAGGAAGACCCAAGTTCAAATCCAGCCTCAGACCCTGGCCAGGTTACTTAACCTCAGTCTCACTTTCACCTACCTCCAAGGATGGTCATGATGATCAGAGGAAGTAGCATTTGTAAAGCTATTTAGTGGCCCCTGTTATTAATTACTCATAGGTATTTAATAAATCCTTGTTTCCTTCCTTCCTATTTTGACCTCAATTCCTTAACCTTAAGAAACTTAACCTAATACTTAACTAGCTAACCTACATAGTGTCTTCAACTATGGAATCTCTTGACCCTTGTCCTCATTGCTATGCCTTTCAGAATGCCAAATCTGGATTAACTCTATCATTTAAATTCTCCATTCCTATTCATATGCTGCTTGAGTCACACCACCATGCCTGTTGGAAAGTGAGACTTAGAGCACTCACAAAACTGTAACATGGTCACTTGGTAAACAAGGATCATAAGATCATGGATTTAGAACTGGAGGGCGCCTTGGAGACCATTGTCTTACATACACACCCCAGCTTTACAAATGGGTATACTGAAACATAGGTAGGCTAAATGACTTGCCCAAAGTCATACATGTAATAAGCATCTAAGGTGAGATCTGAATCCATGTCTTTCTGACTTCAAATGCACACACTCATATGTGTATATACATACACATAACATTTTTAATTTATGGAATAAAACAAGCATTTCCATAACAATACAACAGAAAAGATGATTGCACATGAAACTGTAAATTACACACAACTTCCTATCCCTTTCAAATGTACAACAAAACTGTCACGTAAATTTTTCTCCTTTTTTTCCTCCCCTACCTCCACCTCTGGCCTAGAGATGTCTACCATTAGACACAAATAGGTATATATACACATACACACACACACACACACATATATATATATACGCCAATGTATATATACACATATGTGTAAATATATATATATATATAAAATTATTCTGTATATACATCTATTTATCAGTTTTTTCCCTGGATGCAGATAGATATTTATATATACACATATGTGTAAATATATATATATAAAATTATTCTGTATATACATCTATTTATCAGTTCTTTCCCTGGATGCAGATAGATATTTATATATACACATATGTGTAAATATATATATATAAAATTATTCTGTACATACTCTATTTATCAGTTCTTTCCCTGGATGCAGATAGATATTTGTATATACACGTATGTGAGCACTCTGACATTCCCTTCCTTGGATTTATAATTTCACCAGATTCACATCTGGAATGGGTATTTAGCACCACGATACTTTATCACCAACTTTATTCTGGCAAAGATTGTGACTGTCACTGTGATTCATAGTCAAAATCCAAAATTCAGACTGCTGGATCAGATTTAAACACCACTTTTCCACTTGCCAAACCACATCAACTATCTTCTTTGGAGGGGGAAAATGTACTTTTCCAGGATTTTTAAAATTTTTTTCTATTTTTCCCTCCGAAGATGTCCTGGAAATAGGGTCCCAGGCTGATCTTGAACATTATGGAAGTTGAAATATTGAGAAAAGCATTTTCCAAGTCTTGAATGGGTAGATCCCTAGCTATTAGTAAGCTGTAGACACAGATCCAAAGCAGTAGGAAGGATGTGAGTAATATTCTCAGTCTTCTCTTTGCAAAAAATTGGATTTCAATTCAGTACCATTCAAAAACCATTTACTAAGGGCTAAGTACTGTGACAGCAAGGATCAGGGTACAGAAAGACAAAGGGCCCCCATCTTTAAGATCTCTTATTCTATTAGAAGGATACAACAAATATGCAAAAAACATGTTCAAAATTAGCACAAAGTTATTTGGAAGAGGGAGGACCGATGGAAAGAATCAGGAAATTCTACTACTGTGTTCTCAGAAGCTCTGATTGTATTTTGGGAGAAAAAAAAGACAATTATGGCAGTGATAGATCAATAATGCCTTTGTAAGAGGATCTTTTCCCTATCGCCCAGCATCCTCCATGGGTACACATTAGAGTATGCACAGGTATTCACTTCTAGCCACGTATGACTCATCTTCAGAGTCCCCTGATTTTTCTACTGAGTGAGAAGAGCTTTTAAAAGGAGAGAAAGTTTCCAGCTGGACTTCTTGGCTGTGGTTCTCCATCCTACAAGATATGACTCTAGTATATGGTGGGGGGGAAAGTTAGAATCCTTTATCCACCCTGATATCATGGCAGTCTTTCCCATGTGAGTTAATGTCAGAGGCCTTACCTGGGCCAGCCTGTGCTAGAAACCCCTGGCTTCCCCTCCTCTTTTGTGTTTCCTTTCCTTTGGTGGGACGCTTTGTGATTTGAAAGGCCAAAAGAGCTAAGAATAGTAATAGAATTATCTGCTAGAAAGACTGTGGTTACAGCAGCGGCAAGAATATGTTGGTACCTAAGAAAGTGTTTGCCTTAGATAGTGAGGGCACTGGGACGAAGATGACTCTTGGCTATTTTGTCAGACAATGCCCAGTGCATGGAGTGACATTTGAAATGACTGATTAAAAAAATGCTTTATGATATGATGGAGTTTGTCAGCCTTCCAGACAACTGTATCTATAGTTACAAGTTACTGACTCCTGTTTATATTGATTTGTTCATGAGAGCCTTTATTCTTCTAGGTTAGCATTGTTTTCTGTATAATAATAAATTACTCACCCCATATTTAGTAGAAGTCAGTGTGTATGTGTGTGTGAATGTGTGTACACATGTGCTTAATCCTCAGAGTCTAGGATGGTATCTTGCATATAAGAAGTTTACCAAATGCTTGCTGAACATATCTGGTTCACTTCTCAAGGATGCTAATAGGCAAAACATCCCAGTGAAACAAATTTAAACTCAAATATTTCCTTTTACTTCAATTTACAATGGAAAGACTAAACAAATTGGGAAGATTTCTTTCTGCCTCCAAGAACACATTAACTGCTGTGTCCTGAAAGAATCTATGGACTTCTCTTATGAGACCACACAGAAAGGGACTTTGGTACTAGGAAAAGAATAAAACCTAGTGGCTTTATTTAAATTAACACATCTGATCTGAGAATCCAATGTAGAACATCTCATTTGAAATTTGTTATTTAAAAAGAAAACCTGACAAGGAAATGAAAGTGGGGTGGGGTTGAGGAAAGACATAGTGTAGTTTGTTCTGTGAAATCATCTTTCCCCCCACCCCAGACATTATTTTCTTACAGGCATTGAAATAAGGATGTCACCCCCTTAACCCAGGCTCTCAGGAAATAGCAGTCTCAGTGGAGCCAGACAACTTGCTAGTTTCAAGTGGTGTTTACCACTTTGGTGTAGGATCCTTAACTTGATAGCTATTTTTCAGATAGCTCCTAATTGGGGGTTGGGGAAGGAAAGATTTCCTTGGGAGTAGATCAACATAGTCTTAAGGAAATATTTCTAAGAAGTAGAGCTGCCGCCCAGTAAAAGGATTTGCCTCAACAAGTAATGAGTTTCCCATTCTTGGAAATGATCAAGCAGAAGCCAGATAATCATTCATAAGGCATTTTGTGGAAAAGGTTCATGAATGGGATAAGATATTGATTCAAATGAAATCCCTTTTAACTCTAAAATTCTATGTGAATCCATAAAGTTGTATGATATTCAGATAGCCCCCGAGTCTAGACAAAAATAGTGAAAGTTTTTTGAAAAGTCCTTACTTTTTTTTAATATTCCCTTTTCGTACTGTCCTTGCCCTACCCCCACTCAGACCTACCCTTCCCCCAACCCTCCACAGGTCACCCCCTCCCCCAACACCCAAAGGATTTTCATTGCTAGCACCATCTTTGAGGACCTCCTACTCTAGGACCTCACCCAGGTCTGACCTCTTTGGATAGCACCACTAACCTCCCTTCTCCCTTTAAAATATTCCAAGAATGAAAAAAAAATCTATACTATTGTGTTGTTAGGTACTTATGTTTTAACCTTCCTAGATAATTTGCATTTTAGCAGGGTCCCTATGGAGATAATACCTTACCTCAAAGGAATAATGCTAATAATAAAGATTTCTGGCTCTGTGGCAGACCAGAAAAAGAAACTTTTCCAAATAAATAGATAAGGGGTCTCATGTTACCCAATAGGAAGTAAAATGTACCCCTTAAGCATAAAGAGAGGCTTGAGATTCAAAGAGTTTATCAAGGCCTGGGATCATTTCTGATTGCTGAGTAAATAGGAATTAAGGAGCATGAAATCTGGGGATGCTGTCCTGAGAGCAAACAGCATGCTTATATAAGTTCACATTATCCTTCCCAGATTGACTGTAAAGTGTATTAGTTCCATAAATTTTTTACTTACAGATTCTACAATTCCTTAGAGGAGCTGGACAGTCTGTCCCAGAGCCATAAGCCTTTAATTAACTGTAATGAAAAGAACAACATTGTCCAGAAATAATATTTATTGATCAACAGTAAAACGCACAATAGAAAAAGCCTTATAAATAAAACTATATATATAATATATTTAATGCTTTATTTTTTTCTTCAGTACTCCACAAAACACTACAGACAGTAACAAAATAATTCAATTAATTTTTAAAATTTTCAAGATATCAGACACCCTTCATCTTCTATAACCAGCAACAGTACTTCAGTCATTGATTTCTGAGATGTAATTTTAACTAATATCATACATTTCTTCCTTAAAACAATTGACATGATTTATTTCTATCCAAGAGTCATAACATATACACATATCCATAAACAAGAGAACAGCTCAGGATACGTTGGGCAAACCTTCCAGTGGTCTGGAACCATTTGCCATACATCATTTAGAGAAAATACAAATGAACAGGAGAAAAGGGCAACACACAAAAGAGAAATAACCTTGGGTTATTGAGGGGAGGCAGGGCAATTGACAGAAGCAGCCTACATGTTTTCCATTGCTCTTTTATTAATGTGCTCTCTTCCTTTTTCTGTTTTTGCCTGATTGAGATATTCCAACACCTTCAGCAACAGATCTTCATCTAGGTACTGTCTGTTCTGAGTTTCATCGTTTTCCTGGGTAACCAGAGGAAGCCTTTTGGTGACAGAGCCCAACTTCTCAGACTCTTGAGATCCCACCTGACTTAAGTGCTCTTTGATGGCCTGTTCCATTTGTTCCTCTCCTTGTTGGTCATCTTCTGAAGAGCCAGGGATAGACACTCGTTTCATCTGGTTTGAATTCATAACCTCAGGGTATTTAGCTAACACTTTAGCTAAATAATCTCCCAGTTCTTCATCTTTCCCTTTCATGTTTTCAAATGCCATTTGTCTCCTTTCCAGATCTGGAATCCAAGCAGCTTTGGGAATTTGTTGTCCTCTAATTCGTCCAGTAGAATATGAGAGCCTTGGGAGAATATTCTCTCTATTAAACTGGTTAGCAAAATATGGGGCTTTCTGATTTGCTGCATTCTCAGTCCCTAAGAGGCTTAAAATGTCCTCAATATTAAGACCCTCAGGCAGGGAATCAGTCACAGCTTGTCCAGATTGCTTACCATAGCTACTTTTGGAGCCCATCTTATTTTGGAACAAATCAGGATGTTCCACATCAGTCTCGGAGATTTCCTCTAGGTCATCTGGCAGTTCAGGTTCCTGCTCAGGCTCCACTCTTTCACTTGGCTTCTCCCCAGTTTTGAGCATATCAATTAAATCCTCAGGTGGGATTTGCAAATTTCTTGAGATTTCAATTAGCTGATAAATTGACTGGGGATCAAATTGTTTCTCCAAAAACTTGGCTGCTCTCTTTTCATCATTTTTTCCACCCCTAAACTTCCCATTTCCTGCACCATTCACTAACTTTTTCAGATAATAGTTCATTAGCTTAGACACCTCATCTGAGAGTTGATCCTTATTTTCCTTCCGAAGATCTTCATCTGGCATGTCAAGTTGCCCTGAACGCTTCATCTCATCTTCAATTTCTTCCTCATTTTTGTCAATCTCCTCTTTGCTGTCTCTTACCTCTTCCTGGGTTTGGCTCTCTATTTTTTCCTCTATTGGGTTCCAGTCTTCTCCACCAACAACATCTTCATAGGCAATGTTGTTCACTTTGTAGATGTCATCTTCATCATCTGCATATAGTTTTTGTTCCTCATCAACCCTCTCACGCTTATGGTTATTTGGTCCGGTCAATTTTCCCAGTTCTTGGAAGACAGACTCCAGAGTGGCAAGGCTTTGAGGAGTGTATTGCTCTTCCACAATCTCATTAGTACGTTTAAAAGGGTTGTCTCGGGAGCTCTCTTCAAACATGCGTGGCAACTTGGCATGCTTGTGTCTTCTTTCAGGCCACGGTTGAGTCTCATAATCTTCACTCAAATCAATAGGAAAGTTCTTTTCAGAATTCAATGGATAGGGTTGGTTTTCTTTGGGAGCAGACTGGGGCTCTTTTTCAGCTTGTCTCAAGGCTTCCAGTATTATTCGCATCAAATGTGACTCATCTTCATTCAATGAATCCCTTAAATTTTCTGGCAAGTGGCTTTGATCAATACTTTCTTTCTGCTGGAGGGAAACTGGAACTCCCTGGTAAGAATTATACTCTGGGTTGATTTCCCCCTTGTTAGCTTGTTGTCTAAGATTCTCTATGTACTCCAAAGCTTTGATCATATCAGGGCTGGGAAATCTTGGAAAGTTTTTTATTTTGTAGTCTGGGTCTTTCTGAAGCAGTTGGTAATGTTGAAGTGAGGCTGCATCAACACAACAGGTTAGGAAAACTAAGGAGGTGAGAGACAAGGCTGCTCCAAGCCAGCAGGTCTTAGGATCTGCCATGTTTGAAAGATTTCCTTAAAGGAAAGAAAAGAACAGTTAACAAAAACAAATCAAATTAGGGAAATTCAAGGAGTTCCTTTTTCATTAAATTTGGACAGTAAAGAACAAGAATATTTCTAAGTGAGCCATGCAAATTAATCGATGGGGTCTTAATAGAATTTCAAGATAAATTCATCAACTTCTAGGGATATTTCCTTACTAATAATCACCATAAAGAAAGACTACTTGAAACCAGCATAGCTTAGTGGTTTGGGGATTGATCTCAGATTCAGAAAAAACCTATGTTCAAATCCTGTTTTTGACACACTCATTTGATTTACCCAAGGGTAAGTTAACTAAACCTTCAATGCTTAGGTAACTCTCTAGGAAATTAAGTTATAAATAAGTACAGGGAACTTCTAATGAGGCATTCCCTAAAAGAATGAACTCACAAGTTCAGACCATGTAAACAAATAAACAAGTAAATAAATAAAAAATGAATATATTGTAATAAGCATTTTCAATGTGGATACAACTCTATGTCTTTTATTTTGGAAATTAGTAGCCTCAATCTTTGTGGGTATTCTAGTTTAAGGATCTTTTTTTTAAAAAATATAACAGTGTTCCAAAGAAGCCAATATTTTTCTTTTGCTACAACAATTACAGAGGTCACTGAGAATGATAATGATAATCATGAAGCAGAATTTATGAATAATTTCATCATGATAAGTCTAAACAATGCAAAACAGTCACTCAACACATTGAAAATAATTACTTTAGTCAGCTGTTGGAGATTGTTGACCAAACAAATAGTTAGCTTAATGGATTTTTCACTTTTAAACCAATTTTGCTGGTATAATATAGACAATGCTACAGTGGTATTCCTGAATGTAATAGTCTATTACAGCATGGTATCACAAATCCACACTTAATTCAACTATGAGAAAGACCCTTCTGCAAACATTTTTCATCCCAACAATAACTTCCTACACTGGTACTGAGTCTTACACATGATTTTTGGAAGACTAAAGCTTTGGTAACCTTCAAAATATATACCCTTTCAGATCACAACTAAGCAAAGATAAAAATGTGAAGATAGACAGATAGATCGATACATTTAAGTCTCTGTACTTCATACTGATTCAAATGAGGTCATTATTGCCTTTATTGTATCATTAAGCATAACCACAATTTCTTCATTTTATTTCATATTATTTCACCAGTCTTTAATAGGACATAGTAAATAATCACAGATGCTCACACTGAAGCATGAGTTTTCTTGACTAGTCTATTTCTGTCCCTATAAGCATGTAGAACCAGCTTGTCCAATGTCTATCTATTTTGGTGTGAACCTGTGAAAAACATCCTCTTGAATGACTCATGTTGCTAAAAATTCTTAAAATAATCACTACTTCTCTCCTAATTTAGGTAGAACAAAGAGGATGTATTGAATTTATCATCCTTAATATTTCCATTCATTTTTAAATTTAATGGTCTTATAAGCTGATATGAAAATTAAAAACTTAGTTTCATGCTGCTACTGAACAGTTTCCTTCTAATATTTGGTAGTATTTAGTTTTAATTGCATATGAAATAAATATAAAGAAGGGTTGCCTTGTTTGTTCCTGGCATCCTATGAAAATCTAACATTCTTCTGATAGGAAAAAATTTTTGATTTAGCAACAGGTGAATTATTCAAATAAGATTCATATGTATAATTTTCTGCTGACCAGTGCCCAACACTGTGAAATATGGCATTGTTTCCTGGACAGCTTTCACCCTGACCACCCTAGATCATTCAGTTTGTTGCTAGGCTAAATATATGACTTCTTTATGAGATAATCAATTATATCTTTACAGATTAATTTCACTGTTTGTCTAGGTTTATTTATTTCATTAAAGTAAAAAGTAGGATGATCACTTAACAAGTATTCCTAAGTTGAAATATTTGCTTTTTTGTGTTTGAGTACTTTAACCTAACCCAAAAACCATAGGTTTAAACTAAATTAAATTATAAGCTCTTTTTCAGGTTATTTTAAGTTTAATGTATCTGTTTCAACTTTTTGCATTCATAACATTACGGAAAACTGATTCAGCTCCATTTCCTTTAAAACTGTATTTCTATAGCACACTTAAAATTGAGCTGCGTGTGTCTTTAAAAGGCTCATTTCAGGGTACTGTGTCTTGATTGATTGGTTTTATGTTTCTCCCCTCCCTGGGTAAGTACTGCAGTATGTTTAGCATCATAGCATAACAACTTAACCATTAGTCATTTTTTGCAGGTTGCATTTGGACAAATAGTAGCTTTATCAGGGTAAGAATCAAAACATTACTTTCCCACTCAGTGTCCCCTCTTAAATGATGAAAACTGCACCTAGAAGTTCATTGTGGCAGTTAAGAAGAAATATGTCTATTTTCAGACTGAATCATCTCATACCCAGCTGATCAAAAGATACTTCTTTTGTTTCTTTACACCACAAAGCATTTATATTAAAATGTTTTTTCTACAGATGTTAGCCTGGTACCTAGATTTCTGCTCCCTAGTATTTCTATTCATCTGAAATGAACAATCTGATCAGCTTGAATCTAAGGAAAAGAAACCTTGTCTTGACCAAGATCTTAAGCAACAAATGGAATGATCCTTAAATCATCCATTAAACCATGTCAAAAGCCACAACAGTTTGATACAGTATTTTTACCCAGTTTAAAAAAATAAAATTTCTAATGTCATGTGGACTATATCTCAAGGGAATAGTCCATTAAGAAACTAAAGATAACCTAGGCAGACATTGTCACTTTTATCTTAGCCTCCCTGAATTAAAATTATAAAGCAATAAGAGAGTTCTTTTCCGGGTATCAGCCCAATGTGAATTCAACATAGTTGTTTTTTTTTATGAGGTCTTGTAAGGTAAATGAAAAAAAGCAAACTCTTCTGATACTGCTGACAAACTGTATTTGTAACCTAGGAAACTTGCCATCTAAAACATTATATATGTATATACATAACATTTTTAGGATTTTATCTGGTTCTGTTAAAGATTACAGAATGTTAGGATTTTAAAGCTTAATAGAAAAATATGTACATTGACATCAAGATCTTCAACTTTTTCACATTCCTTCCTATTCCTTCCTGGAATCCAAATTACTTGACTCGACCATTGAATACTCTAATCATATATGACACAAATAAGAGGTTCAGTCATCAGAATAATAGTAGCCTTACAATGGTCAAATGTGCAGCAGGTTGCTATTCATTTATTGCTACTTGAAATACATATGCCAGATCAAGCTTTTCATATTAACCCAGGAATATAGAAGAAAATATAGAACTTTTCATTATATAAAATGGAAACACAGTCTTACCTGTTATTTAGATGGCCAAGTGCATCCACAGCATGGTCTTCCCTTCCGTCAGCTGTGAGTTTACGGACTGTTTTCAGCACCCGGACAGCTCCCTCTGCTTATACTGAATACCACCTGACTCTGCACTGCCACACTGACGTCACTGTACTCAGTCACACAACCAAAGCACAAGTGAGCTTTTCAAAGAGCACTAGAGAAAATAGTCATTTTATGAGGTTGTGTGTGTGTGTGTGTGTGTGTGTGTGTGTGTGTTTAAACAACAGTATAATTCTGTTGCATGGTTACGCCACCTGTCTTTTTGGGATGAAAATTGCAGTTTTCTCCTATCCAACATGATCTAAAGCAGAAAAGGCTCCACTAACCCTTTAAAGTCAATGTTATGTGAAGCAACCCATGGCAAAAATAAAGGAAAAAAATCTGTCTGACAGCTGCCATTAACTGCATGACAGTCTCATCACTTTTCCAATAACTTATTATGGATTGATTTCTGTCCTAATGAGAAAGTTTAAGAGACAAGAAATTGTTCATTGAACACAAAGAAAATGTATTATCATCCTAATACTCTCACTGCAAAATGAAAGCAAAAGGGTTATTCATACACTCCTTCGTATCTTGAACTAAGCATCCTTCAAGGGGAAAAATTGCTTTTTTTATCAAATAAACTTGAAATTCCCTTGGCTTTTATGATTTAGGATCTTGCCTTGGTATTTGTTTGTATTTAAATCCTCCATATGCATGTTCTATGTTTTGTGTTAAAAGCAGGTTCTGGACTTAAATGGACTTGAGTTTGTATTTTATGTTGTCTAATTTCCAGAAAGTAACTGGAAATGTTGTGAACAACTGAAGTGACTTTGATTTTCTGGGAAAAAATTTAAAAACAGTCCCCCTACTTCAGGAATAAGTGAACAAGAAATCTGCCTTAAGGATTATTCTGATACTGAGAGAAATATACATACTGTTCCTTATCCCTTTCAAATCTAGTATACACTAATAATAGTGCAGTAAGGGTGGACAGCCAAATGATTCCTTCTACCTCCATATTAATGAAGATGACTATGCAAGAGTATTAGAATTTGCTACTTATGATATTGATTCCCTACTGGTTCATAAAAAGTGTTATGCACTTCATATGAATCATTTAAAACTACAAGTTTACCTAATTTTATTCAGTAGATGTAGCACATACATGCTTTATGAAAATTGAATGCCATTTTAAGTATAGGAGAGGAAATCACTACATAAATTATCTCTTCAATGATCTTTTTGCAAAGTAAAGAGTGCAAGGATAACCAAATAACTCTCCTACAACCTCTATCCATATAACTGTCACCTTTCATATAACCAGTCCTTTCAGCAAGGACCCTGGGCATATAAATCAACTTGAGAATGAACAGGAGGTAATGAGCTATAACAGGCACAATATAATTCCCAGTTGTTCTGAGAAAGAACATTTAGGACACATAGAGGAACAGTGTTTCCTAGAAATTAGTTGGCCTGCAGTAGGGTCTGACCCTTTTTCAAGGTATTTTGCATAGAGTATCTTTTTTTAAATTTAATAACTAGTTTGTCAATCTTATGATGGTAACCTTGGAAAAATATTCAGCCTCTTCTCATCATGATTTCTCAGAATGGCGTCCAAAGACAGGTTTGCAAGTTAAGAACTCATCATCTTCTGATCAATCATCATGACTTTCACATATTATACATTTTATTCATCTCTTGGTAAAACTTATTTTCTATATATTAAGATATAAGGGGTCAAGTCTTGTTTCTATATGCCTGTACTACAACACAATGCATCCATGGTAAGCACTTTGAAAACACTTGCTAACCATGTGATTACAATGACTGACCTCTACTAATAGCTTCTTGTGTTAATAGTAATGTTCCAGTTTTATAACTATTTTCTCCCAATGAAGTCTATTTGGAGCAATAATTCAAGCATAATATACCTGGAAATCACCTTTTATGTTGACCAAAAATACATTGTAGAGGGAGTATCACAAGCCAAGGATAATCCTGCATCATTTCATCAAAGAACATGAGATGAAAAGAATCATTTAAAAGCATTCCTTATGTTTCAGATCCCTATCCAAAATCTTTAAATTGCTAGCTATTATAGTCACTCAGAAAGCAAAGCTTGGGTCTTGAACATTTTCAAAATAATTATGTTCTATGTCTGAGTAATGATTTTCACTCACATAGCCTGCTTCAACACTGTTAAATTCAAGAGAGTTGTTCTCAACTTAAATCTAAATTAATTAAAATAACCAATTTCTCTACTGGAAACTGAGTTTTTTTCTTTCTTCCTATTGATGCTCTGATCATTTTTCTCTGTATTTTTCCACTTCATATTTCTGTTAGATTTTCATTTTGCTGTCATTGATATAGTCACTTTGCTTTTAATCATGTTCTTTCCTCTCAAATCTTCTTTCTTCCATTTCATTACCTTTCTCATCAGATTTTATATTTACATAAAAGCAATCAAGCACCAGAAAACCTAACAAAATTCAACTCTCTCCTTCCCTTCCTGCCCTCCATAATTTTCCCCTTTCCCCACCTCTCTTGAAATCTCTCTCATAGAATACAGTCATTAGAATTCATTCATTTCCACCTCCCACCATGTGCCAGAATTCCCTCTGCAATACCCCTGAAAAATAGCAATCCTGTCTTTGCTTGAATATTTCCATGAGTAACTAGATGGTAGCTTCTTTTTCTCCCTTTCTCATCCTCTTCTCTACTTTCATACTCCTTCCTCTTGTCTTTTATGCTCTCTTTCTCACACATCATTTCCACCATCTTTTTTTCCTTACTCCCTCCCTAGATCCTTCCTGCCTGAACATTCTTAAATTGTTACAGTGAACAGATTTGGGGGGAAAAATGTTCCTAGTTCGTCTCTTGTAAGTTGTCTCCTCTTTCTTTCCTCTCACTGTCAGTAAAGCTGTTCTCTAACACTACTCTTGAAGAGTGAGGGAAGATCTGCCTTAAGTTACATTGACAGAGTATGAAAATGAGGAATAGTATGCCTTCTATATATAGTGAAAGAAACTGCTACTGCCAAGTTTCCAAATTAAATCTTTTCCATTCCAATTTTTACTGTCATAAAAAGCTTACAAATTCCATCGTAGATTTTCCCCCTCTCCTTTCTTATTAATCATTCTGAACTGTTATTCACAGAAACTGCAGTCATATCAAATTATTTTTGTTTTGAGATTTTTAAGGCAAAAAAATCCCTTCCTTCAACACAGGAACAATAAATGAATGAATAATTTCTTTACTCGTTTATCTAATCTTTTTTCTCATTATTCTCTGCCTTTTCTTTCTCTCCTCTCTCTGTTCTCTCCCTTTTCTCTATTTTCTCTCCCTCTCCCCTGCCCTCACCACCACCACCACTCCCTTATCTCTACAGTGGCATACAGGAGAGTATTATTTTTGAGAGTTATTAAGGGAAGAAAAATCTTTTACAAGTTCCACTCCAATCAGAGAATATAGGAGACCACCTGCCTTAATCAATTTGCCAGCATCTATAAATCTGACACTACATAAATGGTGTTCAGGAGGTACTCATATGCTATGCATATCCAAATGTAAACTGCACAGGACATAACTTGCTTTCAGAAAATTTCATATCAAATTACATACACATACATGTGTGCATGCATATATGTGTATATACAATATACACATGTGAACATATGTACATGTTTCTATGTGTTATTTATATGTATAAATACAGACTATTTCATTGACTTTCTTATTATATTTATATGAAACCAAATTATCATATAAGCATATTGATATGCAAATATGCACATATGTACATTTCAGTGTGTAAACACATGTATATATGCACTCATGTGTGTAAATATGGCTCCATATATAATTGAGCCCCATTTTTAAAATTTCACCAACACTTTTTCTAGAATTGGGAATTTGCTATTCATATTTATGTAAATTTTAAGAGTAACCTTTATTATTCATACTATGCATGTTTTCTATTTACTTTCACTTTGAATTTTGAGATAGAAACATTTTACTTTTGGGGTGTCTGATGTCCACATTATGGGGAGGGAAGGAAAGGAGTTATGTGACTTTCTTCAAAGGTCCTAAAGTGAGAACCACATTTTTTTAACCATATCTGTGATCTCATTGGTAGGAAACTGTCAGTGAGGAAACTCTTTCTATCAGGGCAGATCAGTACCTGCTCTGCAACTGACAGAATCATAAATGGTAAGTAAATAGAGGTTTCACTTTACTTATCAAAGAAATTCCTTCACATTCTTCTAGAACTACCTGGAACTGAGTGGGGGCAGGAACAGGGACCCTCTTCCTCTTATTCTGATGGATGCACATTTGGACATCTTCTGCACAAAGTGTTTCATGAGAAGAAAGCTTGACTACTTCCTTGAAGTAAAATACTGTCAGTAAAACTGACAAACCAAACTTCTCAATCCATTTTCACACTCTTCCCATCACCTTAACATGATGTTTCTGTGAATTGAATTTTCAGTATAGCTAGTGATTTTTTTCATAGAATAAATTTTGTAGCTTGAAAAAGACCATGGAAATAATGAGCCCAGCATACTAACAAAGGAGAAAACTGGAGTCCAGAGTAGAGAAATAATTCACCTAAGGTCACAAAGCAAATTGTTGAGCCAGGAATCAAACTTAGACCTCCTAATTTCTGGTTCATTGTTCTTTTCCAGTATATTAAACTTCATTACTTTGAATTCAGTTCAATTCTATAAAAAATCATTGTACTCTGACTATATACAAAGCACAATATACTTGAGGGTAAATGTGATTTCACTCTAGTGACTGCTCCCTACCTCCACCTGATGCCATGCTTCTCCCCTTTAAAATCAGAAGCTTAAAGAATCTGGAAGCTGTCACTCATCAAAGTGAAAGCTTAACTTTCAGTCTTCGGAGCTTCCATTGATTCATTATTTGACTCTTCAAAAATCACTCAACCTCTCCACATTTAGTACTCTGGGCAAAATAAATACAGTGCTATCTAGAGTGTGGAAGTTGGGCCATAGAGAGTCGTTAGCTCCATTTTCTTTCCTAAGCCTTTACCTAAGAGGGAATTTCAGTATAGTAGACTATTCAGACATTTTCCTACAGAGAGAATTTCATCATCGAGGACCTATATGGCCCTGCTAATGAGACAATATTGGATGTATCATAAACAGGCATACAGGATTTTGTTTAAAAAAAAAGTCCTGTTCTCCCAGAAACAAAAGAAACAACAACATTCAGGGCCATTATTTCAAGACAAAGACTAATACAAAGCACTCAGACTAATACCCTGGGACGAGTCGGGGTGGGGAAACAGACAAGTGCAAGAGAGAAAGCCACTTAGATACACAATAACAATACAGCATTTGATCCTGGTCAATAGCAGTTCAAAACTCTTGTACCATATTGAAAGAAAATAACCCAGCAAGTGGCAGGAGATGTGGGGAGAGAGATGCTTTGCTAATGGATAGACATCAGTTGTCATTGATCAGTATAGCTTATCTAAGAATACCACTATGCTAAGTACAATCCCTGAAGTTTACATGTAGGGTCATCAGACATCATTTCAGCAGAATCAGGCACACCAAAACCAACAGATACAAAAGAAAGTAAATAGTATGAGTTCAGGGACATCCCTGAAAGATTACTGTGACAAAATTATTTCTCCCAACCACTTTCCAATGGAAACTAAAATTAATTGATTCCTTTATATCTCCAAAAATATCCTTTAAAATATAAATACTCTCCAGGAAAGAGAATAGGTTAAAATGTAATCAGCCATTGACACCCTTACCTTGAAATAAGTTACCATCAGTTTGTAATTCTGTCACATGGTAGAAACCTCAGGGACTAGAATTTACAAAAGTTAAGTTTAAATATCATGTGGGACAAGGAGCCAAGATATGGGTACCTACAGAAACATGAGAAGGATGCTAGAGGGGTAGCATGAGAATGGGGTTGGAGTCTCATTGGGCGTTTAAAACACAAAATATTGGGGCTCACCAACACTAGGGAAATGAATTTTGAAAAATGAGATGGGAAGATGTCTAAAATAAACTTCTCCCTGATGATTTTACCTAGGAAGAGTTATTGATAAGTACTAACTCTGAAATATTTAGAGAACTTGGATGACTAATCAAACATTAACAGAATTATGACTATCACATGAGATCATATGTCGTAAGATAAAGTGAAATATTTGTTTTTTTAAAGTACTTACCACAGTGCCTAGTACATGGTAGTAGGTGATATATCTACCTCTCTATTTCTCTCTCTCTCTTTCTCTGCATATACATACATACATACATAGGATTAAAAAGAAGTGACTATTCATATTCAAGCCCTCCATGGGTAGCAAATTTCTTAGTCATTTTAATTTCTTAAATTAACTTTCTATGATATTAACACCTACATATATATGTAATATACACATACATATACACACATCTATCTATCTAGTTCACAAAAGACTTTCCTCACAATGACCCAGTGAAGCAGATATATAGATATATAGATATAGGTGTACATACGTAGATATATATGTACATATGTATATACTTACTCCCTTTCCTTTCCCCCATTACCATCCATAATACCGCATGCCTGACAATGTCCAACTGATCCATGGGATGTGAAGAATTATATTAGAAAAAGTATTGAACAGTGTCAGAAAGCTTTGGCTTGGAATCCCAGTTCTGTCATTTCCCAGGCAAGTGGCCATGTATATACTACCTCTCTGAACTTGAGTCCCCTCATCTAAAACGTAGGAAAAATAATACTTGTATTGTCTACCCCTGTAGGGATGCTAGGAAAGAAGCCCTTTGAAAACAGTAAAATGATATATAAAAGTGGGATGATATGCAATCCAGTAAATATTTCTTGAGTGCTTACTATGTGCCAGGCACTTTATTAAGTGCTGGTAGTAAAGAATATTGGTTCAGTCACTTAAACTTTCTGATTTTTAATCTTCCATCTGTAAAACAGGAACAATTATAATATATACCTGCTTCACTGGGTCATTGTGAGGAAAGCCTTTTGTGAACTAGACAGACAGATAGACAGATAGATGCATAGATAAAATGTGTATATTCATATGTGTATTACATATATAGTATAAATGTATATATAAACATATATATATATGTAGGCACATATCATAGAAAGTTGATTTAGGAAGTTGAAATGAATAAGAAGTTTGCTACTCATGGAGGGTTTGAATCTGATTAGTCGCTTCTTTTTAATCCTAGAGTCAGGGAAAGGCTAATGCATTCTTTTTCCCACCTTGAATAATTGGACTTACTAAAGATTGGGATTGCTTACAAACAAAACTGGACCTTATCTCAGTACTTCAAAAAACTGGTTTTTTGCCTCCACCCCTCTAGGAGCAACCAAACAGAACAAATTATTGAAGGAATTGGCTCTTTACATATCATGAATCGTCCCCATTGCTTAAACGTTTATTTTCTAGACATCAAATTTTGTTGCCATTGTTCAGTCATTTCCAACTCTTCATAACCCCATTTGGGGTTTTCTTAGCAAAGACACTGGACCGGTTTATCATTTCCTTTTCATTTTACAGATGAGGAAACTGAAGCACACAGGGTTAAGTGACTTGCCCAAGATCACACAGCTAATCAGTGTCTGAGAACAGATTTGAACTGACTCTAAGTCCAGTGTACCATATACTGTGCCATCTAGCTGTCCATCCCATAGTTACTTACAAATTATTAGACTTTTCCTCTTCTCCTATCTTCAATTGTCCACTCAATCAAAGAATATTAGGTTAAAATCTATTTTTTCTACTTTGTTTCATGGGATCTATTGGTAGGTCCTTATTTATATAGCTTTACTCATGGTGTAGAAATAGTTTTTAGAGCTGATATTTCTGATCATCTTTTTTCCAATTAAAGGCTTATTCTGACACCTTTGTCACAGCATAGGGGATGATCCCAGTTTCTTGAAGACTATGCCAATATAGATTAAATTATCTTTGTTCCTTCCAGTCTAAAAAGGCTACAAGTTTGGGTGCCAGTAATGAACTGTATGAAACTTTCCAAGGACCAGCCCAACTAAGTTGAAAGAGGTTCACCACAATAAGTCTGATGTCTTGGGGTGTACTTTGAGATTGTGCAAAGCTGAGAGGGGGAAACTTAAGGAAAGCCTTAAGTATAGCCAGTACAATGGGAATATTTCTTTCCCAACTCATTATAGAGTTGGTTGCAAAATAAAGTAACTGATTGTAAGAGAAAGGTGTGAGATCAGGGCATCAGGAAGTAATTGTAGTGCAAATGTGTAGCAATAGAGTACTTGAAAGCCAGGCTAGCCACTGTGAGGATAGCAGCATGGCAGAAGAGGCATTTGTTGCCAGTGGACTTATATCTTGGATGTGGACAAGAATTGTGTAATATGAGATGTAAATGACCAGTAATGACAGATCCATTTGGAGTACTGATAAATAAGGATTTCTTGTAAAGTTTTGCTGTAGATTAACTGAGCCTGGGAAATACTCACTCCCTCAGGGAATTCATAAATCACATAGTTTAAATCTTTGTGATCGTAACTGAAATCTGCAACTCCAGACTTAAGCCCTCACTTAACTTTTCAGGCTCCCTTACTGTTCATAGGACATTCTACTTGAATAATTCAATAATGCCTAAAGCATTGCTTTAAAAAAATTTTAAGTTTATCATCTTAGAATTTTAGCATCACAGGAGTTAAAACTAGATGGGACCTTAGAGACCATCTATTCTACCTCCCTAATTTTACATAGGCCATCAATGCC
The DNA here is from genome assembly GCA_023548195.1 of Bettongia penicillata ogilbyi. Taxonomy (NCBI): domain Eukaryota; kingdom Metazoa; phylum Chordata; class Mammalia; order Diprotodontia; family Potoroidae; genus Bettongia; species Bettongia penicillata. Next base: position 432,376 of record JAJHZJ010000149.1, read on the forward strand.
ATCATTTGTGAGGACGATGAGGTCCTTACAGTTAAATGAATTACCCAAGACGTACAGGCAACAAGTATGGGAGCTAGGATTCAAACATAGGTCCCCTTACTCCAGATTTCCTCATAATTCAGAAGGTGGCATGATGTAAAAAGGTCATTGAACTTAGATTGCATTTCACCTCTCACTGGCCATGTGGTTATGGTTATTGATCTCCATTCCCCTCATCATAGAGAAATGTAATTTGCTTTCAGCATTATAAGTAGAAACATCTATACCTGAGCATTACCTTAGTTGGAGGTAGGCAAGAAAAGGAAAGAGTTCATCTCATCTAATATTTTGCTCACCCACCAACCCCCATGTCTTATCTATTGCCCAGTTTTGCCAGTTCTACCTTTGCAACATCTCTCATGTATGCCCCCAACGTTTTCCTTGGGTACTGCTACACTACCTGGAGTTGGGAGGGATGCAGCCCTTTATCATCTCATAACTAGATATTATAATAGCCTTCTTGTTGGTCTGTCTTCCTCAAGAAGTTTCACTCCAGTCTATCTTCCACTCAGATTTCAAAACAATCTTCCTAAAGTTCAAATATGACCCTGTCACTCCTTTATTCGAAAACTACAGGGACACCCTAATACCTTCAGGATCTTTTCAGATTTTAAAACCCTTCTTACCCTCTATACTTCTACCTTCTGATCTTACACTGTAATCCCTTCCACATAACTCTAGGGTTAAATGAGATATTTGTAAAACACTTAGAATAGTCCCTAGTACCTACCAGGTGCTTAATAATTTTGTTCCTTTCCCTTCCCTCTCTTTTACAATTCATTGGTTGTCTGATGCCAAGCAGAGCTGAAGTCATGGCAGGTTGAGCCAGAGGACACTGTTCCTCACACCAGACGCTCCATCTCCTGAGTGTCCATTCTCTCTGGCTTACTCCATGCCTGTCTTCACTTCTGCCTCCTGGTTTCCCTGACTTCCTGCAAGTCTCACCTCAAAACTCTCTATAATATGCCTTCTCCAGTGTCCTTTAATACTACTGACTTCCCTCTGAGATTATCTTTCATCTACGTTGTATATAGGTTATCTGCACATAATTGTATGCATATTGTCTCTCCCTTGTGAATTCCTTGAAGGCAGAGACTATTTTTGTTTTTCTTTATATTCCCCAGATCTTAGTATAATGCCTGGAACCTAATAAGCTTAATAAATGACAGGTGTCTAACTGACTGACTTTTTAAATTCATGTATCTTGCTAATTAGGACTAGAAGCTTTGTTGTTTCTACACTGCTAGAGTACCACAAGGACTATCAGTACCCTCTAAATCTAACATTCTTTAAATCTGTCACCCTAGCACAATGCTCTGGTGACCCATCCTTAGTTACAATTCCGTTTGCCCAGATAACCATCATATATTCTTTATTACTATTATTTAATTCCCTTTCCCTGGAGATTCATTCAAAGAAGGGCTGCCATATCTCAGTTCAAAAATTGTAGCCAACATGAAAAAATAATTGCCATTTATGCTGATGTGATAAGAATTGATTTTCTCTTTTCTGGGCTAGATGATTTCATAAGCCCTGCTATTACTGACCTACCTTCAATTAGAAAGGAAAAGGCAAATCTATAGCAGCTCTGCGTAAGTGCTCAGATTCTCCAATCCAGACATGTTCAGGTTTCTTTGGGGAGGCTGCTGGCTCAAACTGTCATGACTTCAGCACTGCTTGGCGTCAGACAGCCGAATTTAAAGTCAAAACACACATGGTTAGAGGGAATAAGACAATGAGTCATCCTGTGCCAAGTCTGAAAGGAGCAGATGAAAAGACAGCCAACATGAATGAGAGTGAGCACCTCATTGCAGTCAGGCTGCTTCCTTCCCAAGCTTAAAGCCAGATTCATCTTTTAATCATTGAAGTTTCTGTACACTTTGGTAAGGGGGAGTAGAGGAGAGGGAGAACAGCAGCAATCTGAGATTATTCATTCAAAGAGGCATCACCATCAGTTAGATCTCTTCCTCAACAAAGTGCTCATGAGGCCCTAGAGCCTGTCTGATGAGGCTTTCTGATATGGGAGAGGAGCATATTTACAGCGATGAAGACAGGCAGGTGAGCTTATTGCTAAGCGATAGGAACCCAACCTCCCTCACAGATCTGCAAATCCTGACAATTCCCAAAGATCCTGGCAGTTTGGGCCCCAAAGTCAATTAGGAGATTGCTGAGGAAAAGTGGGGTCATTCAGGGGACTTCTCTGAATGCTCTTTCCTGGAACAGACTCTAAAATCACCTGACGGTCAGCTTCTTACTGGGAATCACTGTCTACAGCATGAGTCTTCTCAGTATAAGAAGTAGAAGGTAAAGAGTCAAGATGCTTGGTTTGTGCCTCAGCCGCAAAGGGCCTCTTCGGTTTAGTCCAGTCTGTGCAAAGGAAATCTAGCTGTTCCTTACATTTGTTTCTGGTTTTTAATAGCTGTATTGAGGTATTTTATTTTTATTATGGTCATTTTCAATTCTATATGAACCTTAACCTCCCAAAGCCTTCTTATAAAGAGATTCATAATACCAATCATCTCTTCATTTCCCACTAGTTCCATTACCATCATCTCTCTACATATGTGAGCGCGCGCACACACACACACACACACACACACACACACACACACACACCAGGATAATATCATCACCAGGAAACTCATCCTCAGGAAAGGTCATCATCACCTTTGCTACTCAGATCTCATCAGAACCCTCAGTAGCTGCTAGTCCTTTGACTGGAGGACTTGAGGGTGAAGGAAAAACCTCTTCCCAGAGCCTCTTTATAAAAAGGACTCAGAAGCCCAACCATCTCTTGATTTTTCATAGCTCATTCTTTGAATTCCACTCCATCATCACCATTTTCCTGTGCCAAGTACCTTTTACTTTCCCATTTTTTAATTTCCTTGTGTATATTGTCTCCCCCTCCACATTTAGAGTGTAAGTTCCTTAGGAACAGAGACTATCTTTTCTTATTTACATCCCCTCTGCTTTGCATAGTATGTGGTATATAGTAGTTGTTTAATAAATGGATATTATGTTACATTATATTGTATATATGGAGCTGGAGATGAGAAAAAGAACATATAAATGTTAAGATGTGGATTTGGGAGTCATCTTCTACCTGCCAAAGAAGGGAGTATAAAGAGAAAATTAAAATTAGTCAAAGATAGAACCCTATGTCCACCCATCTTAAAGAGTTTGAAAGAGTGAGAAACCAGGAAAGGAGAAAGGATTGGCTAGAGAGGTCAGAGGAGAGCTGAGACAGTGAATTGCCCCTGAAGCCAAAGCAGAAGAAATTACACAGTCAGCAATGATGTTCAATTACATTAAAATCTTCAGAGAAGCCTAAGAAGGCGGGGGACTTAGAAAATGTCAATGGATTTGATAATGGAGTAGTGGAGAAAGAAGTTGCATATCAAGGGATTGGGGATGCTGCTATTACTAAATACATCTTTCTAAACATTAAATTCCTCATAATTAGAGAGCTGACAGTTATAGGTAGTAGGTTATTATCCTTATGCAGGTAGCAATAAGTGCTAACTGGTCAAAGAATTTACAACCTTTGAAGAAGAACAACTATCTTGTATTGAAAAATAAATAGCTTTTTGCAGGCATCCGTGACATGGCACTGGGCCAGAATACTTCTAAATTCAATGAGACAAGATAGAGTCCTGATTATTATACATGCCCCATCTAACAATAGTAACCAGTATAAACAGTAGGACAGGAAGAAAATTAATTGAGGGTAAGAAGAAGGAAGTTTCTGGATCTAAGGAATATTAAATAAAAATACAGGAAAATCAAGCATACTTACTGGAAATCATCATGTATACTTCTGGGCCACTCTTGGCAGTGAAACATAATGGAATCTCTCCAGCAGAAGTCATATGTGACCCACTTAGATGACTATGTGTTGGTCAGTTCTCTCAACATCAGTGTTACAAAGATTTCTAGGGTATTGTTTTTTGACAAATTATTTTTAATTGTTTTACTTATTTACATTAATACATATGTATTACATACAACTTATTCTTATATCACATTTCTTCCTAAAGAAATTCCTTCTTCCTCCTTCCCCAGCAGACTTTACTTTGAACCAAAAATTAAAAAGAGAAAATTTTTTGTAAAAACTCAGAAAAAATACTTAATAAATCCTGCCTCTCAGTTTTAAAATGAAGAAATCAAAGGTATCTATAGTCACATGAAAAAATGCTCTAAATCACTATTGATTAGAGAAACAACCCTCAAGTACCACCTCACATCTATCATATTGGATACCATGACAGAAAAGGAAAATGACAAATGTTGGGAGGGGTGTGGGAAAACTGGGACATTAATGCACTATTAGTGGAGTTGTGAACTGATCCAACCATTCTGGAAAGCAATTTGGAATTATACCCAATAGACTATAAAACTGTAAATACCCTTTAATGTAGCAATATCTCTACTATATCTCTATCCCAAAGAGATTTTTTTGAAAAAAGGAAAAGGACCTATATGTACAAAAATACCACAGAAGCTCTTTTTGTAATGGCAAAGAATTGGAAAATGAGGAAAATGAGGAAATGCCCATCAATTGGGAAATGGCTGAACAAGTTGTGGTATATGATTGTGATGGAATACTGTTGTGCTATAATGAGCTGTGACAAGCAAGATGTATTCAGAAAAACCTGGAAAGCTTCACATGAACTGAGGCTGAGCAAAGCAAACAGAACCAGGAGAACATTGTACACAGTAACAGCAATGTTGTGCGATGATAGGCTTAGCTCTTCTCAGCAATACAATGATCCAAAAGACTCATGATGGAAAATACTATCCATCTCCAGAGAAAGAATTGATGGAATTGCACGCAGATCAAAGAATACTTTTTTATTTTTCTTGAGTTTTTGTGTTTGTGTTTTCTTTCATGATATGACTAAATGGAAATGTTTTTCATGACTGCATATGTATAATGTATATCAAATTGTTTTCCTTCGCAGGGTTAAGGAAGGAGGGAATTTGGAACTCAAAAAAATTTTAAATAAATGTAAAAAATTACTTTTTGTATGTAATTGGAAAATAAATATATTTCAAAAACATAGATTCTGCCTCTGACGCTTACTACCTATGTGACCTTTGGCAATTCACTTAAACTCTCCAGGCCTCAGTTTCTTCATCTAAAAAATGAGGGGACAGAGGGAGGACTAGATAAGCTCTAAGATCTTTTCCAGCTCTAAAGCTATGATCATACCATCAACCATTCTGTAATAATATTATTTCTTACTTTTTTTGGTTCTTTTCTGATATTTTCTTTTCTTTTTTGGTGCCCGTGGGTAGTTGTGCTACCATAATTAAAAATGCCTTTCTGGGCATTAAATTTCTCATAATTAGAGGGCATAAGTAGAGAGAGGAGGCATTAGCTGAAAATTATGGGGACTAGATTATTATTCTTGTCCAGGTAGTAATAAGTGCTAACTAGTTAAAAGAATTTGCAACCATTGAAAAAGAGCAACCTCTTAGTCCCCAAGACCCACAACATATGCTTCACCCTTGACTCCTCGTTATCTCTCTCTCTCTCTCTCTCTTTCTCTCGCTCTCATACACACACACACACACACACACACACACACACACACACACCCAACACATCCTGCAATCTATTAACACTGGCTTCCTTGCTTTTCCTCATAAAAGATACAGTATCTCCTGACTAAAGACATTTTCAGTGGTTATCACCCCCCATTCCTGAAATGTTCTCCCTCCTCCTCATCTCCGCCTTCTGGCTTCCTTCAGGTTTCAGCTACAGAGAGCCTTTCCCGATCCCCTTAACACCAGCGATGGCTCTCTGTTGATTATCTCCAATTTATCCTGCACCCAGCTTGTTTGTAAATTGTTATGTGCTTGGAGTCTCCTCTATCAGACTGTGACCTCCTTGAGGGCAAACACGGTCTGTTGCCTTTCTTTGCATCTCCAGTGCTTAGCACAGAGCTTGACACACAGTAAGTGCTTCATCAATGTTGCTTGGCAGATTGAATGAGAGATAGTGGAAGGAAGCCTAAATAGTATGAAATGAGTATAGCAACTTGTAACTGCCCAAGTAAGAGAAGAGGGAGTAAGAAATAACGATGGAACATGGCTTATGGATAGAATAAACAAAAGAAATAGAGAGGGGAAAAAAGTGGAAAATGGAGAAAAATGAAAAAAAAGAAAAATAGAGAAGGAGGCAAACAATCTGACCCACTGATGTGGGCATCATTTGAATATTTCCCAGAAGACTTTGCAGCTTACGTGACACTTCTGCCTACATAGTCTTCTAATCCCAAAGGAAAAATGGCAGGTATTATCCCCATTTTGTAGATGAGGTTTAAAGAACTTTTACTAACAACTCAAGGTCACACCAAGCAGTGGGGAAGCCAGGACCACGGCCAGTTCTGATTCCCCATCCAGTGTTCTTTCCATGTACCATGCTACATTGAAGGAGACGGGGCAGCACCCAGTTCATTTCAACAAACACTTATTAAGGACCTTCTATATGCAAAGCACTGTGCTAGAATCGGACAAAATAAACAAACTTACCTAGAGGTTATGAAGGACGATATGGCAAAATATGTCCAGAAAGTTAGATGGGAGACTGAATGTGGAAGGTTTTAAATGCAAAGGAGTATGTTACATATATATTCCCAGAGGGCTACCACCTTCCCCTCTACCCTGCTGGGGCTATTAGAAAGACAGAGCAGCATGGAATTCTATTGCTCAATTTATGAAAATAATTTCCAATACTGTGTAAATTGTAGCCCCCTATTCTGTCTCTGTTTGCTAAGATACATTCCTCTCCTAGCTCCTCTGCTTTTCTCCTCCCCACAAAAAGTGCAGTATGCTATGGTTTAATTTTTACATTAATTGAAATTAATTTTTCCCTGAACATTTGTCAACATCCCTTGTGATCAGTGGAGACAATGTGAGGTGTGGCTAAGCCAGGTTGTGTGATGGAAAATATCATATGGCAAATCCCCCTTCTAGCATTCAAGGACATGCTTGCAGCCAGGGCTTTCAGCCATCAGCAAAATAAAAAAACATTAGAATGAATGCAGGGATTTGAATGCTCAGATTCACAGACATTTTCTGCTCCCATGTTTAGGCTACTGCTCCTGTGATTAATGGTAACCTCTAGCTGCAAACTAAGATCAGTGGAAGACTCAGGTCCCCACGAAGATACAGAAATCTAAAATAATTTTTTTTCTTTTTTGTGGCTTTTTTTGTAGAGCATTTGCATTCTTTCATGTGTGAAAAGCTATGACCTATATTTTTGATACTTCTCAAATAGAATGAGACCATCCTAACACTATTCCCATTCAAAAACTGGTGCAGCAAAGGGCTGTAATGTGATTTTTTTAATGGGCTATTGGATTCAATTCTCTTTATGACTTCAGCTCCTGATTCACCCTTCAATGAATAACTGGAAGCAAACTCTCTAGTTCCCTAAGCAAAATGGTGAAATTGGAAAAAAATTGTTTCCATACACCTCTCACCCTCTTTCTGGAACCTTTTTCTACAAACCTCCCCTCTCATGCTTCCCTCTTACTTTACCAACTCATCAAAATCTATTAGATCTATGCCCCACCTCCCTAGCACCCTGTTCTCTGCTAGAACTAAAACATCTGATCTGTGTTAAGGTATTAATACCCAATAATCCACCTTCCAAATAAAGCATTTCTATCATCACTATGGAATTCTGAACCTTACCTAACTAATGCCGAGAATTTCAATCACAAAACAGCAGGTTAGTGAAATGTTTCTATTGGGAGGGGAATAGTATAGAAAGGTTTGTCAGTCCCTCAATGATTTCATGCCCATAGTTTGCTATGTTGCCTTTCCCAAAGGAAGCATTATCTACAAATTCAGGAAACCATTGAACAGTGCTTAGATCAGCAAAAAGAACTTTCCCAGTAAGAATCAGAGCTCATTTTACAGATGTGGAAACTGGAATTTAGAGATGTCAACCAAATTGACCAAAATCACACAGATTTTTTTTTGATTATTAAATAATTTGTTTATTGTATTGAATTTACAAAGAAAACAGACAGTGCACCCAAGTAGAAAGTAGAAACAAAAACAAAGAAACAAAGAAAACAGAAACAACAGAAAGAAAACAGAAACAGAAAACAAAGAAACAGAAACAAAGAAACAAAGAAAACAGACAGTGCACCCAAGTAGAAAGAATAAAAATGTATTTTCCTTCAGGGCTGCTGTATTGTGTAATGGGGGAACTAGGACTGGAACCTAGGTCTTCCAATTCACAGAGCATTGTTCATCCCAGGCTTTCAGTTGGGCCTCTTGCCCTCTACCCTTTTTAATTTAATTTTTCAATTACCAAGTATCTATTTTCTGTCCCTCCAAAATTTTCCCCTACTTTCAAAAAAAAAGAAAGAGACAGAAACAAAAATCCTTGTGACAAACATGCATAGTTAAGCAAAAGAAATTTCCCTGTTGGTTATAACCAAAAATATATGTCTCATTCTGCCTCTTCAGTCTATCACCTCTTAATATGCTTCCTCTTTGGTTGTCTGGAATGAGGTTCTTTAAATGCCATTGATCAGACTTCTCAAGTCTTTCCAAGTTGTCTTCATAATGCTGTTATTATTAGATAAATTGCTCTCCTAGTTGTATTCACTCCTCTCTGCCCCAGTTCATGCAAGTGTTTACAGGTGTCTCTGAAATCGTGACTTCTCATGGTATCGTAGCATTCCGTTACATTGGTATACCATAATTTGTTTAACCAATCTAAAACTCCAGGGACTATTCACTAGATACAGAGGATTCAATTCACTTCACCCTGCTCATGCCCCAAGGAAAAAATGTTCATTCTTTATGTCTTCTCACTTTTTTCCCCATCAAGTGGTCATAGGACCCCAATGGTCTCCTTCCTCAGCTTCCCCACAGTGCTCCACCCACCCATGATAATGTAGGCTGAAAGTCTGCCAGCAGTTTAGCAGTGAATCTCTCTGCCACCACCTTTGGAGCTTTGCTGTTGCCTAAGATTGGTCATGTACTGGAGGCAAGAAGTGCATGGGGAAATTTGGACTAAAACCAGCCCAGGAAATTATTGCAGTCAGCTTTATCACCTTCGCCTCCCATCATGCTCTCTCTGCCTGTTTTTGCTCTGCCTGCCTCTGGCAGACTCAGCTCCCTTCATTCATTAACTCCTCAGTCTCCAGAGATGGGATATCTTCCTTTTGGCAGAAATCACTTTGCATGGGGTCATTCAACTTTCTATAAATGTAGAGGAGGTGAGACTCATTAGCACATTCCATAGTAGCTACAGTTCTCCTCTGACTGGTAGCTGAAAAGTAGCTGGTGATGAGGGGAAATGAAATGGAAATGAGCACGATTACCTTCCCTTCCAGGCTTTGCCCAGGCCCCTAGCCCAGAAGGGAGTTCATGGACCTCTCCAGGAGAAAGAAACTTCTGGGGAAACAGTATTCATAGTTCATGTATCACTATAAGAACTCCAAGTTCAATTTCAGTCAACAAATCCTTATTAAGCATCTACGATTTGCAAGGTTGCTAAGACTTCACTAAGACTTCAAGTTGTAGGTCAGTTCTTAGTCTGCATTGGTGAGGGGTGGGGGATTTGTTCTAATGTCAATGAATTCACAGATCCAATCAATGGGGTGGGAATAGAAAGTAATGTGGTGCCATGCAGTGGGTTGAGGGCTGAACTTAGCACTCAGAAGACCCGGGTTCAAGTCCTGCCTCTGAGAGATGTTGTCCATTGGCCACTAGTCTAGTCGCTTGATTTCAGCTCTCTAAGACTTCAAGGTATAGATAAGTTGTTGAATGAATGGAAACTCTCCATGCCATGTTTCTTATGAAATCAGTGTGTACAATGAAAAGAGCACTAAATTTGGGGGCAGAGGACCTAGACTCAAATATTGTCTCTATCACCTAGTCCCTTGATGGTCTTAGGTAGGTCTCTTAACCTCCCTGTGTCTCAGTTTCATCATCTGTAAAGTGACTTGATCTTTAAGGTCTCTTTCAACTCTAAATTTTTGACCCCAAACTACGGTTCTGCTCCTTATCTCTATTCCCCTTAAAAAGGTGCAAGATATGGAGCTAGTCACTAAGGCCACAGACAGAAACTAAGCAATCCCTGCCCTAAGGGAAGCTTCTCTTCTTCTGAGGGGATATAAGTCACCCTGATAAGTAAATACAAGGAAAAATGGGGGGGAGGGTGCAGGAAGAGGTACCAAGACCTGGAGGAATCCGTGAGGAGGTGGCCCCTGAATTATACCCAGAAGGAAAGCCAAGATTCTAAGAGGCCAAGGTGAGATTATATTCTAATTGTAACCATTATAATATATTATTATTATTATAGAATATATATATTCTGGATTTGGGAGATTCAATGCCAATTTCACCTAGCTATCAGTCTAGTTGGACAGATATAGATGCAGGAGGGAGTAGCATCCTATTCTGCGAGGAATCAATGTGAGTGGTTAAGACCTTGCTTTTGGAATTCATTTTAAAGAAAGCATTTCATGTTGTGGGTAGCCAAGAAAGCTAAAGTGACTCCATTTTGTCTGTAGTTCTATCTTGTCCCTGATCCTGTTTGTATCACAACTTCCATCCTGTCTTTGACCTTCCTTCATATTTGAGTTTCTTTTGGCTGCCTCCCAAACTTATCCAGAGTTAGAAATGGGGGCGGGGGAGAGAGACAGACAGAAGAACAGACTTTATTTTTGATCACTTTAAAAATTTTGCGGAAAAGAGTTCACTCTTTATACCTTCTTCCTTTAGCTGATCAGGCCAGAGGAAAAGGGCAGGTTGGATTTACCAAGATGCAAAACACAGACAATACTTCAAGATAACCACACGGAACCACTTGCTGGCAATGTCTTTCTGATTAATCCAGAGAAACCAGTTTCTAACCCAGAACCAAACTAAACCAGGCAGAACATCTGATTGATCTAATGGGAGGGAGGAGAAATTGCCATTTGTGGATCAGGCATAATCAATCCCCACTTGTCCAAGTAAAAATACTCACCAGATTCTCAGAATCAGTGTATGAGGGCTATCCCAAGTGGAAGTACCCATGTCTTTCCCAGGTCATGACATCTGGAATTTCATGGGTCCATCAGTCTGGGAATCCCACCACTGCTACCATTTACTGTAGGTAAAATTGTCAGTGCCAGAAAAATCTAGAACCAGAACCCAAAACCAAACCCAAAATTTGGGAACCAATGAGGGTTTATTAAGTTTGTCAACAAGGGCATCCACCCACACAGGCAGAGACTCCCTGAAGGAACAAAAGACCAAAAGTTATATAGGCTTCAATTTAGCCAGGAGGTAAATTGGGTATACAGTACCCCAGGACTGCACAGCACTTGTTGCTGAAAGCTTACAGGGTAGGAATTGGGAATGTCATATCCCTTTATTGGACAGGACCTATTGCTGGGGCTAATAACAAAAAGAGCTCTTCTTTGGTGACCTCTCTCTCATAACACTTCCCACCACCACCAATTTTTCTTACCTAGCCTTAATCACTGAATAGGTGTTGCCTGACACAAACTGAGATCTGGGAAACAGCTTAGTCAAGGTCTCCCACTGCATCTAAAACCATCTCCAGACCTCCTGATCTATATCTTGCCACTGGATCCAGATGGCTCTGGAAGAGAGAATGAGGCTGGTGACTTTGCACATCCTGCCTCACTTAAATCTAATTCACCTGGAATCATGACATCACTTTCCTGATGTCATGTTCCTCTTCGAGAATGAAGGTCAAGCTTATAACTTATAACTCCACCCTAATAGATAGACCTGTCCTTGCTATTTCAGTAGTAAAGAAGGTTGCAGACAGAGTAGGAGTTACAATACAAACAGGGTAACATAGAGGAAACACAGACAAAATGGAGTTGCTTTAACTTTTTCAGCTACCTACAGTAACTTCTTAGTTTGAGTCCAACTCAACCAAGAAGCTGTCCCTGATTTTATGACCATTGTCATTTATGACTAGTGGTATTTTAGAAACTAAAATTCAGTAATGATCATTTTAGCTGTAAAACAAGAGCATCAACACCCAAGCCTTATGTCTTAATCACAGGATGTTTGAGTGTCACTGTTTCTATCATATTTCTCCTTGAAATGCGTCATAAAGGCTAAATATACCACCTTCTGCATTCTGTTAGAGGCTCCTTCACTGGCCTCTGACACAAGGAAGCCCAATTAGGAGCACAGCATCAGGCACCTCTGACCTCTGTTAGTAGGAGGCTGGGCACCTGACACTCTAGATTCTATTTCCAGACTCGAAGATGAGCCCAGGGGGTGATGCATCCAAACACGTCACCTGGTTTTTCCTAATTGGCAGCCAAGAAGCATTGCTTCAAATGCTGGCTCCATCAGCTATCTCCAAATCCAATTAAGTAGCTTACCTCTCCCAGAAGACCACTCCATACTTGCCCTCCCCCTCTAGTTAGCTGGCCAAAAGCCCAGCACCTGGAAAGAACAATTCTTTTCTATCAACTAACAAGTATTTATTGAATCCCTACTATGTGTTCAGTACTGTAATAGGAACCACAGTATATATCCAAGTGTATGGCACAGTTCCTGTAAGCAAGTGACAAAACTGAGAAACAGTTTAGCATAGGGGATAGGGCTCTGGACCTGGAATCAAGAAAACAATTCAAATCCTACCTCTGACATTTATGTAACCTTGGGCATTTCATTTCTCCATCTGTAAAACAGGGGAGGGGGTGAACAGAGTTTGGAGTCTTTGACCTCTAAGGTTCCTTTCCTATGATAATATACAGGATACAATAGCAACAAATACAAGACAGAAGTTCTGAACTATACTTATCAGTCTTTAAGTACTATAATGACCTGTAAATCACTTTTATTTGTTGGGGGTCTCATTTTAAAATGAGGAAGTTGGACTAAGTCAGCTTGAAGGTCCTTTTCCAACTCAAATCTGATCATCCTAAAAGGGGGGAGGCAGAGCTCTTCTCCTGTGGATGGTGAAAGGAACACTAGCCTTTACCCATCATTTTCCTCACCTAGAGGTTACTGAGAACTGAGCCATTTACTTCTTGAATTTGCCCTTAACTTCCATAGCACTATCCTTAGTTAAAAGCATTTTCTACATGGAATAAGAGCTGAGGAGTGAAGATGTTGACAATACCTAAACAAAATGATTGAACCCAATGAGTTTCTCTTGGGAGAAGTCACATGGTAGAGCACGGTCTCTTGAATCAAGAAACTTTCCGTTTGAATCCTACCTCTTTTTACCCTCTCAGTTACCTCATCTGTAAAGGGAAGGGATTAAGCCTTGATGACCTCAAAGATTCCTTCCAAGTTGAAATTTGTGATCCAGAAAGATGGAGGTGAGGATATCATAGAGAAAAGGAAGGGGGAAAGGTAGTTGACAGAGCTAAGCAAATATTTTCCTGAGTCAGAAAAGAAAAGTCTTTCTACATGCTCTTTGGCCTAAAGGATAGGTAAAAGATTAAGTGGCGATGATTAGGGATGCTATGGAATCTGTTTTCTTGGAAATCTTTCAGAACCATTGGAGACATCCATGTCTGTTCAGTGAGGGAAGAAACATGATAAGATGGAACAAACGCTGATCAAAAGATTTAGGTGACCTGAATTCAAGTCTCAGTTCTTATCCTTCCTAGCTGGGAAACCCTAAACCAATCACTTCTACTCCCTGAATGTCAGTTTCTTTATAGGTAAAATGAGGGATGTGTGTCCTCTATGATCATTAAAGCCCCTTTCCAACTTTTCAGAGAATGAGCCAGAATGATCAGGAAGAAGATAGTATAGAAGGTAGAATAGGATTTGAGGAGGAAAAAGAGAGGAAGAAGGGATACTAGGTGAAGCCTGGAGGTAACATGAGCAGAGACTGAGGCAATTAGTAGCACAGTACATGGGGAAAACTGCAGGAGAAGCACCTCAGTGGAGTGTTTACAAGGTAAATGTTTTGTGAACAAGATAGAATTTTAGGAGCATTGGGAAACAAGTCTAGAAAAGTGGTACTGGATGTCAGATTGCATGCTGTCTGGGGCAGGGAGGGAGAGAAAATTCAAAACTTATGGAAATGAATGTTGAAAACTGAAAATAAATAAGTTAAATATTGAAAAAAGAAAAATGGTGCTGGGATGCAGAAAACTTGAAAACTGGACACAGAAGTTTAGATTTATGTTGTGATAGGGAACAGGTGAACTAAAGGTGCAGAATGAAACACATTTTTTGACACAGTGAGAGAGAGAGAATTTGTTTTGCTTGACTGTGCATATTTGTAATCACAGTTTTGTTTTTCTTTTATGACTTTTTTTTGAGGGGGAGGGGAAGTAGTAGGGAGAGAATTCATTCCGTTTGCATACATTTGTTTGGAAGATTTTTGCTTTTCTTTTGAGGCAGGTAGAAGAGAAAGAGAAACTAGTAACAGGATTGTTGAAAAATTTTCAAAACGAAAATAGGTTATTAAAATATTTTTTAATGACTACGACTCGCTCTCCCACCCAGGCTGAAAGTACAAGGGCTACTCCCATTGCATGATGGCCTAATGCCATTACCAAGGATTCAGGATGTCTGCCTTGCTCCATTTCTTGCTTGGGCCAGTTCAGCCCTCCTTAGAAAACCAGGACCTCACCATATTAATGACTAAATTAATTCCTACCCAATCAGTATTATTATTGCTATTACCTCTGACACCTTTCTGTAACAGCAAGGTGATTTTATAATGGAAATTCCCAATATGCTCAAAAGCTACCCTATATCTGGTGGGAGGCTACAGCTTCCACTTCCGAAGGCTTCCAGTTCTAAGATAAAGACTTATTTGGTTAAGCTTTGATTAAATGGCTATTTGCTATAATCCTAACCCACAGTGCCACTGCCTTACTGCCTATAATGAAAAAGTGACTATCATATTCTCATGAATTTTTATTATTTTTATTAATTAGCCTGATTACACTGATGCTGTCCAAATATACCTCCTAGTCCTCTCTTAATATAAGCTTTGATATTCTGAAGCACTGCCTTCAACTGGCTTGCTCTTTTTGCCTAGAGTCTGCATTTTTCCATCCAGTCATTAGCCAACCAAAGCTACCCTGACCACTACCACCAATCAGACAATATTACTTAATTAAGGATATTTGTCTACAAGCTTTAAGTAAGCTTTACTAATTGCAGCCATTTCACATCACTGCTGTTCCAGTTGATAAGTTATTTAAACACCATGAATAATGCAAAATCAGGTTTTGAATTGTTAATTGGAATGATGCTAAAAGCAGTTCACAAGTCTTCGACAATTAGATTGCAATGGGTATTTTCAAAACACTCTGAGATTCTTTCCCTTCATTCCTGGTCTCAAAACAAAATTGGGATTTCCATTCAGTTCCCAGGGATGAAAATCCAAGTCTCTGAATAAATCTTTTCCAGTCCTGATCTGTATCTTCCATCTGAGGAGGAGGTTTAGGACTTTCAGTGATGAAAAAGGGACTGCATCTATCACTCTTCGGGTCAGTTTTTGAGGGAGGAATTGCTTAACACTCCCTCAAGGCTTGATTTGCAATCCCCCAGCTCATGATGCATCATAGTGGCCTTCTCTGCCAGAATTTATAAAATTAAAAGATTAATGTCACATTACTTTTTGGAGGAGAGCTGGCAATGAGGAGGAATTTAGAAAATATGCCCATTGGAGACAACAGGGTAAAATGGGAAAACTGCTAGACTTGGATTTACCAGAAGACTGTAAAATTTGCATTTACTACCTATGGAGCATTGATCAAGTCATCTGACCTCTCTAAGACTCAGTTTTCTTATCTGTGCAACGTGGTAGTTGACCTAAATTAGGTATTTTAGACGTTAAGATCTTATCTGCTCCTTCTCTTAAGATGTTGTCTATTCTATTGCAATCCTCCAGACCATATCTTCTTACTTGGAGGACTCCTAAGTCTTCATCAGTCTCAAATATCTTACCCAAGTTCCAGTTTAATATCTCCAACTTGTCACAAGACATTATCACCAGGATGTCCCATCATATCAAATTTGAGCCATATAAAATTAAATGAAGTACCTTCCTCTTGAGACAAACATTCCTTTCCAACTTTTCTGTCTCCATCACTGAAATCACTCCCAAGATCATTCTCCCAGTCTTGAAATCTTTAAGGCATCTTAGATTCCTATTTTCTCCTTACCCATCATTCTCTCCAATCCAATCAGTCACCAAGTCCAATTTATTATTATTTAGAAATATCTCATGGATTCATACCCTCCTTTCCATTCATACTCCATACTACCACCATAAAACAGATCAGGCTTTCATCTCAAGTCTAAAATATCTGAATTATCTGATCTTCAATTAGCTGGTATTCTTATAAGTTACTTTCCTATCTACATTTTCTTCAGCACCCCAGTGCCACTGACACATTAATTTTCCTAAAACACCATTTTAATCATTCCTTCTTTCATTTTTTCAATGAGTATCATGCCTCTGCTTGGTAATAATAAGCACTGGCTCTGGTATAAGAGGGTTTGGGTTCAAAATCCCAAATATTAAGTCACTTAACTTGCCTAGAATTTAGTTTCAACATCTGTAAAATGAAGGGACTGAGCTAGATGGCCTCCAAAATCCCTTCCTTCTCTAAATCTAGAGTACTTTAAGGTTTGTAGATTGCTTTCCTTCTATAACCACTTGAGGTAAAGCAATTTAATTATCATTCTCATTATACAGATGGAGAGACTGAGCTCCCAAGGATTAAATGACTTGCCATGGGTCAGAACTATTCACATTTATCCAGACTGCCATTTAGAGCTTATGGTCATCATACTAGAATCATCTCTTTACCGATGAGTATTAAATTCATAAACTAGCTTACGGTTCTTTTCAGGAATATAGAACTATAGATCAGTAGTAATAAAAGATATTTTAGGGAATCATTTATTTCTTCTAACTGTCTCATTTTACAATTCAGGAACTCAATCCCCCAAAATGAAGTAGTTTGCTTAGAGTCATACAGGTGATAAATGTTGGAACCAAGATTCTCAGGAAAATCGTCCCTATAGAGGGGTGGAGCCAAGAGGGCAGACTAGAAAGATGGGCCTGTAGAAGCTCCTCCCCCATAGCCCATAAAATACCTGTAAAAAATGACTCTAAACAAATTCTAGAGCAGCAGAAGCCACAAAACGACAGAGTGAAAGAGGATTTGGAACTCGAAGTTTTAGGAACAACTGTTTAATATTGCTGTTGCTACTAGGAAATAAGAAATACAGTCAATGGGGAATAGAAAGTCATCTGGCCCTACAGAACAAAAGAGAAGATGGGGAAGGATGATAGAAGAGAGGGCAGATTGGAGATAGGGGAAAGTAGAATGCTTGGTGTATTGGGGTGGGGGGAGGGGATAAAGGGGGAGGAAATTTGGAACCCAAAATTTTGTGAAAATGAATGTAAAAAGTTAAATAAATAAATTTATATTAAATGTAAAAAAAAAGAAAATAAAGAAAAAAAGAAAAAGCTTTCTCAAAGGGAGAGAAAAGGGAGGAGGTGAGGGGGGAAAATGAAGCTTACTTTCATCACATTTGGCTTAAGAAGGGAATAACATGCTCACTCAATTTGTTATGAAAATCTATCTTACACTACAGGAAAGTAGGGGAGAAGGGGATAAGTGGCATGGGGGACATGACAGGGCAAATGGGAGGAGGGAGTAATTAGAAGTAAATACTTTTGGGAAGGGACAAGGCCAAAAGAGAGAATAGAATAAATGGGAGGCAGGATAGGATGGAGGGAAATATAGTTAGTCTTACACAACATGACTACTATGGAAGTCTTTTGCAAAACTCCACATATATAACCCATGTTGAATTGCTTGCCTTCACAGTGGGGATGGGTGGGGAGGGAGGAAGGGAGAGAAGTTGAAACTCAAAGTTTTAGGAACAAATGTTGAGAACTGCTTTTGCATGTAACTGGGAAATGAGAAATACAGGTAATGGGGTATCAAATTCTATCTTGCCCTATAAGGAAAGGGAGAAAGTGGGGATAAGGGAAGGGAGGGGTGTGATAGAAAGGAGGGAAGATTGGGGGAAGGGTAAGCTATAATGCTTAGCAGTGACGCACTACATTACATCCAAGGCTGTTAAGTATTCTCCACAGCATTTTGGGGTAGGGGGAGGGGAGAGATCGGGAGAAAATATGTAACTCAAAATTTTGTGGAAATGAATGTTGAAAACTAAAAAATAAATAAGAAAGAAAAAAGAAAAATGATCCCCATCAAATTCAGTGCTCTTTTCTATTTGCTTTTACTCACCAACGATCACCACAATGACATCCAAAGAAAACAAAAGATTAATAAATTATCTTTTCAATAAGTCAGCTCTTAAAACATTCAGTGAAAAAGTATTCATCATGTGCATCTTAATTCAGACCATACTGGATTTGTTAAGTTCTCATCACAAACCTCTTGGAAGTCAATCCAATGTTAAGCTAAGAATGCTTATCATCATTTGCCATTCAGTCAAAGAAAACTTGTCTCTGCAATTAGACATTCCTTGGTTGGGTCGAAGCCGAATTAACATACCTAGAGCTTGAGTGAAGCTAAATTTATTTCTGTTCCTTTTGCAACTGGAGAAATAAAAAAGTTAACTACAAATGACCCACGTGGCACTTTCTCAGTTCTAAAACTTCTAACAGATTAACGATGCCTAAATCTTCCCATTTGTGAGGGAACAATTGAAAATAGTTCCTTTGCCCCTTAAGAAATACCACACAGAATGAGATTGTTATTCAAAAGTCGAAATGTACCTAATCCATATCATTCCCTCCTAGAAAATACTCCTTAACTGGCTAGATTTCCACTCTACTCTACTCAGAAGAGGATTTTTAGAAGACCCGTAGAGGTACATGACAAGCACTAGACTAGATGTAGTGGAAGAGGGAATGTTTATAAGGGGTTTTGAATGTTCTAAGTGCTATTCATTATAATGCTTAGCAGTGACGCACTACATTACATCCAAGGCTGTTAAGTATTCTCCAAACATTATTTCATTAATGCGCCAAACATTCCAGGCTACTGAGTAGCAAATATTATCGTCAGTCCCACTTCAAACATGTGACAACTGTAGCTCTAAGGAGTATTTTGAATGATGCACCTGGGGGACAAATGCCTTGGGCTCAGGACTGGTGGGAGGAGGGGAAGAGCTGATGACAAAATAAGGTTCAAAGTCAGAGGCAATCAATACCCTAATTTAAGTGGAATAGGATTGCAATCCACAATCCTTCATGGCCTGTCTATTCCATGAGTTCCTATACTATTTGAACGGCTTAGGAAATGACAAATAAAGGATTCTTCTAGGGTAAAGTCAAACTCCAAATCCCTCAACTCAACATCTCCCTTTGCTGTTTTAACCTTAAGATACCACCTAAAATATATGTGAAATCTAATAGGAAGAGACTAGAAGTAGTAAAGGCTAATGCAAAATGGTGACAAACTGATCTGACCAATAAAGTAGAGTTTTCTAAGCAACATGTCTATAAGGCTTATAAAGTTTATTACATTGGATCTCTTAACCAAAATTCAAAGATACTGAATGAGTCTTTCCTATGCACAAATTCTGTAAGTGAAGGGAGATGATATGGAAGTGAGAAAGAATGCATAATAATTTGTTATGATGTTTGCACTTTGAAATATGGTTTTTTAAATGTATATTTATAAGGGAAGTTGTGTTTGCTATATTGAGGTTTAATATGAAGTTTAAATGGAAAAACAGATGGCTAAAGCACTCACAAAATTCAGAATTTACAGTGCAAGGTGAAGACGTATACAAATAACTAGAATATAAAGTAGATTGGACTTCGATCTTTAAGAGAGCTATAGAAAAAATGTATTTGAGTTGAGTAGATGGAAGAATCACATCTGACTATGGATAGGGAAGGGATCTTCAGGGATTCTTGAAGAAAGTGAGATGAGATGCAAAAAAGAAAGGGGAGAATTTTGAGAGAAAAGAACAGCATGAGGAAAGGAGACTATACATAGTCCAAATGCTTGGAGAGTCAGGTATGTAGAGGAGAAAAGTGAGACATGAGTCTGGAAAGGTAAGTTAGAATCAAAACATGGTAGGCTTTGAATGTCAGGTGAAGAGCCCAGATTCAATTTGGCAGCCAACAGAAATCCATTGAATATGGAGCTAGACATTCAAGAAGAAGCAGGAGAAGGAGAATGCAAAATGATCTGCTAAAGATGATGAAGTAAAAGTAGGGGGAAGAATGGGTGGGCAACAGGAAGATAGGAAAATGCATAGAATGGCCACTGAGGAAAAGTCAACAGGGAATTAAGCTAAAGATGAAATAAAAATTCTTAGAAATCTCTCTTGTTGCCTCTTTATCCCTCTTCCTCACTTCTTAAATTTCCCCTTTTTCTCCTCTCCCTCTTTTGTTTCTCCCTACATCTTAGACCTATAACTGACATCCCTGGGAAGAGCCAGGCAGGACAAGCTTAGGGAAGGTTTGAAATTATACCCTTTTTAGTCTGCAGAAGGCTTTGTTACAGAAGGTTTATTTGCTAAACATGTGACTTGACAGATCACAAAATAAATACCTATTAAATTGAAATTATCAGGCATGGAAATAGGCACATTTGTCAAAACTAATATTTAAAAATGTATCTTCATGAGCTCCAGACAGTTTTCTGCCTGCCTCCTAGCCCCTATGCCTTGCTTCACCCAGTGCCAAACAGGCTAACTAAACCTACACAGAGAGACGCTGATATTGAGAGACTGTATATCCCATTTATCCAATGATTTGGGATACGTTCCTCCTCTTTATACAGGTTTTATAGAGATGGGCTCAGAAGACCTCAGCTGGGATAAATTATTTCTGTGACCCAGAGCAGATTCAATGCTGTCATCTCGGGGCTCTCAGTTCCTTCCCTGCCAGGACATTGTGTGCTGCTGCTTCTTTATAACTGTGACTGTTGTCAGAGCTTGGCTCTGTACTTTGTGGTCCTTGCTCCTCTCAAATTCCTCTTTTTATTTTTTCAGATGTGGTAATAGTGGCTGACATTTATATGATGTTTTGAGGTTCACCAAGAGCTTTCCATATATTATCTCATTTGAGCCTTGCAATACCCCTGTGAAGTAGACTTTTGTATTGATAATGCATTTTTGCTTATTGCTAACATAATCTTGTTTCTTAATAAGAAGATCTTCCCCACCCATTAATGGGCCTGACCATTAAGGGGAGTTTAATTAAAGAAGATTTGTAGGAGGGCTGGCACCTTTTGTTAATTTTCTAATGAGACACTGGTACTCAAGAGTTGTGATGCCCTCTGGCTCTGTAAAATGTATATATACTCTGAGATGAGTTTTTACTTTGGGGCTTATTCATTGGAAATATTTGTTTGACTGGACGAGACTCTGGGCAGCTGCTAAGGAGTCTCCCAGTTTTGAAAACCCAAATGTTGGTGCTTCTCTCTCTGGTAACTATTATGTAATAGTCAGACAGTTGGATTTGTCTGTTGATCTGTGATGTATGTATTGCTTATAGTCAGACAGTTAGAAGCCCCATCTGTTGGGCTTCATTTCTCTGTTTGTATTTTCTCTGTTGTTACATGTGATTAAAGAAGATTGTTGATCCCTCAAAAGTTGCTTTCCTTTTAGAAAAGCAACCTGCACTAGCAGGACATCCTGGATATGCCAGGGTGTTTGCTGCTATAGCGCTCTAGTTACTTGTACTGCAAAACAATCCATAAAATTATTATATGAAATTTTCAAATTATCAAGTACTTTTATTAAGTGAATATTATATGCCAGGCACTTTGCTATACAGCGGGGGATTTAAAGACCAAAATTAAAATAGCCCCTGCCCTCCAGGAGCTTACAATCTATCATGGGGTATATGCATTTACATATGTGTACATATGTGTATGTGTGTATGTATATATATCTATGTGTACACATGTGAATATAAAATATGCACACATATATGTATATATGCTTGTGTGTCAATATGTGTATATATGTATGTATATATAGCAAGAAAGCACTCACATGGTGGTCAGAAGAAGCAGTATTAGGGTATTCTCAGGGTCTCTGAGGAACTTTAGTATCAATTGTGATGGGAGATACTGGTATAGAACTGTCTACCATGGTGTGCTCACATTAAAGAAGGTGCTATATACTCCAAGAGCAAAGGAGAAATGCAAGCTGTTTATATCCAGAGACATTTCCATTCCAAATGCTCTAATGGCCTACTTGTATCTGACCTGTGAAAGAGCCTTCTGAACTCGTATTGGACTGATCAGTCACAGATGAACACATTGTACCCTGACCTCAGCATTGTGATGTCATCAGTTCTGTTCAAAAATGAACATCATAAAGTAATTACAGGAGGAATTTGTAGCTAGGGGAATAGGGAAAAGCTTTATGTAGGAGGTGGAATTGAAGCCAACCTTTGCAAGGGAGCTTGGAGTCTGAGAGGTGGAGGTGAAACTGCCTTCCAAGTTGGGGTGGGTCTAGGGAGAGGCAGCCTAAGCAAAGGATCAGAACTTGGAAATGCATGTGGGATAAAAAGAACAGCCAGTCAACAAGTTTGGTAGTAGTATCAAAAACATGAAGGGAAATAACATATAATAAGCCAAAAATGGAAAGTTAGAGTCCAGTTGTTAAGGGCTTTAAATACCAGCAGCTTTGTATAGAGGCAATAGGGAACCATGGAGCTATTTGAGCAAATGCATGACCTCATCAAACCTATACTTTAGGAATATTACCACAGCAGTTTGAGAAGATGGATTGTAGAGGATCAAAATGACATAATAGGATCACAGACATAGGACTGGGAGGGAAATAGAAGGCTCAAGAATGGTAGGAAGGTCTATTGAGCCAGGACAGTCAGATCACGGCTTGCAACTTAGCTGAGGGTCTTATTTGACTACAAAGAGGATCAATTGCTGATAAAGTCACAAGGTTTCTGTCAACCCCTGATTGACAGTGGTAGTTGTGACTTAATTCCCTTCAGTGGAAATCAGATGACTTCCCTTTCCCCCTTTTGTGAAACTAAAGGTCCAGTTTATGTTCCTACAGTCCCTACACCTCAAGGAGTTTGGGGGTTTCAAAGTTTTAAAGATATCAATAACATCTTTAAAAGTATGTTCAGCTAGTCCATGAGCAAAATGTCAAAAGGCAATCATTGCTGTCAATTTAATAAACCACCTATTATGTGCTATATGCTAAGTGAGATCAAAGTCAGATTGTTTTAGAGGTCAGTTCTTGATGCAAAGAGAAAAACACAGAATACCATCACTTACTGCAGAATTTACAGCAGTTTGTTTCCCATGAAGCTACATGGCCACAGTGCAAAGCACTGAAGGATGAAATTTCTTACTGGAAGTAAAAAGATGAATGCTGGTGTCTGTCTCCTGGAGGACTCAGAGATATAAGGGGTACAGCTGGTATATAACTACAACCAGAGCCCCAAGTATTGTCAGAGGCTGCACAAGTTGGGGACTTCATGGAGACAGAGAATAAGAGGTGACATCCATTAGCAGTCACTGATAGCAAATCTCTGCACCAAAGGCTCCAAAACCTCCCCAATCCAGGGTCAGGCATTCTAGAAGAGGTTGTTTCCTATCCTGCTCTGAGGGAGATGATTTTGTTCCTTTTCAAGAATATGTAGGAATGCTTGTCTGTTCCTTATGTAAGAGTGGGGATGAAACTACCCCACTCCTTTTTAGAACTGATACTTTTAACTACATAAAAACACATCTCAATCAATCAAAAGACCTTGGACTAAATGTGAAAAGTCTTTTCAAACCAATGGATGAAATTAAATGATAACAGACAAGAAATCTGTTTCAATAGGCTGGGAAGTTTAATAATGTGCCCCCAGGGTTCATCTATAAATTATAGGTGAGTTGAGAAGTAAAAGAGACAGGAAAAGAGGATTTTACATTCTTCACATCCTAAATTGAAATTCAGAATGCATTTTCCTATAGAAACATTTCTCATATAAATTGCACATTTAGAGCTGGAAGGATCATTACAGATCATCTAATCCAAGCTCCTTATTCTATAAAAATTCTAGGAAAATCTGTGGTCCAGAGAAATTAAAGGACTTGTCCACAGTTACAAAGGTAATAAGTAGTAGAACTAGAATTTGAACCTATATTCTTTGACTCCAGGTCCAAGAGTATTCCTCTTGCACCACGTTGACTCATGGTACAGGTGTGTTACATGTCACCACCATTCAAAAATCTTCAGTGGTTCTATATTGCCTCTGGAATAAAACACAAAATTCTCAATCTAACTTAAATATTCTCCACATTATTTTTGTTGTTGCTCAGTGGTTTCAGTCACATCTGACTCTTCGTGACCCCATATGGAGTCATCTTGGCAAGGGTAGTGGAACGATTCGCCATTTCC
The DNA here is from genome assembly GCA_023548195.1 of Bettongia penicillata ogilbyi. Lineage (NCBI taxonomy): Eukaryota > Metazoa > Chordata > Mammalia > Diprotodontia > Potoroidae > Bettongia > Bettongia penicillata. The sequence goes on from JAJHZJ010000149.1 coordinate 456,781, forward strand.
TTCAGCAGATCATTTTACAGATAAAGAACTGAAGCAAACTGGCTTGGCCATGGTTACACAGCTACTAAGTGTCCAAGGCCAGATTTGAACTCACAAAGATGAGATTTCTGGACTCCAAGACCAGATCTCTATCCACTGTGCCACCCTTTAAGAACTCTTCATTCTAGCCTAAGTGGCCTGTGAGCACTTCCCTATATACACTATTTCTTCTCCCACCTTTATCTTTGCCCACATGTCTGAAATGTACCGTCTTCATTTCCACCCTGTAGAGTCACTAGGATACATCAAAACTCAGTTAAGGTGCCACCTCCTACAGGAGACCTTTCCTAATGCCCCCAAATATTAGTGTATTCTCTATCTTGATATTACTTTGCATTAATTTTTCTATGTTTTATGTACTTACTTGTGTATATGTTATATCCTCTCAATAAAATGTAAGCTTCTTGACACCAAGAACTGTTTTTATTTTTGTCTTTATAGCCTTTCACTCAGCATAGTGCCTCCCATAGAGTGTTTCAAATGTTTGTTGAATTTGGATTGGACCAGAATTGAGTGGAATTGGTGGGTAGCTCTATAATTAGAACTACACTTCCATTAGTTATGGGTTAAATTATGGATTAAATAGACTCTTGCTCACAGTCCTGGGAACCCATGTACCATATATAACTTTGTTTCCATGGGAAAATGCGTTCCCAGTTTTAACAAATGACTTAAAAAATGAATTCTTGGAATTCAACCAGTTTGTAACTTGGGAACTATCTGCATTGTTAGTTGTGCATAATGACGAATTACCCCCATGCACTGAGAATAGGATATATAGAATAATTTTATTCCATTCTAGCTTCTAAATATAGATCCTTTTAATTAGAATATGATGCCTTCTTTTTTCATAAGCTATGATGTATTCATCATTTATTGAGTAGGAGAAAAAAATGATTCCATCATTTGTTTCCTAAACCAATGACCATTATGCACCCATAACTTTTAAAAGGTTAGTTCAAGATGTGCCCAATGAAATTAGATGAAATAGTATCTCTCTCCATGATCTGGGATACTTAAGAGCCCAAAAACAGTGCGGTGAAGAACCTAGCTCCAGGTTATGGAAGTCTGCTACTCAGGACTGATAACCAGTAATCCTTTGCAGCACTTCAGACTATGAAAGCTTACTGGGTCACATAACTAGCCACAGTGGGTGGTGTTCTGGGCTGCAAGATAGCTCTGTAGGAGAGCCAGGAACAGAGGGAAAGGAGAAGGAATCATGTCTGGACTTCAAGTAGAGCTCAACTCCATATCCCACTCCTATCCTCTCTCAGAGCCTCAGAGACCCAAATAAAACTCAACCATAAAACACCAGTGAGGCAGTTCTCTGAACTCAGGAGCAGAAGGAGCAGACCAGGTTATAGTGTGTGTAGGGGCTTTACGGCACACTAAGCTTGAGGAGAATCTAGTTGGGGCCACTTTTGACCATCCAAAAGTCAGTTGGGGCAAAGATCTAGGATGACATACTCTGAATAGACCAATTCAGTGAGAGTGGGAGAAGGCTAAGATGCTTTGAGATTCAGCCCCCAAAGAAACCAGTATCAGAGAGGAGTAAGTTAGTGAATCGGAAAGTGAGCAATAGGGGAAAATAAAGGAGGAGGAGAGGAGACACTGAAATTACCAAAGATCTCAGGAAGAAGAAAATTCAAGGAACTTGAACATAAAGAGATAGATCAACAGGGAAATATTAACAGCAAAAGAGAAATATGGACTCCAGATGTAATAAATGAGTTCTGGAATCTATGAATAAATACTACAAAACAAAGAGAAATGATATAACATTTGAGGAGACAGAAGACCTTATAGAATTTGAGGAGAACAAGGAAACATAACATTTTTAAATCATTCTATTCCTTTGTGATTTAAAAGAGAAATAATAATAAGTACAGAATTTATGCTCTGCACAACAAAAAAATAAATAATGGGCAGAATAGAAAATTAAGGTCCAGATTTGTCCCTTTACACGTTGTCCCTGTAACTTACAGACCCTCAGGTCCCCCTTGTTCCAGGAATTGGTCCAGGAACTACTCTGTCACTCCATCACTGCTGCTCTGAAGCTGTTGGCTCAAAGTGTCACTAGTTTAGTCTAGAAATTCTTCCCTATTCAATGTCTGCCATCTCTAGGGTCAATTTCTCTCTGGAGGAGCTATGTGTGTGTTATATATTGAGTGTCCTTCTAGGGGACTGAGTCCAAGTCACTGTGCTCCATCTCTCTCTCTCTCTCTCTCTCTCTCTCTCTCTCTCTCTCTCTCTCTCTCTCTCTCTCTCTCTCTCTCTTTCTCTCTCTCCTCTTCTCTTCTTTCTCTCTCCTTTCCTCCCTCCCTCCTTTCTCTCCCTTCCTCCATTCCATCCTCTCTCCCTCTCTGTTTTTCTCTCTGTGTCTCTGTCTCTATCTATCTCTGTGTGTGTCTCTTTGTGTCCCTCTGTCTCTGTTTCTCTCTCTGTCAATCTGTCTGTCTCCATCAGCTCCAATTGGTTTTATTTTTGGTCTCTCCTTTTGTATTCCTTTTTAAAGGTCAATCCCAAAGGTACAACACAGATATATAAACTCATGAATCAACTTCCTTCTAAGGCAGCCTACTTCCCAATTGGACAACTCTTATTTTAGGAAGTCCTCCCTATTTAATAGAGAGATAAATCTATGGGGAGGGAAAAAAGACTTCTCTGAAATTTCTACCCAGTGCTCCTGGTTCTCATCTCTGAGACCAAAGAGAGGAAGTCAAATCTGTCTTAAATAGGAGAGCTCTAAAAACACTTGATGAAACACTTTGTGGTGGCAAAGAAATGGAAATTGCAGGGATCCCCGTCAATTGTGGAATGGCTGAACAAGTTGTGGTATATGACAGTGATGGATTAGTACTTTGCTGTAAGAAAAGATGAGCTCAGTGATCTTGGAAATGCATGAAAAGACTTGCACAAAATGATGAAAAGTGAGCAGAAACAAAAAAAAATTGCATACAGTAACAGCAATATTGTTTTTAAAACAGTTTTTAGTGACTAAGTCATTTTGACTATTATAAATATACAAATTAAAAATAGAGGACATATAAAGAAAGATACTATCTGCATCCAGAGAAAAAACTGATAAATATATAGAATAATTTTACATATATGTACTTACTTGAGTCTAATGGTAGCCAACTTGGGGAGGGAGGAAAAAAAGGAAAAGGAAAGAAATTTACATGATAACTTTGTTGTATATTTGTACATAGTCAATTTGTAGGTTATATGCAATCATCTTTTTCATTGTACTTTATTATGGAAATGCTTATCTTTTTGTGCATTGAAAATCAAATATTTTTTAAAAGTCACTTAAGATAACTAATATGTTCTGCCCCATTAAGTTTGTTTTCATCTGTTGTCTGAGAATCAGTCTTCCAAAATTCAGAGAATATTGCCACCAAATTGACCAAAAAAACAATGCATTTTTCAGGCATAGCAACTCTCAAAAATGATCTACTAAGTTGCAGAAAGATGTAAGTTGTCAGTCAATGTAAGATAAAATTACATATATTTCAAATATTAAAGTCAGTTTCATACAAATTTGGGGTTATCTATATATATGTATACATATATATAAACTGTATGTATTTATGTCTGTATGTTTATATGTGTATGTATATATATAATATGTATGTACATATATATATGTATTAGAAAAACACCAGGCATATGTTATTTTTCACATCCCTACAGAATGTGAACTGTATGTGTCAAGGACACCCCACCAGATACAACACAATCACTGCTTATCAGGAGAGTAAGTAGCTAACTGCAAATTAAGCAACTGTCTCCAAAGAACTGAACTTAGCCCGTCTCATCAGACAAATGAAAGCACGTACGTCACTCTCAAGGTCCACAGTGTTTCCGGTTCTGCTGTTTCCATGATGATCTGTTTAAAAAAAACAGACCCACTCCATGAACAGGTAGATGTCATTCTTACAGAGACATTAAAGGTCAACTTTTACATTCAGTTTTACATAGCAACGACATATTCTATTTATGGTATTTCATATTTTCAAAGGTCTAGTATCAAGAGAATTCTGCCTCAGTTCTGACGTAAATGAAATGATAGAAATAGCCAGCAAGATCATAAGTGATCTCACTCCCACCAACATCCCTCCTCAGAAAAGTACTTTCTTTTCACAGAGATTTCCGAACAGGAGCCAAGTCTAAATTTACATGGACGAGAAGGAAACTGGAGCAATCAATTCATTAGGCAGGGTTCATTAACCAGTCAATCAGTTCATTATTGAAGGAATCATAAAATTTTAGAGTTAGAAAAGTTCTTAAAGGTCACCCGGTCACTAGTTCAGCTCCCTTGTTTTTATAGATGAGTTAAATGAAGCCTAGAGAAATTACAAACATGCTTCAACTTAGTGGCAAGCCAGGCTCTTTTTACTATACCAACGTTTCTCAGCTCATGGTAAAAAGAATGGTATTCTATAGAATAGTCCAAAGATTTTACGAGAGAAGCTGAAGCATTAGACAGATGCCTATAACAAATGGCCCATGTTGCTGCCTCAGTCAATTTGACTGAACAGAGAACCATCAGAGATTGGCTTCAGTTACATTACTGGAAATATGGTTTCTTATTGATCTAGAGCAAAAATTATTAACCTTTTTTGTATTGTGGAAGCATTGAGACAACATAAAGGAAGCTAGATAGGACAGTGGAGAGAGCTCTACCCCTGCAGTCAGGAGGTCCTATGTTCAAATCCTAACTCAGACACTTACAAGCTATGTGACCATGGGTAAGTCAATTAACCACTGTTTACCTCAATTTCCTCATCTGTTAAATGGGGGTAATAATTGTACCTACTTTTCAAGGTTGCTGTAAGGACCAAAGGAGATAACATTTATAGTGTGTTTTATAAACCTTAAAGTATCATATAAATGCTATTTTTAATTATTTGTATTCATAGACCCCATTGGCAGTCTAGTGGAACTCATGGACATCTTCTAAAAAGAATACCTTGAATAATTTTTTTAAAATTAAAAAAAATAAACTCAATTGCTGAATTCATCCACTCCACATACTTGTACAAAGTTATGCCTGTCTTGAAAATGTGTGTGTGTGCATGTGTTTGCGTGTGTGTGTGTGTGTGTGTGTGTGTGTGTGTGTGTGGTCCTGAGGTGGCTTTTTGACTAACATTACTTATCAATGTAATTAATTAATTTGCTCACTCCATTCATGTAGATAGAAACCTTTTCTTCTTTGGTTGATAGTCTCATGAAGTGCTATGGCTAAAATAAAAATTCTTCCCCTGATGTCCCTCCTCCTTTTGGTGATGAGCTTGACCATGCTTAACTCGGTTGGCCCTTGGATAACAATCCACAATTGGTTTCAAGATCAGAGCTTTTCTAATTTGGTAGAACCTGCTAGAGTTTGAATAGTATTAGCAGAATTTTGAATATATTCTGGAGTCACCACTAGGGCTCAGTGAGACACCAGAGTAAAATAATTGGATAAAATCAGGAAACTCAAAGACAAGACAGTAAAACTATTATTATTATAAAACCAAGGCCCATCAAGGAAAAAACATTCTTAAATTTTGTTCAAGACCCAAATCCCAAATAAAGAAGAAACACAATTAGTTAAACTTTTCTATCCAGGGTTCACTTTTAGCACCCAAGATGCACAGTGTGTGTGGAATCATTTTTTAAAATAGTCTTGTGGTTTCCTGGGATGCAAAAACATTTTTAAATACAACAGAATGAATGGAACAACAAACTATTTGCTGTTTTGCTTTCAATAATTTTAAAAAATGATAAACTGAAAAATTCCTTCCCTAATATTGGCACACAGAAGAAGAGGAGAGAGTGAACATTGTCCTGCAGCACCTTAGATACTGAAGTCCTTGATTAAAGTTACAGATTATAAACTAAAGGCTGGCTGAGCTATACCCCTTCTGTATACTGATGAAGTCAAGGTCCAGAACAGTCAAGTCATTGGCACAAACTCACAGAGATGATAAGTAGAAAAATAGGGATTCAGATCTAAGTTCTCTCATTTTAAATTTAGCCTTCCACCATCTCACAGGGTCTTCTTTTAAGTGTGTTAATAAAAGTCCCTTCAAAATAACCATGGAAGTTGTGTGAGTCAACGTCCCTCATTGCCAAAGAAGATCATGCCATGAAAGGAGTGATGACATGACTTGCACTTGACTTTGTTTTGAGTGAGGGAGGGCTGTGCAGGTCACCAGCCTCACTTCTCCTCCAGAGCCATCTGAATCCAGTGACCAGACATTCATCAGTTTGACTGGAGATGACCCAGGATGAGGCAATTGGGGTTAAGTGACTTGCCCAAGGTCACACAGCTAGTGACTGTCAAGTGTCTGAGGTGAGATTTGAACTCAGGTCCTCCTGACTCCTGCACTGGTGCTCTATCCACCCAGTTGCCCCAAACATGAAAACAATAAATTTTATTTTAAAGGGCAATGTCTAGCCATTGCTATTGGCTAACGCATATATATATACATATATATATATATATATGTATATATATATGCATGTGTATGTATGTGTATATATATATAGGTATGTAACTAATATGGGGCCTTGTACATAATAGGTAATCAAGGCAATCAATACATTTTAAAAATGCAAATTTGATTCTAAGAATCTTAAAGTTTCTGCTCTAAAACATTCATGGAATATATCCTCTTTGTGGGTAGAATTTGTTGTTTTAAACATGAAAAATCCTGTACTCTGAAACAAAATGATCCCCAGGTCCATCTGCTTCACCCTAACCTTGTGTTTAATAGAATACTAGAAAACGAGGTCGAAACACTGTAAAGGGAAATGGCAATGTTATATTTCCTTCTATAAAAACTTGAACATTATAACAAAAGAGCCATAGTAAAAGAAAGTTACCCTGTTATATGACATGGGGTGGATCTTCTAACATCAAGGCATTCCAATGATGCCAAAATCTTCCTCTGGACAAGATACTGTGCACATATAAGTATGTAGATATGACTAAGGAGGAAATCATAGCAGATAGTTACAAAATGAGAATCATTTATTTTTAAAAAGTGAGCAATCATATCCAATATAAGAAGAGTAATGGATAGAGGATTGGCCTCAGAGTCAGGAGAACCTGGGTTCAAGTCCTACTTCTGACTCTGTGACCTATACAGGTCACTTAAACTCTCAGTACTTCCAGGCAACTCTCTAAGATCCTAACACACATCCCAGTAGTCACTCTACATTGACAGAGGGAATTTCCTTCCTTGGAGCCCCTCCTTTGAGGAAATCAGAGGTCTGACCAAAACGCATCATCATCACATCCAACAATTGCTCCCAATTACAAAGCAGTTGTTGATAAATAGGCTCATGCTTCCCATAAAGTAAGTTAATGATATAATTAGCTCTAGAATCAAAAGCCAAGTCTTGTCAATTCTGTCTTCACAAATGAGTTAATATCTCTAAAGTATATTATAATCCTAAAGCACTACATAAATGCTAGCTGGCATCATTATCATTGTCTCCATTTTATAGTTGCAGAAACTGAGTCTCCCAAAGTTGTGAATTACCCAAGATCACATGAGCAAATAAGAGACAGAACTGTCTATTTTAAGGAAGGGAAACCAAGTAATGCCAGTCACAGAGGCAACATAGTATTGTGGTTAAAGGGTTAGAAGGTTCAGAAAGTACCTGGCAAACTTATTTGACATTTCAATGTTCCAGACAACTTCCTCACCAGGAATTTCTTACATTGATGAAATCACACATATCTTCTCCACTCCAAAACACCCCCAGTTCCTCCAACGAGCTGTCACTTGTTCTAATTTTTCAAGACTCACGAAGATTATCCATGAAAAGTGAAGTCAATTCATCCTGAGTCTAGCTATTCACAGAACAGAGTAGATAGGTCTCAATAAATCCAAACAACTGATTTGTTTGAACTGAAATCAGTTCAACTACATAAAACAAAGCCTTCCTTAACCAAATACTCAAAAGGAAGTATTCTGGCTAATTGTATTTCTGGCCATCTTATAGTTAACCAAAATGCACCTCTTGAAAATACGTCTAAGATGAAAGAGCTTATTTTCCTGATTTACTGAGTATTCTTGCATCATTCTTTAATAACTCAGGGTTTGATAATGTTAGGTTATCAATGACGAATCTCTATTTCCATGTTAATCCATTATTAATTAATTAATTTTATGTGTAGGAAATTGAGGTTTAAAGATGCAATTGAATGTATACAGAACCTAGGGTAGAACCCACAAGTGTTGAAGAATGGGGTTAGGGAGGAAATCCAATGAAAGGTTTTGGTTAATTTTGTTCCACCTAATTGGGGCTTTACTATACGTAAAGTGGGAGAAACAAGAAAGAAGACTGCCTAGAACTCAGGAGACCAGGGTTCTAACTATGTTTTGTCACTACTTTGCTCTGATACTTCAGGTAAGTCACTTGACTTCTCTAAGTCTCAGTTTCCTCATTGGTAAAGTGAAAGAGTTAGACTAGGATTTAGGTCTCTAATGTTTTGTATGGCCCTAACAAATTATGCAGAAACATCCTAAATCATTTTTCTTCACCTAACAATATTTGGAAGCAGGTTAGGAACAAAAATAAGCACCTAACAAAGAACTGAGAAGAGCCTTCAGAAATTAGACATCCTTTTCTGTGCATCTATAAGGGCTTATCTCCCTAATTGCAGCTTCCATGATAAGCTGGTTTTGGCTTTGGGATCCAGTAGCTGTCTTGTTAATAAATGTCCCTGATGTGCTTCCCTTATCAGTACTCATTGATTTCCTTTGGCCTCCTACAGCAGTTGATCAATTGGAATGCAGAAACTAAGAGTTAATGGTGTTAACTTCCTTTATTTTGTAGAATTCCATGCCATTTTCAAAGTATGAACTAAATCTTCAAGCTTCCTAATTTAAGAACACTTCTATCAAGCAAGGACGAGGCTAAAGGAACAGACCTGTCACTTGTTTTTTAAGGGAGCTTTATCTCTCTACCCACTTAGCAGACTATGAAATCACTGAAACTTTATATCATTCTCAACCCCAAATCCTTAACATTTCTTAATGAAAATAAGGGAGCTATAATTCTAGTCAGAAAAACACCTGCTAAAAGAATGAGTCATCTTCTTGGAATCTTTTTTTGCTCATTTTCTTAAAGGAAAAAATTGGAGGGATGGAAAAGGTGTAGTTTAATACCAAATGACCCACCTTCATTCAATCAAACTAGAGTTCCACAGACTATCCATCCAGTGAGTATGGACATCCCCTTCAGACTCTGATTTCCTAATAGATTTCCCCAATCTCCATCTTTGCTATAGTCCTGGGAGTTCAATTCCACCAACCTCTACCCCAGACCTGAACAACCAGCCCATAAGAGGCTTAATCAATAGCACAGTTTCCCCAGGTCTCCATAGTTTCTAAAGGATGGAAACGTGTTGTGATGGTAGCAATGTCTCCCAGGTAGGCTAGTTTAGTTTTTTTCCTTAAAAGATAACAAAGTTGTTCTGGAGAATTGATTGGCTCAGTTGTCTAAGGTTTGGGTAATTGCCATAGCTTCCTGGTGGGGCCTAAGTACAAAAGGCAGCCCATGAGGAAGCAGTGCTCAGGCTTCACTGTGCCACTGGCGTTGCCAACACTCAGACTGGAAAACTTTTCTGAATCATAACTGTATCTTTACTGAGTATCCTTTCCATGCTATAGCTAAGAAAACCTTCTTTTATTAACTTTTAGTATCTCATTCCATTCTGATTCCAAATCTGAAACACCAGACAGGCCTGAATCAAGCCCAGCCTGAAATAAGACCTTAAAAGGAAACACAAGATGAATCTCTCCTTGAATGCTAATAAAATAGGAGCAAATCGTTACTGAGGGCTGGACTTAGGTTATGTCATAAATTATGGCCTCTGGTCTTCTCTCTCTCTCTCCTTGCAACTCCACTTTTCCTTTGGTAATCTCCTTCATCATCAAGATCTTGTGCTGCTCTAATTCAAGACCCTAACTTGTCCCTTCTTTGCAATTATTCTTCCTTGAATTCACCTAGAGGACTAATTCAAGCTAAAAAACCAATTCCTAGTATCCCAGTTTAATCTGTTGACTTTCTCAAGCAAAACATCAAAGACCTCCGAGTAAGCAATTGTTTACCCAAAAAAGCAAGATGGAAAGTTCTAGCTTCTTGGCCAGGGTAGTGGAAGACATACTTAGGATCCCTAAATGGATAGGGATAGGGATAGGTGTAGTGCTTTCAAAATGCCTCAAATTATATTATATATTATATTACATTGACCTGTATCTTTCCCAGAAACCCATCCCTTATAACCAAGAATAAAAAAGAAAACTGAAAAAAAGAGAGTGAGGGAGAAAGGACAGGAGGGGGAAGGGAATAAAACTGCCTAATTTTGAAAAAATCCACCATATGTAATATTCCACACAAGGTCCCCCCAGGATGGGGTTTTTGTATCTTTTTTAGGGATGGTCTGTGTAATTTTTCAGCATTCATTTCAGATTGTTAGGGTTCATTGTTATTTCCATTTACATTATCAGTCATTTTGGATGCAGTTTTCTGGACTCTGCTTACTTCACTTTGTATCAGTTCATTTAAGTCTTTCTGCTTCTCTATATCCATCATGCTAGTTGTGGCATCATAAATAATACATTACACACAGGGAGTGTGCTGGCAAATACTTAACTGGCTTTACAGGAGGGAAAATGTATTCCTGGCACAGTTTTAAGCTTAATCTTCATTATTATGATTTTCTATTATGTTTTTCAGTCTAGACAATCAACAAAACAATATATCAAGCCCTGATTTATAGTTCTTGCTGATTTTCAAGGCATAAATGCTCATGTTGAAAATTTAATAATCCATTCTGCTTGAACTGGGTTCCAGCACACCTCTAATTACACAATTTGTTTATCTGTTCCCCAATTGATAGGCATTTACTTGTGTTCCACTTCTTTGCTACCACAAAAAAAATGCTGCTCTAAATATTTTGGTGCATATAGAGTCTTTTTGGTCAATACATTACAAGCATTTTATTATGTGCCTACTGTGTGGAGAGTACTCATCTAAAAATGGGAAATTTTTAATTTAGCTAAGTCACAGTCTTAAATCTTTTGACACTATTCAGAAAACTACCAGTTCCATTTGCATCAAGACTGTCCCTGAAACTACTCCTTGAATATCAATGAAATCACAATTCCTGGAATATCCCCTTCCCTGGGACCTGTACTACTGGACCATTCTCTTCTAGCCATTGGTCTGAACATGAAATGATAAATGGTACCTCTTCTGGGAGTTAATATGTTTTAGTTCTCTTTATAATTGTATCTCTAAATAGCCATGTTCTAAATGGAAGAAGGTAAAAGCTGCAAAGAATATTTTAAAATAATTTCAAACCTAAAATCCAGATGTTATCATTGCATCAAACTCAGTGGTAAAATGTGGCTCCTGGTTTTTTAATTTCTTATACCTTCTCTCTCCTTTTTTTTTAAAAAAAAAATATTTATTAATCTTTTCTGTCTCTTCATGATGACTAACAAAATTTTTGATTTGTGTTCCCTGAATGTGTTCCGTCAAAAGGAACATAGTATTTTATTCTTTAGTATTAGTTAACTCAACTCATTGTTCACTGACACTGTACTGTATGCCAGGCACTGATATTCAAAGAAAAATTTAAGGTTACCTATGCTATCTTCTCTGATCCTATAAAATATCATACCTCCCTTCAAGAAGCTTATAATCTCTAAAGAGAGAAAATGCTTTTGGAAGGATGGGAAACAGAAGATGGGTCTGGCCCTATCATTTCACTGATCTAGGAACTCATGGTGAGAAAATCCCCTCTAGCAATCCACATTTTGAGGATGTATAGTCTTAGTAAATTGCCAGGGTAAGGAGTTAAGTGATTTACCCAGACTCCTGCAGTCACCTTGTGTCAGAGGAGAAAATGGACCCAGATTTCCTTGACTCTGAGGCCAGCTCTCTGAGCCAGCACTACACTAAGATAAATAGAGCTCCACGATCTGCTCAGTGCTTTCCATGAATTATCTCTCTTGAGCCTCACAACAAGTTTGTTAGGTAAGGATTAGAGTACATTATCCTCCATTTGAAGATGAGGAAACTGAGACAGTGGGAAATTAAGTGGCTTGTCCAGAGTCATACAGCTATTAAATGAATGAGACAGGCTTCGAACCCAGGTCTGACTCCATACCAAGTACTCTATCTGCTCATTGTACAAGTGTACTTGGAGAAGGGAAGGACACTGAATGTAAGTTCATGAAGCAATACACAGACCCAAAAATAGGGGAAGGAAGAGATTACTTCCAACTATGAAGAATCAGGAAAACTTCAGGGATGAGATAGCATTTGGGCTGGGTCTTGAAGAAAGGTTGGATTTCATTCCCACTGCATATGAGAGGCAACCTTGCATGGAGATTGGAAAGCTAACCTTGGAGTCAAAGAAATCTGGCTTGCCTCTGACACATACTGTATGGTTGCCATTCATTTTCTCTCTCAATGCCCATGCATTTCTATAAGTCTATATAGTCTATAAGACTAGAGGTTGCCAATTGACAGAAGTCAAGGAAATACCTACCTATACCAATGAAATCACAAGTCTATTTTTAAAAAGATAAAGGAGGACACATTTTAGATACAGAGATTATTTAGGACATAATTTTATCAATTTTTTAAACTCCTTTCTGTTCATGTTTTGGTTTCTTCCCTTTTTCTCTCCCTGTTTACTTTGCCTTTACATTCTAAATTCTAATCTCTTTTCAAATGTGTCACAAGATGATTTCTGAGAAAATTTCTCAGTATAAAGCATGCCAGATGATCCATGTCTAAAGCCCTTACAGATGGCAAAACCTACTTAAGTCACCATCTGTATTTGAGGATCCCAAATGTTTTCCTAAGACATGAAGATCAATGTATGTCATGCCCACATTCGGAAACCATTTTCCCCAATGTAATTGGGGGCAATGTTTGAGGTATCCTGAAACAGCTTGTCTTAGTGGGGCAGTATTGCATAATGGGTTATTTCCCCTCCATTCCCAGGTTCTCTGGTTTTTCAACTAGGATTCTTTCCATGCCACTCTCTTGATTCATGGATTTTACCTTCAGTACTTACCCATCCCGTGTCTCTCAGGTGGAAAAGGCCTAACAGGTTCTGTTTGGCCCCAGAGATAAGAACTAGGACCAATGGGTAGGGATTGCATAGAGGTAAATTTAGGCTTAATACCAGGAAAAAATGACTAGGGTCATCCAAAAGTTGAATGGGGGAGTAGAGGCAGGGAACCTTGAGTAAATAGGTAGTGGTTCTTATATTGTAGGATTTCAAGCAAAGATCAGATAACTTGTTGGGTACATTGGAGAGTGGGTTCCTTTTTCTGTGTGGTCTGGTCAGATGGTCATTGCAGCTTCTGTGATTCTGTATCCCTTTAGTAATGACATTCTCTGTATAGAAGGAGGATAAAAAAGAAAAAGGATGGGAGCAAGGAGAAGCCTTTTGATAAAACTCCTATGAGTCTCATGTATTTTGAGTTTGTAGTTTCTATAAAATGTGTATCCTAAGGGGGCAACTCTTTAAAAAGAACGAACCAAAACCTTAGGCATCTTGTCACTCAGAGGAGGGGACTTGAAAAAAGCTTATATGCCCACGGGGAGGTCAGTTATATTGTCCAGCCAATGAACTAAGGGAAGGCAGATAAGAAAGAGAAATGTGCTGGAAGAAACTCCCAAAGAAATAACAGTTTTAAGAAAGGGATAAAAAGAGAAGTCAGGGTTTGGAATAACCAGTTAGCAGCAGAATATGGCTAATAGGGTGGGGAGGGTGATAATTAATATTTTAAGAACTTGTGGTCTCCAGCCCCACGTGAGAAACTCATATGACTTATACTCAGCCAAAGGAAGTCAAATATCAGTTGATAACACTAGATATAAATAAAAATAGTAACATGCTGATGTAATGTTTTCCTAGTTTACTACCTTGTAGATAGTCCAAGTACTATTATTTTGCATTAACTAAAACACTGGGTTGAACAATGTGCCTGGAGTAAAAAAAGATGTGATATCAGACATTCACAAGCTGTATGACTCTGAGCAAGTCACTTAACCTATATCTGCTCATCTGTAAAACAAGGAAAACAAGAACACCTACCTCGGGGTTGTTATGAGTATCAAATGAGTTAATAGCTGTAAAGTATATTGTATATTGTAAACCTAAAGCACTAAGGAAGAGCTAATTGTCATCATCATTGTCTCTATTTTATAATTACAGAAACTGAGGCTCCAGAAGTCATGACTTACCCAAGATCACAGGAGCAAATAAGAGTCAGAACTGCCTATTTTAAGGAAGGGAAACCAGGTATTGCCAGTCACAGAGGCAACATATAGTTGTTATTGGATAAAGGGCTGCTTGTATCGAGTGTTAGAAGAGTAGGAAATGACCTGGATTCAGGTTCTGCATGACTGACCAAGTTATTTGACATTTCAATGTTCCTGACATCGTTTATCTAAGACTACACATGGCAGAGAAGCTTCTGATCTGTATCAAGAATTGTTTCATTCCGACCACAGCCCATAGAATTAATGTAAAAAGAGACCCCCATAACTTCTGGACCACTGAAAGGGGTACAGAAACGGAATGGAAGAGATTTCCATTCCAGAGAGCCCTGGAGAGCCGTCCCCAGGGTCCGTCGCGCCCTGGAAAGCGGACCCCACCCCAGCGCTACCCTGGCCGCGGCCCCAGAGAAGCTGACCTGAGCAGGCTTCAGGGACGGAAGCTCCGGTGGCCTGAAGGGTCCCTCTGCCCACAGAGGCTGCAGGTCAGTGGGACAGACGCCTGGGCTGGAAGAGGGGAGCAGTGGGGTGTCTCCGTGACTCAGGTCCCCTCGGGAGGAAGCGGCGGCAGAGACGGGGGCAGGAAGCAGCGGAGGCAGAGGTGTGGGCAGCAGCAGAGGCAGAGGCGTGGGCGGTAGCAGAGGCAGCAGCCGTGGCCCCGGCCCCGGACTCCCCCAGCAGCAGGCAGGGTCTTCATTACTGAAGGTCTCTGCATAAATAACCTGAGGGAGCTGAGCCTGGGAGACGGCCCTGCCCCACCCCGCTCTATTACTTAAGGCCTCTGCATAAAGCCCCTGAGGGAACTGAGCCTGGGAGGCGCCCCCCCCACCCGCTCCATTCCTGAAAGTCTCTGCATAAAGCCCCTGAGGAAGCTGAGCCTGGGAGGCGGCCCTGCCCCCACCCCAGAACCAGAACTAAAGGTCACATTGATTAGCAGCTGGGCGGCGCGGAAAGCACATTTGAATCTCAGACCCCAAGCACTAGCTGGGCAGATCTAGGCGGGGGTGGACAGGAATCTCAGAAGTCAAGTAACTGGCTGGGAAAATGCCTAGAAGAGGGAAGAAAAATAAGACTATAGAGAGTTTTTTCCAACAAATGCAAATGATCCCGACATTTGGATCTGATGACGAGGACATATTCTTGCCATCAGGGAAAGACGTGGAGGGTGGGGCCTCAGTACCCCAGACATCCCAGGCGGATGTCGGGTGGGCTCAGGCCTTGGAAGAGCTCAAAAAGGATTTTGAAAAGCAAGTTAGACAGCTGGAGGAAAAACTGGGAAGAGAAATGAGAGAGATGCAAGAAAAGTATGAAAAACGGGTCAATACCTTGGTAAAGGAGACCCAAAAAAAGTTGAGGAAATTAACACCTTGAAAAATAGGCTCACTCAATTGGCAAAAGAGGTTCAAAAAGCCAATGAGGAGAAGAATGCTTTCAAAAGCAGAATGAGCCAAATGGAAAAAGAGGTTCAAAAGCTCACTGAAGATAATAGTTCTCTCAAAATTAGAATGGAACAGATGGAGTCTAATGACTTTACGAGAAACCAAGAAATCACCAAACAAAACCAAAAGAATGAAAAAATGGAAGAGAATGTGAAATATCTCATGGGAAAAACAACTGACCTGGAAAATAGATCCAGGAGAGACAATTTAAAAATTATGGGACTACCTGAAATGATCAAAAAAAGAGCCTAGATATCATCTTCCATGAAATTATCAAGGAAAACTGCCCTGACATTCTAGAACCAGAGGGCAAAATAAGTATTGAAAGAATCCATCGATCACCACCTGAAAGAGATCCAAAAAGAGAAACTCCTAGGAACATTGTGGCCAAATTCCAGAACTCCCAGCTCAAGGAGAAAATGTTGCAAGCAGCTAGAAAGAAACAATTTCAGTACTGTGGAAATACAATCAGGATAACACAAGATCTAGCAGCTTCTACATTAAGGGATCGAAGGGCATGGAATAGGATATTCCAGAAGTCAAAGGAACTAGGACTCAAACCAAGAATCACCTACCCAGCTAAACTGAGTATAATACTTCAGGGGAAAATATAGTCTTTCAATGAAACAGAGGACTTTCAATCATTCTTGATGAAAAGACCAGAGCTGAAAAGAAAATTTGACTTCCAAACACAAGAATGAGAAGAAGCATGAAAAAGGAAACAGCAAAGAGAAGTCTTAAGGGACTTACCAGAAGTGAACCATTTCCTACATGGAAAGACAATATTTGTAACTCTTAAAACTTTTCAGTATCTGGGTAGTAGGTGGGTCCATACACACACATGTACATGTATGCACATGCACACACATACACACATGCACACACATACAGAGACAGAGAGCACAGATTGAACTGAATAGGATGGGACCATATCTTAAAAGAAATTAAGGTAAATGGTTAGAGAGAAATGTAGTGGGAGGAAAGAGGGTGAAATGGAAGGGGATAACTATATGTCATTTAAGAGGCAAGTAGGAGACATTTTAGTGGAGGGAAAAAGAGGAGAGCTGAGGAAAAAAAAAAGGCAGGAAGTTTGCCCTCATCACATTTGACTGGGGGAAGGAATGAAATGCACACTCATTTTGGTATGAAAGCCTATCTTACAGTATAGGAAAGTGGGGAAGAAGGAGATAAGCAAGGCAGGGGATGATGGAGGGGAGGGCAAGGGGAGGAGGGAGCAATTTGAAGTCAACACTTGGGGAGGGACAGGATCAAAAGACAGAAGAGAAACAATGAGGGGCAGGTTAGGATGGAGAGTAATTCAGTTAGTCTTACACAACACGACTATCAGGGAGGTCATTGGCAAAACTACACAGATACGGCCTATATTGAATTGCCTGCCTTCCCAAAGGGAATGGGTGGGGAGGGAGGGATGGGGAGAATTTGGAACTCAAAGTTTTAGAAACAACTGTTTAGTATTGTTGTTGCTACTAGGAAAGAAGACATACAGCTAATGAGGAATAGAAAGTCATCTGGCCCTACAGGAGAAAAGAGAAGATGGAGACAAGAGAAGGGAGGGATGACAGAAGAGAGGGCAAATTGGAGATAGGGAAAATTAGATTGCTTGGGGTATTGGGGTGGGGGAAGGGGTTAAAAGGGGAAAAAAAATTTGGAACCCAAAATTTTGTGAAAATGAATGTAAAAAGTTAAATAAATAAATTTAAAAAAAAAAAAAAAAGAATTGTTTCATTCCGACCACAGGACAGACTTTCAGGACAAAGAAAGTCAGAGAAAGCCTGAATGCCAAAAAGGAGAATTAGGGGAGAAGAACAGGGGGAGAGAAAGAAGTTGCTTTTCATTCTTCAGAAACTAAGGAGCCAAGAACCATAATCATAGAGCCCAGGATGAAGTAGACTTTCCCAAAGTGACACAGAAAGTCCACAAAGGAAACAGATTCACAGGAGGAAGCTGCAAAGATAAGTACATTCTACAATGCCCTTGTTCCTGGCACAGAGAAGTGGTTAATAAAATTTGTGCTGACTAACTGATAGATGTTCCTATACTTAGAGTTAAGGGTTAGAAAAATATTTCCAAGAAGGATGAAATAAGTAGAGCTTACCAAAAGGAATCCATGTGATTTGAGAATGAGATCAAGATATATTTACTCGATGATAAAATTTAGAATCAGAAAGACTTATCTTTATGAGTTCAAATCTACCTCAGACAGTTACTGGCTGTGACCCTGGGCAAGTCATCTGAGCCTTTTAGCCTCAGTTCTGCATCTGTAAAATGAACTGGAGAAGTATCACACCAGGATCCTTCAAGAAAACCTCAATGGGGTCACAAAGAGTTGGAAATGATTGAAAACAACTAAATATTTAGAAGAGCAACGGTGTCAGTAAGCTAGCAAGAAAAGAGAAAAACTAAGAGAACCTAATTTTTATGTATAAACAGGGGTTCTTGACCTGAATCTGTGGACTTGGGGTTTTTTCATTTTGATAATTTTATTTCAATATCATTGGTTTACACTGTGATCCTGCTCCGAGAAGTAGTCCATGAGATTCATCAAATTCCCAAAGGATTCCATTTTTTTAAAAAGTGAATAACTTGTCAGCAGCAGCCCTAATATCAGCATTCTTAGTTTAAGTTCAATGTTGGAATGAAATGAAACATTCACAAGTCATTGAACAGTTAAGAAAATGAGGTTAAATTTGCTCCAACGCAGCAAATACACACAGAGACATTGGCCCTTAGCGTGTCTGCACATGGCCTTCCTCCTGTCTGTATGAAAATTCCTCTGGTCTGTAGGACTAGTCCTACCAGGATGGGACCTCGATCTTCAGAAATCAGTCAAGTCATAGGGGCCCCAGCTGCACGTGGGTGAAACTTGTCATTCCCAGGTGACCACCATAAAGCTGTCAGGGAAACGGGGCCCATCAGTTTCTGGGATTGCTTTATCTCCATTTAGGGAAAACTAATCCCTGTAAGCAGGAGGAAAGGAAGAGGGGACAACTTAACCCATGTCGTGGGGGGAAAAACTGGCAAATATTAGTCCCATCAAGGAACATTGTTCTAATACCCTCAGTTTGAGCTGGTACTGCTCTGTCCCAAGATTATCAGTTTAGAAACACTTTAATGAACTAGATAAAATAGCTTTGTGAAAGGGTATTTACTAAGGTATCATAACAACAGATGATACAAAACATCCCCCTAAAAGTCTATGACACACTCTCTACAAGGACACACAGGATCCATGGGAAAATGGGCTCAAGCTTGGAGGTCATTTTCTAACAAAGGGGTAATTCAGAGCTGCTGGTTTTATCCTATTTGTGCGGTTTCAGAAAGTTCCACATAAGCATAATAAATCTGCACCTGCCTGTCCTTGGTTCCAATTCAGATGCTACCTTCAGATCTAGGGGATGTAGGTAGGACACTAATGAGAAAATGGGAGTTCTAACCTCCTGAACTTTTGAAGATTACAAGGTCTTCCTCCAATAGAAGGGGAGTGGGAATAAGGTTTTTTCTCAGAGATGTTCTGGAAAGTCAGACCTCCACCAACTTCTAAATGATGACTCTGGTTCTCTAGCTTGATAACTTCTAGAAAATCCCTTGGGCATGGCCAAGTTTCCTTTGCTTATCCATGGTTCTTGTGAAGCATCAATACAGTTTGAAGGATTATTTTCATAATTAATCTAAAGTCTAGAAGTGAGAATGGTTGATTAGACATCTTGTGATTTAGTGTAAATAGGGTAGGACTGAGAAAATCAATTACCCTTCCCTTATAAAAGTAAAAGTTTGACTTTTTAAACATTCCTCAGGGATCCAAATGATCTACATTTAACTGTTGCATAAGATGGTGATGCTTTCTACCTTATCTGAGCAGGGGCTTTACTCAGCACTTCCTATACCCATTGATAAACTCACATTCCATTTTTAATTTCAGTTATTTTGTTTTGCTCATTCAAAAAGTGACACAAAATTTACCAAAGCGATAAATAGAAAATAAGTAACAATAATAATTAACACAAACAATTAACAGCTTATTTTTGTATTTTTGAGATCTATGAACACTTTATAAGAAAACTATATAGTGTCTAAGAAGCAAAGGTTTACACCCATGGACAAAAATTTCCAAGGGCTGTGAAGAATAACTTAGTTATTTGGTGTTATTGAATAAGCCTCCCAAGAGCATCATAACATTTATACTGAGTTTATTGATTATCCAAAAGCCTTTGTCTCAGTTCCACACTCATGGCTTAGTCAAATAATACACACACATGTGAAATAGACTCAGAACCTAGTGAGAATTACAGTGAACATGCTAAATTGCTTGATGTCCAAATGAAAAATT
Organism: Bettongia penicillata ogilbyi; assembly: GCA_023548195.1. Classification (NCBI taxonomy): domain Eukaryota; kingdom Metazoa; phylum Chordata; class Mammalia; order Diprotodontia; family Potoroidae; genus Bettongia; species Bettongia penicillata. The sequence goes on from JAJHZJ010000149.1 coordinate 476,920, forward strand.
GTTTGCCCTTGAAAATATGTCATAAATACAATAGCATCAAGTGCTGGTTATGTAAAACATTATGTTTTTTTTTTTTCAGGAAAACAGTATGCGTTCATTAAGGCTGCCTATCCTGCAATTCACCATTATTTTCTTCTAAATATAACTAAGTATGGTTTCCAAAGTAAGGAGGGAGTCCAACTAAAACATGCTGCTAATGGCCTGATGTGCATGAATGACCTAAAGTCATGTGGCTCCACTGAAAAATACATTGAAGAGCTCCCCTATCTGGTAGAATCTTTTTTCCAGCATCATAGAAATGCTGAATCAATTACAACATTCTGAACTGACACCAAGGAACAATAGAAACTTAACACTTTGAGCTTAAATCTGGAGATGAAATTGAACCAAGGGCAAAGATGATACTTAGCTCTCCTTCAGGCAAGTCGCATCAAGCACAAAGCTGTCAAGGAGAAAATGGTGATGGAATATGTTAAAAGAATTACTGGCATGTTAAAACCAAAACTCAATGAGAACATGTATAAGCAATTTATATCTGTGTAATATCAGTTTAATGTAAATTCTCAAAACTATAAAATAGACTTGGAAAATATTTTAATAAAAACTCATAGTGTCAGTGGAGAGGACCATCATCATAAACTAGCTATAGATAGACTAATACTTCTTCATGAACATGAAGGAAATGAATGGTTGATGTTATTAAAACACATGGTACACATGTCAAAAGCCTATAGAAAGAATTTTGGAGTAAGTATAAATGACTCTACTGAACAATAACAAATACTGATAAAAGGTAAACATTCTTCAGTCTATTGACTATAATAAAAAGTAGTCTACTTCCAGAAATTGCCTTTAAAATAACTAAAATCCAAGAATGAAATCAAAATCTCTCTATGACTGACGTAAGCATGAATTCAGCTAATAACGTGTTGGAAAAAAAACATCAAATACTGGTGATCAAGCAGATTGTTTGTGAAAATAAAGAATTTAATGACTCTGCTTTTGGACCAGTAGTCTATGACTTAGTGATCAATGTGGACCCAATGAAAAAATGATAGAAACCATGAAATACATCATTTCAGACAATGAAAATCGAGCACCTTCCCAAACTAGCAAGACATGCCCTGTTGGCTAGAATTATACAACAGAAATTTATCTTTCATGGACCAAAAGATGATAAATTCCCACATTACAAATACAGATGCTGAAAAATCCTGAAGAACTCAACCAGTAAATGGTACTAGGGTCAGGCCATTATCACAGACTGGACTATTGCCTGTGATCACTAGGACATAACATCAACTCATTAAAAACTTTAAAACTATATTTTTCATAGATGTGATCATGCTCTATACTCACTCATTAAGCTACATGTAATGACAATCTTTTAAAATACAGAAACCTTAGCAGAAGATCAAAGTCATGTGGAAACAGGCTAAGGTACATATCATCCCTGTTGCCTGTGTATTACTAGAATATTTTCTGTGAGCCTACTGAACATGAGCTTACATTCAAATACTTTTATTCAACTATAAAAGGCAGTTATTTTATCAATCTGTGTGATAGCCAACAGAACATTAAATATAAAAAATGAATGAATAGCACTTAGTTCCAGGACTATCTGAACCCCACTGAAATAATGACAGCAGTTTCATTTATAACAGAGACTTAAGGTTTGCAAAGCACTTTCCCTGCATTATCTCATTTGATGGAACAAGAACCAAAGTATTAACACTAAACTCATTGTAAACAACTTTCATATATGCAGGACTTCCAATAAATTTCCCCATGATGTTCCAGAAAAACTGTTCCTTCTTCTTTAATTACATGTCATTTCACCAGATTGAGGACTGCTCAGGAAGTATTTGTAGTTCACCTAGTCTAGCTTCCCCTCTGTTCCATTTTTAAGGAACTAAGATCTACAAAGATTAAATAGCACGCCAAATGTCATATTGATAGCAAGAAGCAGAGCCTCACTTCACCCCAAGTCCAGTTCTCTATCCATTGGATGCAGAAGAGGCTAAGATTAGGAGGAAAAAACCCTGTTTACTGACTGTTTACTGACTGAAATTCAAGCACCAACAAATATAATAGAAAATCTTTTAGACTTTTTTATTCCACACTGATGTCATCAGCATCCTTTCTGATACTTGAGGAAACAATTTCCTCTGCTGTTCCTTCCCTGCCTTGTCTTCTGTACTTATCCACACCAGAAAGACAGCCTCATTGCCAATAAATCTGGACGGCAGGGAGAAAACAAAGCATTTGTCCTCTCTCAGGGAAAGGCTGATTTCGTAGAGAAATGTTTATGGCTTTAGTTACTGTGGTGTTCTTTTTCCTCTTAGTTGATCCATTATAATTTTTCTTCAAGCATGTTAATCACACGGCTGGTTTTGATCCAAATACTGGCAAAGACGGAAAGTTTTGTAGCCCATGTTTTGCATACAATAATACAAAAATAACAGCTAACATTTATACAGTATATATATATGTACCAGGCACTGTGCTATGTGCTTTATAAATACTATCTCCCAACAACCCTGGAAGGTAAGTGCTATTATTATTTCCATTTTACAGAAGGGGAAACTGAGGCAAATAGCAGTTAGGTGACTTGGTCAGGATCACTCAGCTAGTATTCGTCTGAAGCTGGATTTTAATTCAGATCTTCCTGACTCCAAGATCTGTCCTCTATCCACTACACAGTCCAGTTGCCCCCAATCTATCTATCTATCTATCTATCTATCTATCTATCTATCTATCTATCTATATATATATATATATATATATATATATATATGTAGATGAAGCAGTCACTTACATGACATTACTTGAAGGACAATGGGAATCTTAAATAATAAACTGACTTTTATGTAGTACATTCAGGTTTACAAAGATATATATTATATCTATGTGTGTGTGTGTGTGTGTGTGTGTGTGTGTGTGTACTATCCCATTTGACTTTCACAACAGTCCAGTGAGACACAGATATTAATGTTCTTATTTTGCAGATCAGGAAACAAAAATTCAAAAACTTAACTAATTTCCAGTGGTCATAAAACTGTTAAGAGAGAGAGGTAGGGTAAGAGTCTCTTCTTACTCTAAGTCCAGCACCCTTTCCTCTATACTGTGATATTCCATTTCTCCTAGCTCAAAATAACTTACTCACTGGCTTGTCAAGGTACTACAAATATCACTATTGGAGATTCATATATTCCTCTGGATTCAAGCATTCATTTAGAAAGCTGGAAATAGATAAAAGAAAATGTGTCCAAAAATATCTTAAGAGTTCTTTCCGTTTAGCAAAGAACTAGAAGTGAAGGAGATGCCTATCAGATGGTACTGACTTTAATTATAGTATATGAATGGAATAAAATATTGTGCTATAATAAATGACAAGAAAGACAATTTCAGAGAAACCTGGGAAGACATATGAATTGATGCAGTGAACAGAACCAGGAAAACAATTTATAGACTGACAACCACACTGCAATGAAAAAGAAATTTTGAAAGACTTAAAAATTCTGATGAATACAATGTCCAACCATTACCCGAAATGCAAATGGCAGGTGTATGGATTTATTTTGCTTGACCATGATTATTTATTAGAAGGAATCGGTTTTTCTTTTTGTTTTGAGTAGGTGCTTTGGAGAGGAGAGGGTGCTAGTGATGGAGATGCAGAAAAGGTAATAGAGTAAAAGACAGTCGTTGAAGAATTGTTTAAATGTGTGGAAGAAAATAGAAGCTAAAAGACAAAGATAAGGAAGATAGCTTCAACAGAAAAATACTAAATTCATTATGTACTTTTTTAAAAGCAAGGTCTATAAGAGATTTGCAGTTTCATATATAATTCTATTTTCCTATTCTCTCCCTTTCTCCCTTTCTCTTTCTTCCTCTTTCCTCCCTCCCTCTTTCTCTCTCTCCCTCTCCCTCCTCTTTCTCTCTCTGTTTTTGTCTCCCTCTTTCACTCTTTCTTTCTCTCTCTTCTCTTTTTCTTTTCTCTCTTCTTCTTTCTCCCCCATCTCTCTCTGTGTCTCTCTCTGTCTTCCTCCCCCCCAATCAAATTCAAAATAAAAAATAAAATAAAATGTACATACCCTTGAATAGGGATCCAGGACTGATGAACGGATCATGGTTTTTGTCCTAGCCCAGAGTAACTCTTCATGTTACCTTGGGCAAAATTACTTCATATCTCTGAATGATGCTCAATTTTTTTCAAATATAAAATAAGAGGGCTTCAATAAATTATCTCTAATCTCCCTTCCACCTTGAACAGTCGATGAGAAATTCATTATGTACTATTAACACTATAGTGTGAATTAGTTTTATCAATTCACTTATTAATAACTAACTGAATATTTGTTGTGAAGACTTGGAAGAGAAGAGGGAGATAGGTTTTGTTAATGGAAAATTGGAGTTCTCTGAGCCATAAGACACCAAAAATGGTGAAGAGGATAATTGTTAAGGATATAGGTCATCCACATGTTGCCTAGGGTAGGCCACTAGACTTTGTCCCTGGGTATAGAACACCAAATATCACAAGGTGTTTGTCTTTATTTTATTCACTTGCAAGTCAAAAGACCCTGAAAATGCAAATGTGAATGAATGAAAATGTGAATTAATGAGAGAGCTACAGGGATCCTTAATAGGTCACAAGGAGTGGTTCCCAAGCCCAGACCAGAAAAGCATACATACATCTTCCCTCTCAATGTAGTATTCTTTTTTAAAAATAACAACCATGAATAAAACATAAGAAACTATTTCCAAAGGAATAGCCCATTATAAAAACTGTATCTATAAAAAAATGGAGGACAGAACACTAAAGGCAGTTCTATCTCATACAAACCATTTGTAGATGCAAGTTTTTCCATTAAGAAAAAGTGCCCCAGATAAAAATGATCAGTAATTACACTGCTCTCACAAATACTACTTACAGAATGTCTGTACTACATATGGGTTATTATTATCTGCATTCCTAATGGCCAGCTTTTACAATCAGCATAAATTCTGCTATAGTAAATCCATTTTGTAAGTATGTGTGAGTTTCCACAAAGAAAACAAATTTTTTTGTATGTCCTTCAAACCATACCATCAGTCTTCTTTTCTTCCTAAAGATAAGAGACTCACATTTGTTCCCTCCTTTAGTCTACATAAGATCATTGTTTGGAATTGGTTGAGATGTGAAAGGGACTTCAGAGGTCACGTCATCTAACCCTTTCATTTTACAGATGAGGAAACAGGCCAATGAATATGAAATGACTTGTCCAAGGCCCTATAGGCAGTGTCAGAGTGAGAATTTAATCCAGGACCTCTGACTCCAGATTCACTATTGTTTCCACTGTTTCATGCACACCACCCCCAACCTGATACCATCAGTCTAATACCATAACTACTTGAACTCTTGCAATGGCCTCTGCACTTCAATAGTTCGACAGAACTTAGAAAGCCCCTAATAAATTGTAGTTAACTGACCAAGTGACTTAAATCCAGAATGAGGACTTTTGTCTACAGGAATCAAAGAGGCAAATTATGGCTTGGTATAAACAACCAATCAGAGCAATCCAAAAATGGAAAAGGCAGCTTTGAGAGATGGTGGGTTCCCCCTCGCTGAAGGCCTTAGAGTAAAAACCAGATGTTGAATGTATTTGAAAAGGGATTTTTATTCAGCTCAGAGCTGGACTAGATGTCCCTTCCAGTTCTGAGATTCTGTGACTGGGAGACTTTTCAAACTCACATCACATTCTACGTTCAATATCCATCCATTAAAATTTCATGGACATGGTATGACGCTGAAGTTAGTTGGCAAGTGAAAAGCAAAGTGACCTTGGCAAGTAAAGAACAGAGCCCTGAGGATTTGGGATATTAGATGGTAAAAGCTGGATTTAAGGTCATAGATTGTAGGATCAAAACCTGGTTTTACCATTTATTATCTCTAGGACTTCTTTCCTCCGGACCTTAGTTTTCCCATCTATAAAATAAAGGTGTTGGATGATGATGATGTCCCTTTCCTCCTTAAATCTAAGAACTTACAATGCAGGATGGGATCAAATAGGAAAGGCAAAAAAGATTCAGAGCATAGGCTGATATTTCAGATAGGCAGAGCCTTGAATGAGGCACCACACCGGGGGAATTGAACTTCCAGAGCGGCCGTGTGAGGGCAATGGACACATGACAGAAGTATCAAAAGTGAGCATGAAGAAAGAATCAGCTTCATAATTTTGCCCAGGGCTATTCATACTGCCAGAACATTCAAGGATATAGTAAAGAGCAGAAGCTTTCATCCAAGGTCAAACTGTTCGGTTGGTCCTCTTTCAAAAGAAAGTCTGATGACCTACCCTTGTCCAAACCAGAATACATGAATACTGATTGCAGTGATGCAGGCAGGGACAGATGGAATGAGTAAATTTTCTGAACAGTCCTTTAGACATTGGTAATACCTTAGCTTTTGCTTTAATGTTCATGGGAGTTTTGCCTCTAATAGTCAAGTTCAAGCCTTCTCTAATATTTGCCGAGTACTGTGCAGAGAATGAAAAGGGATCAGCACAGCCTGGTTTTTTATTCTAGGCAGATTGCTTTTGTAAGAGAATGAAAAATGTCTCTCCATTGCTGCAAATGTCAAAGGCTGATCCATGGTTATATCCTCCAAAGAATCATCTCACACACAAAAAAAAGTAATCATGAAATATCAATGACATTAACATGAGTTCCTATAGATTTGAGATGAACAGTATTGATGCCTTTTGTCATCTCACTTGCCCTGACTGGGCTGTGAAACTGTAATGGCAGAAAATGCCAACCTGAATCACACAAGTCATTGGGATGACAACCATGCTGCAAATCGATATCATAAATTCAGTAGGTTCCTCAAAAATAGAAACTTTTTCAAAAAATGGAGGCATTCTGTGGCTCAAATAACTTCAGAATACTCATTGCTAACATTCCTTAAAAATTGTTTGAGCCAAATTAACAGCATAACAAGTGATAAAAAAAAAATTAATTTTTAAATCCAATCACTGGCAAAAAGAGCCTCACCAAAGGGGAAAGGATAAGGCAAGTTTCTGGATCTCTTAATACAGAAGACTCTAGTCCAGAACCTAATTCAATTAATTCTGCCATTTGTCCATTTTCTAGGAAATGTACCGTAAAGTTCTTGGTGGTTACTAGAGGGGTGGATCTCATCCTCTCCCACCGGGACTCTTGCAGTAGCTTTCTGGTTGGTCTCCCTGACTCAAGGTTCTCCCCACTCTTCTACACTTGGTTGCCAAAGGGATTTTTCTAAAGCACAGTTATGACGATGGCATTTCCTTCTTAATAAACTTCACTAGTTTCCTATTACATTCAAGATCAAATCTAAACTGTTCTTTCTGACATATAAAGTCCTTCACATTTCCCCTTCTTGGGCTTTCTAATCTTTCTCTATATCTTCCCACCAAATACTGTGACCCAAGGACAACTGCATCCGTGCTGTCTTTCATGCACTCCATCTCCTGACTCTGTGACTCTTCAGTAATTATCTTCATGTTTATAGTGTTCACTCTTCTCCTCTATAATTACTGGATTCCTTCCAGACTCAGCTCAGATCTCATCTTCTGCAGGAGACTATTCTCCCCTTTCCCATACCCCATATAAACTTTCATTAATCCAGTATATTTGGGGGCATATATAGTTGTTTGTATGTTTACTCCATCTTGTGAGCTCCTTGAAGTCAAGGAACATGTTGTTGTTTTTTACATTCTTTGTATCGTTATTGCTTAGCACAATACCTATAATTATTGCTTAAATCTTTGTTGACTGACTCAGTGACTATCTCTCAGTTCCTCCTCATTTGTAAAATGAGGCGGTCAGATGAGATGATTTGTAAAATTCTTTCTGGCTCTGAATTTCTAAGAGCTGTATTAATGCCATGTGGATGGCAAGAACGGTGATCCTAGGCTCCCATCACACCATTCTTTCATGAGACTGAATTTCAGCAAATCAGAGCAATTAGATTTTTCAGTCTGGTTCCCATTGCCTATAGAGACAGAGCCTAGACTGTATTTCCTAAGCATGATGAGGTGATCTCCTATTTTTGTCCCATCAGCAGCATCCTGAATAGTTTAGAGAGAAAACGGAATCATTTAGGAATCCTCTACATCCAGACAGCCCATCACCAGAGCTCAAAGTCACTGAATGAGGGCTCCATTTCCAATTCATCCTACATGCTACAATCAGATTAAGTATCATATGTAAGTTGAAAATATGGCTCATAGTTCTGTGTGAAGAGATGTTGAGGTACAGCAATAGGGGCTTTAGAAACAAGTACCAAACCCCACATATCAAAGCCTGCACATTCTCTAATGGGAGAGCCCTAGAAATTAAGAGTTAGAAGGAATGTTTCAGATCATCTACTCTGACTCCTCTCATTTTTCAAATAAGGAAGAATTGATTTACCCCAAATCAAGAAACTAACCAAAGCTGATGCATTATATTAGTTCACTGATGTATGGAAAATATTTATGTTTCCAAGTTCTGACAAAAGGAAATGACTAATTTTTCAGACACATGTGGTCCTTCTCTTGGTATCTTTATTGGTCTGCCTGTGAGGAAAGAAAAGAAAGAGTTATGATATAGGGAAAGGAACCGGGAATCTAAAAATAGAAGATCTAGGTTCTAATCCTAGAACTACTCCTTACTAGCTGTGTGATCATAGTCTATTCACTTAATTTCTCTGGCCCTCAATTTCTCCATCTGTAAAATGAGAACAAAGATACTTGTATGATATACTATATGAGGTTCTTTTAAGGGAAGTGCTTTTTAAATTATAACTCATTTTGTACATCAGAGTTATTCATAATAATAGTAGTTGCCCCTACACAATAATTCAGAGCTACAATACAAAGCTAGGTACCCATGAGTTTATGAATCGATGGGTCTTGAGAAAAGGACAATTCTATCTTACTGCAGATAGCAGAGGTGCAGCTTGGCAACCTCCATAAAGTAGTCCAGTCATATCATTTTTCCTCCTTCTAGCAGCTTTACTACAATACAGATTCATAGGGGAGCAGAGAGGAAGGCAAAGGAGAAGAAAAAGGAAGAAGAGAAAGGGAGGAAGAGGAGAGGATTCAGGAATCTCACAGTACGCTTGGAAGAGATCCAGTGTTCTGTCCAAACTTTTCTTATATCTCTTTCTGATTAAATGTACTTTCACTAATGCTTTCTCATGTTATTTCTGAATTTAATCTTATCCCAAATAAACTTTCTTTAAAACATACCTTGACTTGAGAATTTTTGTGGCAGAGGAGGAGAAGGCACAGAGGGAACCAAGTTCTAAGCATCCCACAGTTGTAGAAGTTTCATTCCAATTAGCTCTCATCTTTGAGTCAAGGATTGGCATATTCAAGATTTTAGAAAGGGACAGAGGGCAGATCAAATCACTGATCTAAATGTCCAAAGGAAAATCCAGGTTTTGAGGCAGCATTTTTCCTACAGATGTAAAAAACAAAACAAAAAAAAACTTGTTTGATTAATAATTGCTATGATAAAGTAGATAAATTTAAATTTTACCTGTCTGAGAAAAATGATTATTTTTTTCTCATATTAATAGTCAATTATTAAAACTGGGGAGATGCAGTCTTTTTTTCCTAGTCCTATTTGCAACAGGACTGATGGAAGATAGGAGATTAACATTCTCCTCATTCTGAGTATTGCTCAGGCTTGGGTGGGGGATATAAATTCTTTCTCTAGATTGCCTAAGGCTGATGGTGCCCTGGTTTGTTAACCAATCAGAGTTGATTGCCATCCTTAGGAACCTTAGTGTCTGGTAGTTCAAGAAAGGACCAAGAGCACAAATTCCCCTCCTCCAAAAGGGCACAGAAGACATGAGTCTGCCACCATGATTGTCTTTGGTCTAAGAGAGAGACAGTCAAATGATCATCCTTTGATTAATAAACATGCTGCCATTATTAATAAAATGATTAAATTACCCAGAAATTATGTCTCTCAAACCTTTTAAAATGTCATGTCTCAAATTTATCTACCCCCTATAAAAAGTTAAGTTGCTGAGTCATGCTGATTCATTCCACGAGAGAAAACTTCTAAAACCCTACAGTAGGGAGGGACTTAAGATTTAGGAACGTATTTGAAAGTATGAGGCATGAGTAGTGATAGCCTCTCCCTCTGGAGAAGGAGGCATGTTGCAAGTAGCATAAAGGGAAAGTCACCTTACTCCAGGATAAAGGATTGCTGCTGGGATCTGTATGTAGACTAACGGGTCTGAAAAACAGAAATCAGACTAAGATATTACAGTTCGTAGTTTGGCCACTTTGAAGATGAACAAGGTTAACTATATTGTAATTGTGTTTAAAAGGGGGAGTCTCCTCTTAAACTAAAGGAGTTGGGAGAGCTGAACTGTCAAGGAAGAAAAAAGCTGTGCCATGAGGAAAACTTTTAGAGTAGATGCGAAGTCATTGTAACTGTCTCTTTTGCCAAGAAAGAGACTAGTAACACTCCCACTTTCTCATTCCTTGCAACCCTCCTTCTCCTGTGGTACCTGCAGAGAGCACAAGATATGTGTGTGTGTGTGTGTGTGTGTGTGTGTGTGTGTGTGTGGAGAGAGACAAACAGAGGCAGAGACATAGACACAGAAAGTATATGTGTGCATGTATGTGTACACACATGCACACATGTACATAAAAGGGACAGGGATTGTTGATAAAGTAATGGGGTTTTACCCCCTCATGGTGCTTATTATGAAAGGAGGAACAAATAGGACCACTTCAAAATTAATGTACTAAATTTATCATATACTTTTTAAAATAAGCTTTATATAATAGATTTGTAATTACTCATGCAATTTTCTTTTCGAACATGGAAATATTTGTTTTTGTGAATGTTTATCAACTGCAGATTAACAAAAAAAAAAAAGAGAAAAGTAGGAAAAAAGAAATCATTGTTATGACATACCCAGTAGATAGGCATTAAGCCTCTGATGGAAGACCTTCACAGCCCTCAGACTTCAATCTCTGTGTATTTCTTAACACTTAACACACTTCCTTCCTGCCATTTGGTTATCCATCATCCATTTGAACACTTCATAGCATCAGGGATTTATTGGTAGCAGACTGGGGGTTGAGAGTAGGAGGGAGGAACACTATAATTTCGTGGCTCAGGTTTTGCACTACAGCTTCTCTCACTTGAGATCTTAAATTAGAGCTGCATTGTTTGAAATATTTCAATTGCTCTCTCCTCATCAGTGACTGAGCTATTATTGACAGTCCATTTTAAAAGACCAGAATAAGCAAAGAAACTCTAAAGACAATACACTAAATATGGGCATACTTTGAAAAGCACACAGAAGAATGTCTAGTCAGCCACTACTAAACTTTAGATGATTTAGACATAACCTTTCTAGGAGCTGGGACCTCAAAAGCAAAATATGTAGCCATATTTTAACTCCAAGAACTTGAAGTAGATTCCAGGGGACCCTATATCTTTGCTAAAGATGAACAAGCCACTAATGTTAGACTAGATTGATGCTTCCAGTATGCAAAAAATTCCATTGTCCTTGAAACCCAATTCAGTTCATCACCAGTGTAAGAAATAAGTATCTCTCCCTTACATTTAACAACTAATTTTTGTATTAGGACCAAGGATTCTCCCCTTTTCTGCCTCCTCATCCAGAAACCAACCAGTATAGGACATTTCTGTCTTAAAGATTTAGCCTGATCAATATCTAATCAGACAGTAAAAGAAATTCTAAGTTTAAATTCTGAGTTCTAAATTCTAATAGGTGTATTCCTGTTTGCTCGGACAGGTGTTGGGAAAATGTACATTCTCCCTATTATCAAGAAAGGTGATATGGAAATTTATGTCTTTTTGACCAAGATTTGAATGACCTAAGTCATATACCCCAAGATAGCCCACCTTCCATTTAATTAACCAATCGAAGGTGATCAGTCATCCCTCAGAAACATCTCCTCTTTAAAGGGTACATAAATGGCGACCCCACCACCATTAGGGATCTTTGGTCTCAGAGAGATGGCCAAGTGACCATCCTTTTATTAATAACCTGCCAGCCTTACTAAGAAAATGATTAAATTACCACAAAACTGTGTGTCTCAGGCTTTCTAAACTTCACACTATTATGTACTTGACCTTATGCTAGGCAAATATATATATATATATGTATATGTATATATATGTGTATGTATATGTATGTATACATATATACACACAAATGTGTATATGTATACATATATACACACAAATGTGTATATGTATACATATATACACACAAATGTGTATATGTATACAAATATACACACATATACATGTATATTTTATATATGTGTTTGTATGTGTGTGTATTCCAAAGCTCCTTTCCAAAGTTATAAGAAGGCACAGAGAAAGAATACCTAGAGAGTATGTGGAAGTAATGAATGTAAAGACAGCTAAATCCTCTCTGTCTGCAACTCCCAAGAATCAGAGAGATGGGAGATTCAGTTTGCAGATGTGTGTGCACTTGATAATCTCATAGGCAGCTAGAAAGTACAAGCCCATCTCTGGGGGATTACAGTGCTTTTTCCCACAGACATACGACTTACTCAAAACCAGATTATATTTTAATTTTAACAGTTTAGGGGCAGGGTTGATTGTTAGCCAAGATTGGAGAAACGGCTCACACAGATCAGGCTTGACTTTACTGCTGGATTCTTCAAAATGCAAAAGATAGAAAAGGGACACCCTTTGTTGGATGAAATTTAACAAGAAAGCTTTCATCAACAATTCTGCTTCCCCCACAAGTCTCTTTCTAAGGTCCTGAACAACTCCACAATGAGTTCCAGTCAAAGGCAAGAGCATCCTATCTTAAAAACTGAAAAGAAAAAAGAAAAGCAAAAAGTAACTCTGGCAAAAACTTGACATTTGAACTCCAGTACAAAGCAATTGGGAGCCATAAGGTCTATGGGCAGCATTGGAAAGAACAAAGCTAGACTTTTAGAACAGAATGATAGAAGAAAGACAGAATTCTCTTTGCAAGTATTTTCACGAAAAAAATCAGTAAAGAAGAGGGAAAATGAAATGTGTCGTGATCCACTTGCCTATTTCTATGCCCTAACTCCAATAGAGTGAGTCCACTTCAGCCAAACCCAACAAATGCCTTATAAAAGTTTAAAGATAAATAGATTCAGAAGTTTATCACAATACTATCCTACTTCTACTACCCTGGGCTACATCTCACATTGGAGGTACTCTTAGCCCCTTGAGGCTTCATCTTCTTAAAGAGGAAGCCCCTTCCAAAGATGTTGCCATCCCTTTCCAGACTGAGTGACCCATCTCCAAAGGACTTTGTCTTATCCCTCATATCCCTTTCTCATACCCTGGCACCAGTTGCCTTCTGCCTCCACTCCCTCACTCTTTTTCAGTCCCCTTTTATGCATTGCCTTCCCTGATTAGAATATAAGCTCCTTAAGACTTATATGAACTAATGTTGAGTGAAATGAGCAGAACCAGGAGAACACTATACGCAGTAAAGCCGCAGTGTGCCAGGACTTTTCTGATAGACTTAGCCCTTCACAGCGATTCAAGGACCTAAAATATTCCTAAAGGACTCGCAGCAAAATCCCATCTTCATCCACAGAAAGAACTATGGAATTGGAACACAGATTGAAACAGACTATTTTCTCGTCTTATGTTTGGTTTTGGTTTTTTCCATGGTTTCTTCCATTTGCTTTAATTCCTCTATGTAACATGACTAATGTGAAAATGTATTTAATAAGAACGTAAAAAATTAAATAAATAAATGAATAAATAGATAGACAAATAAATAAATAAATAAACAAATAAATGAATAGATAGATAGATAGATAGATAAATAGATAAATAAATAAATGAAAGAATGTATGTGTAAGAACCCATATAAGATTGCATGCTGTCTCAGGGAGGGAAGGGGGAAGAGGGGGAGAAAATTTAAAACTTATGGAAGTAATTGTTGAAAACTGAAAACAAATTAATTTTAAAAAAAAAGAATATAAGCTCCTTTGAGAGCAGAAATTGTCTTTCTGCTTCTATTTGCGTTCCCAGAATTTATCATAATGCCTGGTACATAGTAAGTGACTAAAAAACGCTCGTTGACTGTTACTACTTCAGTCTTGCAAGCTATCACGATCGTCTAAACATGGTCACATCCAGAACTCTCATCGGAAAGTCTCAGACTCCTAGAATGAGAAGGCTCTTGGAAGTCATTTAGTCCAGTGGTATCAATTCATATGCTAAGGAGGGTCACTAACCTGTACATAAGCATCCCTGCTGCAGGCCACATATCGACTTAGAAACCACATGTTAATATTATCTATGGTCTAGTGTACTTTCCTTTGTTTTGTTAAATATTTTCCAACTACATTTTAATCTCATTCAGACTCCACTCATGAGTGTTGCAGGCTACATTTTTTTACCCCTTTCATCTAGTCCAAACCATGTTGGGACAGAAATTCCCTTCACAATATACTGACTACAGTTCTTCAGCTGCTACTTGCAAATATCTAGTAGAGCAGTATCTACCACCTTATAAGGCAATCCTTTACCCTTTTAGATGCATAAAGAAGGAAAACTTTCTTTGAGTTGAGCTTAAATCTACTCCCCTACAATTTCAGCCTCTGGCTCCTAATGAGAAGAAACCTGAATTCAAATCCTCCAACACTAACTGTCTATGAGACCATAGAAAATTGCCTCTGCTTGTTCATCTGTACGATAAGGACAGGGGCAGCTAAGTGGCACCAAGTGGAGAAAGTGCCCAGGACTGGAGTCAGGAAGATTCATCTTCTTGAGTTCCAATCTGACCCCAGACACTTACTAGCTTTGTGACCCTGGGCAAGTCATTTAACCTTGTTTACCTCAGTGTCTCCATCTATAAAATGAACTGGAAAAGGAAATAGCAAACCACTTTAGTAGCTCTGCCAAGAAAACCCCAAACAGGGTCATGAGGAGTCGACATGACTTAAGTGAGTGAATAAAAAAAATCGGAATAACATTACTTATGATACTTACCTCACAAGACTCTTGTTGATCAGCTCATAAGCATTTACAAGTGATCACCAGCTACCAGGCACTGTGCTGAGCTATATATGTGTGTATCTGTCAGATATATGTCCCTAATTAAATTTAGTCCAGAACATAGAGATTTTAGACCCACTTAGGCCACTTGATTAGGACAGGCTATTGACACTTATAGGCTAAGCAACTTGCTCAAGATCCCAAGAAAACTGGACTGAGACTCATTCCCCTTGGGTAATATACCTCTTCTGTCTCTTAGTACCAGTGGGATTTCAGGCCAGTCATTTTATTTCTCCAGATCTGTTTTCTCATCCAGGAAATGATATTCCAGTGCAAATCAGAAATGGTATAATTCCTCAGTAGAGAGAATAATATAATTTTAAGGACTTGAAAACCTAACGGCCAACTTTTGCTGCAGACTTGGCATAATTTGAATGACATTAATGAAAAGTAATAATCCAGATTACATGCATCCATGGTCCTACATATTTTGAAGCACAAATCATTAAAAATTTTCAGATTATGAGTGACTCGGATTGTTTACAATTTGTTGTATTATGCATATGAATATTTGTTTTGCCCACAAGGGTTCTGAAAACAATCCCGATCTCTGTTGGCCAAGTTGCATGAGTGCGTTCACTTTTCTCTCAGGTCCTGCTACTAACTCACAGGTGTCTCTCCACTAAATCCCAGTGGTAAAACTGTCTTCACCATTACATTCCAGCAGTCATCTCATTCTGAAAGATCCCTTGAGATATTTTATGCCTCTCAGGCTTGCTGAAGGGTAAAACAACAAGGGTTGGAGATGTGAAAAAATTGGGACATTAGTTCATCGTTGGTGGAACTGTGAACTGATCTAGCTGTTTTGGAATTATGTCCACAGAGTTATTAAACTGCCTATAATCATTGACCCAGTCATATAACTACTAGGTCTATTTCCAAAGATGATTAGGGGAAAAGGAAAAGATTCTGTGTGTTCTACAAATATTTATAGCAATTCACTTTGTGGTGGCCAAGAACTAGAAATTTTGGAGTTGTATATATGATTGTGATGGAATACTACTGTGTTATAAGAAGCAATAAACTTGATGATGTTAGAAAAACATGGGAAGATTTGCATGAAATAATGAAGGGTGAAATGAGCAGAGCCAAGAGAACACTATATACAGTAACAGCAATATTATTTTAAGAACAACTCTAAACAAATTAGCCATTTTGACTATTATAAATATTATAAATAAATATAATAAATATTGTAAATACCCATAACATAAATACCCATACTTCAAGAAGGAAGATGCTATCTACATCTAGAGAAAGTTGTATTTCTTAAATAGAAGTGTGTCTAGGATGTTTTTACATGTACATTATATTTTATACGTGTATCCATATACACACATACACATGCAAACACATACATATATTTTTGTATGAATGCAATTCTAATGGTAGCCACCTATAGGGTAGGGAAGAAAAAGAAGCAATTTCAATGATAGCTTCATTATATATTTAACAGAAATATTAAGTTATACATAATAGATTTGCAGTTTCATGTGCAATCATCTTTTTTTCATTATGCTATGCTATAGAAATACTTGTTTTATTTCCAAAATTAAAAATACAATAATTTTAAAATGTAAAAAAAAAATCCCTCTATTCCTTGCATCCTCTTCACATTGAAATATCCTTCCACCCCTGTAGCCCCTTCCTCTGATTGGTTGTTTCTTACTGGAATTTCCAACTTGAGGAAGGGCCCCTAAGATAGCTATGTCCCTTCCTTCACTCCTCTGTAAGTTCCCCACTTCTAGATTTCTTCACCATCCCTAACACATACACCACTCTTTTTAGTTCCCTTTTGGTGCCATGTTGTCTTTCCCAAAATGAATAGCTCCTGAGTGCAAAGTCAATTTTTTATATCTATTTGCAACCTCATTACTTAGCACAGTGCCTCGTAGGTAGTAAGCACTTAATAAATGCTTGATGACTTGACTTACCTTGCTATATGAAAGTCACTCTTCTGGTGTTAATATGCCTAACTTAAATTTTATAAGTAGTATGTCAAAATTACAATTCTTACATCAGCTGCTAGGTCATTGGGAAATTTTGTTTGTTTGCTTGTGGTTCAATTTATGTTCTTTTTATCTTCCAGTAAATCCAGCTAATTACAATGCCAAATGTGTTTTTCTTTGTCTATGACAATCATACAACTAAATCACCATTAAGAGAATACACACTTAGATCTCTCCCTCCAGGAAAAGTGATATAATTGAGCTGATCTTTCCACATCCACTCAACACAGCTTGCAAAGGTTGGGACCACTCTCCCAGGGGTCAAAAATTGGCCATGTCAGCATTTCTACCAGAACTAACTGAATTAACCTGCCAGACCTCTATGGACTGATGTGTATGCATGAGATTTGATTATGTGACTGGCTTTTTAAAAAATTAACATAGCACACATATATTTGAACTATTAGACCAAACTTGTTCATATAGGCACTTTCTCAATAATCCACTTAGCATTTAGAAAATAGTTGAGGACCAGCTATGTGCAAAATGCCATGGGTGTTGAGAGATACACAGATCAAAAAGGTATAGTTCTTACCGTCATGAAGCTTATGATCAAAGAGGAATCTGGGGAACCTATTAAAAATTGCAACAAAAAAACAGAAAACAGGAAGTGAGTTTCTTGGACAATTTATCAAAAGAAGGAAAGGAAATTCAAGGAGTATTTAATAATTAGTAGAAATATTGGCATTTTAGCAGACATAAAAGTTCCTAACTTGTAGGTGAATGCAAATATCATAGTCTTGATCAAATCTGAAAGAAATTCAATATAAATTGTATCTATTGGACACAAATCACTGTAATGAAAGAAATTTCTTTCCTTTATATAAGTAGAAAACATAATGTACCACGAAATGCTTTGTACTAGAGACAGGATGTTTGAGCTCTGATCCTTCCTGGTTATACCACTAATAGGCTGTGTGATTGTAAAGGAAGTCACAATTTGGTTTATCATCTGTTAAACATAGATACTATCTTAGATGATCCCTCATATCCTATAATTCTCAAAACATATTAATCCCAACCAAAGTGGGTTTATCATGAACTTAGAAAATAGTATAAGAACACATTCACATTTGAATCTCTTATCATTCATTACAATGAGAGTATATATAGGAACTTACAACTTTACCAGTATAAATCAGGAGAGAGCCTTGTATATATGCATATATGCCACATTTTTAATGCTTCATTGATGTCTTTTTTTGCATTATCATTTTGCTATATATCCCCCATAGAATCCTCCATTGTAATAGAAAATTAGTTAAGCAAAACTGATCAACCAGTTGACTAAATCTGAAGGTACATACAATAATCCATTCTCACAGTCTTTCCCACTTTGCTACCAAGAGAAGGGAAATTAGGTTCATCATCACTCGTATTCAAGATTGGCCCACTGCAATTAAGGTGAGGTCAGCTGTCAGTTACATTTTTATTTATGTTATCATAGACATTGTGTATATTATTTTCCTGGTTCTACTGTCTCCACCCTGTATGAACTCATACAAGTCTTCCTATGTTTCTCTGATTTCTCTTATTCATAATCCTTTATGACATCAATAATATTCTACTACATCTATTCACCACAGTTTGTTCAGCATTTCCCCGACCTATTGTCATTTACTGTTTTCAGTATTTTGCTGTCACAAAGATAGAATGCTATCTCTGTTTTGTTACAGATGACATCCTTATTTTAGTCAAATTACCTCAAGGCAAAACTCTAATAATGGTATGACCATGTCAAGGGATATAAATAGCTTTGTGACTTTCTCACATGATTTCAATATATGTCCAGAATATTTTCCCAATTCATAACTTTGCTAACAGTATATTAGTGTGTCTGTCTTTATATAATTCTCCAACATCAACTATTTCTATGTTTTGTCATCTTTGCCAATATGATGGACATGATGTGAAACCTCAATGATTAAACAATTATTTTCCTGAGCTTCCTGGTACTGTGCCTCATGGTTTCCATATAGAATTCTCTAATCTGAAATTCTCATTCTGGTTTTTAAATTCTCACTCCTACTCAGACACATGAAACTGGAATTCCTTGAAAACTTCTTTATTATCTTGTCAGGCATCTCAGGTGTATACTATTGTTTTGGATATCACCTCTTTTTGCCCAGGAAGCATTTTTTTTCCTTCAGGTCAAGTAATTGCCTTACACACATTGACTATCTGCAGAGGATCCAATGACATAGACACTGAACACTGCAATCAGTGGGTCTACATTCACAGTTTCTTTCTTGGTCCAAATATCAAATTCAATGCCTCATCTCATAATTTTCAGGTTCCCAACCAGCCTTTTGGAAGAATTTTATGCTTAAGTCACCAGCTTAAAAGGCATAAAATGCCAGTATCATCATCAGAATAGGCATTCTTTTGGAAACTGTTAGAAAGTAAATGCAATCTAGGGACAAATTGTTAATGAATTTAATTAATGTTAAGTGAAATTAAATTAATTTCAATTATTAAATTAAAGTTAATGAATACAATGTATAATGAGGCTAAGTCAAATAAAAATAATCCTAGATACATGTAATAGAATGCAAACTCCACATAATCCAATACCATTTTTGTATCTCCATTGTATTTTGTATCTCCGTTGTATTTATGTCTTTGTATCTCCATCATGTAACACAGTACCTGGCACATAATAGGGGCTTAATAAATGCTTATTAAATGTCAAATGGATCCTCAGACTTTGTAATCAAGAAAGGAATAAGACAAGTTGACCTCCTTTTCCACTCTTTTTTTGCCCTTCTTAGTAGAATCAGAATTGCAACAAGAAATCATTCCAAATTACCAGGCATAAACCGTCCTAATGTTTCTCACATTTTAGCCTATTTGCAGATAATATTACATTTGCTTATCAGCACGTAGACTTTCATATATACTCTATTTACTTACCAGCAAGTAGAAAGCTTCAAAATTACTTAAGAAATCTGAATTTGCAGCATTGTATCTGTCTTATGACCTACTCTGTTCAATAGCTACTGAATTTAAATTAAAGCAGATGATGAGATCTTGGAGTCTATTGGGAATAAATATGTCTTCTATGATATCAGTTTGATCATGGACAATTAAACAAAATATTTCATAGAATTTTAAGAGCCTCATTACACTCAGATAATTAAGATGTTTATATTGTTCCAAATTTCATTTCTTTCGAAGTATAACATCAGAATTACCTAATCTGCATTAACTGTGACAGAAAAAAATAAATGGTTTTATTTCCTTCTACTGCAGATACTCTGAAGCTCAAATGAAGTGAAGCTGGAAACTCACAGACCTCAGACAACAAAATGGTAACAACCACTAGCTTCCTTAAGACTGACTGACAGGGACCGTCCATCCACCTGGATAGGCAGATGAAAACTGGCCCTCCATGACTGCTCCTTAAAGGAACCAGCACAGCAAAGCAGATAGGAGAGATAAATTTGAATAGCATGAAATGAGTTCTTCACATCTTCCAGGGGACAGATGGAGAAACAAGTTCACAATTACCACTTTGGTATCCATGAGTTATTATGCCATGTTGCCTACATGAAAAAGGAAAATGGTATTTTTATGTAGTGCTTCAAGATTTGCAAAGCATATTATTATATGCATCGTGTCATTTTACGTCTCACAATAACCTGTATTATTAGCTCTATTTTGCAAAGGAGGAAAATAAGAAACAGAGAAGTAAAGCGATTTGTCCATGGTCACACAGCCAATCAGTGTCAGAAATGGGAACTGAATCTAGTTTTTCCTGACTGAACTCAATTCTAACACCATAGGCATGACATCATGCAGCCAAAAGAGAAATCAGTCATCAAATGGAAGGAAACAGAATCAGGATTTGAGAGTTGGAAAGGATCTTAATGGTTACTTAATTCTACAAATACATAAAAAGGATCCTCATTATAACACACTCATAAAGAGGTCTTCCAGCCTCTGTTTGACCCCCAAGAATGCGCTTCTGCAGGAAGCCCAGGCTACTTCTGGACAGCTCAGATCATTGTGAAGTTTGGTTTTTGTTTTTTCTCACATCAAACCTAAAGTCACCACTTTGCAAATTCTACTCATTGCTTCTAATTCTGCCCTCTGAGGCCAAACATATAGTTTAACTAAGCTATGGGATCAGCAAAGAAAAGAGAGAAGAAAGCCTGAAAATAAAATTTGAAAGGGAAAAAGCTAGAAAAAGAAAGAAAGAAATAGAAGGGAGAAAAAAGATGGAATTGTAGCTTTAAACTGCACTGAGGTTTTGGGGATACCCTGCATGTTAAGTGCATTGTAAAATGTCTTTGCATGTGTATGCACACACATACATATATACATAAACTTAGGTGCATGAAAAACCTTAAGACATAACTACATATCACTTATATAATATTTATATAATACCTGAAGTTTTATATAAATGTTACATATAATATATATAACACTGTTTTATATGTATTATATGTAATATATCTAACACATAAACCTTAAGTTTTATATATTTTATATATAACACTTTTTGTTTTATATGTATATTACATATAACATGTAACACTTTATGTTTTACATACATGTTATATATAACATGTTATATATATTATATATAAAACACATTGAATTTTTTATATAACTTATAGGTAATACCTTAAGTTTTATAAATGTTATATATAATACCTTAAGTTCTACAATATATCATAATCTAAATTTATACACATAAACAAATTTACAATGTAAACATGTATTCAGGTTATAAAATAATATATAAGGGGCTTTGCAAATCTTAAAACACTTTGTAAATACTAGTATAAATATGAACTATTGTCATAATGTCAATTAAGTCAGGAACCATTAAACTCATGCCCATATTGATCAAATTTCTTCCCTGTGATACTTTTTTGGAGGTAGGGCAGTGTCCCAGTCTGGGTCTATGTTTTCAGTGGTGAACCTCCTCCAGGGGAGAGAACTTCTACCAGTGAAGCTTGAGAGCTTCTCTGCCTCTTAGGCCTTAGAGAGTTGTCTGGGGGCACTGAGAGGTAAAAAAGTTTGCTCAAGTTTCTGAACAGTGGTGGGACTTAAACCCAGATCTTCTTGACTCCAAAGACAGCCCTACTCTTATGACACAGTTAAAGCTGTAGCATTAAGAGTTTTAAACAGAACTCCTGTAGGGTATCTCATAATATCTTTATATCTACCCTTTGTGATAAGTGCTTTCATTGTCCCCATTTTCCAGAAGAGAAAAATGAGGCTGAAGAGATGAAGTGACTCGCCTAGTGTCCCATAGCTAGGAAGTATCTGAGATGAGATGTGAACTTGTCTTCCTGACTCTTAAGTCCAGTCCACTCTCCACTATGCCATTCAGACTTCCATCAATGCTGATAATTCCAGGTAAGCGAAAGTATAATAATAATTATTATTATATAAGAGTAAAAGAGAGGTCCAAGCAACCTAAAAGGATGAATTTGAGGGGAAATTGGGTTTGGGGAGGGGGATCAGAAAAATTTTCATGGAAGAGGGAACATCTAAAATGGGCCTTGAAGGAAGGGATTGACCTCAACAGATGGTGAAGGGCTGGGTCCATTCCAAGCACCTGCCTGGCACACGGTAAACACTCAACAAATCTTGCTAATTGACTAAGCATGCAGGTCAATATGGGCAAGGGCATGGAGCTGAAGGCAGAGGAGGAGAAAGAAGAGGAGAGGGAGGAAGGAAAGGAAAAGGAAGAGGAACCTCCCACACCAAAGGTATCTCTACTTTTGCTACTCCATGTGGCAGAGTGAAAACACCCTTCCTTTAGTTGGCAACTCTCTGTTGATAGTTTACCAGGTAAGGTAACATTGACAGATGAA
Source organism: Bettongia penicillata ogilbyi (assembly GCA_023548195.1). NCBI lineage: Eukaryota > Metazoa > Chordata > Mammalia > Diprotodontia > Potoroidae > Bettongia > Bettongia penicillata. The sequence continues at coordinate 499,847 of JAJHZJ010000149.1, forward strand.
GGGGAGTTCCCCCACCCCCTTTCCATTGCAACCAAAGGCTGCCACATTGGCCAGAGGCCTTTGTCTTTGGACAGAAAGCTTCCCTGACTGGGTTTTCCATTATGCCCATCAGAGAATGAAAATGTAATAAAATGGAAACTAACAGCCTCTTCTTGGATCAAAAGCATGGCAGGAGGAAGGGAAGGTTTGCCATCCACTGCTAACATACTGACCCAGAATGCAAAATGTTCAAGGAAGACCTTTAGCAGGGTCTTGTCCCTGGCTGTTGCCCCTACCATTAGAGACTGGCTATCTGACGTGCAAGGCTCAAAGAAGCAAGTTAATTCAGTAGCAGCTACAGCTTTTAGTCATGAAGTGGACCAAATTTATTTGAATATTTTATCACATATACATTTAAGATCACTGTGCAATTCAAATTACTGTAACTATTGATTCCTGGCTGCAGCTGAAACCCCAAGAGTGACCATATCTCTCCCTGTAGCCTAGTGAAGATGCCTTTCCCATTCAAGCAAGAAGGGGACAAGTCAAGAACTCTTAACATTTTAAACTAGACTTTTTAGAGCCAGTTAGATGATATAATGGCTAGAGGGAAGGAGTCAGGAAGACCTGGTTCAAATTCTTCCCCTGATATTTCCTAGCTCTAGTGACCCTGGGCAAATTTCTCTCAGCTTCAGTTTCCTCATCTGTAAACTAGAAATAATCACAGCCACCTACCTCCTAGGGTTGTTGTAAAAATCAAATTGGATTATATTTGTAAAGTACTTTATAAACCTTAAAGTATTATATAAACGCTAGCTATTGTTGTCATTTATTATTTGTCCAGTGATTCTACACAAAATAATTGTGTCCCAGACCTAGTAGGGGAGACCCCCGAATGTGTCCTGGTTTCCAAGCTGTCTCCCTCACTTTGAAACTAAACTTTTGATTGATTCCTGACTCTCCTGTCTCTAGCCTGCTTTGTTCAGTTCCATCCACCCATTGGTTAGATAGAACTGGCATTCTACCTGTTTGACAGTTGTTTTCTGAAAAGAAAGGGGGGGAATTTATTTTTAAATCAAGAGGGGGATGGGGCTTTGACTCCCCCTAGTCACTATGCTATGTCTCAAAAATGACCATGCCTGTAAACAGAGGCACAAAAGAAACCTCCCCTTACTGTGATCTGAACTGGCAGAAAACTTCCTGGCATTTTCTGTAAGGGAAGAGCTAAAGAAAGGGTCACCTGGAGGCATATTTGAATCCATCAGAGCAAACACTTCAGATGGAAAGCTGCTAGCTGCTGATCTGGAGTGACAAGAGCCTTTGCCTCCTAATTAAACCCAAGACTACAGTCTCTGCAGATCAGTCAAGCCCTCAGCAATATCAGAATTTCCCATTTCAAATATATTACTGTCACCAAGCTCCTATCCTGGGCTCACTAGCAAATTAGCCTAGGGAAAAGAGCTTCTCCTTGGAAGATCAGGCAGGATTTTAACCATTGAGTGGCAGCTTGGTGTGGTGGATAGTCAACAACCTGTCAAAGTCAGGGTTCAAGTCCTCTGACTGTGGGACTCTGAGCAAGTCACTGAACATCTCTGGGCTCCAGATAACTCTATAAAATATAAAGCACAGAGGTGTTCCCCCACATTGATATGGGGCGTTTCCTCATCTGAGAGTTCTCTATACTAAAGAGATGACAGGTCCTGTCTCCATTCCCATGGAAATATGCATTCAGTGTTTGGTTGTCAACAGAAGTAAAAAGGAAGACTCCTATTCATGCATAGATTACAGAAAATTTCCAGGACCTAGAATTAGGAGACCTAGGCTCTAGTTCCACGTTTAGCATTTATTGGCTATGGGACCTTTGGCAAACACTTTCCTTCAGAGATACTTCATCTGTAAGATGAAGGCAATATTTCAACCATCTACTTCGTTGACTTGTGAGGAGATTGCTTTGTCAGCCTCCAAGTCCTACTGAAATGTGTTACTGTGTATACAATAAGGATAGTAAAATCCATCTGAAAATTAGAGTGGCATTATGGGCAAAGTGCTAAACTTGAATTCAGAAAGCCCAGAGTCTAATTGCTGCCTGGTATGCTCATTAGCTGTGTGCCCCTGAGCAATGTACTCAACCTCTCACTTCCCTATCTGTAGAATGGACATAATAATGGTACTAACCAACCAAGGTAGATAATAGGTATTAAGCATGCGGTAAACTTTAAAGTATCTGCTAATGTTAGTTATTAGTATTATTACCTGTTTAATCACAGAACTTTCTCCCTATTCCCCTCCCCTTTTAAGGACACTCTTCTCCAAATGCCTAATTTCTCAATGAAAAACCTAATTAAGTCTTTCATTGGTATTCTCTCTGATAGTATTCATGCAAATAACCAAATTAGGTCTTTAACATCTCTATCCCCAAATACAGTCTTTCCCATACCAGGGCCCTGTATACTTATAGTACAAGCTCATCAACTGCACACTTGCCCTGGAACCCACCAAATCACTCAACCCTTTATTTTCCATTCCATGATTCTTACTTTACCACCTATAGACCCATTTCTCTGTGTTCTCTACAGGACAAACAGTAGCCCTGAAGCTACTATAAAGCCTAGGGAAGAGCAAATGCCTATTTTCTATTTAGTCTCCTATTCACACAACCCCTTCTCCTACAAGCATTCCAGTACATAATGATAGGGCTGTTGTAAGCAAGGCAAGATGCAAGTAAAAGAAATTTTTTTTAAAGAAAAGGCACTGTAAAAAATAAGGCCATATGCTTAGAGCTTGTTTGTTAAAGAAACTGTGTTCAGCAGCCTTGTCTGTTAAGGAAACTGAGATACAGAAAAAGAGAAGAAACTTATCCAAGGTCACATTGATTATAAGTAGAAATGCCAATGCCAGTCTCATCATAGTACCATATTAGAAAGGTCTTTTCCTCATTAATCATGACGATGGAGCTGTGAATTGGTACAGTCATTCTAGAAAGCAATTTGGAATTGTATAAATTAAGTGACTAAAACATCCACACTCTTTAACCTAGAGATTCCACTGTTAGATATATACTCTAAGAAGGTCACTCACAAAAAGAAGTCTCCTTATGCAACAAGATATTTATGGTAGCACTTTTGTGATAGCAAACATCTGGAAACAATGCAGATGTCTATCAACAGGGAATAGCTGAACAAATTGTGGTACATGAATGAATGAAAAAGTCCTCTGTTGTAAGAGATGTGGGTCATGATGAATAGCAGAAGAAGGGAAAGATTACATGAACTGATAAAAAAGAAAAGTTAGCAAAGGCAGGAAAGCAGTAACACAACGACCAGAGATATCAGAAGAAACCTCCCCTTAGTCCTTTGCAGAATTTGTGATGCCCAAGTGTGGAATGTTGCATAAAATATCAGAGTTTTTTTAAAATGTATTGATCAGTTTTCCTGAGGGTTTTTTGCCTTCTTTCTTTAAAAAAATTCTTCTTTATAAGGGAAGGCTCTTTGGGAAAAGGAGAGGAAGAATATAAAAATCTTGGCAATGTAAAAGCAAAAGATACCAATAAAATCTAAATTTTTAAACTAAAGTGCTTGCTTAAAGGTGTCTTTATTTAGCCCAATTGAGATAGCATTAAGTTATACCTACAAGCTATCCCCACTTCAATTCTTATGAAGTTTTTTTGTTTGATATGGTCCTGGTACAGGACCATTGAGCAATAAATTGACTGCTAATCGCCTATTTTCATTCAGATGCCTTAATGATCAAAATAATGGGTCCAATCAAGTCCAATTAATCATGGACGACTGGCTTGTTATCATCCTGAAAGCTGTCAGTCCAGGTTATTTAATAGATCTGGTCATAGAGAAGCCAGATGATGTGAGATGATTACTGGTGAGCAAGTATTTGAACCTTTAAAAGTCATAGCTGTCGGGGCAGGTAATGAGACTGGTAACAGGAACTGTAGGCTGGTTGCCTAGTGTAGATCAATCACTTGATTATCCTTGTTTCTCAGTATATCCATCTGGAAAGGTAGATTAGACTACCTACCGGAAAATCTTTGAAAGGAGCTTTGGGTAAAAGAAACCCAAACACAGAGACAGCAGAGCTTTAATCATTTGCTAACCACTAACATGGCACAAAGAAAATCCATTGTTAAGACAGTGTTTGACAAGCAGTTCAAGGAACAAACATAGAAATGACCCACCAGTACCTATATTTGGGGCTAATTATATAAATGGACTATATCTATCCCAGAACTAAGTAGGAGATAAAGAGGTTGGATTACCTTTAGGAAATGAAACAGGTCTTTTTGATGACACCAAGATTCTCTATCAAACAGAAGTCTGTCTTTAATATATATATATATATATATAAACTATCACTGTGAGGATATATATATATCCTCACACTGATAGTTTTATGACCATGAGACTTGGAATACCACAATTTTCAAAGAATTAAAGTTAAGCGTCTCCCAAGGAGAAATGGAGAAGTATTTGAGCATGAGTCAGTCAGTTCACAAGCATTTTTTAAGCACTTTACTATCTGCCAGGATAGAACATATTACAAAGATAAAATTATTCAGACAAGAAGCATAAAGAATAAAATAAAGAAATAAAGAAAAAATAAAGGATATCCCAAATGTCTTGGTGGAGTTTTTAAAACTTGAATAGTATTAGCATATTTAATAGCATTAAAAGTATTAAAGCTTTAATTTCTTAAATTCCACTAAAACATCTGGGACACCCTGTATATGGATTGTTCATATAGCAAGGACATGGCAAAGAACCCCAAATCCACGTCATGTAAAAATCAGTTGAAGAAACTGGAGATGGTTAGCCTGGAGAAACAAAGACTCAAGGGACATAATAGCTATCTTCAAGCATTAGAAGAGATGTCATATGGAAGTAAAATTGGACTGTTCTGTTGGGCCCAAGATGGCAATACCAGGGGCAATAAGTAGAGATTCTAGAAGTCAGACTTAAGCTATGTGCCAAGTAAAACTTCCTAACCATTAAAATTGTCCAAAAATACACTAGGTTGTCTCAAGAACTAGTGAATTTCCCATATTTGGAGTTCTTTCAGCAGAGGTTGAATGACCATTTGTTGAGTATGTTATGGTAGTGTTTCCTGAGGTCTCTCACAAGACAGTATTATGGTTCATATTCAGGATTGGAACAAAATGAGACATTCCTGGTCTAACATTTAACAAAAAGAAGTTTACTTAACAAGGCCACAGAAAAGATACTCAGCCACAATACAACGTTGTGTCTATTACACCTAGATCCTTCCTTCCACATTTGTTACAGTGTCCTGCCTAATCATTAGGGTATATCAAGCCTGGAGAACTCCCAACTTCTCATATGCGGGGATATTTTGCTTAAGAATTTTTTACCAAAAATTTACATCAGCGATTTGATCTTTAGTCCTCTGGACCAAGAAGCTTTTACTACTTTTCATGGAAAAACTTGGCAACCCTACATGAGGTAGCTATTGCCTCTACTGTATGGGGACTCCTTTGTGGATATGGATGGTATTAAATGGCTGTAGAGATACCTCATCTCTAAAATTCTATGGTTCTGTTGACATATTTTTTTATTCAAATGCTACAAAGATATGATATATGGTGTAGGAGAAGTAAACATGGTGCCCTCCGCCCCCGATGAATCTAAGGTCCAGCATCCATCAGTGTCTCATTCTCACCTCTTATTGTAATCAAAAGATAACCACTAAAAGTGGAAGATTCCAGAGCCCTGGGAAAGTTCTGGCCCAATGAAAAGATTTCTTTAAGTGAGAGTAGCTCTCTTCAGATGATAAAGCCTTTATCTACATACTAAGATGTATACATCTATACCTAAAAATATACATTTTTCTCTAACTAGTATATTATTTTTCTGGTTTTATGAATAATCGTTTTTCTTTTCTTCATTTCCCACAATGTTACTTTGAATAATGTTTAGTTGATGAATACTTCCCTACGAACTTGTATATAAGGAGATTCTCATATCATGCTCTGGGTAGATTGCCAAACATCTTGCAACCTGCCCCCACTGGCCAGAATAAACAGTTATTTGATTCACTCTTAATTTACTCCTTACTGTTATAATGCAACCCCAATCTCAAAACCCCAGATTAGTGAAGGGAAGACTCTCTTTGATCCCTAAAAAATTCCACTAAAAATTGAAAAGAACCTAGTTACAGCTCTAACTATAGTGACATATAAGGATAGAAATATGTACTGGAGGACAAGCAGGATCATGTAGAAATCTGCTGTCCATTCTCACTAGTCCTGAAGTGATTGTCCCACTTAGCCAAGCCAGCCAGGGCATTCAGCTTCCTGCACTCTGGGGTATTCTGGGTACTAGGACACCACAGGACATTTCTCTAAAACTTGCCACTGCACCCCCCTTCAAAATGTTTTTATACCCCCAGTGAAGGACTAGATGGAGAAATACTTGCTATGTCTTTGTGATTTTTCTCTTAGGAAAAGCATATTCAGATACTTCAGATAGAAGCATGAAACAAAGAAAACTTAGAATATTCGGAACATGATTGATCTCTGGCTTCACTTAAGATTCAGTTCAAATGCCACCTTCTCTACAATGACTCTCCCAGGTCCCTCAAGTTGAAAGTGCATTCCTCTCTAGGGTTATCTTCCATTTACTCTGTATTTGGTGTATATAGTGGCTTACATTTTATCTCCTCCAATATAATGTGAGTTTCTTGAAGAAAGAGGAAAATTTTGCCTATTTCTGTATCCCCATTAGTTAACACAGTGCCTAGAACATAGTAAGGATTTAATAAACACTTATCAAATGATTGATTGATCCATGGAAAGTGTCTTCAAGATCTAGGCCAAATGTCACACTAGGGATCGTGGCTTCAGGCTTTTGGAGTCAATCCACAGATTTGTGTCACCTTCTATGATGACTGGAAAAGGAGGTGAGCCAAGTAAGTCAATAGGCATGTTAAGTAACTACTATGTACTAGATGTTGGGTATACAAAGAAAAGCAAAAGTCATTACATTTAAGGAGCTCACAATCTAATGGGGGAGAAATGTGTTGAGTAAAGCCAAATGGCAAGAGCCCAGGATAACAAATAAATAGACTGAGTGTTTCACTGGGCTGTCCATGAAATATTAAATGAACCAGAGGAAGTTTTCCAGCACACTAGATGGATCTGCTGTGGGAGATTTATATAGGGACAATGCTATGAATTGCATGCAATGAAATGGTTTAAAAGGGTTACAAAATGTGCCAGGGGAAGGTGCTCATCTTGATGAGCTCACAGATGCAATGGAGCATCTAATTATAAATCAAGCTACATTATATAAAGTAGAATATTAGGAAATATTAAATCACTAATTGTAAAGATGTCACTAGCTTTCTCAAAGGATATAAGAGGAGCCATAGGTGTTAGCCAGATGTGATTTCCACTTGAAAAATTCCACCTCCTTAATGCAGGGGAAAGTATCAAAAGAGGCAATATTCAACGATTCTCTAAATAAACCTTGGAGGAAAATGCCCAACAAATAACTGGGTAGGTTGTTTCTACTTGTCTGAAGCCTCCCTCTGTTCATTACATCCACCTAATCAGGATGGTCTCTTTCAGAGAAAACTTCCAGTTTCCAAGTTTTTACTTTGGCTGCTGTGGACTGAATTATGTGGTGTCTTCACTGATTTGCTAGAGAATCTGATTGCATGTTAAATTATTCTGGATCATAACTCGAGAAAAAGAAATATTAGATAGTTTTTTCCCTTTGGGAACAAGATGCATGCAAAGTTCTGACATTTATGTGGTAACCTGATTTTATGGGAAACCGGACCAGCACAGTGTTAATTCACAGTCCTACCCTGTGCCATAATACATTCCAAGATTTTAGATAAGTAATTGTATGAACTGATTGAAAACTGGTGGCTGTGAAAATGGAGCAATTGAATCAACTCTCCCTAATCTGATCTATTAAGCAGGGAATCTCCTACAAAAAAAAAAAAAAAATTGATCCTTAAAATCTTGGCTCTAGACTAACTTTTCACTCTACCAAAGCACCCATTTGAAAAGTGAAAATTTCACTAAAAACCATTTAAGTTACTTGTTATCTACAAAAAATACTTGCACGATTTTTCTTACTACTCCCTACCTGACTAGCTAGCTGTTTTGATGTCATGGAGACAGTTCTCAAACTAAATTTTAACTACCTTTTAAAACTAGGAGAAAAAAAAACATTGTGGGCTCTACTTAGTGTTAATGATCTTATAAAAGTAGTCATTATTCAGAATGTAGCTAATTATGCTAATTGCCTTCCCAGTCATCAGAGCTGTTTCCGTTACGGAATGCAACTCTTTAGTATCTTAGATCTAATGGTGGAGTTGGAGTTTGATCAGGAATTCCATTATGTTCTCACATTCAGCCTCTGTCCAGCTCAGGCATTAATTGAAGTGAAGCTGAAAATAAGAGAATTTTACCCTCTCTACCTAGCAAAGGTTATACGGCCTTTCTATTTCAACTTCAACCCTCAGGCAAATATGGTCTTGGGGAAAGAACATTGGTCAAGGAATCAGGAGGCTTGCATTCTGGTTCCAACTCTGCCTTTAATCAGGTCACTGAGCAATTATTAAGTAATTAATATGTCATGGGAAGACAAAGGAAAGGGTAGGGGAAAGTTAGTGCCTGATCTCAAGGAGCATATATTCTAACGTGATAGGCAACATATACATATCAAGGTAAGCCTTGTAGGAAACCAAAGAAACTATTTGGTAGAGGAGTGGGGCAGGGCACATCAGGCATGGGGTGCCAGCCAGTTCCAAGGCACAGAGATGGAAGATGAAGTGTCATTTTCAAGGAAATGCAAGTCAGGGAGTATAGATGGATCATAGAGTACACAGAGGAAAATAAGGCATCAGAAGGCTGAAAGGGCAGAAAGGAGGCAGTTTATGAAGAGTTTTAAATGCCAAACAGAGGACTGATCCTGGAGAAAATAAGGAGCTACTGGATCTCACTTGCAGGGTGAGAATGGGGAATGCATGATGTGGGGTTAGGTACATGTTTAGAAAAATCTCCTTTGCAGTTGAGTAGAAAATAATTTGGATGCAGAGACTTGGAGCAAGAAATTCAGAAGACTGTTATATTAATCTAGGGGAGAGGTAAAGACTATCTAAACCAGAGCAATGGCTCTATGAATGGAGAGATGTATAGTAGAGATATTGCAAAGGTAGTGTTGACAAGATAAGTTGGCCAATGAGCCCAGTCCTTCAGAGTGTGTGAAGAATGCTCTACTGAGATAATCTCCACTTGAACTTGGGCAAGGACAGATATTGTCTGTTAATCACATAATAAAAAGGAGCCTTTATAAAAACTATTTTTATTTATTTTTAACATTCTTTTTTTTTTGAGTTCCAAATTCTCGCCCTCCTACCTGCCTCTCCCCCACCAACTGAGAAGGCAAGTCATATGATGTTAATCACATATGTGAAATCATGCAAAACCTATTTTCATATTAGCAATGTTGCAAAAAGAATTTTAAAGCAAAAGAAACAAAGAATTTGAAAAAATATACTTCAATTGGCACTCTGAATTCATCAGTTCTCTCTCTGGAGGTAGATAGCATTTTTTTGTCATGAGTCCTCCAGAACTGTTTTGGATCATTTATTGATCAGAGTAGCTATGCCTTCTACAGTTGATCATCATCATAATATTACTGCTACTGTGTACAGTGATCTCCTGGTTCTGCTCACTCCCTTCCTGTTCAGTCATATCTGACTCTTTGTGACCCCATTTGGGATTTTCTTGGCAAAGAGACTGAAGTGATTTGCTCTGTTCACTTCACTCCACACTGTTTCATATGAGTTTTCCCAGGTTTTTCTGAAATCATCCTGTTCACCATTTCTTGTAGTACAATAGTATTCCATCACAATCTTGTTCCATCACACAACTTGTTCGGCCATTCCCCAACTGATGGGCATCCCCTCAATTTCCAATTCTTTGCCACCCCAAAAAGAGCTGCCATAAGTATTTTTGTACACATAGGTCATTTTCTTTTTTCTTTGATTTCTTTGGCATACACTCCTGGTAGAGGGATTGCTAGGCCAAAGGGTAGGAAAAAAGAAACCTTTTTGATTAGTAAAAAGTGTCACAAAAACTTCCTGAAGGAAATAGTGATCCACAATGTCAAGTGCTGCCAAGGGATCAAGAGTAGGATTAAGAGAAAATCATGAAACTGGCAATTAAGAGAGATCACCAACATTGTAGAAGAAAGCTTTTGTTATTGTTGCTGCTGATCAGTTGTTTTTTTCAATCCATTCTGACTCTTCATGGCTCCATTTGGAGTTTTCTTGGCAAAGATACTGGAGTAGTTTGACATTTCCTTCTCCTGCTCATTTTACAGATAAGGAAATTGGGACTAACAGTGTTTAAGTGACTTGCCCAGGGTCACAAGGCTAGTAAGTATCTGAGCCAAGATTTGAATTCAGGAAGATGAGTCTTCCTGACTCCACGGCAGGCATTCAAATCAAGAGGCTAAAGACTAGATGACAATAGAAAGAAGGAAGAGAAGAAGTAGAGGGATGCATTATAAAAGGCTTTCTCCAGTTATCTAGCTATGAAGGAGAAGAATGATAGAGGACAATAATTAATGTGGATTGGAAGATCAAGAGAGAGTTTTTTAAGTTCGGAAGAAACATGGATATGTTTATAGACAGAATAGAATGTACCAATAGATAGACTGGAAATAAAAGAGAGCAAGTATGATAGTGGTGGCAAGAGGAGAGGGGATCAAAGGTTTAGGGATGTGCGTTGGCAAGGAAGATTTCTTTTTCATCTTGCGACCTGGATTGGTGTACTACACTTAAAGAACTAATAATGCATTGTAGTCATGTTGGTATTGGTGAATTAAACTGATTTGCTATTGACCAGCACCTTATTTGGAATGCTTATGATAGAAAACCAATTGGGTCCATCATGACAATGTCTTCTCCCTTCCCTTCTTCCCCTCTAGCTAGCAGAGAGAGATCTCTGCATGATTAGAGACAAGAAGGAGAAATGTATATAAAGAGGGTGCCCTGTCCACCACATAACAGTGTCCTTCATGTTGCACAGAAGAATGAGATAATGTATGTGAAGATATCAAGTTCCTGAGATACTCTATTAGACCAAGTTGTTACTATGCCTTCTCCTTCAACCAGAGAAAGGTCAAGATGTCATGAACCCACAAAGAACACCCAAGAGGTGTGTGTGTGTGTGTGTGTGTTTGTGTGTGTGTGAGACATAGTAGGTGCTTAGTAATTGCTTTTTGATTGACTAATGTAATAGGGGAGGAGCTTACCAGAAGATCCCTGATCAAATTATTTCCCCTCAGCCTAGTTGATAAAATCAAAGAAGATAAAAGGCAGGTAACAGAGATAATGTGGCGTTAAGGTACTAAATGACCTTTAATAATAATAGCTAGCATTTTTATAGAGCTTGGGATAGATGTGGACTCGGGCCAGGCCAGATCTGAAGTCTAAGGATAATGTCATAGTTTCCAAAGCTGTGTAGAAGGTACAAGTCACAGGCTCCAGTGGTTGGTGTCCATCACTGATGAATACACAAATAGATAGGTAGCTTCATGCAAAAATCCTCCTAGCACATTAAAAGTGGGAAAGATTTGGCATTCATCTTTGTACCTGTTTCCAGTACTGTCATTGATTTCTTTTGCTCAGTACCATTCTTTCCATTTGAAGATCGGCTGTTTAGGAGATTGTTCTAATGACAGTTTTTGATGGTTTTCTTTTTTAAGTGGGGCAGAAAACAACATGGGGCAAGCAAAAAGTACTGGCTCAGTAGCCTGAGAGTCTAAGTTTGACTCATGACTCTATTTTGATTATTCATATGACTTCAGATGAGTCATTCCAACTTTCTGGACCTCAATCACCCTATCTGTGAAATGAAGGGTTGTATCAAATGACCTCTGTGGTCCCTTTTAACACTCTCTCTCTCTCTCTCTCTCTCTCTCTCTCTCTCTCTCTCTCTCTCTCTCTCTGTCTCTGTCTCTCTCTCTCTCCTGCTCTCTCTGTCTCTCTCTTTCTCTGTCTCTGTCTCTCTCTGTCTCTGTCTCTCTCTGTCTCTCTGTCTCTGTCTCTCTGTCTCTCTCTCTCTCTCTCTCTCTCTCTCTCTCTCTCTCTCTCTCTCTCTCAAGAATTCTCACTTTCCTCATGCAATCTGGTCACCTGCATCTAATTTATGGGTTTTGAACAATCCAAACCAATGGTTATTGCTGTCACAATTCACCATCTGTAGCTGCATCTGTAAGGGTCTAAGGGTCTAACATTTGCAGATATGTTAATTGCAGGAACAAACATGAGACACAAACAGTCAAGTGAGAGTCAGCCCTTCATACGGGCTCCATTTTACTATTAGACAAATTATCATCATTTTTTTTCCAACTTCATTGTTTCCTTCACATTTGTCAGGATAAGATCTAAATGATAAAACAGGAGAGATAGCAGGACCTCTCCCCCAGGCCCTCCAGAGAACACCTTCCAGACAGACAGCAGTCCCCTTTTTTTCCCCACACATATGGCACAGAATGGTTTCACAGAACTACTATTGCTGTTTCTCTTGGGACCTGTCAGTTTTCCAGAGATTCATCCACTGGGCAATCATGCAGAACACAGCAGCCAGCCATGGACTTGTTTACAGCATCAGCAGCTCTCCTTCTCCCATGCTTCACCTGGATTTCAGGGACTGGATTCCTGCCAATGCATGTCACTGAGGAGGAAATTACCTGGAATGAGAAAGGCACTATGGTTTAACATGTGCTGAGAGAGATAACATGATGGCAACCCAAAACAGGGAATTTGACATAGAGCTTGTAGGTTTGCTTGTGTTCTTTAAGGGTGATGTGTGTATGCATCAAAGAACCCTGCCCCTTCCCTCTTGAAAACAGCTGCCACAGCCATGGAATTATAATGATCCATCTGTGCCAGTTGGGTTTGTTGAATTCCCTCTTCCTCAGCTGCCTGTTCCACAACTCACTTCCCAAATGGATTGTAGCCCGATTCAATTACCATCGCTCTTCTGATGATTCTCAGTTATACTTATCCTGCCCTGACTTCTCTGTTGACCTTCGGTCTTGCATCTCCAACTGCCTACTGGACATCTGAAACTAGGTATTTCTAACTTCAGACATCTTTAAGTCAATATTTCTCATAGATGGCTCAACATGTCCAAAACTAGATTCTTTATCTTTCCCTCAAAAACCACCCCTCTTTCTAACTTTACTATTATCAAACTTACCACTATTCTCCCACTCACTAAGGTTCACAATGAAGGTATCATCCTCAATTCCTCACTCTCTTAGCCCCTGTAACTAATCAATTGCCAAAGCCTGTGGATTTCACCTTTGTGACCCTCTTCTCTCCTCTGACACTGCCACCACCCTGGTGTAGGATCTCATCATATCATGCCTGAATTATTATAATAATCTACTGCTTGATCTCCCTTCCATATGTCTTTGCCCAAAGTACAGGTCCAACTATGTCACCATTATACATAAAAAATTCCAGTGACTACATATCTCCAAGATCAAATATAAAAATCTCTGTTTAATGGTCAAAGTCCTTCATACCTTGTTCCCCCCTACCTCGCCACCTCTCTGGTCTTCTCATACCTTACAACACATCTCTCCCCACAAATTCTGTGATTCATTGACAGTGGCTTTCTTGATACTTCTCAAGGAAGGCTCTTCATCTCCAGACGCTGGGCATTTTTAGTGAAATGAATGGAACTCTCTCCCTCCTCTTCTCTGTCTTTTCCAAACTTCCTTCAAGTCCCAATAAAATCTCACTTTCTCCAGGAAGCCTTTTCCAAACCCCTTAATTCTGGTTCCTTCCCTCTGTTGATTATTTTCAATTTATCTTATGTGTATCTTGCTTTACATAGTTTCTTACATGTTGTTTCTCCCATTAGCCCATGAACAATTTTAGAACAGGGACTGTCTTTTCCTTTTCTGTGCATCCCCCAGCACTAACACAATGCCTGGCACATGGTAGACATTTAATAAATAATTATTGACTGAGTGATCAACTTTTGCCCTTGGAGCCCTACACTTCTCACTGGTGACTGCTTCTAACTTATTTTGAGGAAAACCCTAGTCAGGCTTCATTCCGTTCCATCCTCTCTGACCATCTTCTCCACATCTGACCTCTTGTCTCACTCCTCCTCCTGACCACTTGTCTCATCAGTCCTGTTCATACCTTTTCCTTTGGCTCCTTCCCTCTCTAGTTACAGGACCAGGAACTACCATCAGGTCAGCATATACCACCACTGTTTCTAGAGGTTGTGTGTCGATGAGCTCCCATAGGACTCCACTCTTTTTCCCTGTAACTTTGCAGACCGAAGTTGGCCACTATTCTTTTATTTGAATTGTTTCCATCACCAGAATGTCAACTCCTTGAAGGCAGGATCTGCCTTTGATTTTATAGGTTTCCCCAGTATTTGGCACATTGCTTATCACATAGTAAGAACTTTTTCATTCATGCTTTTTCATTCTCCCTTTTTTGCAGAGGTGGGGGACTATGGATATGAAATAGCATACCTACAGTTAGAAGTAATTGGTATGTTGATTGGTTTAACCAGTGCTTGCTTCCCCTTTCTTTTTCATTCTTTCTTACAAGAAGAAAGGGAGAAGAGGGAGAAATAGGTTTAAAAATAAAAGCAAAGTAAAAAAACAAATTATATCAATAAAATTAGATTTTTAAACATTTTAAAAGAAAGAATAAAACAGTCACTGGACTTTATCTTGACATAGGTTAGCAAGGGTTTCAAAGAAGAGTATTTTTATAATTATGTCATGAGCAAGCACTTTAGTCACACCAAGAGGCACTGTTTTCTTTCAACCACCTCCCCCAAGAAACACTCATTCTACTTCATTAAGGCCCATAATATGACTCTCCCTTCTCTATCAAAAGCTATTACAAAGGTTTGCACAAACCAGAGAGAAAGCATTTCCCCGATGGCCCAGGGTGAGACACCTCTTAAGCCCTCTCTGATGTCAAATCCTCAGTACAAGTGCCAACCATAGCTGGGAAGTGATGAGCCCGAAGTGCTTATGGATTTCTTCTTTAATAAAAAAAAAAAAAAGGTTTTAGAGTCACTAAAGAAATCACTCCCAGAAAAAATAAAGGAGACAAAGATAGGAATTCTGGGCATCTAAAGTTCAGGATGTAAATTCTATCCTGCTTTAAGGTATTCCTCTAATGGATACATGCAAAGTAATGTCAGCATCTTCTTGTCTCACAGAGGTCTCCAAAGTCGAGGCTGAGGTTTTATCCCAAGGTGTGGGTCATCAATCAATCAGAAAGTGAGATGATTGGTCATATCCCATTCTGTCCTCTCTTCCTCCCCCGTAACCAAGCATGGTCTTGTCTCCAATACAATTACAATATGCTCCCTCCCCCCCTTCACCTCTTTCCTACTCAAACCCTTTTCACAGCTAGCCTTCCATAACTATTACAGGCAAGAATTCCTCATAGTGGGAAGGATATAACTGAAACTAATCCAAGACTAAATTAGCATTAATTAACTTAAAGGCTTCCTAACAATTGAGTGTTTAATTGGCTTCACAGTTCTTCTGAAAGTACTAGAGGGGATGTCTCTAGAAGGTGTATATTTTTCCCAAAAGAGAATGATGAGCTCCTTAAGAGAAAAGATTGTTTTATTTTTGTCTTTGTGTTTCCAGAGCCCAGCACCATGCCTGGCAGACAGTAGGTGCTTAATAAATAATTACTGCTTTTGTTGGTATATTGGATGCATCCATCACACATAGATGTCATATTTCACAAATGAAATTGCATTTATTGATAGTAAAGCTTGTGTTTTCCTTGCTTGGGTTGGGGGAGGGCATGGATAGTAGAGTTCCACTAGATTTATTTTCTCAAGAATTGGCACTTATGACATTAGTCTTATTCCAAGAGGTTTGATCTTCAAGGCCTGTCCTTCAGAGTCCTGTTCAAACCCTTAGGGGCCTTGTATCTGCAATTTTGATAGTGCCAAGTGGGCACTAGCTGGCATTGTTACCAGGTAAGTGGTACAGACTTCAAGAACAAAGATTTCATTATAATAAGCACTGAACTAGGAACTGAACATGAAAAGACAAAAATGAAGCAGTCCATGTCCTCAAAAAACATTCTACGCTATTTAAGTTGGGGGTGGTGAGGGAGAAGGAAAGAGAGAAATAATATGTACTTTCTGGAGACTCCCCATGCCTCCCAGAGGGAACTCTGAAGTCATTAGATGTTCAATTTCCAGGAAGCCATTAAAATAACCAATTCCAGCACTGAGATTTCTCTCTTTGAATTTAAATAATATTTACTAAAGTCATAATCAAAAAGTACAGATTTGACCATACCATCTGTCCCCTTATTCAACAAATTCCAATGGTTCCCTATTACCACCAGTAATTACCTATTATGCTCCATTTGACATTTAATTCCTCACCAGCAGACTCCAACCCACCTTTCCAGTCTTCATTATATATTAGCCACTTTCTCACACTCTTTGGCCAGCCAGACTGTCCTTGCCCTCTCTTACATGCAACATTCCATCTCTACACCTTTAAATCTGCTATCTCTTGTGCCTAAAATTCACTTCCTTGTCACATCTACCTCTTAAAAATCCCTAGTATCCTTCATAGCTCAACTCAAGACCAACTCCTTCATAAGACTTTTCCTGATCCTCCTCACTAAAAAATTTTTTGCATACATTTTATATGTTAAATTTGTAAATGCTTATAAGAATAAATAAAATTGAAAATTCATCACTTAGATACATTACATACTTGCATATTACATATCTGCACCTGTTGTCTCCGTAGTGTGGATGTAACCTCCTCCGGGGCAAAAATTGTTTTTACACTTTATCTTCAGCACCTGCCTATATCCTTAGTATATAATAAGGGCTTAATAAATGTTTGTGGATGAACTGATTGAGCAAGGGCAAAGTGGCAATCCAGACCACCAATTGATATGAAGCTACTGGGTAGCACCATGGAGAAAGCAATGGAGTACTGAACTAGCTGAGTGACCTTGGCTGTGCCCCCTCTTCACAGAAATCAGACTTCTCTCTGTAAATTTAAATAATCTTTGCAAGGTGATATTCCTAAAGCACAAGTCTGCCCATGTCACCCCTCCTTCTCAGCAAACTCCAGTGGCTCCCTATTACTTCTAGGCTCAGTTATAAAAATCTCTGTTTATTATTTGAACAACTTCCTAGAAATTAGAAATCTAATTTGCTTTACAGTTCTCTCAGAGTATGATAGGAAACCTTTGAAAGTTCCCCACTCCCTTGAAATGATAAGCTTTTTGAAAGGCAAGACTTCATCTTTGGTTTTGTATTTTCAGAGCCTACCACAATACTGGACACATAGTAGAGGTTTAATAAATGGTTATTGATTTGCAGTGGAATACTCAATAATCAGTGCCTCTTTTTCTTCATAAGTTAACAGCCCCTATTCCATAGAGCTGATATGAGGACCAAAGGATATATATATATATATATATATACATATATATAGATAGATATAGATATATAGTACTTTGCAAGTCTTAAAGTCCTAGCTATCATTGTTTATTAGTATTAGTATTATTTCTATATTTTTCCCCATTGAGAAGAATATGGTTCACGACAGAAATATAAATCCTCATTATTTCTATTGATGTATCAATTCTGAGCACCACCCCCACCCCATAAGCTCTTTTTTGGCTTTAGCATGGAACAGTGGACTTCAGACTAAATGAGCTACAGGGTATCTTCCAGTTCTAACATTCTCTGGCTCAAATACGTGACTGGCATTATCTGTCAAATACATGACATGAATTACCTATCTACTCGCTTCTCTAAGGCAGGCCAGTTTTATCACCCCAAGGGAACTTAGAAGCTACATAACATGAACAGTCACACTTTAAAAAGCATATACATTAGAACAATTTGGAACATTTCAGACATACCATCATTTTGAAATAATCACACAAATTTTTAGATATTATAAATTTTTAGATAATTATATAAAATAAGACCATGTTATTCCACCAGTCTACCTAGCATCCTTTCCAGTTTGAAGGAATAGGAAAATAAGACTATGTTCTCCTGATGCCGTATCAATATAACAAAGCTATTCTGCCTTTCAGGAACTAATGTTAGGATCCCAAAAGGCAAAAGTAATATGTGTCTAAATGATCCACTAAAAGCAATACAAGTGAAATGAAAAGGTCAACATTTGGAATGACTGCAGTAGAATGCATTGGATTTCTTTAGATAAAACGCTGATATAATTGGGCATTAACTTATCATAGTTCTGCCATTTTTTTTAATTCTGTGTTTTTGACCAGGATATCCAGGTATGCTCTTCCACAAATACCTGTCCTTTAATATTTATATGATCAAGCACAGTGTCTTCCTACCTCACAGAGCTTTGAAACACTTGGAGAGAATAGCCAGCTTTGAGATCATGATATGAAAAGTGCTATTGTCTTAGCTTGTCATTGTGAAAGGCTATTAGCTCATCTGTTTAAGTGAAACAGTTCTCTATAGGGAAAGATTTTGCCTCATTTAACATGTTTTAACCAAATGAGGCCCTGTAATTACTAGGAAAATGAAAGACTAATTGAAGATTACATGAGACTTATCCTTTTCATTTATTTCTTATGCAGCATTTGAACTTCTGGGAGTCCTTGCATCTCTGTTCTTCATTAAGAAGCAGGTAACACATCTGCGTCCTATTCAATAACCCTTTCCAAAGTACATGATCTTTTGATCTCTGACTTGAGGCCCAGACTGAAAAGAGCAAAATCCTTTTATTTCAGCACTGAGATTGCTTTTTGGATGGTACAATGACACTTATTCTACAGAAAGGGAAAACAAATTCATTTTAGAAAGGCCAAAAAATGAAGTAAAGCAACAAAAATAGAATGATAACTTCAATTCCATTTTATTCTAGGCACATTTACTAAACCCTACAGAGTACAAGGTACTAACTAGTCTTGATCCCAAGAATGCAAAGAATAAATTAGCCAGCATAGCCCCGGACCTCAAGAAGCTTAGTGTCTAACAGGCTATGGGAAATGATGACTGCGAAAAATCAACACCATGAAACAAAATATGATGAATGTAAGTGGTATAAAGGGATCCAAGTTGGCTTGAATAGAAGATGGTAAATAATCCAATCTGGTTGGAAAGTAGAGTAACTCAGTCAAAAAGCACTCATTACCATGTGCCAGACACTGTACCAAGCTTTTGTTATACAAAGAACTGTCTCTCTACCCTCCAGGCCCTGCCACCATGAGCTCATACTCAAATAGTAGAAACAAGATGTTTATAGTGAAAATGAAAGGCTATCTCAGAAGGGAAGGTACTAAGAGCTATTAAAAGGAGGGAAAAGGTCTCCTTCAAAAGATAGGATTTTAACTGTCTTGAAGGACACCAGGGAAGCTAGGAAACTGAGTATTAAGGATAATAGTACAAAATAAACTTGGGAAAATATATTCAAGTCAAATAGGGGAGTATTTTTTCTGCCAGCCTGCAGAGGTACTATTTTTTCCCATCCCTCTTCTGGGCTCCAATCCCACCTCTTTGAATATTTACTTGACATCTCCACCTTGATGTATGCCACAGGCAATTACAGTTCAACATGCCCAAAATAGAACCTGTTCTCTTTCCCTCTATCCCTAGTCTTCCTCCTAACTTCCATGGTTCTATTTAAGACAGGCAACCAGATTCACAATTTATGAGTAATTCATTATTGACTCTCCTTCACCCTAACATATCCAACTGTTCACCAAAGGTTATCAATCCTACTTCATCAACATTTTGCATCTATCCCTATCTCACTACTCACTAAAAGGCCGCCTTAGCCCGGATCCTTATCACCTGTCACCTGTCCTGTTGCAATAGCTTCCTGATGGGCTTTCCCACATCCAATCCCTCTCCTTTCCAATGCATTTTCCACATACCAATCAAAATTGGTATTCCTAAAGTGCCATTCTGATCACGCCATTCCAGTGCTCAAAAGATTCAAATCTCCCCTTTGCCTTTTGGAATATCTCATTTTTATACCCAGGACCTAGAACACAGAAGATGTTTAATAAATGCTTACTCTTTGCTTGTTTGCTTAGTTGACTGCACTAAATATTCAAATCCCTGTTTTTCACTTAAAACCCACCCATGATCCTGCTCCAGTCTCATCTTTCCAGCATGACTTCAGATTACTTCGTGACCCACTGTAAACTCTAGCCAAACAGCCCTCTTGCAGTTTTTTAAAAACAAAATACAATCTCCCACCTCCTTCCTTAGCTCTGTCTCTTGGAACACCTAGCTTCCATTGGCTTCAGCTTCAGAACTACTTCAAGAGCCTTTTTCTGGTTTCCCCCAGTTGCCAAACCCAAATCATTGTGTGTGTGTTTATCTGTGTGTATATGTATATGTACATATAATATGTGTTTACTTATCTCTAAGTATGTATCCCCCAGTATAATATAATCTCCTTGAGAGCAGGGACTGTGTCACCTTTTTGCTTGCCTCTCCAATACCTAGCAAAATTTCTGACACATAAAAGGTCTTTAGTAAATGCTTGCTGACTGACGATTGACTAATAAAGATTGTAATGCAATAGAAGGCAAATTGTGTAGTCAATGCCCATTTAGATAGTCAACGTCAAGTTCTTTACATGACTTAGCATAGAAATTCCAGAAGGGAGCCTGCCTGCTTAGTTGTGACGTGATACATAGAGTGATGGGTATCACCAACTTACCCATAGAGGAAGTGTTACAAGAGTGGGAGTTCAGCCATCTTTGAAAACAGCATCATTAACAACTGAAACCAAGTTATATTATAGTTGTTTGGAAGGGGAGAGTGCAGATAGAATAGCATGACTCCACTCAGTTCCAATCAGGACAATAAGGTTCAGGAAAGAGTGGTTTCCAATGAATCATAGATTGAGCAGGAAGTTTTCTGTTTGCTGATAAGTAAATAGATTGATTCAATACTGTGGTCCCCAAAGAATCTTGTGAACTGAATGAAGGAAGCATGACTCATTCGATTCAAAACCTCCTCCTTCCTTAGACAGAAAAAGTAAACTTTCAGAGACAGGAGCTCTTAGGAGGAGAGGAGGAATATTACCCTAAACTTGGAAGGAGAATTGAGTAGATAAGGACAGTATTTCAGAAATCTTTCTCTTGCCCTTGCTCCGTTTCTCTCCATTTAAGCTACAGAGCTATGGGTCTACTCCGGTTTACTCTCTTTCTCCATCTAGTAGGTCAGGAGAGCAAATGCTTGATTCTGCCTTACTAATTTTCTCCATTTCTTTGTCTTTCTGTCTCTGTCTTTACCTGTTTCTGTCTCTCTGTCTTTCTCTCTGTCTCTGTTTCCAACTGTGTGTCTCTCTTTTCTCTCTCTCTCTGTCTCTCTCTTATATATCTATATTATACAAATATGTCTCTCTGTCTTTCTATTTGTTTCTCTGTGTGTGTGTCTGTCTGTCTGTCTCTAGGTCTTTCTCTGTCTCTTTCTCCATGATATCATTTTTTTTTTCAATTCTCAGGTATCTACAACTGTGCTAGGCACTGGGAATACAAAGAGGAAGTGGTCCCTGCCATCAAGAAGCATTCATGATGGGGATAGGGGTGGAGAAATAGAAGAAATACTTAAATAAGTAAAGTACAAGGAAAAATAAGAGCATGTAAAATGGTCAGGGAAGACTCCATGGAAGAGGCAACCCTTATGCTGAGCCTTGAAGGAAAACAAAGTTTCTGAAAGGAGCAAATGCTTTCTAGGCATGAGGAATGGAATCTACAAAGGTTTAGCAGTGATAATATATCAGTTTTGGGAAATAGTAGTAGTAGTCCTGTTTAGCTAGAATGTAAAATTTCTGAAGGAGAAGAGTATGAAACAGAGTTAGGAATATGGGAAGCCATAAATGCCAAGAAATGTGAAGGTAAATTGACAAGACCTAAGAACTGATTATATATGTAGGGGACAAGAGAGAGGAGGAAGAGAAAAGTTCAAAGTTATGAACCTGGGTAACTAGGAGGATGGTGGCACTCACAACAGAAATGGGAAAGTTTGGGGTAAGGTCAAGAGAGAGTAGTGAGTTTTCCTTTGGGCATGTTGAATATAAGATGTCAATATAAATTCATTTAAAAGGAGAGATGCACCAAAAAAAAAAAAAGGGAAAAGGACCCATTTGTACAAAAATACCCATAGCAGAAATATTCATATTTGTGGTGGCTAAGAATTGAAAATCAAAGAGATGTCTATCAATGGATAAGTGGCTAAACAAGTTAGGGGATATGATTGTGGTGGAATATTTTTATGCTGTAAGAAATGACAAGCACGATGATTTCAGAAAAACCTGGAAAGACTTACATGAACTGATGCAAAGTGAAGTGAAAAGGACAAGAAGAATATTGTACACAGTAACAATAATAGTGTGTGATGAAGTGTGAACGGCTTAGCAGTTCCCAGCAATAGTGATTGAAGACAACCCCAAATGACCAAGGAAGAAGTAGACTGCCTCCAGAGAAAGCTGTTAGAATACAGATTGAAGCACGCTACTTTTTCATTTTCTTTCTTTCATTCTTTTCTATTCATGTTTTCTTGTACAAAATTACTAATATGGAAATATTTTATGTGATTGCCCATGTATAATATATATCTGATAGCTTACTATTGGGGGAAGGGAAGGGAAGGTTAGATTTTGGAACTCAAAACTTTAAAAAAAATGTTAAAAATTGTCAATGTCACTGAGGGGGAAATAAAATATATATTTTAAAATAAATAGAAAATCAATGGAAAAAAGGAAAGATGTAGCAGGTAATTGTCAATGTACATTAGAGATGGCTATATATATACACGTATATATGATTTGGCATATACATTATATATGTATGTGTATATATGTGTGTATGTATACATATGTGTACATATGTGTGTATATATATACATATGTGTGTGTGTGTGTGTATAAAATTTGGCAGTCATTTGCGTCAAGAAAGCACTTTAATCCAAGGCACTTCTTCTGTAGGACTCATTCTGTTTCAGCTACCAAGGATAGAGTTTCTCTCCATCTTGTTTCCCTTCTATCTCCCTAATAAGCAAAATGGCACTATTTGGTTCCTGTACTCTTCATATGGTATGACAGATCCCACTTAAGACACCCATGAATGAGTGATCCATAGCCAGCTTCTCTTCAGGAATAATTATATTTTTCAGAGATCTAGTCTAATCAGATAAGACTCTTTTTGGATATATTTGTATCTTTGTGCTAATCTAGGAATTTCCTCTGACATTTCATGCGCGTAATATCTCTCAGCTTATATTTGTCTTCTAAATCTCTAATAACATTAAGGAACCCTACTGTGGTGTCTGTTTCTGATGATTTTCATTAAATGCCTCTATTTCTCTCAAGTAAAACTGTCTTAACTCTGTAAGGTTTAGCTTTCAGGTAATGTATTGACCGTACTGGGAGATGCCAATGCCTAGCTCACAACACATCTGAGATATGGCAGCCTCTATTAGTGATGATGAAAGACGTATGTGGGTATTATTTATGCTTCTTCTTTATTTCCCAATACAAGGAGACAGGGAAATTAGTCAATCAATCCATAAACATTTGTTAAGCACCTTCTGTGTGTCAGGCCTCATGCTAGGCATAGAAAATACAAAGAAAAAATTAAAAGTCCTTGCCTTCAGGGAACTCGTATCCTGTCAGAGATGACAACAGGAACAGAGGTATGTATAGAAGATTATAATAGCAAAGCAAATATAAAATCATTTGCAGGAAGAAGGCACTAATACCTGAGGGGATCAGAAAGAGCGTTTTGCAGAAGGTGGCAAAGTGTTTTATCATTCATCTGTGCTAGGCAGGGTATGTTACCAGCACTCTACCTACCCATGACTAATGAGAGACTCAGACCAGTAATGGCTCACCAGTATTTTCCTGCAAGGCACTTATAAGGATTACAAAGTTAGACTTCCCTATTTTACAGGAAGTAAAGGGAGTATTGTCCAATGCAAAGTCAGTTCCAACCCAACAGCATTCCTTCTCCTATTTTCCTACCTCTGAAGGATGTTGCTTAGCAGAAACGAGTATCTCTCATTCATTGCAAACATATCTTATAGTTTGATAATGAAGTTCAAATTGTATTTACAACTTACCCTGTTCTCAAGCAGGGTCTTGTAAGGGTCTCTATTGCCATCTGTGATAACTCTGTAAATACAGGCTGCTCTCAGTTCTGAAGATTCCTTCTGTTATCCATTTAATAGAAGAATGTGTGTCAAAATAAAGGCAAACAACAATAGCTACTTTCTTAATCATTTGTCACAATTTCTCCAGGAGGCCTCCTACTTTCCAATGAAGGCCACCAGAGACTAGTTCTGTTCATCTTTCTCAAGCTAATGGCTTTGTTTTTCTGATTCTTAGCTATGGGAGAACTTGGTTCACTGCATTTGAGTGATTCACATGTACATCCATTGGTTTGCGATGGATGCTTTCACAAATAGAGCTCTCCTCTCAGAAGCAGAAAAACTGATGTTCAAATATTCTCTCAGATGCTTACTAGCTATATGACCCTGGACAACCCATCAACATTTCTGAGACTCGGTTTCCTTGGCTGTAAAATGAAGATAATAATGGACCCTATTTCACAGGGTTGTCGGGAGGATCCAGTGAGACAATATTTGTAAAATGTTTTGCAGACCTAAAAGCACTATATAAATGCCAGCTTTTAATTTCACCTTATTTTCATCTCTTTTATGAAATTCAGATAGAAACATGTGAGGGCAAGTTATTATTAGTCTCTCATTGTTTTATACTTATTATTCTTCAGGCGATTGTATAGGTTCACAAAACAACTGCTTTTTGTAATTGAATGAGACTATTGGAATGTAGGCTCATTCTCTGTAAGCTCACTGAAAGTACCTTTGGGAAACTCCAGTAAAAGCAAATGACATATACTTTGTCCTATGCCCACCTGGTTTTAATACTGTATCTGTTGTTATTAGCATTATAGAACAGTGAATAAAACACTAGCCTCAGACAACTCTCCAAAGCTATAAGTTTCAGAGCAGGTACGAACCCAAAGGGAGTTACCTCACTGGGAGATCCTCATTCAACTAGTCAACAGTCATTTATTAAGCTCCTTCTGTGTACCAGACACAGTGCTAAGGACAGTTGTTGCTTGTCCTTTGTTTTCAAAGAAGACCAATGATCATCTCATGATGTCTACATGAATTGTATTTAAGTGAGGTGAAATTGCATGTCACCAATCTCATTCTTCCAGTGATCTAAATTCAATGGTGAGACAAAAGTCAGCATGTCTGACCATGACCAGTGGGTGACTTTGGTGTCTTTTGATGTATTTGCAAGTTCTAAGCATCTAAGAATACAAAGAAAGGCAACAAAAAGAATCCATGTTCTCAAGCAGCTTGTAATCTCACTGGGAAGACTCCCTGCCAATAGTTATGTATAAACAGGATGTACATAGGTTAAGTTAAAGATCATATCGGAGGAAAAACACCATGATTAAGGAGGACTGGGAAAAGCTTCTTGCAGAAGGTGGGAATTCAGCTGAGATGCAGAGAGAGCCAGGGAAACAAGGAAGCAGAAACGAAGACTAAAGGAACTTCACGCATGGGCACAGTCAGTGGAAATGTTCAGAATCTGGAGATGGAATGTCTTGTTCAAGGACCTGCAAGGAGACCAGGGTCACTAGATGGCAGACTAAGTGGGAGGGAGAGGATGTAATTGTAAGACTGAGGAGGAAAGGACCAGCTATGGAGGGCTCTAAAAGTGAAACAGAGGTTTTACATTTGATCCTGGAGGCAATAGGTAACCACTGCACTTAATTGAAAAGAGGGGTTACATGATTAAGCTTATGCTTTAGGAAGATAAATATGGTAGTTAAGGGGAAGATGGACTATAGTAGAGAGACACTTGAGACCAGGAGACCAACCAATAAGCCAGTGATGCCAAACTCAAAGAGAAATGGAGCTGATTGGACCACATATAAGGAGCCCTACAGGCACATAATGACTAAGTAAACCACATATTTACACTATCTATATTTTACTATATTTTAATTTAGTTAATAATTCCCAATTAATATTAATTTTAATTAATTAATTTTATGTGTTATGTTATATATTATAATCAAATAATCAATTAATTTAAAAAATTCCCAATTAATTTTAATCTTCATTCAGCTGGTCTTGGGAATGTTGTAGCTTACATGTAGCTATGTGTTTGACACCTCTGTTCAAGACATGAGGTGATTAGAACCTGCACCAAGGTTGTAGCTGTGTCAGAGGAAAGAGGGGTTGGTATATACAAGAGACATTATGAAGGTAGACTTGGCAATTAATTGCATATGGGAAGTGAGAGTAAGAAATCAAGGATAACATCTAGGTTGTAAGCCTGAGTGACCGAGAAGATAGCGTTACCCTCAACATTAATTTGGGAATTAGAAAGAGGGGGGAGTTTAGGGGGAAAGATGATCTCAGTTTTTGACCTGTTGGGTTTATGTTTATGAGACATCTAGTTGGAAATTTCCAATAGGCCATTGGACACATGAGACTGGTGGTTAAGAAAGAGATAAGGGCTGAACAAATATATCTCAGTATCATATTCATAGCAACGATAGTTGAATCCTTGGAATCTAATGAGATCACCAAGTGAAGCAAACTGACTCAGTCCTGGATGCAAAGTATTGATAGAAAGAAGCAGGGGAAAAGTGTATCCACTCTGAACTTCCAAATTTGCAATTTACATAAAAAAGACATTGCATTCTCATGAGCCATCCATTCAACAGTTCATGATACCTCAGACTATTGGGTATAAAAATAATGGCATATGTTTCTGAAAGAAAAGAAGAATGTATTTAAATACTTACCCAACCTAAATAAAAAAGAACATGAGGTACTTCGGAGTTCATCTTGAGACCTTGTGTGCAGATCTGAAAGTACAAAGATGAGCTGTGACTCAGTGACTGACTAAAGGAAATGAGTCATGGGCTGGTGTACTTAGCTATTTGAGTTTCAGCATCACACCCTGGTAGCCAATCTGACACGCAATTTGTTTGAAAGACAACAAGTAAAGTTCTCAAGGCCTATTTTTATTGTGAAGATCTTCATTCTTTTTCCAAGTGAAAATGTAATTCTGGGCTGCGATTACCTTGGATCCCTTCTGAAACATCAGTCCACTCTCAAATACCAAGAGGCTTTGATTTTCTTCGGCCTCTTCTGAGAAATCACATTGGGACATCTGCACTGATTGTGGAACTCGTTGGATTTCTTTATTATATTTATAGGTTTCCAGTAATACTATGCATCTTCTCAGTGGGAGGTAAATAATCCATATGTATTAAACTGAGGTCAAATGGAAGATTTTAAGAAACTGAGCTCACAATTACTGAGTCAGACTAAAGCACTGTCAGTATATGCAACCTCAGTCTCTCTTGAGCACTTAGTGATTTTTCTAAAGAACAATATAAAATTGCTTTTATGGGAGAAAAATGGATCTTATGTTATATTTATTCTCAAGCCCACCTCAGATCCTTGGATGTGTATTCATGACGAATAATCAGTTATTTCAACGTTACAAATAACTCACGTAATGTAAAATGAGGCTCTTCTAACCCACCAACACTTTCTTTGAATGTGCTCTCAAGCCCCTTTTCATGCATCTACATGGAAAATAATGGAGATCAGGGGAGTGCATTAGAAAGATCCCTTGGGGACTTGCTTGAGAATTAGGCTTAGACTATGTAGCAGATTTGTTTGACAGGCTATGCACATTTATTTCTTGTAAATATCTGAAGTTCTCCAGGGGTTTATCATAAATGCTTTAACTGGCACAACTTGTTTTGTGTTCTTTTTTTTTTGCAATAAACTAGTCAAACTAGCCTAAGCAGACAGACCCAATCTTGGACTCCAGAGACTGGACATCAGACCTATGAAAATTGCTAAGTGTAAGTGCTAGAATCTTCACTCTCTCTGGAATGGCCCTTTGTTTCTCTGATTTCAGCCCAGTCAGTAAATGTAACTAGAGTTCCAAAATGGAGTTGGGGGCAGGGCAGGATGGAGTAGGATGGATAGGTGAAAGATGAGAGATTCTGTTCAGTTAACTGACACAACTAAGCAACAGCCATATGTAAGTGCTTCATTGGATGAGAATGTGGACAAAGAGGAGGAAGAAAAGGAAGAGGAAGAGGAAGAGGAGGAGGAGGAAGAGGGAAAAGAAGGAAAGGAGAAAGAGAAAGAAGGGGAGGAGGAGATAAGTTCAGGAAAAGGAGGTCATAGTGAATTACATTAGAATCCATTAATTATACTCACAGCCTTTAATAACCCAACCAAGTTGTCTTGGAAACCAGTTTCAAAAGCAGAACAGACTCATTGAGAGCATTTTTTTAATAGCCATTGTGTAGCCTACCTCTGCTCTCTTTTGTCATGTATCACAAATAAAACGAATTTCTCAAGGGCAAGGACTGTATCTTACAAGTACCTTTGTCCAGTAGGATCAAACACAGTATTAGGCACATATAACTTATTCAATATTGTTTGAGTCTGTAAATTCATACATTCGTAGGATTTAGAGCTTGAAATTACCACAGAAATCATTTCACTTCTAATTCCCTTTTTTAAAGTTACCACAACTTTAAATAAATAAATTAAATTAAGGATTCCCTATTATTTTCAATTCAGCAACCATGATGAAAAGTTACTTCTTGAAATGCTACCTGGAAATATGAAAAATAATTTTAAGGAATAAGATTTAAGTTCTGCAAAGCTCAAGTTAGGCAGAAATCCTAAAGAATCTAGTTTAGACTTTTCTTTCGTAACATAATACAACTTTATGTAATAGTAAGTGACATTTATGTGGTACTTTAAGGCTTAGAAAGCATTTTACATACCTAATCTTCATAAAATCCCTGTGAGACAAGTACTGCAATACCCACTTACAGATAAGGAAACTGAGGCTCCCCAAGGTTAAATGACTTGTTCATGCACAAAGCCAGGAAGCATCAGAGGAAAGATTTGATAGCAGGTCTTTCAACTCCAGGTCCAATATTCTTTCCGATATATCACATAGCCCCTCAGGATTTTCTAGACATATCAGTGAAGGTACTGCCTTCCCCTACCCTTTCCCTCTTCAAATGCTCCCCATCTTTTAAGGCACCGATATACCTGCAAAACAGCTGGGTGATTGATTTCACTTGTAATATAAATGTTTATAGAGACAGGCTCTGTAGGAAAGAAATGAAATCAAACAGAAAGGCAAGACTTTGGCTTCCTTTTCCATGTGCCTTGTTGCCTATCTCTACCAGGGAAATATATCTTCAGCTACCATGGGAAATGAAGAGGATCTACAAATCTTCCCAGGAAAGCTCTGTGGTCCCACAAAGGTGGTATAAAAACTGTGCTCTAATGGGTATTGCCATTTTCCATGAGCTCTAAGGTGAGTTCTATTAGTTTAATTTATCCTTTCAACAAACCCACTCATGATATGAGTCTCATGAACCTGCGTACTTGCAAGGGAAAATGGTGACTAATGATAATAATAGCTAACATTTGTATAACACTTTAAAGTTTGCAAAGTTCTAATGAACTTAGAACTGGAGAGCTGTGTGTCCCATTCTTCATCAATGGGGATATGGTATATCTGGCTCTTCCTACAATCCCTATATCTTTTGAAAGATCCAAGAACAACTGGAATAATTCCACACAACTGCCCCAAAGGAATTCTTGGTTTATTGAAAGATAATGGGGAGTTGATCGCAATGTTCTTCTGAACCTCTAGACCAGTGACAGGCTCTGACACATACAGAAGGCACATAAGCTGGGGAAGAATGGATATCAGACAGTGAAAAGTTACCTTAAGTCAGTGTAGAAATGAGGGACCTGCTTCTGAGACAAAAGGAGAGGCTTTTTTTTGACTCTTAGGATACATCCAATGCAGATGCCTGGAGCTGTGAATCGCAATATCAGAGAGAGCTTCAGAAATCGAATTACCTGGATCTGTGTATCTGAACCAGACTGCTAATGTCCAGGGATCTGGAGATAGAATATTGGTCCCATGGGAAAATGAACAATGGTGACATCTGCTGGAAGCTGAGGAGAACTGTAGGAGGCATGAGCTCCAGGCTTGGGGAACTACTTTGAGAGGTTGCAACAGGGAGACAACTACTGGAGCTGAAAGGAAGAAAAGTGCTTCATAGACAACCAATGGAGCTGTGAAGGTGAACACTAGCATGAAGGAGAAACACCCCAATGCATGACATCTGGAGTCCTACCAAAGGCAGTACTCTACACGAATGAGACTGTATAATCTTAGCATAAAAACTGCTGTCTAATGGGTATTGCCATTTTCCATGGGTTTTAAGGTGAGTTCTATTTGTTTCATTTATCCTTTCAACAAACCCACTTGTGATATGAGTTTCATGAACCTGGGTGCTTGCAAGGGAAATTGGTGACTAATAATAGTAATAGCTAACATTTTCATAACACTTTAAAGTTTGCAAAATGCTTTACAAATATTATTTCATTTTATCCCCACACACATCTTTGGAGATACTCAATGATGTATTCCCATTCTGCAGATGAGAAAACTGAGGCAGACAGAAGTTAACTAACTTGTCCAGGGTCAAATAGTTTATAGAGATAGATAGGTGGGGAGACAAACAGATATAGGTAGGGAGATAGATAAATAGATAGAAAATATATTTAAATAAAATTATTTTCCTTTCTGATCTTATGTATGGCATTTTATGGATTTAAAGCAATATTCTGAGGAGTCCATAATATTCATCAAAATGCCAGAGGGATTCATGACAAGAAAATAAAACTTAAGATAGAACTAGAGATGATCTCAGAGGCCATTTAATCCACAATCCTCATCTGGAAGGAAACTGAGGCCCAGAGAGGTTAAGTGACGCCTAATTATGTATTGAAGGTGGGATTTGAATGCAGGTGCTCTGACATCAGAGCCAGGGCTCTTTCCACTGGGTAGGATGGAACTCAGACAACAAAGCTTCATTCCATCACTTGCCCATACTCAAAGCTTTTCCAGTTTGACCACTCCTGCCACATTGTGCCTTTTGCTGGCGTAGTCTTTGAAAACCCAGAGTCACCTCCACAGCATTATAAGGCACAAGTGGAGGTATTTGGTATTATCTTAACCAAGGAAAATGTGATCTTTTTCCTAGAGGTGAATATATGTTTTTAAAAGAAGTACTTATTTCTTGCCTGCATTCTTTTTATTTTTCTCATTTTCTCCAGAGTAGTGGTTCTTTTTGGTCTCAGAACGCTTTATCATCTAAAAAACTAAGGACCCTCTCCAAAGTGCTTTTGCTCATGTGACTTATACCTATCTACGTTTATGACTCTTAGGAACGTAGTTTTAACCCCATGGATGTATCAAAACAACCTTGGGGATCTCTAAGAGTCTTTGGACCTCACTTTAAGGACTATTGCTTTAAGGACTATTACTATTTAAGGACTATGGCAAAATGAATCTAATGTTGGTATGATTCAGAGCTTTCTTTCCTTCTACAATTGTATCTTTAAAAGGGCAGTGGAGCATTTTAGATTATTGCATTAACTTCTGATATCCTCCCAACTTAATATCAATGAAGCTGCCAAGAAAAGGAGTGAGGATGGCGGTGATGGTGGTGGTAGTAACAATGACAGTGACAGCAGTAGTACTGTTGATCGATCACATTTATATAGCATTTCTATTAAGTTTACAAAGTTCTCTCCATGAGCTAGGTAAATGCAAGTTCCGATCTTATGTCTGTTTTACAATTGAGGAAACTGAAGATCAGAGAATAAGTGACTTCTTTATAAAACACAAAACAAGTATGTGTCTAAGATGGAATTCCCACGCTTTTTCCACTATATGATACTACCACCTTCTCCTCTTCCTCCTCCTCCTCCTCCTTTCCCTTCTTATTCTGAAAAACTACAGTTCACAGAAACTATGAGTAACCTAAAGCAAATGGTAAATCTGGGACTCAAACCTAATTTTTTTATTCTAAAGTCTTTTTATTGCATGATTCCGTGTTGCCTCTGCATTCTCATATGCACAACTTCCAGGTGCCAGAAGGAATGTTCATTTATTGGTGACATGTGGGCTTAGAAACATAGTTAAAAAATATTTTTCAAAAAGCTTTTAAAGAAAAGTTAATTTCCTACAAGGAAAAAAGCCAGAAATTGGATGTGGTAAAAATTTAGAGAATTCTAATGAAATAAGAATCTGCGCTAACTGTTAGTGGAAAGGATAATCGTAGAATTGGGTTTGAACTTAAATCCAGAATAGAATATAAAATTTGTAACATGTGGAACACGCATACAGGCAAATGATGCTCCATATTTAAATAATTTTGAATAATAAGAATGAAATCATTTGCATACTTCTTGTATTATCCCTTTCCTGTTTAACATTTCCACTTGAGTATCCCACACTCATCTCAAACTTAACATCATTCCCCTGACTCCAACACCTTCTTGAATTCCTTATTTTTGTTGAGGGCACCATCATTCTCTGAGTCATTCTGCTTCTCAAGCTTGGAGTCCTCTTGGACTCCTTTCTCTCTTTCTCTCCCTTGTAGGAAATTATTCATTAGATTCCGCAGATTTTCCCTTTGCAATGGCTTTCACACATGCTACTTGCTTTCATTTCTGCTGCCACAATTGCCGAGAAAAGGAGTGAGGATGATGGTGGTGGTGGTGGTGGTAGTAACAATGACAATGGCAGCAGTAGTACTATTGATCGATCACATTTATGTAGCATTTCTATTAAGCAATTAGTTTAAGTTCAAGCCCTTGTCACCTTGGGCTTGGGCTATTGAAATACTATTTGATTGTTTTCCCTAATTCTGGTCTCTTCCCATCCTAACCAAGCCTTGGTGTGGTAGGAGCTATTTGTTGAATAGTAACAAGAGCCCTAGATTTGGATTTCAAATTACATGGTAAAGGCAACTAGGTGGCACAGAGGATAGAGGATAGAGTACCTGAAGTCTGGAAGCTCTAAACTCAAATCAGGACTTAAGTGTCTTGACCTCTATCTATCTGACTATCTTTATCTACAAAATGGAGATAATAATACTACCTCCTTGCCAGGGCTATTATAAGGATTAAATGAGATAATATTTATAAAATGCTTTGTAAACCTTAAAGTGATATTATCTGTACATATATGTATGTGTACCTATATATTATATAAACTATCACTTTAAGCTACAGTTTTTAGGATAGTTTTCCCCATACATAGACCCAAATCTGTCTTTCTGTACCTTCACCTCATTGATCTCATTCTGGCCTCTAGGATCAAGCAGAATGAATCTCCTCTGTCTTCCATAAGACAATTTTTTGAATTCTTGAAGACTATTATCAGGCTCCATCCTTTCAATGTCTTTGTTTTTTCAATATAATGAGCCCAACTTCTTCAAAGGATGATCACATCATGTTCTTAAGGCCCTTCACTATCTTGATCACCTCCAGTGAAGCCCCGTGTCCTTCCTAAAATGTAGTACTTAGACCTCAACAGAGTATTCCAGATGTGGTCAGATGTGCCCTCCAGATGAGGTCACAGGACATTGGAAACATCACCTTCATAATTGTGGATATGAGGCATTCTTACTGGAGGTTAGGATTACGTTAGTTTGTTGGCTTCCATATTACGTGGTTGACTCGTATTGATTTTGCAATTCACTGAAACTCCCAGATATTCATGTACGTATGTATGTATGTATGTATATAGATATATGTGTGTACATATATGTGTATGTATGCACATGTATATATGTGTATATTATGTATATATGCATATAAACACACATGTGCATATGTATATGTGTGTATACCTATATATTTCAAATGAGATGCTACCTATCTATTCCTTCCACATGTTGAACTGGAGAATTTGATTATTTACCTCAAATATTTGAAAACCTGTAGTAGTTCACATCTATCGCTATTAAATTTCTTTTTATTCTAGTGAACCCAGAGTATCTGGGTTTGAATTCCAACTCTGCTATTTGTTATTTGTATAATCCTGAACAAGTCATTTCTCCTCTGTGGGCTCCTCCTACACTTGTAAAACACTAGAGTTGGACTAGATCACTTCCTGGGTTCCTTCCAATCATAAATTTTGTGATCCTTCCTGCAATGTGCTACTGATATAGTCTTCTTAAAGCAGCTCTTAGCCCATGGTGCTTAACTTGCCTGAAAATCTTCAATGGGCCATAATTATTGAAAAAAGCCCCCCAAAAAAAGAAAGAAAGAAAAAAAGCCAAAGATGGCAGGCCAGTAGGAACCAATGAGGCCAAGCTCCACTCCACAAATCTCCTTTAAACAGATCTAAAAAATGCACCAGACCAAATCCTGATTGGGAAATTCAGAAAAAAAAAATCACAATGCATCATTTGTTCAACCCAGCTTGGCATAGAATTCTGCTGATGGTGGGGGTGGGGTTAGATCAGGAGTACATTATTATGAACACCCCAGTGCCCAGGAAGAGGTGGTACATCAGGGCCGAAGCAGGTCTCACATCCGTACAACTCGTAGCAAGGTTCTACCAGATCCATACTGGAGTATTGTGATGGAGACATGGGTGAACTGGTACCTTTGTTGTCCATTACCCATTTCTGACCAGCCAGTACAGCAGAGAGGAATTTCCAAGTAGGAAGGCCCTAGATAAGAAGGCAGGTCTTAGCTGATTGAAACAAATAAAATATTTTTAAAATCTCAAAGAATAAAAATTTAAAATTAGAGTTTTTGTTTCAAAAACAAAGGGTGAAAAAAGTCCCAAATCCTTAGCCTGGCATTCGAGGCTATCCACAGCCCAGTCCTTTCCTGTCTCTCCAGCTAAATTCCTACTACTCCCCTACACACACACTTCATTCCAGACATACTAATTTACTTACTCTCTCTAAAATGACTTCAGGCTTTTCTGCGTCCTCACTTTCACTTACCCTCTTCTGTTAGCCTGATACATACCCTCCATTACATCTCCATTTGCTCAAATCCAATCTCTACTTCAACTGTATTTTAAGGATATCATTTTGACTGTTGTGTGGAAAATATATTAGAGGGAAAAAAATGTGGAGCTGAGGGCCCAGTTAGGAAACTATAGCAACAGTGGAGGAAAGGGGTCATAAGGACTTGAACTAGGGTGATGGCTGTGTGAGCTGTATGAGTAAAGACAGATATGAGACGTAAAATAGAGGTCAAATTGACAAGATCTGGCAACTGATTGGATACAGATTGCGAGAGCATGAAGACTTCAGGATGAATGCAAGATTGGTTACCCCGGTGATTGGTAAAGTGTTGGTGCCTTTGACAGAAATACAAAAGTTAGAAAAGAGGGGACATGGCAAAGAGGAGTTTGCTGGGAAATGAGTATTATAAGTTGTGTTTTGGACATGGTAAGTATGAAATGTTTATGGGACATCTAGTGGGAAATATCAATAGGCAGTTGGTGATGAGAGACTGGAACTAGAGAACAGGGCAGGGTATATAGATTTGGTACATCACCTGAATGGAGATGATCAATGAATCCTTGGGGACTGATCAGGTCATGGAGAGAGAGTGTAGAAGAGAACTCAGAACAGAGCCTTGGAGCGTACCCCTGGTTAGGGAATGGGACAAGAATGATGGAGCCACCAAAGAATGAAAAGTGGCCAGACTAGCTGGGTAGCAGGAGAATCAAATGAAAACAGTATCGTGAAAATGCCGTAACATTCATATAACATCCTTGTAACATTCATGCATTACTCTTATTTCTGCCTGGTGAGGCAGAACAGAATATGTGTACTTTCTCTGTTACGTGAAATGCTTTAAAATGCTTGAATAAAGTTTTAGTACCCTTCCTAAATCTTCTATAGATTAACCATTCTAAATCCTTTCAACTGTTAATGTCCCTCGCTCAAATCAAAGTCAACTGCAAGTTGTGTTGACATGTCCCTTAAGTCATGATCCTCTTTGAAAACAATGGACAAACACAACAGTCATTATATGTTATCACGATCCATACCACCCAGTCCTCCCTTCTTTGGATGCAATTAAGTTTGAATTTGTCAGTTGCCTTCTCAAAATGTGATGCACATGTAATCAACCAAAAATCAATGACATTGTTATTTCCTGTGATCTGAACTACTAATGAAGTCAAAGACTACATATTTTGAGGTTTGTGGTATTTTTTTAAAGTAGGAATAGCACACTTTTGACTTGCTCTCGGATTGTGAGGTACCTCTAGGAGGAGGTATTGTGTAAGTGACTGAGTGCAAGCAGAGGTCAGAGCCTGCAATTTCATCTGGATGGAGTACTACCTTTGTAGAAACATTCCACCAATACAAGTGGGCAATCATCCCTATAAATTATTGTACTTGGGAGTTGCCTAAGGTACAGGTGTCAAACATAGCCACCACCAGTCCCAAGTGCAGTGGAACCCAATTCTATTTAAGTTTGACAGCACTGGGCTGGGACACTGGAAGGCTAAGTAAGAGACTTGCCTGGGATCTCATAGTTAGTGTATATTGGAGGCAGAAATTAAGCCTAGGTCATCCTAACTTTAAGGCTGTCTTCTGTCTCTTATGCCAGTCTGTTTCTTTTGTGGGGAAATAAAACCTCCAAATCTTATTGCAAACATACTACCAAGTCATTTCCTGTACTTATGCAAGTGACATTTGAAACCCAGATGGAGAGCTTAGAGGTACATTTATCCCTGTAAAATTCCATCAGGCCAAGGTTTTAGTACAGTTTTCTAGCTTATTGAGATAATTTTGAATCCTGATTCTATCATATTTGTTTTTCCTTGTAGCATTGTGTCATATACACATCTGAGAAGCATGTCTTCTATGACTACATCTAAGACATTGATTAGGAAAATAATTTGTCCTATGCCAGGACCAAAGATTGTCAGAACCATTGTAGGAGAATGAGCCAGACCAGAGATGATCCTGACTTAAAGTGTAGACAGATCCACCATGGTGAGGTAGACGGTCAAGGAAAGGTCCCTGAAACAGGAAACAGAAGGAAGTCCCAAGAGGAAAAGAGTTGGCAAGTCAAAGGCCTGGCAGTGACCAGCAGGTGGATATGCTGGCCGACAAGTAAAATAGAGCAGCAGAGGACTCTGGCAGTCAGCAATAGGCAGAGGTCCAGGTAAACAGGTGGTTGGCATCTGGAAGTTCTGGCAGCAACTGGTGGAGATCCAGCTCCTGAGAGTATAGTTCAGGACCAGAATTCTAGTCTTTGGGAGGACTGGGAAGAGCAGGACTGAAACTCAGTCATGAAAGAACCATATTGCTATGGGCAGGCATCTAAGATAAGGACACGGTAAAACAAAACATTTAAAAACCCTTTATTTAAAACTTTTTCTTAGAGTTTTACAGATTTTCATATCTCTGCAATTTCATCTGGATGGAGTACTACCTTTGTAGAAACATTCCACCAATACAAGTGGGCAATCATCCCTATAAATTATTGTACTTGGGAGTTGCCTAAGGTACAGGTGTAGAGATTTACAGTTTTACAGATTTTCATATCTTCCAAGGGGTTCTGAAGACCCCAAGAATGGGATAAAGGACTTCCCAACTAAAGAACTTCTACTAAGAGAGGCTTGCATGTACCTCTTTGCCAACCAGATAAACATTCCAAGAGCCAACTGAGGATGTCCCTGACTAACGGACAGCTCCCACCTACAAAAGGGAGATAAGAGACTGCACTATAGGCTATCAAAGGCACCCTAAGAAGCAGGCTATTTTTTTTTCTCTCACAAAAGTCTGGCTTGGGCAGAAGTTTAAAGGTTTAGGATGGAGAGAAAAACCCTAATAAATCATAAGGTCTAGCCCCTTCTGTTTGTAAATGAAGAAAATGTGGCCCAAGGAGGTTAAGTGGTTTGTTCAAAGTAACATGAATTGAATAGTACTTGATTTTGAACCTGCGTTCTCTGACTCCCAAATCCAGTGGCCATAGGCCAGCAGAGCTCCTCAATCCAATAGGATTTTTAGTTCTCCCAACGGACACAGCTAGCCATTTTGACTATACTGAAGTTTTCAGCCTGATATAAATAGTACATCTGTTTTCTGTAATCAGCTCTAGCATGGTTGGGGTAGATATAGGTTGGATATAGATAGTTAACTCCAATCTCTTCATGGCTGAGGCAAAATTCAGTGTACTAGAATTACTTAAGTAACAAAATAGTATATTATACTACTTCTGTTGATAGAGATATCACGAGGCAAGAAGTTGGGCCAAAAGCTGACCTTCCCTTGAGACTTCCCTCAACCTGTGTCCTCTGCTCTGATGTGTCAGCAGAGTCAATGAATCCCCTCAAATCTTTCTTTGCCATAGTTCAGTCCTTCCTTTGTTCCTGAAAGATGTGCAGTCTTGTTTTCCCTTCCACTGGTTTTTACAGTTTTGTGATGTTTCAAAATCTCTCATGTTCCAACATGGTTTAAAAATGAAGTTGTACACTAAAGTTTTATTGCACATGGATGCTATCTCTCTGTAGTCAAGGAGGTCAAGAATTCTTAGACTAAAACTCTTTCTGAGGTCTTTTGGCCTCTTTGATGTAGCAACTACTGTAACATTCATTTACTTTCTCTAAGCAATTATTAGTCACTGTCTTTACTTTTATCCATTTCCTGTTTTTCAGATTCCATGGCTACTTAAATTACTTTAGTATCTTCTCATTTGAGTTTTTCTTCAAATCTGATGTTCATTTTAACCTCCATTATAACTTGTCAATCATATGAACTGCACACAAGCAGCTAATTTTGAGATGACTCTCATGTTGATTTCCTGTCTGTTAAGATAAGATCAATTTCATTTATATTTCATTTCTTAAAAATTGTGGTGCATGTCATATCCAGGACCTTCCAATTCTCTTCTTGAAAAAATTATTCATGATACCATGGTGTGAGTCTTCTGAGAAATCTATAAACCTTTTGATACCTTCTTATTATTAATCCTAGAGAATACTTTCAAACATGTTTTTCAGCATCATTTTGAAGTCACCAAATAACAAGGTATGTACAGGCATATCTTATTTTACTCCACTTTGTTTTATTGTGCATCATAGATATTGCATTTTTTTTTTTTACAAATTGAAGGTTTGTGGCAACACTGCATTGAGAAAATCTATAGGTACCATTTTTCCAACAGCGTGTGCTCACATTATGTCTCTGTGTCTCATTCTGGTAATTCTCATGATATTATAGACTTTTTCATTATTTTTATATCTGTTATGGTGACCTATAATCAGTGATCTTTGATGTTACTATTATAATTTTTTGGGGTCACCATGATGCTTGCCCATAAAAGTCAGAGAACTTAATAGATAAATTTCTTGTTTTTCTCACTGCTCCACTAAACAGTTGTAGCCCTGTCTCTCTCCTTCTCCTTGGGCCTCCTTATTCCATGAGACACAACAATATTGAAGAACATTACATGAACTTAGCTGATAAAGCAGCAGCAGCAGAGCTTGGGAGGATTGACTTCAATTTTGAAAGAAATTTCTGCTGTGGATAAAATGCTCCCAAAATGCATTACATGCTACAGAAAATTCTTTCATGAAAGGAAAAGCCAATCGATGCAGCAAATTCCATTGTTGTCTTATTTAAAGAAGTTGCCACTCAAACCTTCAGCAACTAGCACCCTGAGAAGTCAGCAGGCATCAACATCCATCTACCAGCAAAAAGATTATAACTCACTGAAAACTCAGATGATGGTTAGCATTTTTTAGCAATAGTGTATTTTTTCAATAAAGTATGTAATTGAGCAAGCCACAGTTTAATATTATTGCACACTTAATAAACTATAATATAATACCAATATAACTCTTACCTGTACTGGGAAACCAAAAAATTCATGTGACTCACTTTATTGAAATTAATTGCTTAAGTGTAGTGGTCTGGAACCAAACCCACAGTATCTCTGAGGTATGCTTGTATAGACTGATCCCTTGGTTTAGAGAATTTTCTCACATGCACAGGATTGCTCTATGACTTTGACAGCTAGTTCTCACATCTTGCTCTAGGGGCAATGACTGACTAAAACCTCTAAGCAGTTTTCATATGAACATGAAAAGTATTATTTGTACTATATTTGAGTAACTAGTTGAACCTAAAAATAAGATTTTGTATTTATCCCTGATAAGACATAATGGAGAGAAAGACTAACAAATATTAATCCCTCCTCAACCATTTGACTTCTCTAGGTATGGCACAGCAGAAGGAAATATGACTCTGAAATGAGAGGAAATAGACTCAGATTCCACCTCTAATCCTTACTGCCTGCGTGACTTTGTACAAGCACTTCAGCTCTCTGGTCCTCAATTATCTACATCCGTAAAACAGAGGAGAGGGGTAGACTAGAAGAACTCTTAGGTCCCTCCAAGATCTAGACTGTCCTGCCCTCCTTTACAACACAGACTCTGGGATGTCCTAGAAACCAAATCTTTTTCTCTTGTACCCCAATCGCCTTCAGAGACCTTTTATCTACTGTGTGCTAAGCGCTGAGGGAAGATGAAAATATAACTAAAAACAAAACAATCTAGCAGCAAAGTTATTAAAATGGGGGTACGAGATAAGCACAAAGGACAAAATGAGGACCCAGTTACTGGAACCCTGGCTCAAGGTCAAAAGAGAAACAGAAGTAAGTTTGCTAAGATGTTAAACCACCTGACAAATGAATCCATCTATTACCTTTTTTATAGTATATTCTGAACTTAAGAAATAAAACAAGCATTTCTATAACGTAGTAGGATAGAAAAAAGATGATTGTGCATGAAACTGCAAATCCACTGGGCACAATTTGCTATTCTTTTTAAATATATAAATAAAGTTCTCAAGTAACTTTCTTTTTTTTCTTTTTTTTATTCCCTCTCCCCACAACCTGCCTCAGAGATGGCTTCCATCAGATACAAACATGTGTCTATATGTCAGACCATTCTATGCATACTTCAAATTTATTGGTTCTTCTCTGGATATAAATAGTATCTTCCTTCATATGTCCTCTGTAGTTAATTTGGGTATTTATAAACAGTCAAAGTGATTTAATCACTCAAAGATATTCTAAAAACAATATCACTGTTACTGCATACAGTGTTTTCTTGTTTCTGTTCATTTCACTCTTCGTTATTTCATATATGAAAAAGTCCCCTATTTAGATATCAGAATGGTCCCAGAACAGAGACCACACCTTGAGCCACCAGGTAGAGACCAAGCAGCTTAGTGATATCTACCTGCAGTGGTACGAGTTGTTTAAGTAGGCTGGATTGGAACTGTTGTCACTGCATACTGTCTCTTCATTTTTCCTTTCCAACTTAATGTAGACTTCAATTTTTGCTCTAAATTGTCAATAGTTGAACTACATTTAGAGGTTTCTGAGATGACTCTTACAAGGGTGTTCATTACAGATAGAACCCTGAGCCAATGCACTATGGACTTCCCTCAGTGGTTACATTGATCAGTCAACTTCTTCTGCATATAGGTATTCAACCAGCTTCTAATCCACATTACCAGCATCATTCTGCCCATACATCATCATCTTAGTCAAAAAGATACCATAAAGGACTTTGCTAAATGCTTTCCAGAAATCAAGGTAAGTCACTCTTAGCAACATTCCTCTTTTCTATCAATGAAATAATTTTTCCAACAAAGAAGATGAGGTCTATTTTGCATGACCATCTTTTTTTAGCAAAACTATATTAGCTCCTGCAATTATTGTATTCTTTTTTAGGTAAGGAA
This sequence comes from Bettongia penicillata ogilbyi, assembly GCA_023548195.1. NCBI lineage: Eukaryota > Metazoa > Chordata > Mammalia > Diprotodontia > Potoroidae > Bettongia > Bettongia penicillata. The sequence continues at coordinate 541,583 of JAJHZJ010000149.1, forward strand.
TGTCTACCCTGGGAGAAAAGACATTTGAGGTAGGTATTATAACAAGCCCATTTTGTAGATGATAAAATAGCTTCAGAGAAATGAAGAGATTTACTCAAATTTTCATAGCTACTAAGTGCTAGAGGCAAAAATAGAATGCCTCTCTTCTGAAATGCAAGTTCAGTGGTCTAGCCATTATGACATACTACTTTTTAACGTACACTTTTTTAATATACCTTTTTTAAGACTCTTTAGAGACAGAATACTTCCACTGAACAAGATGGAGAAAGTGACTATGTGCTAGATCCTTTTATAGATTTACATTTTCCTTTAAAGAAAGCATTTTAGGTTTTTTATTTTGAACTTAATTGTTAATAAACACAAAGATGTCAATATGCAAAGAACATAAAGATTATACATAAAACTGAATCGCTATAACACATATATACATACATGCATATGTATACATATATGTATATACCCATACGTATCTGTGTATATGTACATGCATATTTGTGTATGAAATGTGTGTGCTGCACCCAAGAGGCTGGACACTGTATTTACCTTCTACAAATGGCCCCTATATCCAGTAAAAAAAATTATGTTTAAAGTTCCCAAAATGGGGAACAGAGTGGTAAAAATCATACAGTATAAATCAGACATGACAGAAAGACTTAAGGCAGGATTTAGTCACTTAAATTACAACTATAGTTGTGCTCTCTCCTTGGAAATTGATACTAAAACCTCATGAAAAAGTGTTCTACATTTCATCTTGACTCTGCATAGTCACACTTAAAGCAAATGTCTTCTAGGAAACTGGACCAGAAATAAGACTTACTTCTAGCCAGTGGTCCTCTCCAAGAGCACTGAAGTATTTGCCAGGGACTCCACTAATCAATTTATAAGATGGTATCCAAGGCTAGATAAATCTATTGCAGAAGAGATGCTTGTTTTCCTAAGATCAGGAAATAACCAACACAGAGAACGTATACCCAAATCTAAGACCGATCTAGTTTAGTCAGGATATGGGCTTTAGTTGCCATATGCTTGTGGCTATATGAAAGCTAGAATGTGCTTCCCTTCCCCCCACATCTCCCAGGAAGTGGTTCAGCATAGTACTGACAAGATCTGGAGCTAAGAAGAGAAGAGAAACCAGAAATATCCACTGAGACATCAGCTCCTGCTGTTTGCTGGCCAATAAGCAGATTGCCCCGAGTGATAAATCACACACAATTAGCTCAAAGCAGACAGAGCAGATTTTTGCATGTGTACATGTATGCATGTGTGTGCACATGAACATTTTGTTCAGTCCTGTCCAACTCTTAGTAACATCATGGACCACACCCACACCAATGCCATCCAAGGGTTTCTTGACAAAAATACTGGAGTGGTTTGCCATTTCCTTCTCCAGTGGATTAAGGCAAACAGAGGTTAAGTGACTTGCCCGAGTCACAGAGCTATTGAATGTCTAAGACCAGACTGGAATTATGTTCTTTCTGACTCCAGGCCCTGCACTCTATTCATTGAGCTACCTACCTGCTTCATATGTGAATATGAATGTCTGTATATGTACACAAACACCTTATATGTGTATGCATGTATATGTGTGCACATATGTGTATACTATACACATTCCTATATAATATGTTTATTACTGTGCACATATTCATTTTATGCTTTTGTGTATATATGTACAATTACAGATATATATTACATGAATATCTTAAAACTGCACTAAAACTTTGAACCCTCTCTGTATATACATATAAAATCATCATCATCAACATTGTATTTATATATTGCTTTAGGACTTACAAAATACTTTATAAACATTATTCTTTTTTTCTTACAACTCTGGACAGTAGGTACCATTATTATCCCTATTTTACAGATGAGGGAACTGTAGCAGACAGAAGTTAAATGACTTACCCAGAATGACATGACTAGTAAATGTCCAAGGCCATATTTGAACTCAGGTCTTTTTGACTCCACGTGCAATATCTACCCACTACACCAAAATGTTTCTATTTGTTTGTGCCCCAGGGGATGGTAAGTTATAACCACTACTTTCTTACCTAACTTAATAGAAAAATGGGCATTTTTCCCTCCCTTTGTTCCCCATATCCCTTTCCCCCAACCAGTATCTGTTTGCCCTCTAGAACAGTTCACCCCTATTGTTAGTTCTTTATCCTTAACCTTCTTCCCCTTACCCACTCTCAAAAAGCTGTAACAAATCATTTTTAGAAAAAAAAAAAGCCATATATTTTCTAGACCAGTTATTTCCAAACAATTGAAACCTAACTTGGAAGACATATCCAGAGGCAGAGGCAAAGAGCTTTCCTTTGCAGTTAGGAGTCCTCTTTTGCCTTTTGACCTTCTACTTTATTTTAAAACTCAACCAGAAATAGCTTCCTTTTGGAAATGTGGGAACTTTTCATATTAAAAATCTCTCAGCTTTATAAAAGAACAGTGGAGATGTTTTCTAATCCAGGTGCTTTTAACTTGTCCCGTTCCAGCGTTTTGGGGTGTCTTCGTGGCAGGCTATGAACAAGAGGGGAGCTGCAAGCAGAAGATAGCCCTGCTGAGTTCCAAAACAAATTTTTCTCTTTGTGCCACAAAGTATCAGTAATTAGTCTAGGGGCATCATGTTGGCATCCTTGCTCTGAAGCTGAGTTGAGAAGGATATACCAGAATAGATCTCATATTGATTGTCAGACCAATTTTTGTGACCTCTGCATTCTCATGGACACTGAGCCAGCATTGATCTAAATGGGAACCCCAATTGAGCAGAGGACACATGATGCCAATTTCATTTTAGACTCTTCCCCTCTGGGTGGTAATGGAATCACATCACAAAGAAACTCACATACAGCCACTGGAAACTGATCATAAAAGCATTTTAAAAAGTGACCCTTTTACAGGTTCTATTCAAATCAAGTTCAGGGCTTTGAATATTTATTCCTCTCTCTGTGCTTTTACATCACGTGGCTCTCCCTCCCTGGAATGGTTGCTACCATTCTCTCTACCCATCCAAATCACAGCCATTCTTTCAAGGTCTAGTCAAATTCCCATTTCCTCTAGAAGGCTTTCTCTAGAGCACTTGAAGTCTGGTCAACATATTTTATTGCTTTCTATACCATTTTGACTTTTCTATGTAATCGTTTCACATGTATAATTCATGACTTCCCAACAAGATCCCAGGCCACCATCAGGGTTTGTTTAAACTGAAGACCCAGAGCATCAGAAGAATGACATGGTCTTAATTTATAACTTGATTTTTAAAATCAATATTTTAATATGCTAGGGAAGTTTATTTTTAAAATAACTATGCAGTGAATTATTTTTCAAGAAAAGTATTTTGTATACCAAATGATGATACTTCAATGTATGTTTTGTAAGCTCTTGTTAGGATTTACAAAGATTTTATAATGACTTTTATCAACTCAATCCTATTCAATGACTATGTACCAAAGAATGCTACCAAAGCATTTATTCGTGCTAGTCATTGAGAGAGGCAAAATATGCACAAAAAGGAAACAATCTCTGCCCTCAGAGAAGGGATTGAACGTGCACACCGATCAGAAAACAGGATCGATAGTGGAAAATACTTTCATGGAGATACCATGAACAACTTGGAGAATCTGGAAAGACCTCATAAAAGGGAATAATGAGCTGAGTCTTGGAGGAAGGCTGATGTTTAAAGAGCTGGAAGCGATGAAGAAGTGCATTTCAGAACTGGAAATCCCTTTTGTAAAGGCAAAGAGACATAAGATAGAAGGTCATGTACAGATAAATTTGACCACAATGGATAGCATGTGAATGTTATGAGACATGACTGAAAAGGTAAGGGAAAGCTTTCTTAAAACAGATTATACTTATAATACTCCAATACTTCAGGTCAATTAGTTCAATATTTATTAATATTGCTCTGTTAACTAATGTGCTAAGTTCTGGGAGGACAAAGAAAGACCAGTTCAAGGAACTATGACATCATTTATATGTCTGAAACTTCTGCTAATACAGAGCAAAGTTCTTCTATGACTTGCTAGAAGGTCTCCAAGAGTTGTGAGGCTGAAAAATTCATCAACTTTTGATCAACCTTTTGTTGAGCCTCCCCAAACTGTGGTCGGTTAGTCCTCAGGTGGCAGATATACTTATATTCATATAGAATCACAATATTGATCTGTCAGTCAGTTAATGAGCACTCATTGAATACCTGTTAAGTAGCAGGCACTGCTAAGCCTGAGGAGTCAAAGGCAAAACTGAAATAGTCCCTGCCCTCAAGATGCTTATGTTCTAATAGGGGATAAAACATGAACGTGTGCGTGTGTGTGTGTGTGTGTGTGTGTACACACACTATATATACATATCTATAATACACATATAGTGTATATGTACACATTACATGCACATATACAAAATGAAAATAAATGAGTTTTAGGAAGGAGAAAACTACAGATCAGGAAAGGTTTTTTGTTTGTTTTTTTTTTGCAAAAAGTGGTACTTGAGATGAGTCTTGAAGGAAACTGGGATCCATTCACTAAAGATCATTTTCTCTCATATTCAGAAATCACAACAAGTAATAGAAGGCTTTACAGGACCTTGAGAAGTCACTGGATTGATAGACTTGCATTCCAGCAAGACATTTTTCTAAAAGTCCACCCAACTCTGGATCACAACATCCCTCTTAATTTCTGTGTTCTATTTCTTAGCATCTGAAACACTTACATAGGAGTTTTGTTACAGGGTGCTAGTGTCAGCTAAATGCCTTCGCTATTGGGCCAACCATTGAGTTTCCTCTGAGATTCAGGACAATATAATTCCAATTCAAGTAGAGGGCAGAGACATATGAATTGCTTTATGGGATCAATAAAAAACCCCATAAAACCCATAATGAGAAATGAAATGAAAGGCAGTGATTTTCCAAAATAGATGCTGGATAAAATTGTAGCTATACTAAAATGTTAACCGAAGGCATGTGCCAAAAGAGAGAAAATACTCAAGCCAAGAACATCCTCCGAAATAGAATTCATCCCCTTCCTCTATCACCCCAACACAAATTATGAAAGTGGGAACAGGGAGCTAATTATGACCTTGACAGGATTAGAGAAACTCCCTCTTTGACTGGAGAATTCAACACCCCCATTTGGAAGCCAAACTGCCTGGCAGCCCTGCTGTCAAATTAATCTTCATCAGTATCCTGGAACTGAACAGGAGGGAGGCAGTCAATCAAGGCTTCCATTTCTAAAAGGAAGGAATCATCCAGCCAAGATGATCCCTATACAACTCTGAAACTTTTCAGGCATGTTCCCTCGAAGCAGTTATTATGTCCTAGACCAAGACTTCTCAACTTGGAGTCCATGAAGGTTTATATATCTTGATGACTATAATTTAATACAGTTATTTTCCTTTGTAATCTTATATATTTTATTTTACACATTTAAAAACATTATATTGAGACAGGGTCTCATAGGTTTACCAGACTACCAAAGGGACATTAAAAAGTTTAATAGATCCTATCCTAGATTAACTTAATGTGGAGGCATGATGATGATGATAGCTATGTAGCACTTTAAGATCTGCAAAGTATTTTACAACATATTTCTCTCTTTCAGTTTTCTCTCTCCCTTCCTCCCTCCCTTCCTTCCTCCTCTTTCTGCAAGGAGGTATTTATGATAGGAGTAACAATAGTCAATCCTTATCTATGGGCATAGCCAGCAAGATCTGATAAACAGTTCATCTGTTCAAGGAATTCCTCTGATAAAAAGGTCATGTGTTCTCATGAGTAAAACTTTGGGGTTCCCAACTTTTTCCATATGTCAAAGTCTATTTTCTAAGTGTTTTTTTTTAAGTATAACAGGGCACCAAATGAGAGGAAGTATGATCTAGTTAGATGACTCACTGGATAGAGTGTCAGTAAGATTCATCTTCCTGAGTTCAAATCTGATCTGAGGCACTTCCTAGCTGTGTGACCCTGGGCAAGTCACTTAATCTGGTTTGCCTCAGTTTCCTGATCTGCAAAATGAGCTGGAGAAGGAAATGGCAAACCACTCCAGTATCTTTGCCAAGAAACCCCCAAACAGGGTCATTAAAAATTGAACATGACTAAAAAATGACTCAATAACCAAAAAAAAAAAATGTAAAAAATAGTTAACATTCATTTTTCCAATTCCTCTCCTTCCCTCCAGCCCCTCCCCTCCTTCTTAAGAAAGCAAGTAATTTGATATTGACTATACATGGGAAGTCAGAGCACATTAATTTATTTACCTCAAAGGATTCTGTAGCCCAGGAATCAAAACTCAATTCTCTAATATTTTCTTAATCAGGTGTTCATTTCCCATATCTAGCTTTCTTTTCTAAAGATCTTACCTTCAATCGACAGTAGTAAGGAAAACAAACACCAACTGTTTGCTAAGGATTCTCAGGATTTCACCTTACCCAAAATATTTTCAAGTGTCACAATCCTTGGTTCTCTGTGCATGCTCTATTTAATTATTGGTATACATTTTGTGTCTCCTACCCCAATACTCAAGCCCCTTGAGGGCAGTTTCTGCTTCATTCTTCTCTATATTCCAGATCTTTGTACCTAATTTTGCTGTGTTGGGTTTTTTCTTTTTTTTAATTTCACAAGACTTGTGATTTCGGTAGTACAGGAACTCCTGAAGGGGAAATTTCTTCTGTCAATGCAAATCATTACTTTGCCTGTTAATTTATAAGCTCAGAGAATTGTTTTCACTACCGAAAGGTTAAATCACTTGTCAAGGGTCACATAACCAGGAGGTATTAGAAATATTTGAACCCAAGGCTTCCTTATTGTGAAGCTGGCTTTCTATTCACTTTTCAGTCTTTTTTTTCCATTCACTGCCTCTCTGCCTAATACCTACTGTCCACTTAATGTTTATGGAATGGAATGGAATACCTCTGGAAAACCTTGCATTCCAACTCAAAATATTCATTTTTTTAAAAAAACTGAAAATGAATTGAGTACTTGCAGAGGACTTGATCTTAAATATGATTACCAGTTAAGTAGGTCTGGTCACAGTTTTTAAAAAATTCTCTAGTAATCAGTCCATGACACCAACACTAGCAAGTGGCCATCTTTTTCTTCAGAAGATGGCCTTCCTCCTGCCTTTATATCCTCGATGACTGTGACCTCTCTCGTCTTTCTCAACATGTGTACTGATAAAAGTTTTTAAGAAACTTAGAAAATAAACACTGAGTTTGTGGTCAAATAACCCAGAGGGAACTATGGTGTTTTGTTTTTCCTCTACAGGAAAAGTAACAGAAAAATAAATCACTACTGATATGAATAACTCAAAAAGGAAAGAGGTCTAGCCATTAGAAATGAGACAAAAATGATGCATTGTAAAATAATAATAGTTAACATCTAGCATTTCTACTGAAATTCTCAAAACATGAGTACAATTATACACACACACACACACATATGATTTTCTTTCTAAGGCTATTTCCTATATATTCTATATTTAGCTTGTACATACAATTTGTATATATGTTATAAAGATTCCTTAATAGCTTAACACTGCACTCGGGCTTTTGGGATACACTGTATAACACTATAATGTCTGCTTTACATATATAAATCATCTCCTTCCATCTTTATAATGACTCTGTGAGGTAGTTGCTATTATTATCCCCATCCGCAAATGAGGAAACTGAAACTCATTACTCAAGGTCACACAGTTAGTGTCTGAGGCAGGATTCCAATTCAGGTCTTCCTAACTCCAAGTCTAGCCCTTTATCCACTACAGAGCCTTTGATGGAACCTTTATGGAGAATTATAGAAGGATGTAGACAAGAATCACACTGAATAAAGCAGAGAGGATGCAATCTGTGCTCATGAAAGGAACATCCCATCATGGATTTGCCCAAGTATTAAAGTCAGCATCTTTTTAGCTATTATACATACTGCTACAACTGACTTACTTTCTTCATGAATCCAAGGGGAAATCATTTGTATGAATAATAAAATGTAACATCTTGCCAGTTCAGTAATGTCATTTGATTTGCTCATGATAAATGAAAGCTATTATTATTTTATTAATAATTTAATAAAATTGAGGAGTCATGAAAAGTGCTAAATGGATTTTATTACCAAATAATGATATTCAATGTTTCTTTTACCTTGACCTTTTGTGGCTTTCATGGTGCCAGACACACTGTCAGCAAATAATGCTAATCAGACTGATATCGCCTCATGTGTCAGCTTGATAGTGTCAGTAGGTGAAGGAAAATGGAAATTCTCATCTTTGCCATTTCAAATTTAGAAGAAAATCAAATAGAGTTTTCCTGGATGAGGCATAATGAGTGGGCACAATTTTGTTGAGGTTTCTGGAAATGAAATTGCATCTGTTTCTTTTCAAATGGGACAAGCAAAGCTATTTAAGAATTTTATTTCTTTACTAGTCTCAACAGTATATGAGATCACTCATATCATAAAGCATCCTATTCCTTCCTTCTCTACTCACCCCCACCACCTCCCTTAGAGGTTCTTATCTGTCTGTACTTCCTTTTTCTTTTTTTTCCTTCTTTTTTTCCCCACTTGATTTAAGTCAGTTTTATTTGGAGTTAGATGCCTATGGTTATCATTCCAACAACCTATACTTCCTTCCCAACTGAATTTAACTCTAGATACTCTTAAAATTTAAAATCTAGTATACTGAACTTTTGATCCTATAGTTATTAAGAGTCACAATTAATAGTCTAACTATAATATAATTGCATTTACTCCCCTCCACAGTTACCCTCCACAAATTCTACAGTTGAGTCTGGCTTACATTCTGTTCCCTCCACATAATCCTGGTCTCTCATATCTGAGCCTTTTCATTAGCAATGTCCCATGCCTAGAATGTGAACATTTACCTTTGTAGAATTCCTATCTTCCTTTCATATTCAGCTAAAATGCCACCTCCTGAAAAATGTCTTTTCCAGTCTTCCAATCCCCGGTTTCTAGAGACTTCCCTTCTAAGGCTATTTTCTATCTATTCTACATTTATCTTGTATGTACTAACTAGTGTATATGTTGTCCTCTCTCCCCCATGAAAATTTAAGTGCTTTGAGGGTAATTGTTGCATTGTGTCCCCAACACTTTTCACAGTCTGACACATATTAGGTGTTTATAAATGCTGATTGATATCAATAATGCTAATTACATAATTATAAAATGCAAGATCTGAAAGGTAACTTAAAGTAGACTATTGGCACAGGAAGAAACCTTAGTAAAGAAAATGTTGATCTGGAAGGAATTTTAAAGTTCAACATCTCCATTTTAGAAATAATGAAACTCAATTTCAGAGAAGATAAGGGACAAGTCCAAAGTCACAATTTTAAATGGGCATATATGTATGGTCCAGTGGAACCAGAGGACTTAGGTTCAAATACCACCTCTGATGATAACTATCTTTGTGATCTTGGGAAAGTCAGGACCTCCCTGGGTCTCATTTTCCTCACCTATAAAACAGCCAAGGATAGGGGAGAATGGAGGCAGTAAATTAGTTGGCCTCTGAGGTCCCTTCCCATTCTAAAACTATGATCCTACCATCCAATGCTGAGGTTTTCATAAAAAATGAATATGAGTCAAGCTTCCATTACAACCCTCATGCAACCACTCCTCACTGATGCAGATTTACAAATATATGTAAAACCATATTATGCATACTTTTTCTTTATCATTTGATTTTTATCTGGATAATTGGTGCAAGATATTACAATTTCTGCCAGAATGCTTTCCAGTTTTCCTAACAATTCTTACCAAATAGTGTATTCTTATGCCAAAAGCTTAAATCTTTACATTTGTCAGTCACAAGGCTTCTATAATCTACTGCGTATTGTTTTTCTACTCTGTTCCAAAATAGAAATATGCATATTTCTATTTTGTAGCCAGTGCCGGATAGTTTTGATAATTCCTACCAATATCATTTAAGATTTAGTACTGCTAAACCTCCTTCCTTTATATTTTATTGGATTCTGGTTTTTAATCTATTCTGCTCTCCCCTTCCATTTTATGTGTGAGTGTATCCCATTCACAGTTTACTAATTGCCTCTGTATCTGTCTCTCTGTCTCTGTCTCTCTGTGTCTTGTCTCTCCATCTCTCTCTGTCTCTCTTTCTCTCTCTGTGTCTCTGTCTCTGTCTCTCTGTCTCTCTGTCTCTCTGTCTCTCTGTCTCTCTCTCTCTCTCTCTCTCTCTAACTACTGCCATTCTTATCTGCCCTGCCTTTTATCATGCACCTATACTCCATTCTTTTGTCTCCTTCCTCCTACTTCCTGGTCAATTAAGATAGATTTCTATTATCAGTTGAGCATATGTGTGTGTTTTCCCTTTTTGAACCAATTTAGATGTGAGTGAGGTTCAAGCACTCCCTGTCTCCCCATTTTTCTCTACTGTAAAAGCTCTTCCTGTGCACTTCTTTTATGTAAGATAATTTTCCCCATTCCTTTCCCTCCCCAATTCTCCAAGGAGATCCATCTTATCTATACACTTTTTTACACCATCCTTATCTAGTTTATTTTCCCAATTATATGTAAAAACAATTTTTAGCATTTATTTTTTTACAAAATTTTAAGTTCCAAATTTTTCTCCCTCCTTCCCTCTCCTCCCCTCTTCCTAAAATGTTAAGCAATTTGATATAGGTTATATATGTGAAATCATGTAAAATATATTTTCATATTAGTCACAGTTGTGAAAGAAAAAACAGACCAAAAGGGGATAAAACATGAAAAAAGTAAAGTGAAAATAGTATGCTTTGATCCACATTAAGAATCCATCACCTTTTTCTTTGCATGTGGATAGCATTTTCCATTATGAATCCTTCGTAATTGTCTTGAGTCATCATACTGTTGAGAAGAGCTAACTATTATGTTGCTATTACTGTGGACAGTGTTTTCCTGGTTCTGTTCATTTCACTTTCTATCAGTTTATATAAATCTATTCAGGTTTTTCTGAAATCTGCCTGCTCATTATTCTAATAGTCTTATTGCACAATAGTATTCCATTACATTCACATACACAACTTATTCAGCCAACTGATAAGCATCCCTTCAAATTTCAATTTTTTGCCTCCACAAAAAGAGCTACTATAAATATTTTTGTACATGTAGGCCCTTTTCTCTTTTTTATCATCGCTTTAAGATATAGACCTAGTATTGCTATTGTTGGATCTAAGGGTACGCATAGGCAGAGTTTCAAATTTCTGTCTAGCATGTTTGGATCAACTTATAACTCCACCAACAATGCATTAGTGTCCCAATTTTTCCCCATCCTCTCCAACATTTATCATTTTCCTTTTTCATCATATTAGCCCATCTGATAGGTGGGAGGTGGGAGATGATACCCTAGAGTTTCTTTTTTAATTTGCATTTCTCTAACCAAAAGTGATTTAAAGCACTTCATAGATATCATTGATTTCTTCATCTGAAAACTGCTTGTTCATATCCTTTAACAATTTTATCAATTGAGGACACATTTTTCTTTGAAGCTTTGCTTGTAGTTATTTTGATTTCATTGTCTTACTCTGAGTTTGTGTCTTCAGCTTCCCTGTCATCATAGTAGCTTTTGATGGTAAGGTTCTTTTTCATTGTTTGCTCATTTTTCAACCTTTTTTTCTTGATTTGTAATTTTTATGTTAACGTTGAGGTGTGTTCTCAACATGAGGGATAGAGGGGTACTGTCTCAGGCTTCAGGCTTTTTTGCACTGCTGTTTTCAGAGCTAGTTCTGGAGATTTGAAAGTATTCAATGCTTCCAAGGTAATGTTATCTACACTGCTCTCCTGGTCTGCACTCTTGTCCTTATCCTAGGAAGGCTCCTGAACTCTTAGGGTTGCAATCAGACTGCTCCTCATTCATAGTCCCTGACCCCTTAGGACTGGAAGTGATACTGCCTCTCATGGATTCCACTCCCCTTTGAATGAAAGTTCTCCTCCTTTCCCTTGATCTTTGACCTAGAAATGAGTTTAGACAATCGAATTGCCAAACAACTTTTGGTCTTGTATCCAGCACTATCAAAGGGGTCCTGTTAAGTTTCTTCTTGGCCAGCTGCCATGTCTATTTACTATCTTTGACTTAGGAGCTCCCGAAGTTCTGTTGCTACCACCTAGTCCCACCACTGGTGTTTCATCCACATGGGCTCTAGGCCAGCTTCGTCCCCCATGTCACAGATCTCTCTCTCATTCCAAACTTCTAAGTTGTCTGAGTCTGGAAGAATGTCTCACTCCGACTTCTGCTGGTTCTCATTCCAGAATTCAATTTGAGATATTATTTTAAAGTTATTTGGACATTAAGAGAGACATTAAGCTGAACACTTTTTCTATTCTACCAAATTGGCTCTGCCCCCAGAAGTCTTCAAGGCACTTTTTTAAACAAACGAAAAATTGATACCTTTTGCTCTTACATCACCTTTATTTTCAAATATAACCTTCCCTTATGCAAAAAGCCATCCTTTGTAACAAAGAATATTTAAAACAGAGGGAAAAAGGCAGTTTGGCAAAAAAAAAACAATCAAATTTGAAAATTTAAGTAATATTCCACATCCATAGTCCCAAAACTCTGCAAAGGAGGGAAGGATTTTCTCATCTCTTCTCCAAAACTAAGCTTGATGATTATTACTATTCAGCATACAATACTGGATTTTTGCACTTTTAACTTGTGTTTCTGGGGTCATTATGTATGTTGCTTTCCTGGTTCATATGTCTTCCCATGTTTTTTGAGTTCTTCAGATTCATCATTTTTTACATAGCAGTAAAATTCCATTATGTTCACACGATAATAATTTGTTGAGCCTCTCTCTAATGGATGGGCATCTACTTTGTCTGCAATTCTTTGCTTGTACAAAAAGTGCCCTTATCAATGTTTTATTGTTTATGTGATTTTCTTTCTATTTTTTTACTTCCTTGGTATGCTCCTAGAATGAAATCCATGGGTCAAAGGACATGGACATTTCAGGCATGGACATTTTAATCACTTTCTTGGTACACCGCTATCCCTTTCACATTGCGACTTTCCCCATCATGGTTTTGATATATTTAGGGTTGGCATAAGAAATGAAATAGAAATTTGGGGGGAGTTTTGCAGAAGCCACAGATGACCTGCAAAGGTCAATAAACAACATAGAATCTATGACCAAATACTTAACCCAAATTTTACAATATGGTACTGTAAACACCCCATAAAAGAAAAAAAAATTCAGACCTCTTCTCTGGGACAAAGGGAGGGCCAAAAAATTTTACAAAGATTTTGCAGATCACAGTGGCACAGCAACCCCAATGCCCCACAATGTGGAAGGGGTAATTACAATTCCAAATTGCTCTCAAGAATAGTTATACCAACTCATAGTTCCACCAACAGCATACCTGGGTCTGTCCCGCTGCTCCTCTGACATTGACAATTTCCATCTTTTCCAATTTGTTGGGCATGAAGTAAAACTCCAGTGCCATTTCAATTTTCATAACAATGTACTTTCAATAAATTATCACCTCCAATTTACTTTAATTATCTGAAAAGATTAATGCTAAGCTCCAAAGGGAACAATATGCCCTACTTGGCACTAGTGAGGTTATGTATGTTCTTAATTAGAATTCTATTTTTTTTCAGCTAGATGGAATTTTAGAGATTATTTAATCTAACCTTCTCATTTTACAAATGAGGACGACAGTCTCACATTGAGTTAATGGCAAAATCTAGACTAGAATCCAGTTCTCCTGACTCTCTGTCAAGTCTTTTCATTAACGCCTACTGTCACTTATTTTCTCTTTCTCAAAAGCAGCATGAGTACTCCTTTACTTTGTCCTTGTATCCCCAAAGTGTAGCACAGTGTCTGACACAGAGTATGTGCTAAATAAATGCTTGTTGATTGAGTGATTGATTGATTCATTTCCCAAATAGAGTCCCTAGACAGCACAATGAATTTGCTCTCAGTCCATTCTCATACTTGCTGGAAAACTGAAAAATAATGATTTCTGAATTTCAACACTGACTGCTTGGAGAATCTTACTGTCCCTTAGGTGCATCCGTTTCCCTGGGTCTTACAGATGTACCAGAAAAAACTATATCCTTTCCATCCTCACTATGGAGTTGCAGATCCCAGGACTGGAATGAATCTGTCTCCACTACACCTGACTGGTTTCTCAAATTCCTGGTTGTCAAAGGCACACTTTCATCCTTTCCTTAGCAGGGCCAAAAGAAGTCTAGTGATTCGTCCAAGATCACCTGAAGCTTCATAGGCAGAACCTGCCTCCCAGGTCTCCTCTCAATAAAGTCCATATGGCCCAACAACCAATACTACAAAATAGCTTTCTGCATTTCTTCTTTGAACAGTCAAAATAGAGCTCACAATAGGGGAACCCAGTGAGATTATATAAACTCTTTATGGGACTTTGGCCAATCAACAGTACTCTTCATTGGCACAAAGTTACATACCTAAAGTCATACATAGTCAACCATAGAGACAAATACAAGAGTTCTGTAGGCACACGCAGAGAATCATAGACCTACAGATCCTTTTTCTGCCAACCCATCAACAAGTATTTTTGAGCCCCCTGGAAGCCACCCAATACTGGAGATCACTTTTTTCATAAGGCATTGGATCTCTCCATCATGGAAATAGATATGTAATTACTTATTCACTCGAGCATCTCTCTGGAGCTTTTTTAACTCCCCCCATTTTTTTTAATGAATGACTAACAACAGCTGCTACAGCTCCAGCCAGCAATTCCCTGCTAGTGGCCCTGTATGGAGCAGTGACTCATCAGCAGCTGCCGTCAAAGCCTCAGCTCCCTTCAGAGAAGGAGGAAGAGAATAGAAAATGGCCTTCACGTCATATAACTCAGGACCCTCCTGGGCCCCACTTGAATCTTAGCTGCTTCTACCTCCTTGACATGAGTTTCACACAAAGAAATTTTTCACTGCAAAAACTAACATTTTGCTGGCAGATTAACTAGCAAACCGGAAATAAGGATCTCTCTGCCATAAAAGACAGTCTCTCATTCTGCCAGAAGAAGTTAATGAACCTAGAGCAAGTGTTGGTGTCGAGCAGGATAATGAAATGGAAAAAGCATGAGTCCCAAAAGCCTGTGTTCAAATCCTGACTCTACCATTTTCTGTTTGACCTTAGTTGAATTATTTAATTTGTCTGGGCTTCAGTTTCCTCATTTGTAAGGTGACAAGTAGACTAAATGATAGATTCAATAAAATGAGACTGAATGGTGGCTTAGTTTCACTTTAGCTTTGAAGGAAGGTAAGAACTTGAAGAGGCAGAGGGGACAAAAAAGTGCAAGAACAACAGTCAATGAAAGGCATAGACATATGAGATGGGATCTTATGTGTGACAGCAAATAAACCAGCATGGCTGTATCAAACAGTGAATGGGAGGGAGTCATAAGTCTGGAAGGGGAGGCTAAAACTAGACTGGGAAGGACTTTAAATGTCAAGCATGAATTTACCTTCATTCCCAGAGACAATAGAGAACTTGAGTAACATGGTAAGACCTGGGCTTTAGGAAAATCAATCTGGTCAATGCGCCAGGAACTGGGATAAGAACTGAAGATAGAATAAACCAGTCTCCACTCTCACAGGGACTTCCCCACTCTTCCATTACAGTCTAATAGAAGAGACAATATTCAAGTCACTATGAATAAATGAGATATATGCAGAGTAAATTAGATCTCTCAGAGGAAAGGCACTGATATTAAAGAGGAGTAGGAAAAGCTTTTAGTAGAAAGTGAGACTTTGCAAAAGACTTGAAGGAATCCAAAGAAGCCAAGAGGTGGGGAGGGGTCAGCAGAGAATTCCAAGAATGAGGGATGGCCAGTAAAAATGCCCAGGCCTGGAAGATGGATTGCCACATGTGTGTACCAGCAACGAGGCCAATGTCATTGGGTCACAGAGGATGGGGAGTGGATTAAAATGTAAGAAGATTGAACTGGTGGGAAGGAATCTGGGTATGAAGGACTTTAAAAGCTAAACAGAGAATCTTCTTTTTGATCCTGCTTGCCATAGGGAGCCACTGGGCTCCCGGGGAAAGAGTAAAAGGTAAGCACCAAAAATGAGAAGGAAAAAAAAAAGGAGAGAGGAAGTTGTATTATATAGCCAGGAATGCCCAACACACAAACACAGAAAGAGAGAATAACTAAAAAATGAGCACAGGTAAAAACCCAAAGAAAAGTATAGCTTGCCCACAAGATGAGCTTGAATTCCTAGAAGAAATAATAGGAGTTTAAAAGGGAGTTTAAGTTGATATTATAAGTGAAAGACAATTAAGGACACAACCATACAAGAAATAAAACCTATAAAGAAGAGATTTGGAATGAAAGTGAACAACTTAACACAACAGGCACAAAACCTTAATCAAGGAACACATTCCTTAAAAATTAGGAGGGATCAAACAGAAGTTAATAACTGCAAGAGACAGTGAAAAAGATCCAAACAAAATCAAAAGACTGAAAAAACTGAAGGAAATAGTTATCTAATATTTTAAAAAATAAATAACTGACCTGGAAAACAGAACAAGGAGAGACAACTTAAAAAATCATTTGGACTACCTGTAATCCATGACCTAAACAAACAAATAATGCCTGGATATGATATTTCAAGGAAACTTGAAAGAAAATGGCCAGAAACATTAGAATAAGAAAGCAATGGGGAAATAGAAAGAATCCACCAGTTACTTATGGGAAGAAATTCCCAAATAAAAATTTTTAGGAATGTCACTGCTAAAATTCAGAGCTTGTAGATCAAGGAAAAAATATTAAAAGCAGCATGAAAGAAAGAATTCAAAAACAAAATAAACGCAACCAGGAGCATACAAAATTTAGCAATTACTACCCTAAAGAAATGAAAAGCATAGGATACAATATTCCAAAAGGCAAAAGATATGGGCCTCAACCCAAAATAACTTACCCCAAGAAACTAAGTATATTTTTTCTACAAGGGGAAAGATGAATCTTTGATGAAATAAAGAACTTCCAAGAATTCCTGATGAAAAGACAGGAGCTAAATAGGAACTTTGAAATGAAAGTATTAGAGTCAAGAGTAACATTAAAAGATAATCAGAATGAACTCTATACATATATATTGTTTATGTTCTAATAGATGGGAAAAGAGAAAATAATATAGGGTCCTTTCAGAACACTAATGTCATCGGGGGTAATGAAAGGAGTCAAATGAGTCAAAAGGCCTAAGAGAGGCTTCATTATATTTTGATGATATTGGAAGAAGAAATAAAAGGTGAAGGGGAAGGGGAGTATACACTAGAACAGGGGAGAGAAACCTGCAATATAATGACACATGTGGCCTTCTAGGTCCTTGGGTATTGCCTTTTGACTGAATCCAAGTTTTACAGAACATATTCTTTTATTAAGGGAATCTGTTCTATGAAGTCTGGATTCAGTCAAAGGGTCACACTTGAGGACTTGTGGCCTCAAGGCTGCAGTTTCCCCATCCCTGCTCTAGAAGAAAGGGGAAGGAAGAAATCATAATACACACACACCAACGTACACATAAAAAATTTGATTTATAAGTACAGTCGACTCAAAAGAATACAGGAGGAAAGTGAGAAACAAAAAGAAGGCTAGATTCAGGGAGGGATTAATTATGAGAACCGGTACAATAAAAATGACATTGCTACCTAAATTAATGTACTTATTCAATGCCATACCAATCAAACTGCCAAAGAATTACTTTATAGAACTAGAAGAAAAAATAAAATTGAGCTAGAGGCACAAAAGGCCAAGAATATCAGGGGAAATAATATAAAAAAGTAGGAAGGAAGAAGATCTAGTAGTAAGAGATATCAAACCATACTACAAAGAAACAATTCTCAAAATAATTTGATACTAACTAAAAGGCGGGGAGGCTCAATTAGTGGAACAGATTAGGTACATGACATACAAAAGCAACATTAACCTAATAGTCTGGTTAATGTTAATGGGCTAAGTGTTCACTATTTTATAAAAACTATTGAGAAAATGGGATAGCATTATGCAAAAAATAGGTTTAACCTATCTCTCACACCTTATACCAAAATAAAACCCAAGTAGTTATGTCATTAAAAGGTCACTTCATAAACAAATTAACAGAACAGAAAAGGAATTACTTTTCAAATCTACGGAAGAGGAAGAACTCATGATCAACAGTTCATAACCCTTTTTGAATATAGAACAATCAGAAGATAACATGGATAATTTAGATCATAAAAAATTAAAAGGTTTTGCACAAAGAAATTCAACACAGCTAATATTTGAAGTGAAACAGTTAACTTGAAATCTCTGCAGTTTAATTTCTCTGATAAAAGTCACATTTATAAGACATACAAGGAATTTATTCAAATTTATAAGAACTATTCTCCAATTGATAAATGGGGTAAGTATATGAATAGACAATTCTCAAGATAAGAAATGTCAGCTTTCTATAGCCATCTATATTGTTAATGCTCCAAATCACCAATAACTAGAGAAATGTGAATCAAAATAACTCTGAGGCTCCACCTCACACCCATCAGATTGGCAAAGCTTATTAAAAAAAGAAAATGACAAATGGTGGAGGGGCACCTTGATGCACAGGGTGAACTGGTGCAACCATTCTGCAAAGCATTTTGGAATATTGCCCCTAAGTTACTAATCTGTGCACCACTATGAGGTCTATACCCCAAACAGATGAAAGAAAAAAAGAAAAAGTCCTATACGTACAAAAATATTTATAGCAGCTCATTTGTGGCAGCAAAAAACTAGAAACTGAAGAGGTGCTCATCAACTGGAGAATGATTGGACAGATTATGATATATGAATGTAATATATTACTGTTCTGGTATAAGAAATGAGGAGACATTTTCAGAAAAACTTGGGAAGATTTGCATGAATTTATGCAAAGTGAATATAAAAGAACAATTTATGAAACTATGATATCGCTGTTGTAAAAAATCTGCTAACTATACATATATATGTGTTTATACAAATGAGAACTAGCAATATAAAAACTTACATATTTTCACTATTCAAAAAATCTTTGTTAAAAGGAAAGGTTTTGAGGGGTAGCTAGGTGGTACAGTAAATAGAGTATCAGCCTTAGAGTTCAAATCTAGTCTCAGACACTTAGTAGCTGTGTCACTAGCTGTGGGCAAGTTGCCTAGCTTCTGTTTGCCTTAATCTACTGGAAAAGGAAATGGAAAATCACTCAGCATCTTAGCCAAGGAAACCCCATGGAGAGCATTGGAGTGCTATGCACCCAAGCTATGGTCATGAAGATTCAGACACAACAAGAATCAGAACATGAACCCTCTGGAATAGTACTGAAAATACAATGGCAACTCCTAAATTTCCAATTCAAGTAGACTTGAGAGCTAGAAAGGACCTTAGAAGTCATCTTGCCCAAACTATACATCCTACAGAAGGGAAAACAGAGCAGAGAATTTATGCCTATGGCTTTATCGATGTCAAATGCAGGGGGTCTTGACCTGGGATCTATGAATTTAGGGGGTTTTGTATATACACATATATACATATACATTAATAATTGTATTTCAATATAATATATTTCCTTTGTAATCCTATGTATTTTACCTTCTGCATAAAAATGTATTATATTAAGAAGAGACCCATACACTTCAAACTGTCAAAGGGGTCCAAAACACAAGAAAGACAAAGAACTCCTGGCTTAGTAGCAGAGCCAAGACTAGACCCCAAGTCTCCTGACAATTTGTTTCCTCATCTGTATAGTATATTTAGTGTAGTTGTGGTGAATTTTTTTAATATAAATTTATTTATTTAACTTTTTACATTCATTTTCACAAAATTTTGGGTTCCAAATTTTCTCCCCATTTGTCCCCTCCCCCCACCCCAATGCACCAAGCATTCTAATTTTCCCTATCACCAATCTCTCCTCCCTTATATCATCCCTCCCTTCTCTTCTCCCCATCTTCTCTTTTGTCCTGTAGGGTCAGATGACGTTCTATTCCCCATTAACTGTATTTCTTATTTCCTAGTAGCAACAATACTCAACAGTTGTTCCTAAAACTTTGAGTTCCAACTTCTCCCCATCCCTCCCTTCCCACCCATTCCCTTTGGGAAGGCAGGCAATTCAATATAGGCCATATCTATGTACTTTTGCAAATGACTTCCATAATAGTCATGTTGTGTAAGACTAACTATATTTCCCTCCACCCTATCCTGCACCCCCCCTCATTGTTTCTATTCTATCTTTTGATCCTGTCCCTCCTTGAGTGTTGACTTCAAATTGCTCCCTCCTCCCATTGCCCTCCTTCCATCATCCCCCCCCACCCGGCTTCTCTCCTTCTCCCCCACTTTCCTGTATTGTAAGATAGGTTTTCATACCAAAATGAGTGTGCATTTTATTCCTTCCTTCAGTCAAATGTGATGAGAGTAAACGTCATGCTTTTCTCTCAGCTCTCCTCTTTTTCCCTCCACTAAAAAGTCTCCTGCTTGCCTCTTCTATGAGAGATAATTTGCCCCATTCCATTTCACCCTCTCTGCTCCCAATACATTTCTCTTATACATTTACCTTAATTTTTTTAAAGATATGATCTCATCCTATTCAATTCACTCTGTGTTCTCTGTCTCAGTGTGTGCGTGCATGTGTGTGTGTGTGTGTGTGTGTGCGTGCATTTGTGTGTGTGTATGTGTATGTATGTGTAATCCCACCAACTACCCAGACACTGAAAAGTTTCAAGAGTTACAAATATTGTCTTTCCATGTAGGAATGTAAACAGTTCAACTTTGGTAAGTCCCTTATGACTTCTCTTTGCTGTTTACTTTCTCATGCTTCTTCTCATTCTTGTGTTTGAAAGTCAAATTTTCTTTCCAGCTCTGGTCTTTTCATCAAGAATACTTGAAAGTCCTCTGTTTCATTGAAAGACCATATTTTCCCCTGAAGTGTTATACTCAGTTTTGCTGAGGAGGTGATTCTTGACTTTAGTCCTAGTTCCTTTGACTTCTGGAATATCCTATTCCATGCCCTTCAATCCCTTAATGTAGAAGTTGCTAGATCTTGTGTTAGCCTGATTGTATTTCCACAGTACTGGAATTGTTTCTTTCTAGCTGCTTGCAATATTTTCTCCTTGACCTGGGAATTCTGGAATTTGGCCACAACGTTCCTAGGAGTTTTTCTTTTTGGATCTCTTTCAGGCGGTGATCGGTGGATTCCTTGAATATTTATTTTGCCCTATTTTGCCTGGTTCTAGAATATCAAGGCAGTTTTCCTCGATAATTTCATGAAAGATGATGTCTAGGCTCTTTTTTTGATCATGGCTTTCAGGTAGTCCCACAATTTTTAAATTGTCTCTCCTGGATCTATTTTTCAGGTCAGTTGTTTTTCCCATGAGATATTTCACATTCTCTTCCATTTTTTCATTCTTTTGGTTTTGTTTTGTGATTTCTTGGTTTCTCATAAAGTCATTAGCCTCCATCTGTTCCATTCTAATTTTGAGAGAACTATTTTCTTCAGTGAGCTTTTGAACATCTTTTTTGAACCTCCATTTGGCTAATTCTGCTTTTGAAAGCATTCTTCTCCTCATTGGCTTTTTGGACCTCTTTTGCCAATTGAGTTAGCCTATTTTTCAAGGTGTTATTTTCTTCAGCATTTTTTTGGGTCTCCCTTAGCAAGGTATTGACCCGTTTTTCATGCTTTTCTTGCATCTCTCTCATTTCTCTTTCCAGTTTTTCCTCCACCTGTCTAACTTGATTTTCAAAATCCTTTTTGAGCTCTTCCATGGCCTGAGCCCATTGGATATCTATTTCAGATGTTTGGGATGCAGAGGCCTTGACTTCTATGTCTTTCCCTGATGGTAAGCATTGTTCTTTGTCATCAGAAAGGAAAGGAGGAAACATCTGTTCACCAAAAAAGTAACCTTCTATGGTCTTATTTTTTTTTTCCCTTTTCTGGGCATTTTCCCAGCCAGTTACTTGACTTCTGAGATTCCTCTCCACCCCTGCCTCACCTCTAGATCCACCCAGCTAGTGCTTGGGGTCTGAGATTCAAATGCTGCTTCCCAGCCTCAGGGCTTTCAGCAGTGGGGCGGGGCTGCTATTCAGGGTAAGATTAAATTCAGGTTCTCATGTGGGGGCAGGGCCATCTCCCAGGCTCAGTTCCCTCAGGGGGTTTATGCGGAGACCTTCAGTAATAGATCCCAGCTCCTGTCTGCTTTGGGAGCTCCTGTCTGCTGCTTCCCCTCCCCCCCGCTGCTGCCTCCCAAGGGGGCCGGAGTTATGGAGACACCCCCGCTCCCCTCTCGGCCAGTCCAGAAGGCTCTCTCACTGACCTGTGCACCTGTGGGTTGAGGGACCTTCACGGCCGCTGGAGATTCCATCCCTGAAGCCTGCTCTGATCTGCTCCTTTCAAGGCCACGTGGCCAGGGCAGGGCTCTGCTCCAGGTTGGTGCATGATGGACCTTTGATGTTGGTTTTGCAGGGCTCTCTGGAACAGAAATCTCCTCCACTCCATTGCTGTGCGGCTTACACTGCTGAAGAATTTGTTGGGAGTTCCTCTTTACAGGTAATTATGGGCTGTGGATTCAGAGCTAGCATATGTGAATCTTTCTACTCCGCCATCTTGGCTCCTCCCTCGAGTTGTGGTGAATTTGATGAAATCCAATATAGATTTCTCTACATTGGGCTGCTAGGATTGTCCACTTAGACTTCAAGTAGAGTCTGTGAAGATGTATGTCTTCTGGTCATCCCTCCAATGAATTTCAGCAGTCTTATGTTCCCCTGCCCAAAGTATCATGCTTCACCAAAGTCATTCCATTCTGGTTGGGCTTTTTGCTAGCACTAATTTCAGAACACAGGCCTGGCTCCCATTTTAATCATTTTCGTATCTTAGCTACCATTTTTTATACCTTACTTTGCATTTATGATAGCCCTAAATTACTTAATCACAAAATCCTAGATCCTTAGAGTTAGAAAGGACTTTTTAGGTCATCAGGTGCAGGAAAGTGGCATAAAGAAAGAAATCAAAGCTTATCATTTACATTTTTCAAATATGGTTTTCTTTTAATATCACAAACTTATAAATGGTGGGATTAGTCTTGAGATTTAAGGACTAGACTGAAAAAGATTCTCTTTCATCATATAGGTCTAACCTTAGAACAACCAAGTCATTAACTAACGTGCTTACATTCATAACTATTTGCATTAATTTTCAAGTATCCATAGTAGTATGTATATCATGTTGTCAGGGTTCAAAATGAGATAGTTAAACAAGATTAGTATTTAAGGGAGATAACAATACCACATGGGGCTAATAACAAAGGAGGTCTATAGATAGACCATCAAGATTATAAGCTAATTGGGTGAGAAGCTGACACATCACTTCCCTACTCAGTAAACTCCAATGGCTTCCTATTACCTCTACCAGAGGGGTGTGGAGAGTCAGTGCTAACTCTGATAGTCAATGATTAAATTTTCAGTGTGAGCATTTATACCTCAGAAACCCACAATGAATTCAATTAAGGCTTGATTTATTATTTTGGATTCCCTAGTTTTAAGAAATTACTAATGGTAACCACATCCAAGAAGGGCAGGAGGTAGGCTTTCCCACACATTGGATATCATGTTGATCTCTCTATAGATAGATAGATGGATAGATAGTGATACATATACATACATACGTAAGTATGCAGATAGATAGCATATGTCCTTATTGAGTCCCCTATTAGAATGCAAGTTTTTTACAAATAGAAATTATTTCATTCGTTGTATTTGTATCCCCAGCACCTAACACAATGTCACGCGCATAGCAGGTGCTTACGAAACCTTCTTTGGTTGATGATACTGTCTTCTCATTACATAATGTCTCTTAATAAATGTTTGATTAGTTAGAGTTGTTTAACTCCGAGGTGATATCATATGGTGACTATGGGTATCAGCAGAGCAGAAATCAGGGGGTGGATGCTAGGAACCAGCGATGCAGGCAAGAGCATATGAAGGCAGCTCCAAGAGTCAGAAATAGGAAAAAGGTCAAGGAAATAGGCAGGCAGAAGGTGAGACATTAGTGTAATCTGTATAGCAGTCAAGGATCCTTCAGTCTCAATAACCAGAGGCAGGTATAGCAGGGAATGCTGGTTCTGAAGTCAAAGGACTGAGTTTGAGTTCCAGCTCTGCCCATTACTGTCTATGTCACCTTTGGCAAATCACTAAAAAACTTCTTTGGATCTGTTTCTTCCTCTAAAAAATAAGGGGATTGGACACTACTCTAGGTCCCTTCCTGCTCTACATATTTGTCTATATTTTAAATGAGTTTCCTCAGGAAGTGGTGTGTTCCTCCTTCTTGAAGCATAATATTGACAGTAACTATAAGCATTTATTCAGAGCTTAAATATTTTCAAAGCATTTAACATACGTTATTTCTTTTGAGCCAACAAAAGCCAAATGATGTTGGATATGTTAGAGTGTAAAGTCCTTTTGTGTATAAGTTCAACTAGATTGCTGCTAAGGAACATTCCAGTTCTTGAATTCTGTGATCCTATGATGCAAAGTTAAGAATGGACAGGGAGATGTGGTATTGCAAGAAGACAAGCCACAGCTTAGATGGAAGTAACCATCTATTGATATAATCATGAGAGTATATCAAAATACCTCTGATCTGAATTGAATTGAATAATCTGTTTGGCATGTAAAGCTCTCCACAACCTATTTCCTCCTCCTATTCAGTTTTCTCATGCTTTACTCCCCTCCTTCATTCTGTAACACAGTTCCCATGGTCTACTTGTCATTTCTCATATACAATACCCCATCTAGCCTCTTTCATGCCCTTACAGTGGCAGACCTCGCATACACACCTTCCCCATCCCCACCTGCTGATTCAATTCAAATCCCACTTTCCATAGGCATCCTTTCTCAGCTCCCTCTCCCCCAGTGACTTCCCTCTGGGTCTACCTTCCATCTTCCCTGTATATATCTTGTCTGTATGTAGTTATTTACATGCAATCTCCCCCTCCTTTTAGAATGTAATCTCCTTTAGAATGTAAGGCAAGAACTATTATCTCCTAGTATATCTCCAATCCATAGCACAGGACCTGAGGGCACAAAGTAAGAACTAATAAATGCTTGCTGACTGACTGACCCCCCTCCAGACTCTCATCTATTCTGGCTTCCTTTAAATACTCCGGTTTATATCTGTTTCTCCTTTGTTTAAGTCTCATGACACTTACCATCTATATTACACAAACGAACACTTGATTATGTGGAGCCTTTACCTGTATCCGTTTCTCACTTTTTAAAAGCAAAAGCTTGTTTAAATGGGTTGGGTTGGAACTGCTGTAATTACAGTTCTTGTTATCCTTTTTTTCTTTCCTAATTCAGTATTGATTTTTCTACCTTTACTAACCAATGGATGATCTGACGGCACTCAAGTAGCTGATCCTGAAATTACTGCTATCGGTAAATAGTCATTTCCTGTCTACTCTTAGAGTCAGTTTCATACTTTGTGATATTGTTTCCTGCTCAATATTTTCCATACCTTCTGACCCTCTTCGAAGAAAGTGTTTATTATATACCAGCATGCAGCCTGATTCCGAGTCACTATATGCTCAAGCAAAAATCTTTCTGCTGTCTCTTTCCACCTCTCTCGTCCTTATTTCCTCAACCCTACCCTTCCAAAATCCGTGACTTCCTCTACTTCACCCCCTATTCCATTGTGTCCTATTGGACTCATGATCTATTCTTAAGAAACTGCTTAGTTTCTCCTTAGTCCTACATTTGGCCCAACACTATCCAGAAAACACTGCAAACCTGGCCATCTTCTCTCCTTATGCCCCTTATTATAGCCACAGCCACCTCCAGATCATCCAGCAGCATCACTCTACACCCTTTCCTCCTTCAAATTCTCTCCGTCTGTCTATATCATCTCTACGCCTGACTTAGGCTGGTCTGAGGATATAGTAGCTCTGAAGTCAAAGAAACATGCTCCTATTGAACAAAGCAGAATTGAAACAGTTCAAAGGAAACATGGGATGCACAAATTTAGAACATCCACCCCAAATGTGCACACAGACTATTTCTGTCCGACCTGTGGTGTGATCAGTCACAGTGGGACACACTGAAACTGGACTCTTGCATAGTGATGGCATTTTGGTCCTCTGAGAAGGAAGGACAACAACCAGCCGATGCTGGTTATAGTTTCTCTGCCTTGAAGTTCACAAGGCTGTCACGCTGGTCAGAAGTCTGTGTACAGCCTAAATGAGAAGTCTCAGATTTCTCACGTGTGGCCACCAGGAAACCACAGCAATGGTTCAAGCCTTAGTCATCTGGACCAGTTAAGTGGTAAGGGTGATTTCAATACCTTTTAAGGAAAAATACACCTAGCCTCCATAGTGGAGGGTCTTAGGAAAAGCTAGTCCAGCCGATGTGACAGAGACCCTAATAGAGAGTACTTCTAAAGGTTCACATCCAGATCTGTGTTACCAAAATACACCGTTCAAACTCATTCCTGACTCAGTCTTCCTCTCTACCTCTATTCCTGTCCTCAAACTGGAGGTCTTCAGTACGCGTGCTGATGACTCCCTGAGCACCATCAGTCTCCACTGGCATAACATGTATCTTCACTCCTCTTTACCCCACAAGGTTGATCCGCCTTTAGACCACCCTTAACAGTCTTCTTCCAAGGTCTCCAATTGTGGATTCCTCTTTCCAATCTGCCTTACTCCTTCTAAGCCTGTGCTTCCTTATCACTATGACCTCGTCTCTACCTTTCTCCCTTTATTTCAAGTCTTTCATTGCTGCCCTGACCTTTTTTCCTACTTTCACAGTCTTGACTTACATTTACCCATTCTCTCTTTTGTTCAAGTCACTGAGGAAGGGTTAGCCCTTCTTCTTGTCAAAAGTAAATTCCCTACTTGCACCCTTGTTTCCATCCCCTCCCTCTTCTGCTAAGAGCTTTCCCCAGCAATCATTCATTTCCTTTCATGCCACTTCGGTCCCCTTCTACTAGCTGCTCCCTTGCTGCCACCAAACATTGCTGATTCTCTCCCATCCTTAAAAAGAACCTTTACTTGACCACACCATACTCGAGCTATTGTGCTACATCTCTCTTCCTTTCCACGGTCAAGCTCCTAGAAATATTTGTCTGCTCTCACTGCCTCCACTTCCTTACCACCCATTCATTTCTCAGTCTCTTAAAATCCTATTTCTGACCTCGCCAGGATAAAACACTGGAATAAGATTTTTTTTGCAGTGAAATCACAATGGAATTTTGTATCCTTCATATTTTTCAGTTAATCGTGTAACTATATAGATCTGGTTTACCATGAAATGTAACGTGCAAAAACCTACCTTTTCCCTTACAGTGTTTTCATCAATATTTGTGTATATTAAAGATCCTTCCAAAAACTGGAAATCCAACATGTGGGTTAATAGTTATTGAAAGCCTATCAACACTTTTCAAAATAACAAAATCTATTAATTTTTCTATTTGTATTCTCTCTAGACTAATTTAGTGGATTCAAAACAGCCTTCATAGTGAATCAAATGGAAGAGGAAACTATTACAGTCAGCAAAAATTTTGTCTATTTGCCAAACAGAAATATGGAAGGTGTTTTCAAAGCATAAAGGGCAAGAATGATAAATGATTGCCAGAATACCACCTCACACAACACTGAAAAAACATTTGAGGGGAAAACAAGCCTGTGAAGAGCTTGCAATGAAACCACTAAGTCAAATTATTCCAAGAACATTTATAAGAGAAATTGGCAAGAGGATAGCAAAAATACATGAAAAGGAACACATCTGGTAGTATATCTATAGTGGTCTATGTATTTATTCTATACTATCGCCATGCCAAGAAACTGAATCACTTCCATTTGAAATGTCTTAGGAAGATTCTGATACCTGGCAGGATAAGGTATGAGACACTGAGGTCCTTACTTGAACTAAACTACCAACCACCCAAACTGCTTCAGAGAGCACAACTCCGATGGGCTGACCATGCTGTTCAAATGTAAAACATATGCTTGCCAAAAAGACTATTTCATGGAGAACTCACACAGGGCAAATGCTCACTTGGAGTCAGAAGAAGCAATATAAAGACACTCTCTTAAGAATTTTGGAAATGGGAGACACTGACACAGGACTGCTCAGTATGGTGCGCTCACATCAGAGAAGGTGCTGTGCTCCATGAGCAAAACAGAATTGAAACAGCTCAAAGGAAATGCAGGATCCTCAGATTTAGAGAATCCACCTCAAATGTTCACACAGACTATTTGTGCCCAACCTGTGCTAGGGCATTCTGAGCTCCTATGGGTCTGATCAGTCACAGTCAGACACACTGAAACGACTCCAGCATGGTGATGTCATTTTGGTCCTCTTTGAGAAAGGACAACAAACCAATCAATTTATTTCACATGTACTTCCATAGCATGGCCCCAGGAACAGACTAATTATGGCTGTCAGTAACGCTATCTACTTGGACCCCACAGGAACATCTCCAAAGAACAGTAAGTTGGTCTTCTAATTGACTTACTAATTTGAAAGCCCAACCCACAAAGACTAGTGCTGAACTAAGGTGGGCCCTCTATTACCACATTAATCTGAAGTCAAGCCCTAAAGCAGCCCCAGGATCCTTGGATTAGTTATGAGCTCAGAATAGATATCTGCTGGATTGGACATTGTGGAAATGTCCACACAAACCACAATGTCTGCAAACTACAACACCTGGTTTTCAGTTTACTCAGCATCCACATTACAGCATCCTTACATTACACATAATGTAAGGAAAAGAACATTGTACATAGAGTTGAAAGAGCTGGGGTTTGAAATCAGCTCTGTCATTTCCTACCTGCATGACCTTAAGTAGGTCATATCACTTCAGTTTTCTTGTCTTCAAAATGAGAGGTTTTGCTGGAGTTCTCAAAATGTCCATCTGGGGTATTTATGTAGCTTTTCTACTGGGGCTCCTTACAGAGACTGACCATCTTTCCTGATGGCAGCTCAGTGCAGAAAATACCATCAGTTTTTGTGTCCTGGGGATGTTAGGATGCCAATGAAAAAGGCCAAATTTTCCTGTCCTCTAAAGGTCACAAGGTCCTTCTCTGACCAATGGAGTAGGGAGAAGAGAATGAGGCAGAGGCTTATCTCCAACTCCAAGTAGCTCCGTCTCAGGGGCTTAGCCTGAGCTGCTCTCTCCTGGCTCACCATTTATTTGAATCTCTCCATTCATAAATACTTTGTTACTATGAAGGACCCACAAGGCAACACCAAGTTTCCTCCAACAATCTTAACACACTTCCCGTGCAACATTACTTCACTTTATCCAATGACTTTCAAAAACTTCTAAAGTGATCAAGGATTTTTGGCACTTAACCTACTACCTATGGTAGATTAATCAATTGCTTCAGTGAGGTAGCTAAGCTTTGTTCACATCAAGTAAACAATTAGGATGGGTTCTCATAAAGTTTAGGCATTTTAGCATCTTTAGGCATTATAGTACTTTAAGGGGGCAGGATAATTGTCTAGTCTGATCATATACATATGTATGTGTGTATTACATACAAATATGTATGTGTGCATATACATGGAAGAAACGTAAAAATCCAACAATATTGGAATGGCTAAATGAATTACACATTAACATAATGAACACTACTCTGCCATGAAGATCAATATTGTCATCACCATAAACTAGCCTATCTTAAGCATTTACTATGTGCCTGGCACCATACTGAGCACAAGCTATAGAACAAAAGCTAAAAAGAGCTTTACGAAATAATGAAAAGGGGGGAGGGGGTGCGGTGGGGAAGTGCAGAGTATGCCCAAATAAGAAGAAAAGTGAAGAAGAATAAATGGAAAGACTATGAATCCCAATGGAGACCAGAGAGAATAACTGAAAAAATTGATGATGTCATGTGTTAGTTAAATTAATTTCTAAATGAATAGCTACTGAAAATGTTTAGTTGCTAGAGCTTATGTTCATTGTTAAGTGTTTAGTAAAACATTAAATTTAAGAAATAGGCTTGCCTGGGTTATTGATCTGTATCCGCAAAGAGCTTTATGATCCCATTTATGCAACTTTCCATCATTTTTCTCTTCTACAACCTGAAGCATCACTATCAAACTCATTTTATTGGTTGAAAAGTTCAAGGTGAAAAAATGTAATTGGTCTGACATACCAGTAACATGCTGTAACCCAGTCTGACATACCAAGTCAGAATTACGGTCAGAGTCTTTCCAAATCATAGTCCCATTTCATTGTATGACTGCTGAATCATTCTGCTTCTCACTGGATCCCCTAAGGTCAGGGTGATTGTTAAGGATCAGGCTTTCAAAGTCACCTGATAAACTGACCTTTTTCCTTCAATTCCCTACCCCCTCCAAAAACAAAAAAACTCCACCATTTCCAAAGAGAGAAAACAGTCTCTTAGCCTGAATCATTCACTATATCATTAGCAAGTCAGGTCTACAAGACTTTTGGAGACTCAGAGGAAAAAAATCCCCATTTAACACTCAAGAGGATTAGTTCTTTTTTTGAAAATGGACAAGCCTCAGCCCAAGCAACAGCTCTACCACATTGTTAGTAGGTATAATTACTGCCCAGTGTGTCATAGAGAATGTTCTCCTCTCCCACTCCTAATGAGGCACCATTTCCCATTTTAAAAAGACTGAAAAAAGTCTTCCTTGGAATTTGCTGGAGGCATGCAACGTCACAGGTGAAGTATTTTATCTGAAACAAGAAAATCTTGAATAAAATGTTTCTTGTTCCTAGTTCAGCCAGATAAAGCCGGATCACAGAAGCCAGCACAATAGGGGCTGACTGAAATGAAAACTTGATATAGAGTAAGAGGCAAACCCTTGGTCAAGAACGCTTAACCCTTTTTGTGTCATAGGCCACTTGACAATCTACTAAAGCCCTGGGATTCCTTTTCAGAATCATCTCTTTTTTGAAAAAATTCATAATTTTAGGAAATATTAATTTTCAGCTAGAGGTCAGTGAAATTAACAATGTAATGTTAAGTTCGCAATCCCCCTCAAATCTATCCACAGACCCCTAAGAGATCTGCAGACCCCAGATTAAGGATCCTTGCCCCAGATCCAGAACAGAGCCAGTAGCTCTGTACAGTGAATTCAGATGAGAATCTTCAAGTCCTTATTAAAAATTAAAAAAAAAAAATAGGGCTCAAGATGGCATCCAATATGCAATCCTCTGGTCTTTGAAGGGCCTTCACTTACAATCTCCACATCAATTACACTTAATTTACTTGTGGAAGTCATTCTCATAGCACAGCTTCAACCATTTTATGGGAAAGACAGTTGGGCTTCCTGAAACTAGTTTCCCTTCTTTCTTAAAATAAACCTTGCACAAATAAAAGTAGTGAATTAGTTAAACCACTTTCTCTTTTTCTTTTCTTTTTCTCTCCAGTGATGTGTTTATTGCTTCCTGTAGAATGGTGGTCAGAGGCTCTGTTCACCAAGGAAAATGCTGTCTGTGGAAATACCCCCTTTCATCCTCTGCCCTGTTATCCAGCTGGACCCCCAAGTTGTTTTGAATAAAAACATCAGATAAATAAGCAACTATCTGTTTTATTTAAGTGAACTAGTGTCTTGCCTGAAGCTTCAAATTTAGAATTATTTTAGGATGGGGTCAGATGGATGTTTCCATCTAGTCATGCGGTACAGGGGAAGGAAGGATTAACTCTTGGCAGTTGCTGTGACCAGCCGGCAAGGTCAGTGTGAGCACTGTGTCAGTAAGCAGGGAATCCAGTGATGGAGGGACAGGGCTAGACACAATAACCAAGGAAAACAGAGAGGAGTCAATGGCAGGAAAGCGGAGTTCTGACTAGCAGGTTGGACAAAATGCAGAATGACTACAGAACAAGTTTGGAAGCCAGCAACTGGGAAACAAGAAGTTAATTAAGAATGCAGGAAGCTCCTGGCAAGTAAAAAGATGAGCTACCACAGAACCATATGTGCCCTGGCTTTCTTTTGGCAATAGTCTAGGAAGGGGTGGGGAACCTCCAGCCTCGAGGCCACATGTGGCCCTCTAGGTCCTCAAGTGCAGCCCTTTGACTGAATCCATTCAGTCACACTTGAGACCTAGAGGGCCACATGTGATCTCCATGCTGGAACGCACGGAATTCTCCTCTATGTTGTTTCTCTGCTCTTTCAAAGTTCAAGTGACACTTCCAACAGGAAGCTTATTCTGATACCCAAAACTGTTAATGCTTTCCTGGAAATGACATTGTATAAAGATGGGATTTAATTTTCTACATTAAAGCTACCTGTATACTCTTTGAGGGTTGAGATTGTTTCATTTTTGTCTTTGTATCTCTAATGCTAGTAAAGTGCCCGGCATGTTGTAGATGTTTAGTAAATGCTCATTGAATGAAAGAACAAATCTAAAGTCTATAAAGGCCTCCCTCTTGTTCCTCTCTCAATATCTTGTTTCATTTCTTTTTCTTCCTGAAATCTTTCAAAGGCTTCAAAGATCGCAGACACAGCGGTCAAAGGCCCTCCCGGGCCATTGAGTCCAAATCTAGTTCTCCCTAAAACCCTCTAACATTTTATAATGGATGAAAGTGAGGCACACAAGGTCAAGCAACATGTCCAAAATGATACATGTGTTTGTCCTTCGTTGCCAAAGAAGACCCTGCCATCAGAGAAGTGATGACATGACTTGCACTTGACTTTGTTTTGAGTGAGGGAGGGCTGTGCTGTGCAGGTCACCAGCCTCACTTCTCCTCCAGAGCCATCTGAATCCAGTGACCAGATATTCATCAGGATGACTGGAGATGACCCAGGATGAGGCAATTGGGGTTAAGTGACTTGTCCAAGGTCACACAACTGGTGAGTGTCAAGTATCTGAGGTGAGATTTGAACTCAGATCCTCCTGACTCTTGAACTGGTGCTCTATCCACTGCATCACCTAGCTGCCTGTGATTTGGGTAATGCATAGAGGAATGCATGTACCTGCATCAACTGGCCCCCACTGAAGCTTGGGGGCAGTACCAGCAGCAGACTATCATACTAATCAGGGCTTGAAGTTAAGAGAGCCCATCTTCACAGATCTACTCAATGTAGAAAAGGCCTTCCTCTAAGTTTTGCACCTAATCTAGTTACTGACTATCCTTATCCCTAGCTCATACTATATGACCAATGCATCTCCATTCCCAATTATTTCCTGACTAGTATATACTATGCTACATCTCACAAACAGACTGGAAGACCCAGAAAGTCAACTGAGTTCCTTTGACCTCAGATCCAAGGAAGGAAAATAATAATGATGCTATCTGGAATTTATTTGGAATTTTATAGCTTCAAAGTTCTTTACATACACTATCTAATTTGCTTCTTACAATCCTATCAGGGAAGCAGTATTAATATTATTATACAACAAAGGCCCAGAAAAGTGATTTGTCCCAGTTCACACAGCTAGGAAGTATGACTCAGCCCCAAGTCTTCTTACTTTAAAGTGCTCTTCCCACTCTATCACAAGAAAAAGCATGGCTGAGCCAATCATCTAGTAATCTATGTGCTACTTATCTAGGGATAGAGTCCCTACAAGGGGCTACTTGTTAACTCCTGAAACTTTCCATGGGCTCTCCCCAGGAAATGAAAGTGTGACTCCCTACTCAAATAGGTCACTGAAGCATCAAGCTCAAAGACAAAAGTCCAGCAGTAACCTTGGACCCAGATGAAACTGATCATGGGGACTACCTTTTTCAGATAACCATAGTTCTTAGAATTTAAAAAGAAGTATTTGTGTCTTTCTTTGGGTATAATGGGTATAACAATACTTGTACTACCTACCTTACAGGGTTGCCATATGGAACCAATGAAGTAGCGTGTGTAAAAGATTTTGTAATTGTAAAATTCCAAATCAATTCCAGATAGTATCATTCTAATTATGGTTGGCATCAACCACAGACGCTCCTTCTCAGAGCTCCCTCCTACAGCAAGCCTTACATTAAGTGAGGTAACCATTGGTT
The DNA here is from genome assembly GCA_023548195.1 of Bettongia penicillata ogilbyi. Lineage (NCBI taxonomy): Eukaryota > Metazoa > Chordata > Mammalia > Diprotodontia > Potoroidae > Bettongia > Bettongia penicillata. Next base: position 575,495 of record JAJHZJ010000149.1, read on the forward strand.
TAGGTGGTATGATTTGAAAGACTCTATCCATCCAAATATCTCCCCTATTGGTCTACCAACAGGTCTGAAACTCCTATCACTAGATTCGCTCCTGATTGACATGTCACTGCCTCCAGAAAGTCATGTTAAATGTTTAGCATCACTTATGTATTAATACAGTAACACCCCGTACCACATTAGAAAATTAACTATAAATGGGACCCAGGATAAGGTTAGTTTTGATCAGGAATGGACAGGTGGAAAAACGTCAGGAACATGTGGCACCATGGAGGAAGGTAGGCCTAATAGACCCAAAAGGAAGAGAGAGGAAGACCAAAGAAGAAAAAGACTCTGAAAGAGGTGATCTGGCTTAGAACAAAAAATAAACTCTATTTACTTCTCCCTGTTGCTGAGGGCTACCTTTGTTCAACAGTAAAGGCCACTTTGCCCAAGGTATAGAAGATGTGGCGCTGGTCTGAAAGTCAGAAAGCTCACACTGACTTGGTCACCAATGTGCTTCACGGATTGGGTCGTTACTCTTCATGTGTCTGCTTCCTGTAAAATACAGGGATTGAGCAGTACTTTGTACAAAGCAGGTGAATTGTGTTGAACCAGATTCAGTTCCCCTTCAGGGCCAGTTTAACATTATTTGAAGAAAGTCTTGAGCTAGATTTCTCAAGAACTCAAAAATTTGAATAGATCTCTAATTTCATTGCTCAGTCATGAAAGTTGCAACCCACCAAAGCCTGCTTGTTTATTTTGGGTGACTCTTGTCAATATGTGGCACAATGGAAAGACCAATGACTCTGGAGTCAGAGGACGTCGGTCTAAATCCTGCCTTTCACACTTACTGTATTTATGATCTTGGGTAAGTCACTTAACTTCCCTAAACCTCAGTTTACTCATTTGTAAAAAAGAAGGCCCCAGAAATCCCTTCAGGTCTACGATCCTCACAGAAATTCACTGCAAGGGTCCACCTTGCACGCTGCCAGCCTTCTTTGCTTTCTCCTGACAGAGAGGTTATCAGTGGTGCACACTGCCTTTCCATGCTTATCCTGCCCTTATTCGACACATCCAATCTGTCTTTTTTTCTCAGTAACACATTCCTTTGATTGTAGCCTTCACTCCAACCCTTTACAGCTGCTTGTCTGTTGTTTTGCAGCCTACTCATATCCACAATGCACCTTTCCATTGCCCTCAGGAGTGATAACTAGTATTCAATTCTTTGAAAACTGTGATGACCCCAGTCAAGCAATCGAAGCCGCAAATTCATAATGAAATTTAATATAGGGCACTCAATAGCTCAGTGAAAAAACTAAGTTCTTCTCATCTCCCCATCTCCCCTTGGGTTGCCCAGTTAGGCCTATGGTTCCCTTAATTCATTCAAACTTCCTCCTGATATCATACTGGCATTAAGTTAGACTAGCAATCAGGACTCCAAATCCAGCACTCCTTCTTACCTTCCTTCTTCCTGCCCACTCCTACATACCTGGAGCATTCACTTTGCCAGGCTCTGAACATTCCGCCTACGTAGGAGCCTATTTTGCAAAGACATGATGAGTAAAGAATCCATATTTCTCCCAGCTGTTTGTTTGCCAAACTTCCTTCACCCATTTGTCATCTATCCACTTACCATTCTCCTAATCTAATTATTTTCTGTCAGGTATTTATGCCAGAGAAAAGCACCTGACTGTGACTTCATCAGTTCAGTTCCATTCACACAAGCATCCATGATAACAGATATATAATGGAAGAATTCCAGGCTGGGAGTCAGAAAAACTAGACTGTAGCCAGTAATTTGCTATGCCACCTTGGACAAGTAACTTTATCTCCGTGAGCCTCATTTCCCTCTTTTGAAACATGAGAGATGGAATTAAATGGTCACCAAGATCCCTTGGTTCTACCATTCTCTGATTCCTCTAGGAAATCTGTGACTATGCTTGGAAATGTTCGTTTTGGCTTGCATTTTCTAAATTCAGGATACAAACAAAAGAGAACTCAATCCATTTCTCCCTTTAAAATAGATAGTTGAAATTTCATTGCTTTTCTTCCATTAAGATATTTTTATATTTAGGCTTGGGATTACATGTGACAAGCTTTTCTAAGTAGTTGGCCCTAAACATTTTGTCACACTTCTCTACAAAACTCCCATCGGAGGCATTTCTAGAGACATAGAAAATCACATTACAATCACACTTTTTGGGGTCATTTATAAAAATCAAACTCATGCACAAAGGACCAATATTTGCTATCAATGAAAATGATCAAAAGAAAATGTTATAGTGGTTGAAGACAATTCCAAGAGGAGGTCGTGCTATATTTTAAGCAATGGCAGCATTATGAGAATAAGCTTCATGTTTCCCAAGGTTACTACTTTGAGGAAGGAAACATTTTGTACATAACAGAGTCACAGCTTCATACACAGTCCCCTGTTGGTGTTCTTTGTATGGAAATATTTTTTGGTGCTTGCCAAATTCAGAATAAGAGAAAGTAAAGATAATTACTAACTCTCCTATGCTTTTCAGCTTTCTTTTTATGCTTTCTATCTCCCATTAGAATATATGCTCCTTGAAAGCAGGCATTTTTTTCTGCTTGTATGAGGGTGACCAGTTTTTGGCCCAGCATCTGGCACAAAATAGGCACTTAATAAATGCTTCTTGACTTGACTTGTTGACTTTAATGACCCGATGAGGCAGCTAGATTACTCGATAGGTACAATTTGGGTTGAAAGTCAGGAAGCTATGCTTTAAAAGAGACTCTGACAAATTATAGTGCCTCCAAAGTAAGGTGATGAAGATGCTGAGGGACCGCAAAAAACTGTCAAATGAGGACAATTAAAGGAAGTAAGGATACTTAATCTGGAAAAAATAAGACTTACAGGAGGGAAAAGGAGATTTTTATCATTGACTTCAAATGTTAAAGCTGTTTGGCTTTTTCTTTTAATTTAGGCTTATTCTGCTTGACCAGAGAGAAGAACTAGGATCGATGGATTATCAAGGAGGCAGATTAATTCAATATAAAAAATTCCTAAAATTTCAAGAGTTCCAAAATTAAAAAGGGCTTCTTTGGAAAGTCGTTATTGCCCTGTCACTGGAGGTCTTTAAAAAGAGGCTGGAGATTATTTATGGATTTTTAAATTTTTATTTATGGATATTTATAGTGCAAACCTACGGATGGCACTATAGATCATATCTGATGCACCTTCTAACTGTGACAGTTTATAATTCCATGACTTGTGTGAAAAGGATTACCAACCTAGCCTGAGAACTAAAATTACTCTGAGTCCTACATGTAAAGGCTCAATTTGAATTTTGTTCCTACAATCATGACCATTAAAATACATACCTCTTCAGATTCATTGAATCGGAAGGTGTTGTGTTGGACAATAGAGTTATAGCTGAAGTACCACAATCTAGTGGGAACTCAGATCATGGATGAATGGGATTTGCAGTTTGGAACTGTATCCCAAAAGTCACTAAACTGTGGATACCCTTTGGCCCAAAACTATCTCCATGAGGTCTATACACCAAAGATTTATATTATATATGTGTGTGTGTGTGTGTGTATGAGATATTATACACACACACACACACACACACACACAAACAGAATTAGTAACCAAGGGGGCACCTTGGGAAATGGCTGAACAAATTTTGATATATTAATGTAATGAAATGCTACTGTATCATAAAAAATAGTAAAACAAATGATCTGAGAAAAATCTAAGACTGTATGATCCAATGCAGAACCAAGTGAGCAGAAGTAGAATGATTTCTATAATAACATTATAAATAAAAACTTTGAAAGACTTAAGAACTTTGATTAAGACAATGAACCATTATGATTCCAAAACACCAAAGGTGAAGCCTGCTACCCATCTCCTGACAGAGAAATGATGGATTTGAGGAGCAGAATGTCTTTTAGCACCATTGATGTGTGAATTTATTTTGTTTGATGACATATTTGCCCCACAAGGGTTTTTATTTTTACTATTATTATTATTGGAATAAGAGAGGAGAAAGAGAGAAGGGGCTCACAATAGGATTACTAGTTAAAAAGGGAAAAGAAGAAAAGAGGAACATTTTTAAATACACAAGAGATCAGAAAGTCAGAAAGAAACAGACCAGCAAGACAGCACTGAAAGATGTTATGTTGAATGTATTACACAACTAAAAGAAAAGGCAAACAGCACATATCAAGAGACCCATGGATTCTGGCATAATCTGTTTTTTCTGTTCTTACTTCACAAGCACAAAACTGACTAGGTCACTCCCCAACTCAGTAAACTCCAGTTTATTAAAGCTCCTCTGTTACAACCCTGCTGCAACTGGTCTGGCTTCACTGGACATATATAATTCCCCTCCCACATTTTGCAATACAAACTTTTCTCCTGTTCCTCACACAGGACAATCCACCTCCTATCTCTGGGCCTTCAAAATAATCATCCTTCTTGCATGGCATGTATTCCCTTCTGACATGCACTTCTTAAGATTAACTATCTTTCTTCAAGAGGGAGCTCAAATACCACCTTCTACATGAAGCTTGTCTTGACTCCCCTAGCTGCTAGTATCATCTCTCTTAATATTTATTTACTACTTAAGTAAATAAATATTATTACTACTTAAGTGGAACCAGGATGGTACAGTAAAGGCAGGGATGCATCTGAGCTCTCTCCCAAACCCCTCCAAATACGTTAAAATAATGACTCTAAACAAATTCTGGAGTGGCAAAACCCACAAAAAGACAGTGAGATAATTTTCTAGACCAAGACAATTTAGAAGGTCAACAGGAAAGGTCTGTTACTCCAGGGTGAGAGAGCACAGACTAGCAAAACCAGCAGCAGGGCTGGAAAGGTGATTGAATCAGTGGCAGCAGAGGTACATTCCAGAACTCTCAGCCCACAAATGGTAAGGAGATTAGACAATGGATCAGAAGTACATTTACACGGGTTTCTTTGCTGGCATCAGGGAGAGGACTTTGCTGCACCGCCTATATCTGAATCTGGGTCACAGTCCTGGGTCTTAGTCCCATTGCAAGGAGGGGCACTAGCACAGTAGAGCTTGTACTACAGAGGAACTGGGACCTTGGTCACAATTCCAGGATTAAGAAGAGTGCTTGTGGTAGCTCCAAACCAGTGCAAAGTACAGGAGGGGAGTAAACACCCCTTTCCCTAGATCATAACACCTTGGAAAAGCCAAAAACTTACAGGTCCCAATAATTACCTCTGAAAACAGCTGCACAAAAAACCTGAAGCTCGGAACAGTGGCCCCTCCATTTGGGAAGCAGAGCCGCACTTTAGCACAGAGTTAAGAAATGGGCTGGGTAGTGATTAAACAGAAAAAAATTTTGACCACAGAAAGTGACTATAGTGACAAGGAAGATCAAAACACATTCAGAAGAAAACAAAGTCAAAATTCCTGCATCCAAAACCTCAGAGAAACAGTCACAGAAGAGCTCAGAAAGGATTTTAAAAATCAAGTGAGAGAGGCAGAAGAAAAACTGGGAAAAGAAATGAGAGTGATGCAAAAAATCATGAAAAAAGAGTCAACAGCTTGGTAAAGGAGGCACAAAAAATTCTGAAGAAAAGAACACCTTTAAAACCAGAATAGTCCAAATGGTAAAAGAAACACAAAAATAATGGCTTGAAAAGCAGAATTGGCCAAATGGGAAAGGAGGTACAAAAGTTCACTGAAGAAAATAATTTTTTAAAAGTCAGAATTGGACAAGTGGATTGGAGAAAACAACTAACCTGGAAAACAAATCCTGGAGAGATAATTTAAGAATTATTGGACTACCTGAAAGTCTTGATCAAATAAAGAATCTAGACATCATCTTTTAAGAAATTATCAAGGAAAACTGCTCTGACATTCTAGAGTCAAAGAGTAAAATAGAAATTGAAAGAATCCACTGATCATCTTCTGAAAGATATCCCAAAATAAAAACTCCCAGGAATATTATAGCTAAATTCCAGGCCTCTAAGACCAAGGAGAAAGTGCTCCAAGCAGCCAAAAATGTAACAATTCAAATACTGTGGAGCCACAATCAGGGTAACACAAGATTTAGCATTTAGGGTTAAAAGAATCAGAAGGTTTGGAATATTATATTCCAGAGGACAAGAAAGCCAGGACTATAACCAAAAATCACCTACATAGGAAAACTGAGTATAATCCTTCAGGGGGAAAAAATGGACATTCAATGAAACAGATGAAAACAAAGCGAAATATACTTTCAAATACCAGATGCAAAAGAAGCATAAAAAGGTAAAAAGGAAAGAGAAATCATAAGGGACTCAATAAGGTTAAACTGTTTTCACTCATTCCTACATGGGAAAATGATATTTATAACTCTTAAAAATTTTCTCTTTATTAGAGCAGTAAAAAGCAGTTAAAAGGAGTATACATAAACAGAAATCAGAGATGTGAGTTGAATTTGATAGCATGATTATCTAAAAAAAGAAAATGAAGGGGTGAGACAGAATGCTCTGCAAGAAGGGGAAAGGGAAGGGTAGGACAGGATACATTATCTGACATAAAAGAAGCCTAAAAGATGTTCCAGTGGAGGGGGAATGGCAGAAAATGGAAGGGGAGCACATGAACCTAACTCTCACATAATTGACTCAAAGAGGAAATAACACAGATAACTCAACTGGGTGTAAAAATCTAATAGAAAAGTAGAAAGGGAAAGGAATAAGAGAAGTGGGGAGGGGAGCCAATAGAAGAGAGAACTAAATGGGGGAGGTAAAAGCCAGATGCAAAACATTTTTGAGAATGAGCAGGAGTAAAAGGGGAGAAAGTAAGGATAAAAAGGGAGAAAATAACATGGAGGAAAATACATAGTTGCCAATCATCAATGTGAAAAAAAATTACAGTGAGTTTTACTGATAAAGAATTCATGTCTAAAACATGTAGAAAACTCAGTCAAATTTATAAAAATAAAAACTATGCCTCAACTGATAAATGGTCCAAGGATATGAACAGGCAGTTTTCAAAGTAATCAAAGCTATCTATGGTCACATAAAAAATGCTCTAAATCACTGTTGATGAGAGAAATGCAAATTAGAACAACTCACACCTGTCAGACTGGCTAACATGATAGAAAAGGAAAATGATAAATGTTAGAGGGGATGAAGGAAAATTAAAACACTAATGCACTATTAGTGAAGTTGTATACTAATTCAGCCACTCTGGAGAACAATTTGGAACTATGCCCAAAGGCCTATAAAACCATGCACACCCTTTGACTAAGACTATCACTACTAAATCTGCATCCCAAAAAGATAAAAACAAAAAGGAAAAGGACTTATGCGTTCAAACTTACTTATAGCAGCTCTTTTAGTGGTGGCAAAAACTTGGAATTGAGGGGATGTCCATCAATTGAGGAATGGCTGAACAAGTTGTTGTATATGATTGTGATGGAATATTATTGTACTTTAAGAAATAATGAGCAGGATGCTCTCAAAAAAAAAAAAAACATGGAAAGACTAACATGAACTGATGCAAAGTGAAAGAACCAGGAGAATATTGTACATAGTGATGATGTACTATGAATAACTTAGCTGTTCTCGGCAATGCAATGATCCAAGACAATACTGAAGGACTTATGATGAAAGGTGCTGTCCATTTCCAGAGAAAGAACAAATAAAGCCTAAATGAAAATCAAAGATACTTTCTCTTTATTTTTCTTGGAAGTCTTTTTTTTTTTTTCACAGAATAGCTTACATTGAAATGTTTTGCATAACTACACATGTATAACCTATGTCAAATTGCTTGTTTTCAGTGTGGGAGAGGAGAAGAGGGAGGGAATTTGGAACTCAAAATTTGAAAGAAAAATAAGAATGTTAAGATTGTTTTTATATTAATTGGGAAAAATGTTAAACAAGATTTTTTAAAATTTATTTACTACTACTCCATATATCAATCTATATTTAAGAAATTTGTATTTGCCAACATCTATTCTTTCTTAATTTATTCTGTACATACTTACACATGTCCTTGTTTAGTCATTCCATCCTCCCATTAGAATTTAAGCCCCTTGTGAGTAAGGCCTTTCATTCTTTGGATTTGTATACAAAGTGCCTAGTACAGGCCTGGCATATATTGGGCACCTAATACTTTTTGACTGATTATATATGGAACTACTCATGTTTGTGTTTCCATTCAGAATTTTTAAAAATAACTAAATTTAAACTTAACAAAATATGGGTTCACTCTCCTGCTTACTATCTATGTGATTTAGGGCAGGTCACTCAAATTCCAGGGGCATCATTTTCCTTATATGTGAAGAGGGTTGGAATGATGGTTTCCTTAAAGTCACTTGCAGCTCTTAAACTATGAGCTTCTGTTGTAGGGACTTTTCACTTCTGTCTTCTGCTCTGGACAGAGGTCAAAGACCAAGGCTACCACTTCATTTTTTTTCTAAATCAAAAATTTCTCATCCTACATAAAGCATTGAAAAAAAATCTATTCCAGGGTAACAGTTCGAATACATATGGTGGTGGTGGTGAAACATCAGACTGGCCTATGTCTAACTGCATGTGGAAGAGTTGGCCAGGAAAGAAAATGCCTAGGGATTTGAAGCCATAAGTCATCAACATGTCACCTGTCCACAAAGAGGGTCCATTTTATGAGCAAATAATATTCTGATTAAAGAATAATGTTAACATGTGGTTTTCTAAGTAAATATGCAGCCTGTAGGAATCCTTATGTACAGTTTAGTGGTCCTTGTTTCTGTTTGACACCACTGCTCTAGATCACTAATAATAAGAGAAATGCAAATTAAAACAACTCTGAGGTGTCACCTCACATCCTGTGAATTGATAAAAAGAAATAAAATAAAAATGGCAACAGTCAATGTTGGATGAGTTGGGGACTGGTAAGCACACTAATACTGGTGGAACTGAAGTATTACAACCATTTTGAAAAGCAATTTGGAATTATGCAAATAAATTGACTAAAAACTCAATATTCTTTGAACCAGAAATTGTTACTATGATGATACTCCAAGAAAGCCATTGGCAAGTAAAAAGATCCCATATACGTAAATATATTTAATGGCAAAAACTTTTTGTAATAGCAAAGTAGATTCCTATCAATTAGGAAAAAATAAATTGTGGTACATGAATGTACTGTGCTGTAAAAAATGATGTATGTGATGAATATGGAGAAACACAGAAAGATCTTCATGAACTGAGGCAGAGCGAAGAAAGTAGAACCAAGAAAAGATTATGCACAATAATTCCAACACCTGCAAATGTAAAGAACAAAAAAAATAACAAAATTATAGATCAGACATAACTCAAGTGAAAAAAGATGAATAGATATCCTCAGTCCACCCTTTCTTGGAGGTGGGAAGTCCACAGATGTTGCTTACTGCACATTTTTCAAACTTTTTCAATGTATTGATCAGTTGTGCTTTTTTTCACTCTAAAAAAATACCATCTGTTATATCTCTTAGGGAAGAGGAAAAATACTGGTGATGATGATATAAGAAACAGAAAAATGCAAAAATGTTTTTTTAAAAAAAAGAGATGAAGAAAGACATTATGCAGAAAAGCCAGGAGGCAGAGATGAAGACAGAAAAAATTCAGGCATATGGGAAGGACAAAGGTGGTATCAGAGGAATTTGAACCCAGGTCCTCTGATTCTGGAACTTCTGTACCACTCTTTCCATTGTAATTACGAAAGAAATCAGTGTTGCTAAAAATTATTTGTATGAATTATCTTCATATAAGATAAACACAAGACAAATCAGTAATCCTTTAATATGCACCTCACTTGTGCAGAGCACAAGTAGCAACGTATTTGAGTTGCTTCTATGAATATACCTTCAGTTCATTTTTACTCATCAGTTTTTGCTGAGAAAAGGAAGTGGAAAAGGGAAATCTTCTGCTATTATAACAGAAATACTGCAGTCATATTTGTTTCATATGAGGTCCAAGAGCAGATACGATGATTAAAAATGAAAAAGGTACTCTTCTGGTGACTGAACAACAGAATCATTCATAAGATGGAAGTGCTTTTGTCTACACTCACCAGAACCCCAAAAGAAAAGAGGTGACAGACATCTTTCCACTGTCCTTGCTAAAGTGCGGTGGAGGCATCTTGTATTTCTACAGCCATTGCACAACAGAAACAGATTGGCAAAAAGGAGGCCCACGGCTAGTCAGTAGATGATGTTAGCTGAGAGATTAAGTGAATCTCATTCCTCTTCTACTTGACAATCCTTTAAATATTTGAAGACTGCTATCTCATTCCCCTGAAATCTTCTCTATCCAGACTAAACATTCCAAATTCCTTCCATCTTTCCTTATATGACATAGCTCCCAGCACTTCCCAATTCTGGTCATCTCCTTTGAGCCTGCTCTGGCTTGTCAATGTGCCTCTTAAATATCATTCATAGAACCCAACTCAGCAGTCCAGCTTTGGTCTGGCTATTGCAGAGTATTGTTGCACTCTCAGGTGTGTTTTAAATACTTAGTTTTATAGTGATTTAAAACAACTTTTTTCTAATTATGAGGACAAGAATTATATTTTCCTCTTGCTTTGCTTTCAAAAGAAATTAACATTGGTTGCACATTAAGCTCCAGGCCTTCCTTCTCTGTGAAGCATTCTCTAATTACTCCAGTTGCTAATAAGCTTTCTCTGTTTAAAGTTACTTATCTGTATAGAACAGTGCCTTGTTCATAAAAGGTATTTAATATACGGATACCAAGTTTCCACAAGTAACACTGCAGTGAATTCTCAAATACTTCTTAAGTTGACTTTCAGTTGTGTTGAGAACACACCCTTGCCTACTGCTGATCTTGACATAACAGGATCTTACTACATTTCTATACACCTTAAATACCTCCTTAAATACCAATGAGACTCAACAAATAACTTTGTCTAAGGGAGAAAAAGCAGCATATCAAGTAACACTCCTCAGGAATCTGAAAGGCTGTGATGGGGTTTCTGACAAAGGATTTACAGAGAGACAATTTTTGCAAAATTTCATCTTTATTTTCTTTAGGTAATGAAGCCCTGGATGATGATTTTTCACTAAAAAAATGGACAATGAATGCTCCAAGTACACCAAGTGATAAAAACCTATCAAGCAAAATCTCAGCTTGATATGCTGATTGAGTTTAAGTGATTACTCAAGGAAAATAGATATGAAAATCAGTAAACATTTCTAGTACTCGTGTGTATAATGTTTATAAATGGTGCTAATTTGGGGGGAAAAATTTTAAATGTATAAATTCACCTTATCCAGTATGTTTCTGTCTTGTCAACCAGGAATTTATGTAATAAATGTTTGTATATGTCTACTAAGGCAGACAAAAGTAATTTTTAGTGTTAGTAAATTCCTTTAGAAGTCATCCCATCCAAAATTTCCTAAAGGCACCCACATAGTAGGCAGATTTATCTCCCAAGAAAACTGACCGTGATTTCTCTCTAATCACTGCAATATGAGTGAACTTAGACCTCCAGACTAACACTGTCCAGGTACTAAGGAAAACACTTGGTATAAAGTAAAATGCAGCAAAGTCCTAAGATATTAGAAAATTATTACTGAAATTTACAAAATATTTACTGACTGAAGGCTTTCATACCCTTGAGCATGCAGATGTCTCATTTCAATAGACATGAACTCTCTATGTATCCAAGACAAAGAAGTGCTGACACCACAGTCAACAGCAAGAATTGATTGGAATCCCAGGGCATTACACTATGTGCATTAAGGGAGCCAACTCAATCATCTTATCACATACATCTCTCAAAGGAAGTCATAGACACTGCCACTCAAATCATCTGACTTATAAAAAAATAAGTTATAAAAAACATTCTTGTAAATTAGTAAGTTTGGAGTATAGGATGGACTAAGAGGTCACTCAACTAACTCCCTTCTGATATGAAATTCTATTATTTTGGTGAATATATAAATCGGGATATGTCATGTATTTTAGAATTCTGACTGCCAAAATGTTATTAGAACAATTTCACCCTAGACAGCTGCTCTTGAAGATTTTGTTTTTGTTTTAAATGATAGGCAGTTGTGTTTTTGTCCTTGCTGTTATTTCCCCAAAGTCAAGCCTGAATAAGAAATTCAAGATAAGAGGGGCTGAAGATTTGTTGAAGTCTTTCCCATGTGTACATACAGATGGGGATACATGTATATGTATACACCCACAGACACACACATATATATAACATGGCTAGAATTGTCGAATAACTGACCTTTTAGATTACTTTAACATATATAAAATCATCGTTAAAAAAAGAACTATGAAGTTAGAAAAAAGTATCATTTTAGTTCAAGATAAGTAGTACATTCATAATAACTTTTACGAAATAATTATTAACTTGTTCTTTGAGAATACTAGCAAAAATATAGCATAGATCATTTCTCAAAAATATTTTAAGATTATTACTTTGCTGGTAAGATCATTATACAAACAAAATACGCAACCTACTGAATGATGGTTGCTTTAAGTTCCAGTCGAGAAAATCCAGGTATAGAGAATAATAAAGATATGCACCTGTTACAAATATACTACAGTTTTAAGTCTTGCTAGTTGAACACAGTATCCCAAAGTATCTAAGAAGTTTCACACACAATCCATTTAAGTTACTTTTGGCATAAGGCTCGGCACATCAGAAAAGAACCACATTCGGCTGAAGTTTTACAGATATAACATGCAGCATCATTGGGTTGTCAAGTAGATTTTTCAGTTAAAATGCAGGTTTGCTCATGTATTCTTCCATTGTCTGAAAGAGAAAATGAAATCAAAATTACTGAAAAAAACCAAAACTTTCAGTTCAATTTGCACTTTGAAAAATGAACATTCTAAAAGGTCACTTTCTATTTTAGAAGATAACACATTCTATTCAAATAAAGGGATACTAGGTTTGTAAATTTAATTTTTCTCATGCACAATATGCATATTAATTTTCTCACGCACATACATGTATATATATATCTTTATACACACATATGTATATACATGTTGAAGGATGTGTACATGTAAAGTGAAATAGCTTTATTAGTAGATCTATAATGTTCTTAGACCATACATTCTGAACACTGTCAAGAAAGAAAGGACTACAACATCAATTTCAGCACTAATGTTATTGTCACCATCGACACTAAGATGGCCTTGAGGGACCCATCCAGGCATATTGGATAGGAAAGCCACAAAAGTATTCATACAACTGTCCTCCTCTATATATAACAGGCCATCTAGTCCAAGTTGCTAATGAAAATGGCACTCCTGCTACCAATCAAGATATTACACCTTGACTTTTCCTCTCATCATCCATATCTCTGAATGTACATAATAGAAACAAAAGTATGAGTCAAGGAGGTGACTCAGAGGAAGACCAGAACTTTGCATTAAACTGCACTCAGCCAAGAGCACTGCATTATGGCGACAGTTTTGACATATCCAAGGGATTTTTAAGATTGTAAAACCTCAGCTATTCAAACACCTCCAGAAATAAGAAATGGTGGATAGCAGAGGGGGTCTTAAAGACTAACAAAACCTTCAGCTCCCTCCACTCCCCACCACCATGCCAATCTTTCCAGAAAGTCCTACATAACTTCTCTGCCTTTTTTTAAACGGCAGATGCTAAATCTACATTAAAAATATTTAAGAGTCGCCCTCTGAACAAACAAGGATTGTCATGTATTGAATTGGTGACTATAGATGCAGATGAAAATGTGGATGGCATGGAACATTAATTCTTGAATGGATACTGACCCCAGCAATATTCCTGGAACCTGAATCCTTGAAAAAGTTCCTGGAGCCACACTGAAGTTGTGGGGTTTTGTCTGTTTTGCTCATTTGCTCCTCTTTTTTTTTAAATCGAATTGGAGTAGAGCATGTACAGCTTCCTGACCTCTTGAGCTGTAGGCCACAGTTGCCTTAGCTGTAAAACCAAGGCGTAAATCAAAGGCTGAAGAAGCCTCCTTCCCAGAGAATTTTTCACCCTCAAAATACTGGCTTCACCTTCACTGCTACAATCTATCCAATGACTTATAAGCACCCTTTAAAAGGCATCTATGGTTTCTATATCACCAACAGTTCCTTGTTAGTCTATACCCACACTTTCATCTCATTTTCAGAGCTTGCTCAAAGAGTATGACAAAAAATCTATTTTAAGAATACTAGAGTTTTGGAGGAGAACTTACTACAAAGCCTAGAGATGGCTGATCTACATCATCAACATCACTCCTATTTTCATGAGGTTAGAACTTTCTCCAAATTCTCCATAATGTTTAAGTTTTGTGATAACATTTCATATTTTGATTAACATCTTGGCACAGAGGTTGGATCAGTGAGAGAGATAGGTTGTGGTTGGGGTTAGGAGACAATGGTAAAAAAAGTGACAAAAATATTCTCTGATGTTAACTTTGCTTTCTCAGCATTAGACTCTACAATTACCTGTCAACAGACTAATAAAATCCATAGAATAAGTTCAATATTTAATGATCTTTGAAAATATTTATAAAAAAACAACAAAATCATTTGGAGATGGGGCGGGGATGGGGGGAACGTCTTTGTCCAACTCTGTCCGACCAGAGTAAACAAATAATTTTTGCCTTTGAAAGTCTAAGAAGAGAAAATTTCCCAAAAGTCATAAGTTCAGTAACAGCCTCATGAAGGAATGACACTGTCCCTGGAATTTGAGGTTACGCCAGTGATCTCAAGCTCTGGCAGTTCCTATCAAGCTCAAAAGACTTCAAGCCAATCACACTTCAAGTGACAGCATTCTCTGAGGGGTAAGACAGTATCAGTGAAAAGGGTCTCATCAGTTGACTCATCGCTAATTGATGTTGGGGGCAGGGGACCACCGAAACCCATGAAACCATTTATTTTCTAAGGCACGGAAGGATTCAATTCTTTTTCAGCGAAAAGAAAACTAACAAAGATGAAATATGAATCTTTGGAGTTATATAGTACTTTATAGTTTACATCCCTTCTCTCACTTGATCCTCAGAACAAGATCAGGGGATAGGAAGCCTAAGAATCATTATCTGCATTTTATACATGAGGGAAGTGGTACTCTGAGTGACTGGAAGACAGAGAAGTAGTGACTTGGCCAAATTTATGATTAACCCAAGTCTTCCAATTCCATAGCCAATGATACTTACACTACACTGATTCTATTTCCATTGACTATTTTTGGAGGGTCCTTTTTTGGGAGGGCATTCTTACATGAGTTCCATCATACCCACTCATTTTGAAGGTTGAGTCTATTATATATAACTCATAACATAAATCATTGGGGGGAAAAAGGAACTGACACACTGAATCAAGTTCAATCTTAAAGGTTTCTTAATAAACATTTCCCTCTATGGTTCACGTTTGCCCCCTCGCCTAAGTCAGATCTTACAACTGAGTTTGCTTCATGTCCTGAAACCACCAAATTTGCCAAAACATTTTCATTTAGAGCAACTTGATTACAAAATCCATAAGATACAGAAAGGGGGAGTTACAGACAGTAGATTCACAAATGAGCTACTGGGCTCAGGTCACAGTCTTGACAAAGAACAAGACACTAATTACTGAAGTCCTAATAGTCTAGTGTACTGCCAGGCTGGTCCAAAGGCTAGTTCATTGTAAGTGACCTTTATTCCAGTTCCTGGCCCCTACAGAGCTACCAATGTCCAATGTGCCTCAGCATGTCAGTCTTCTTTTCAGATACAGCTTCCTTCATTTCCACCAATTACCAAAAATCCACCTCCATCCTCCTCATAGTTCTTCCAGCAAGCCCAACTCAGGGATTTCTGAGCATTTTCCATGGGTCCACAGCTTTAGAGGAACGTCAGTTCTTTTCTGTGAATGCACAAATTCCCTGCCTCTTCTTCCAATCTTCACAGTAAGGACAGGGAAAGAGAGAAAAAGAGGAAAAACCAGCACACTGCCACTGGCTCTTAGAAACACTTACTAGCTATGTGACTTTGATAAGGACCCTGAATACAAAACTTTGAAAGTAATTTCTTAAAATAACTCCTCTTTAACTTTAACTAGAAATGGAACTATCAAATATCCTACAAGGTCACAGTTTCCTATAGTGCACAATTCAGAAAAAAACTGGCCCAATCTCATCCAAAGCTCAATTCACCTCAATGAGCTCATCTTTAAAAAATACTATGGGATGGACCCCAAGAGCATCATGTTTCAAAAAAGGCTATGTTCCCTGGATTTCCAAATCGCTAGTTCATGAAACACCTTTTAAAATAGCAATAAATATAAAGCAGACATAAATTTTAAACCATTTGCTAAGGTTCCTAGAAATCATTTGTAGGAAAAAACAGTAGCATGTTTTTATGTAACAGTCACTTTAAAGTTTTCAAAGCATTTTACCTATATTTATTATCTCATCTAACCCTCAACATAATCCAATAAGTAAAACAGGGAATAACAAGTAAAATGAAATCCAAGGTCACAGAATCAGTTAATGGAAAAGGCTAACTGAACCTAGGTCAGGTGTACTTTCCACTGCCCTAAGGAACAGGTCAGCCCTTTTAGAGTACTTACAACTCAGTAACCTCCTCAGTCTCTACACACCCCTAGTACAGACATAGCACAGAGGCAGGAATCACTGATCTCAGCTCAGCAATTTATAAACTTGTTTCATAGGAAGACCTTGCCTAATATTGGCTCCTCTCTCATAGGTCTCAAGGGACCATTAACTAAGTTGGCCTCCTGCTTCCAAATGAATTTAAGAATACACCAGGCCCTGAGAATACAAATTCAAAAATTCAACAGGAAGGAAGGAAGGAAGGAGGGAGGGAGGGAGGGAGGGAAGGAAGGAAGGAAGGAAGGAAGGAAGGAAGGAAGGAAGGAAGGAAGGAAGGAAGGAAGGAAGGAAGGAAGGAAGGAAGGAAGGAAGGAAGGAAGGAAGGAAGGAAGGAAGATTGATTAAGCATGTGACAGGCATAGTGCTAATCACTGAGGATACAAGTAAATACAGGAAAGTAAGACAGTCCCCACTCACGAGATGCTTCCATTCTAATGGGAGATGACAACAATTAAAGGGGAGCTGGAAGTGGGGAGGGCAAAGCATATGGTACAGAAATAGCCTGAATCTGGACATAATTAAGGTCTACTTGAGCCCAGGGCAGTTGAAAGTTCAGAGGAGCTCAAAGTTGTGGTGGGGAGGAGGCTGAAAAAAAGGCCTGGCATAGACTTATCTGGGAAGGTACTTTTCAAAAGGTACGAGTCATCTCCAAAAGGAAACTGCAAAAGATGGCATCACCTTCAGGCCACCTTCACTGTGATATTGTGCAATGTCAGGAACCTGAATATTTCCCATCATGCTTCTGAAATCCATTTCACTGAACAATTGTGGAGTCAGTGTTAAGAATAGAAGTTGACACTTGGGAGCTGTGGATCCCTGTTTATTTATACCTTGGTACTTAAGCCGTTCTGCTCCCTATTTATTTGTGAAAATAGGAACAATCACACAGGCTCTCTCCAGGAGGTGCTGAAAATTTTTTAATTAAAATGATAAACTCCACCTTTAATAAGAAAGCCCTAATACCTCTGACAAACGGCATAGTGATTTACGATGACGTTCCTTCCCCAGGACAGAAGACATTTTTCCAAGACTAATTTTTCAAGCTGTAAAAATAGATTTTATTAAAAATAGCACCAAAGAATTGTGACCTTTGACAGGATTTTTCTCTGGTTTATAGGGCCTCTTTATTCACAAACAAAAACCTATCTTTAAACAACAGGCCCTGGGATAAGTAAGCTTCTTTTCTTTTTCCCCCACCCCTCCCTCAACATGAGGAAATCTCATGTTTCTATGCCCTTACATACCTCCTGTAACATATCAGAGTCTTCTATAGCCTTGACAGCAGTTTTCTTTGAAGTTTCCTGGATTTCTCCACCAATTATAAACTCATCAAGGATAAAATAGGCCTTTTCAAAATTAAATATAATATCCAGCTCACAGACCTGGTGAGATGAAAACAAACATAAGACAAACCTGCAGTAGCATCATCAACATTCACAGAGCAGCATCCATTCAAATACCAAACCTATTCAATGGATGCACCCTTGTGGCAGACTAAGGTTACAAAATAATACAGCATTTCAAGAACAGACAAATGCAGAGCTTTAGCCTTTCAGGCTTTGCATGGATGACCAAAAATAAAAAACTTCTACAGCAGTTCACCATTTAGGGATTATGCTATGCCTTTCCATTCCCTCAGGAAATCACAGAATTATACAGGTTGGGGCTGTATATATCTTAAGGCTTTGTTATCTCAGACATCCCCCTGACATGGTACAAACTGCCAGTGAAACCATTTCTGATAGAGATAGAAAATGTTTTTGATCAAAATATTTTCATTTCTCCTCTGGGCATCAACTTATTTCTTAGATTGACATTTTCTGTTGTCCTGCCTCCAGATCACAGATTTAGAGGCAGAAGAGACCCCAAAGGCCATCTTAGTTCACATTTAACAGATAAGCAAACTAAAGGCTTAGGAAAATTCTGTGATTTGCCCAAGGTCAAACAGGTAAGTAAAAAGAATCATGTTTTTCTCTCAGAAGTAGGATGTTGCCATATCATTAATTTTTTCTTATATTCTCTAATGGGCTGAAGCAAACTTGGAGTCATTTCGAAAGGCTAATATAATTCCTTGCTAAAGTACAGCAGTTGCAGGTAGGGTCATTTCCTATAACATCAATTCTTCTTGTTTAAAATTCTAGCAGACATAAAATTTTCACAGGCATCAGGCACCTAAGCTCATGTAAGTGAAACAAGATCTACACAGTAACAGCAAATAAATGGCTCCCAGGAAAAATGGTTTCCTGCTGCCTAAAGCATATTAAGTTGCATTCTCGACACAGATATTTCAGCAAATGGCTCAATATTTTAAACATCTGAGTCCATAAACTTAGGGGCTCCAAGAGGAAATTGTTTTTCATGGACAGATTCAACGGAATCAAAGAGCATCTAAAAAAATAAACAAAAGGACATGACAACAAACAGCCATTTCAGCAAAACTTGGTTGCTGGCATTATTGCCTCATTATTCCTCATTGACAGGAGGAGGCTTGTGTAATGTACAGGGACTCTCTGCTTGCCCACAAATATTTAAAATATTCTTCCTACCCACGATTCCCACAAAAATAGGGGAAAGAATGTACCATAAATATAATGAAACAAGTTGATAGAGGCTCATGAGGAATACAAGGACCCATTATTTGACAAATGGAAATTTATTTCCAGTATTGTTTTGGATCTGGGTTTTTTTTGCCTTCTTTCTTTCTTTTTTTTCTAGACCTGTTTTTCATCAGCCTAGGGAATCCTGGTATGGAAAAAATTCTTTCCCTAGATATAGATTAGCAACTGATGTGCTTTGGGCAATGACAGACTAACTGATTAGCCCACAGTCTCAGAGTTAGCATGCGAAAAGAGGTAAGAATTTTAGACTCATGTTTGCCTTATTCCAAGGCTGGCCTTCTATCCATTAGACCACTTCAATGATTGACCAACAATAGGTCCCAGGTCAAGCCCTATTTGGTCATAATTTGGGCCCCAAACGCTCAGAATGAATGTAGATACCAATTCTGTTTTAGCCAAAAACCCTGAGGTCTTCCCCTCCCAGATCTATTTTTTTATTCTGTTAAGAGTCCAGGTGGTGGAGCTGGAGGTGATTGGGGAAAAGGAATTGTACTCACAGATCCTGGGCAGAACAGAGTCCTAGTTGCTGCTCACAGACAAGAGGACAGGGCAGGAGAGGATTAAACTACTCTCCCTTGACTGTGCCACCTTGGAGAAAGTGAGAACATACAGGTCCCTAGAGTATATACCCTCCTCTTGACAAAAAACTCAAAGGTAGAGTAATTGGCTGGGAAAATGCCCAAAAAAGGGGGAAAAAAATAAGACTAGAGAAGGCTACTTTCTTGGTGAATAGGTATTTTCGTCCATCCTTTCTGATGAGGAAGAACAATGCATACCATTAAAAGGAAGACCTAAAAGTCAGGCTTCTGCATCCAAAACCTCCAAAATAAATATGTAATGGTTTCAGGCTATGGAAGAGTTCAAAAAGGATTTTGAAAATCCAGTAAAAGAGGTGGAGGAAAAATTGGGAAAAGAAATGCGAGCAATTCAAGAAAATCACAAAAAGCGAGTCAACAGCTTGCTAAAGGAGACCCAAAAATATGCTGAAGAAAATAACACATTTAAAAATAGGCTAACTCAATTGGCAAAAGAGGCCCAAAAAGCCAATAAGGAGAAGAAGGCTTTAAAAAGTTAAAGCAGCCAAATGGAAAAGGAGATTCAAAAGCTCACTGAACAAAACAGTTCTTTAAAAATTAGAATGCAGCAGATGGAAGCTAATGACTTTATGAGAAACCAAGAAATTAGAAAATCAAACCAAAAGAATGAAAAAATAGAAGAAAATGTGAAATATCTCATTGGAAAAACAACTGACCTGGAAAATTTATCCAGCAGAGGTAATTTAAAAATTATGGGACTTCCTGAAAGCCATCATCAAAAAAAGAGCCTAGACATCATCTTTTATGAAATTATTAAGGAAAACTGTCCTGATATTCTAGTACCAGAAGGTAAAATAAATATTGAAAGAATCTACCAATCACCTCCTGAAAGAGATCCAAAAAGAAATACTCCTAGGAATATTGTAGCCAAATTCTAGAGTTCCCAGGTCAAGGAGAAAATATTGCAAGCAGTTAGAAAGAAGCAATTTGAGTATTGTGGAAAACAGAAGATCTAGCAGCTTCTTTATTAAGGGATGGAAGGGCTTGGAATATGATATTCCAGAAGTCAGAGGAACTAGGGTTAAAACCAAGAATCACCTACTCAGCAAAACTGAGCATAATACTTCAGGGGAAAAAATGGTCATTCAATGAAAAAGAGGACTTTCAACCACTCTTGATGAAAAGACCAGAGCTGAATAGAAAATTTGACTTTCAAATACAAGAATCAAGAAAAGCATGAAAAGGCAAACAGGAAATAGAAATCATAAGGGACTTACTAAAGTTGAACTGTTTCCATTCCTACATGGAAAGATAATATTTATAACTCTTGAATATATATATGTAGATAGATATAGATATATACATATATATAGACAGAGAGCACAGGATGAGTTGAATAGGAAGGGATGGTATCTAAAAAAATAAAATCAAGGGGTGAAAGAGGAATATATTGGGAAGAGATAGGGAGAAATGGAATGGGGCAGGTTATCTCTCATGAAAGATGCATGAAAATGCTTTGTCAATGGAGGGGAAAAGGAGGGAGCTGAGTGAGATGGGAAAAAGTGAAGCTTACTCTCATCACATTTGGCTTAAGGAGGGAATAACATTCTCACTCAATTTGGTATGAAAATCTATCTTATACTGCAGGAAAGTAGGGGAGAAGGGGATAAGTGGGGTGGGGAGATAATAGAAGGGAGGGCAAATGGAAGGAGGGAGTAATTAGAAGTAAACACTTTTCGGGAGGGACAAGGTTAAAAGACAGAATAGAATAAATGAGAGGCAGGATAGGCTGGAGGGAAATATAGTTAGTCTTACACAGCATGACTATTATGGAAGTCTTTTGCAAAACTACACATATATAAGACTATATTGAATTGCTTGCCCTCTCAGTGGGCATGGGTGGGGAGGGAGGAAAGCAGAGAAGTTGGACCTTAAAGTTTTAGGAACGAAGGTTGAAAATTGCTTTTGCATGCAACCTGGAAATAAATACAGGCAATGGGGTATAGAAATCTATCTTTCCCACAAGAAAAGAGAGAATATGGGGATAAAGAAAGGGAGGGGGTGTGATAAAAGGAAGGCAGATTGGGGGAAGGGATAATCGGAATGCATGACATTTTGGTGTAGGGGAAAGGGAGAGATGGGGAGAAAATTTGGAACTCATAATTTTGTGGAAATGAATGTGGAAAACTCAAAATAAATAAACATTAAAAAAAAAAGTCCATTCTTTGCTTCATTTCTTATTAAGCCTTAATCACTGAGTGAGTGTTACCTCAGTTAAATGGAGACTGGTTAAAGGCCTTAGCTTGAAAAGTCCCACATCCCCCTCTGCATCCTGGGCCATCTCCAGTTCTCCCAATTCACATCTGGTCACTGGACTGCTCCGGGGGGAGAAAGTGAGGCTGGTGACTTTGTACAGCCCTCCCTCACTTAAATTCAATTCCCTTGCATGTCATGGCATCACCTCCCTGATGTCAAAGTCCTCTTTGGGAACAAAGGACAAAGATCAGCACCAAGGTTGCCTGCTTGTCACTGAAAATTACTATTTTAATGATATGTCATATCACTATAGCATTTTTCCATTTACCAAGTGCCTTTGAAATGGAATCACTGCTTTGAACCTACAGGATTAAGAGGGGCTGCAAAACCTTAATTCTAAGGCTCCTTGTTTCATTATCATCTGCCAGATGAATCATCTATCAGGATTCTAGATTTAGAGCTGAGAGAGGGACCTTAAAAGGTCATCTAGTCTCATATTTTAGAGATGAGGAAACAGGCTCAGAGAAAAGTGGTTTGCCAAAGATTCCACAAGTGTTAAACAATAGAATCAAGTCCGGAAGATCGGTCCTCTGAATCCAAATCCAGCTCTTTCAACTCCTGTGTGGTACCTTCTATTTCCCTCATGACTCCTGCCATGACTCTGACCCAGCAGGATGGTACAGAGTGGCAGGGCTGAGGTCTCTAAACAGACTCCAGGATGAAGAGTCATACAGAAGTATGAAACAGAGCTTTCAGATGTCAGCAGGTAAGCAACACAGGTAACTAAGATAAAAGTCAAACAGCACCAACACAGTACACATACACCGCTCCTGAGGAAGGACCATTTCTTATTTATCTTGGTATCTCTACCTGCTGATTTACACTGACTGTGGGAGCCCCAGGAAGTCAGGCCACTCAGCTTTTCAATGCCCCAGGTGAGTCTTGAGACAATAAATTGTATAAGTTACTTGGCTGCATCATCACAGGTCCATAGTACAAAAAACAAAGAAAAACTCAAACCTTTTCTCTGAACTCAAGATATCTTGAACATGTTGCTATTGAACCATTTCAGTTGTGTCTGACTCTTCATGACCATATTAGGAATTTTCTTAGCAAAGAAAATAGAGTGTTTTGCCATTTTCTTTTCCAACTCATTTTACAGATGAGGAAACTGAGGCAAACAGGGTTAAGTGACTTGCTCAGGCCCCACAGCTAATAAGTATCTGAGGCCAGATTTGAACTCAGGAAGATGATTCTTTCTGACTCCATGTCCTGGACTCTATCCACTATGCCACTGAACTACAGAAGACTCCTAATAAATATTTCTTGAATCAATTAATGAACTCAGTTCACAGAAATCAGAGCACCTAAGGATCTAAAACCAAGGCAGATACACTAAAGGAGTTAAGAAATCTGCAGTCACCAGAAGTCAAAATAGTTGAAAAATAAAGATGGGTAAAATGAGGAGAGAACCCACCATGGTGGAGGGGAAAGTGCTCCAGATTTACAGTTAGATGGTCTGGGTTGGAATTCTGGCTCTGGAGTCTTCATCTGGAAAATGGCAGGCAGAGTAAGACAAGATATGTTCTAGGGTCCCTTTCATCAACAGTATATAACAGTAAAAGTTCAATGTATAGAACCAATACAATAGTAGTCAAATACAACAGTAATGTGACAGAATTGTATGTAGAAGGTAAATCCCCAAAATGGTTTTGAATCCTCATATGCATAAACATAGATCTTACATCTATCTAGAAGTATATACTAAAACCCCAGTGTCATTGGAGCAGATAGGATCAGAGACGTAGAACCAGAAGGAATATCATAGACCATTTCATCCAATCCCCTAAATTTTACAAGTGAGGACACTGAGGCCCAGGAAGATAAGATAGATTTATCAAAGGCAAGTGGGACAAGTGAGATTGAAACTCAGGTGCTCAGACTCTGTATCTAGTCTTCTTCCCTGTTCTGACCTCAACTTTCTTCATGACTTTGAGGCAATTTATTATTTTAACCTCTACAAAAGGGGACTAGAATTTACTTCCTCACCACTTAGAATAGATGGAATAATTGAAGCTTTATAAGACTGCTTAGAATTTTAATATTCTGTAAAGGAGACAGAATTTACATAAAGAGCAAGAATTTTTCCCCCAGCCAGAGAAAGGTGATGATTTTTTAATCCTTATTAATTGTTGAGAATTTAATCTTATTAATAGATATCTGAGGCTTTTTAAAGTTCCAACAGGTTCTTCCTTGGGAGAAAGGAGGAAACGTTTCAAAGAAAACCTTCAAAGACAAAGGCTTCAAAAAGAAATTTATTCTTACGGACACAGAGCAATGTTGAGAAATGCCGGAAGTCTTTACTTATCATCAACAATATTAATGAACATCTGAGGGTCATAAGTCACCAAAATGAGCAATTTTAGATCAAGCCTTAATCACCAATATAAAGTTATCACACTGAATTCTGGGTAAGCAAAACAAAGAAAAAGAGAAAAGGAAAAAAGTGCCAAAATTCTTCCAAGATAAAATGAAAGATTAAACAAGAGAAAAGTTAACTTTTCTCTGACCCTTCTAGCGCTTTCACATTGTCACTGGTAAAAAGAATGAGTCAGGTTCTCTTGAGAACCAGCACACTGTCTTGAGGCCTATGACTCAAATTTTTCAGATAAGTAGAGACCAAAAGTCAATTCTAGTTCACATTTAGCACAGTTAGGTCAATTTGGGACAAAGTAATATGACAAAAAAAAAAAGTAGAGAACAGATGACAACTTCTTAACTTTCTCCAGTTTTCCAGTATTCTACAACAAAACTAGGCTGCTTTTTTCACCTTATCATTTCATATTATTTGTTACCAATTACAATACAATAAATATCCAAGTATCTACTATGCACCAGTAACTACTATAATTAAGAAAAAGAAAGATAGCCCCAGTTTTCATGTAATTTACAATCAAATGGAGGAAAGACAATATACGAAAGGAAACTGAAAGGTGAGGTGGGTGGGACACTGTAAGAGAATATCCAGGGAAGGGGCAAGGGATCAAAACCAATCAGTGCAGCTGGAGAGAAATGAAGAGCTGGCTGAGTCTCTGAGCCTTCTTTGAAAGAAGGCTCTGGGAGAAGTCGTTTTGTTTTTGTCCTGCCTCCAGATTCTAATCAAAGAGAAAGAGGCAAGTGACTATACTGATGAGATGTGAGTACCAAAGCTGAAGCAATTGCAACTCTTGGTAGTGAGCTTATCTTGAAGGGGAAATGATACCAAGTAGTATAGCTGGTAGGAAATGAATCTATTCTGAAATAGATTTCTGAAATTTACCTTCTCACTAGACTAGACTAGAAGCTCCATGAGGGTAGGGACTGAGTTTAGTTCAAATCAAGCTAACTTTTCTGAAACATCTGCAGGCCTTTTGTCAGGAAAGTGCTGACAATTACAAATGAAGCCTCTAGGGTATGGAGTCTGTTTTAGCTGAACTTTATTTCACCCAATATCGAACAGAAGTCTATATGTAGCAAGCAATTAATAAGCGTCTGACAAATGTGCTAATAAATGAATTGTCGACTAAAAGATGGGGATGAAAAGAATAGCTGGGAGGGGGACCAGGAAAAGTTTTAAACAGTATGATCCTAAAATACCACTGTTAAGTCTATACATAAAACGTCTATAAGTCAGAGAAAATATCAAAATGCTAGTATTTGAGGAGTAAGAGGAAGAAGTAGAGAAACTAATGGATATTTTCTTTGTTGGGAAAGTCAAAGGAAAACGGCTTGGTGAGTCATATTTCAAATTCTAGAGTAGGGGTTCTTAACCATTTTTGTGTCATAAATCCTTTTGGGGCAGTCTTGCAAAGTCTATGGATTTCTTCTCAGAATGTTTCTGAATGTGTAAGGTTCATTCAAATGCAAGATACATAGGATTACAAAGGAAACCAATTATATTGAAATATAGTTATCAAAATAATTTTAAAAATAAGTTCACCCTAATGCACTGTTGCTGGAGTTGTGAACTGATCCAACCATTTTAGAGAGCAATTTGGAACTATGCCCAAAGGTCTATAAAAATGTTCATTACCCTTGGATTCAGCAATATCACCTGTATACATTCCAAAGAGATCATACAAATGGAAAAAGGACCTACATGTAAAAAAATATTTAAAGTAGCTCTTTTCTATGATGGAAAAGAATTGGAAACTGAGGGGATGCCCATCAATTGCAGAATGGATGAACAAGTTGTTGTATATGAGTGTAATGGAACACTATTGTGCTATAAGATATGATGAGCAGGCAGACTTCAGAAAAACCTGAAAAAACTTATACAAACTGATGATGAGTGAGGAAAACAGAACCAGAAGAACACTGTACACAGTTACAGTCGCATTGTTCAATAACGAACTTTGATAGACTTGGCTCTTCTCAACAATGCAAGGTGCTAAGATAACTCTGAATGGCTCATGATGGAAAGTGCTATCCACATCCAGAGAAGCAATTAAGGAATCTGAATGCAGACTGAAGTATACTATTTGTTCTCTCTCTTTTTTGTTTTGTTGTGTTTCTTCTTTTTTGTGATTTATTCCATTGATTGTAATTCTTCCCTACACCAGGACTAAGGTGACAACATGTTTAATATGAATGTAAATGTAGAGCCCATATCAGATTGCACACCATCTTGGGGAGGGGGAAGAGGAAGGAGAGGGAGAAAATTTAAAACTCAAAAGCTTATAGAATTGAATGTTCTAAACTAAAAATAAATAAATTAGAATTAAAAAAAATAAGTTCAAGAATTTCATGTCATCATCATTTTTCTAAGGCATCATTTACGATTCTCAATTCCTTGACCAACAATTGCACTTCTTTGGAAATTTCTGCTTGACTGCATTTTAATTAGACTCAATGTGAAAAATAAAAATGATGTAAATGCATCAGTATTTTAGTTGTAAAAATAAATAAGACTTTTGGGTGGAAAGAGAGGGAAAGAATTTTAAAGTAAATATTTTGATTTTTAAGATGGTTCCCAGCTAAATTCTTATTTTTTTTTTAGAGTACTTTATTCGGTGTCTGGCCTTAGACACTAGCTGCGTGACCCTGAACAAGTCACCTAACCCTGTTGGAATCAGTTTCCTCATCTGTAAAATGACCTGGAAAAGGCAAAGGCAAATCACTCCAGTGTCTGCCAAGAAAATTCCCAATGGGATCACAGGGAGTTGGATATGATTGAAATGGCAAAACAACAAACTTTATTTAGAAGTTATACATGTCAAAATCTGTATTTTTTGGAAAAAATATTAACTGAGACAACTCCTCAATTGTGCTATGGTTAGCAACATTAGGCAAGGCATAAAACAGGGAGAGGGATAGTTAGAAAGGTGTTTGTCACAGCTACGAGGGACAGTTCAGGCTGAGTCCCAAGTGAAGGGGTCTTCGAGCATGAGGCAACATGTAGTCAACTGCATCAAGCCTCCTAAATGAGATCTATGCTCACACACACACAAAATCTGGCCTAACTATCCACAATGGGGAAAAAACCAAGTGGAGGAAAATTGTTACTGTTCAGACACGAAATGAGGCTGTTATCAACAGCCCACAGACTTGGAGTCTATTAGTCTCAGTCTGTTTTGGTCTATACCTTGGACAATGAAAATGAAGAATAGAGTGGAGCTAGTATTAAATAGGAGGGAAGGGGAAGAATGAATTACTTTTTGGAAACTACACAGAGTTTTTAATGATTCCAACTAACCTTCTCTTGAAAACAAGGCCCATCTTTTCAACATCAATATTTATTCAGTGAGTCTTCAACTCCTTTGCAAATCAATGGGAAAGACAATGGAGAAATGCATGGTGGGCATAAAGAGCCTGCAATATATTACCGAAAAGGAATTACAAAGGAGAACATGCATATAAGGGATGGATGACTGGAAAAGGAGAAGGGCTGACCATATTGTGAGAGTGAATGATAACTGAGAGAGAGACCACTGGTAGCCACCAATGTCAAGAGACAGAGAACTACTCTCCCCACACTGGATGGCCCTCCCATAGAGGATCTATGGGCGAACGCTAAGAAGCACACTACAGGATGAGAACGTATTGATGGGTTGCTCTTTATACCGCTGGAGGGATGACCCACATCAATGAGTTCACAGGGCTGTTTTGAGAATCAGATGAAATAATGCATATCAAGAACTGTATAAACATGAGCTATTATCACTTATAGTCAACAAAGAATAAACACAGTTGAATCTTATGACATCTTCACCTTTCATTCAGTTGTGGTAACATATCAGTATTACGAAGACAAAGGCAGAACATCTGGAACCACTCTTTTGTGACTTTTGGGGAGGGACAGCCCAAGTTTGTGAAAGGGAATGGGTGAAGGGAGGCATGTATTTAACGGATATGAAATCTTCTATTTCCAAGAGAAGATGGAACCTAATATGTCAAGCTTCCCCCTCCTCCCCATAACTTTTAACTAGAGCTAAAAGAGCCAATCAATGAAATTATATACATGAAAGTTTGTCCTACATTATTCCACAACCCTCCAAAAGTCACAAAAGAAAAACAGGGAAGTAATAATGTTTACCTTATATCAGATGGGGAAATAATTTTGCATAATCTATGACTCTTAATAAGCTATAATATTTTAGAATTAGCCTTTCTTTATACAGCATTATTTTTGAGAGTTTGGGATTTTTTTTTTTAAGTATTGTGAGGTTCAGGCATAAAATATGAGACCAAGCATAGTCTATGAGTTGCAAAAGTGGGAGAAAATCTGGGTCTATAGAAGGTGATCTTGTCCTATCACAGAGGTAGTGAAGTCTATAAACATTTATTAAGCTCCTATTATGTGCCAGGCACAGATAACAGCAGTTTAAAATAGTAGGCTCAGAAAAAGGAAAAAACAAATAATAATACTTTCCTTTCAAGTACTTCTAGTAATAACTATATGGTCTTGCTTTGTGACTGACATTAAGCAGATAATCATTATTTGTATAGCACTTTCTTTTGGCAAACAGATAAACAGAGATTGTAGGACTACTTTCCACCACTAACCTGAAGCTTCTGCTCTGGTTACTATCAATCAAATAATAGTAACACCTACTTTCCAGGATTGTTCTAAGGAGTAAATGAGATAATAAGTGTAAAGTGCTCAGTACAGTGCCTGGTTTGTAGTAAGTGCTATTTACGATATATATACATATATATGTATGTATGTATGTATGTATTATTATTATATACTAAAATAAATGTTACTTATTATTATGATGGCAATTGATTGGATATGTGTAACGAGAATGAGGGGTTGAGAAAAACACTAAAGTTGTAAACATGGATAACTGGAAGGATAGTAGCGCTGTGGACAGCAATAGAAAGGTTGGTGGTGGGGGGGCAGAAATATCAACTTCAAAATACTTCTGCTACTGGTGCAGGGGCAGTTCGGTGGTAGCGTAGCGTAGAGCACCCAGCCTGGAGACAGAAAGATATATCTTCCCAAGTTCAAGTCTGGCCTCTGACACTAGTTATATGACCCTAAGCAAGTCACTTACTCCATCTGCCTCAGTTTCCTCATCTGTAAAATGAGCTGGAGAAGAAAATGACAAACCACTCTAACATCATTGCCAAGAAAATCCAAAATGGGGTCACAAAGAATCAGACAGGACTGAACCACCACAAGTTGTGCATAAGGCTATCACGAGGGCAGTAAAGTCTCAAGGTATGGGCTTAAACATAAGTTAGAATGTATGACTTCGGAACGTATTTGACATTTTCATGTATAGATTCAAATATGAGGAAATAATGAGGAAAATAGAAGCGGGAGGCAAATTCTACTTGCAAGAATCTGCTCATTTTCATGCATATACCAAAGTAAAACTTACGTTTCCAAAATACTTGTCTAGTAATTCCACATAACGATGTACAATCTCTAGCGTCAACAGTTCATTGTCTTGGTTTTCTACTGCACAACAAAAATATAAGCTAGCATATCTAGAATAGAGAGAGAAAGAAAATTAGAATTCATTGAAATATTGAACAACTCAGAGATATTTCCTTCCAATAAAATTAGGAAAGCCATATATTATACTTCTTTTTCGAGGAATCTTTCCCTCATAATCAAAGAACTGTTTATTTGCCAACTGCCCTTTCATTATCCAGATAGAGCAAAATCCGAATCATGCAGTTAGGTGTCATAGTGGACATAATCCTTGAGGTCAAATCCTGCCTAGACCACTCAATAGGTGTATGACCCTGAACAAGTCACTTAACACCTCTCAGCCTCCCTTCCTCATCTCTGAAATGAGGGGATTGCATATTCTATGATGGACTATGGAAATGTTATTTCCGGAAGGCTAGCTAGATGGAGCAAGTCTCCACTGGAAAACAATCCTTTGGGCATACTTTTCTGTTCCAGGAACTTAAGTCTACAATACACTTGAGTTCATTTTGCAATAAAACTGCTGAACATGATGTGGTTCTTGCAATATATAACCTGAGCTTAACCTTTCCAAGTCCCATGTGTCTTATTTGTAAAAATAAAGCGGTACAACTTAGAAAAGCTAAGGTTGTTCCACTGGCTTGATTCACAGAATATAAGAATCTATTGGAGCTAATGGGAGTGGCTTATTATCCCATTTGGGAACTAAGATAGGTACTATGCTACTTTCTACTGGCTAACAGGGTACAAAAGCAGAAAAGGAAATGAGATTTATTCTTTTATCTTTTTCCCTAAGAGTGAGTGTCTGCAGAAGAACCAACAGACTACAAAACCTGACCTTAATAAGGCAACTATGGAAGAGTGAAAAGTCAAATTCTGCCTGCCAGTGTTTTTTAAACAGGCAAAAAGTTGCAGAGGGGCACATTTTGGTTCAATGTAAAGGAAGTCTTCCTAAAGTGGAATGGGTGCCTTGGTAGATAATGGGTTATCCCAGTTCTTCTGGCAAAGGCTTGACAGCCCCTTATTGAGCACGATGCAGTGCCAATTTTGGCCCAGATGTTGGATGGACTACCTGGCCTCAATTCCTTTATGACTCTCTGAGACTTTAGAATTCTTTCAGGTACAGGTCTTTCAGCTTGTAGGTCTTGGTAGACATCTAAATCATTAAATACTTGTTCTGCTGAGCTAACTCTTATCACCCACTCCATCTCCCCTCAACCACCTCAGATATCCTAAACCCTCCATTTTAGATTTTTTCAAGGTTATTTGCAAACAACTGACCCATCTTCCTTTCTTAAGGTAGAAAAAAGGTCTATGTTATTAACATAAAGGAAACAGTACTGAATTGGGAAATTACCAATGTAGGTTTGAATCTTAGCTCCCTGTGCCACTGCCTAGCTATGTTATCTGGAGCAGGTTAACCTCTCCAGTCCTCATTTTCTTCACCTGTAACACGATGGGAACAAACTACATGATCTTTAGCATTCCTTCTAACTCTAAACCCTGCAAGTCTATCCGTGGCCTGACGATCTGACTTCTATTTTACTGAGCCTGGAATAAAAAGTAGGACTGGGTTGGAAAACTGAGTAATTTTCAAGCTTAGAACAAATCTTTAAATTCATAACCAAAACCAAAAAGTTCTCATTCAGTTACTCACACCTTTTATAAACAAGTTTTAGATCCTTCCAGTCAACAAAACTGCTTGTCCTTTGACCACGAGACAAAATCATGTGGACAATTTCTCGGGTGATCTTTTTTCTCTCTTTATCAGGCAGTGTGGTATACCATTTCTGCAGCCTTAATTTCCCTTGTCGACTGAACAACAATATGAAGTGGATCTAGAAAAAATAAAACACAGGAGTAATACTAAAATCTCAACAGCAGTCAATCTATAGAAAATAGAATTTCCATGAATTTCCTCCAGTAGTCAAAAAACTGAGGGAAAAAAAATTGCTAGCCTGTGTATAATCTGGTCTGTCAGTTCAGCATAGTACCTCAATTCAAAAACCCTGTATTTTATATACCAACAAAAAAATCCCAAGGTGTTTATTCAGGGCAGGGGTGGCCAGTGTTTGTCTGCTTGTAAATTTCCTGCTGAGAGCCTACAGACCCATGAAAGGAAACAAGTTAATTAAGACATGTACAAATAAAAACCACTTCCCTTTTGGTATGTTTTCAAGAGAGAAATACAAAACGTTCAACTCATTTTTTAAAATTAAGAATACAAAATACAATTCAGTAAGTAAAACAAAAAGTATACTTCAGTTTCATATCTTGAGAGGACTAAGAAGGTAGGATACGAAGGGCGATGTAGAGAAAAGAGAGAAAAAAGGTACAGAAGAAATCAAACAGAAAAGAAAACAGAGGAGGAATAAAAGCCCCATGTTTGAAGTTGAAGGCAATATCCTATTCCTTATTTGGGTTGTAAGCATCAAGGTCAGTTATCATACTATCATATTCTGACTTGTTTCTCATAAAAGTAATTTTAAAATAATAGAAGTAGAAATGGAAAATAATGGAAAATAAAAAAAAATTTCGAGTAAGCTTTAAAATATGATGGCTTATTCGAAAAATAGTTCTCTTAATAGGTTCTTCTCTCCCTTCTGCTGAAGGATTTTTAAGAGCCTTAGATTTGTTTTTGAAAATGGGTTCTTATCCTTTTTTGTGATGGGATTTCTTTGGCAATCTGGTAAAGAAGTTTTCTTAGAATAATATTTTTTGCCTACATTCATAATTGAAAAGAATACTAAATTTCTGAGAGTGAAAATAAAGATGCAATTTTTTTTTTCCTATCCAAGTTTGTAGGGCAGTTAGGTAGCTCAGTGGATGGAATGCTAGGCTTGGAGTAAGGAAAAGCTATCTTTGTGATTTCCAATCACAAACTTGACCCTGGGCAAGTCACTTCACCCTGGTTACCTCAGTTTCCTCATCTGTAAATTGAGTTGGAGAAGGAAATGGCAAACCACTCCAGTATCTTTGCCAAGAAAATCCCAAATGGGGTCACAAAGAGTCAGAAACAACTAAAATGAATCAACAGCAAACCCAGTGCTAACTAGAATACTACCTGACATCTAACTGATGTTAGATGGACCTCAAATAAGAACCTTCATTTTAGAACTTAAAGTGTCATCAGTTTGGGAGTTATTGCCTGCATATACATTTGATTTTCAAAAAGGATCAGTTATTTGTTATTGTTAGTACAATCAATAATGCTACAGGATCATGGAGACAGAAGGGACCTTAGAAGGCATCTGGCTCAACCACCTCAGATATGGAAAATGACATGTAGGGAAGTTAAGGGATATACATGATGGCACATTGTTAGGAAATGGGAAAGCTGGGATTTGAACCCAGGTCTTTTAATGCCCGATCAAGAATTCTTTCTACTATACTACCTATGTTCCCCTCAAGACTGAAGCTTATATTTGAAATCACAATTTATTTCATTGTTACTGTTTTTCCTAAAACCAAAGTCATTCTTATTGGATCCTAACCAGAAAGGTTAGGTGTCAGAAGTGACTGTTTAACATGCCCCCAACAGTGAGAAACATGCTCACCTTAAATAAAGAACAATACCTGTTGTGAAATCAGGAAGGCCTTTTTTAATCTTTACGTCGTCCATTCCCCCTGAATGGACAGGTAGCCTCCCTCAGTAAGGTTACAGGAAGACTACGACATGTGCAGGAAGATGGGGCTTCTTATTCTATTTTCTGAACTTTGGATCTCCCCTGGCCATGTGACTCCATGTTCTCCTCTCTGATAGGCTCCTCCTCACCCAGCTCCTTGGGCCTGCCCATTAGTTTCTGACCTCTAACCTGTCCATGCTAGGTCACAAGCCTTATCACCTAGGAATGTGGACAACAGAACTTTATTTCACACATTAGAGAACTCAATGAAAAGGTCTTTTAGGCATAAAACGAGTTAGACTATGTATTTTCTTTTCAGTTACTCTTATGAAACCTTCAGAGAGAGGCTTATAAATATAATGGAATAGTTACCAAAGTCCATCGAACCCAGGCAAAATCTAAATAGCAATTCCTGTTTAAGTGGGTTCTCAACGCCAACCAAAGTTTTTGAGATGTTTTCTACATCATAAAACATATTTATTTACCTTGCTGGTCTGCAAAAAATACCTTATTTTTATTGAAAATCTGCTTTGTATAAAATTTAAGTGCTGTTTTATTACAGATCTCTTAGCTTATATGATGGGAAAATGCAGAAGAAAGCAATTAATTCTATTATCACAATTTTATGTAATTATTT
This sequence comes from Bettongia penicillata ogilbyi, assembly GCA_023548195.1. Classification (NCBI taxonomy): domain Eukaryota; kingdom Metazoa; phylum Chordata; class Mammalia; order Diprotodontia; family Potoroidae; genus Bettongia; species Bettongia penicillata. The sequence continues at coordinate 609,636 of JAJHZJ010000149.1, forward strand.
AGAGCAGCAAAGTTAAGTGGTGCAGTGAATAGAAAGCCAGGCCTGGAGTGAGGAAGACCTGAGTTTAAATCTGGCCTCACTTACAGTGTGACCCTGGACAAGTCATTTCACCCTGTTGCTTCAGTTTCCTCATCTGTAAAATAAGCTGGAGAAGGCGATGGCAAACCATTCCAATATCTTTGCCAAGAAAACCCCAAATGGAGTCCTGAAGAGTCGGACATGACTGGAAAATGACTGAACAGCCAAAATGTAATTATTACCATATACTACATCTTTTTCCCATCAATATGGAATGATGCATAGAGCACTGAACTCCAAAATAAGTTCAAATCCTGCCTCAGATACTTGTCTCTTCACCTATAAAATGAGGAAGTTGGATTTAATGACCTTTGATATCCTGCCAGCTCTAAATCTATGGTCCTAGGGGTGTGGGTCTTTCAAGCTAATAAAAAGTACATGTATTGTTCATCAAAGGATTTAAAGGGGGTTCATCAGTTTAAGGGAAATGACTACAAAGGTTTTTTCCTCAAACAGAATTTATTCATAACAAGATTAAATTTTGGCAACCAATTCTTGGGTTTCATTTGTATTCTGATTAAAAAATTTTAATGAACTGAATTTTAATTTACTCAGAAATATTTTGCTGTCATCACCTGTAAAATTGAAATGTTTATTATTAGAAAAAAATAAAGCTTTAAGAAAACTCTGAGTGGGATATAATTGGCAAAAGGTATTAGCATTCTACAGGAAACATTTCTACTGTGACTGACATTGGCTTCAAGTTTTGGCAGAAATATCTGGGGATGGCAAAATATTGAAAATGTGGAACCAATGGGACCTCTTCTTAGAATAATGTTTTAAAATACATAAAACAGATTACAAAGAAGACTAATCATATTGAAATATAGTTACTCAACTATTTCTTTTTAAAATTCACAAAACCCATGTTACGAAGAACTCCAGCTCTACCAAGAGCATAGAGGAAAAGGTTGGCATTTTGTAAACAGCTGGAAATAAAGATAGCACTGCCCAAGAGACAAATGGAAATAGAATTGTTGTCTAGCTTTTCTATCAAATATTTGCTTGATTTTGGACAAATCATTTCACCTCTAGATTCCAAGTGCCTTATTCATAAAATGAGGGGATTGGACTAAGTACTTTTGAGATTTTTGCTCAAAGTCCAAGATCCTAAAACCAAGCTCTAGGATTTGCTCATCTTCCTTCCATTCTAGTGATCAAATTTATAACATGTGGGGGGAGAAAAAAAGAATGACATCTATTTAGAACTTGAACATTTTTTACTCTTTTTAAAGGCTGGTCAGGTTTGTATCATAAAAAACAGATCCTACAACCTCGGTTCATAGCCAATCTTGTTTTATTGGTTGGAAATATTCCTCGTTGCTCACCTCAATCTCTTACGATGCAGTTTAAGCCAATTTCCCTTGGTTCTGTCACCAGGAAATATGGACAATTTTTCACTCATCTTAGTATATAACTCGCTCTTCAAATACCCAAAGAGAGTGACATGAATAAGTCAGCCCTCAATTTTCTCTTCCACATGAAATCCTACCAGTTCTTGAAATCTTACCTCATGGTGGCTCTTCTCTGTACTCTCTGCAAATCTTTTGGTGCTTTTTTTAATATTGTATAATAAGTGACAAACCATTTTTAGCTAATTCTTACACACGGCAAGGCACATTAACAGAAATGTTTATCCCAACCAAAATGAATTCAAAAAGAATGGTTAGAAAGCATAGGCACATACATACATACAAGTTGTAAATCACAAAGGTAAGAAAAAAGAAAGATTTGTTCTATACTGAAATTTGCTTGCTATTTATGTTGCAGATTGCATTCCTACAAAATGGAATTCGGGGTATGCAGGCTAGTCCAAAAGGAAGAAATAAAGATGAATTCTGTTGAAATCTGTTAAATCTTCAGTTAGAATACTACTCACTCAACTAAAAAGATCATTTGTAAGATTAACTAGTGATCTGAACTTTAAAGGACCTCCATATTCATAAATTATGTCAGGGAATACTATGGAACCTCATATACAGATTCACATTTCAACTCTGATAATCTAGCTGGGGAGAGAAATCTTTTTTTAAATATATACATATATATGTTAAATATTTCTCAATTACAAGCAAAAAGATTTTAACATTCATTTTTGAAAACTTTTGAGTTCCAAATTCTCTCCCTTTCTCCCACCTCATCCCACACTCCAGCTCTTGAGAGGGAAAGCAATATCAATTACACATGTGAAATCATGCAAAAATATATTTCCATATTAGTTATGTTGCAATACAAAACACACAAAAAAAAGAAAGTTTAAAAAGTATGCTTCAATCTGCATTCAAGAGTTTATCAGTTCTCTCTCAAAATGGACAGTATCCTTCATAATAGGCTCTTTGGAATGGTCCTGGATCATTGTCTTGAGAGCAGCTAAATCTTTCACACCTAATCATCCTTACAACATTGTTTTTACTGTGTACAACATTCTCCTAGTTCTACTCACTTCACTGTGCATCAGTTCAAGAAGTCCCCCTAGGTTTTTCTGATCCCATTATGCAAGTCATTTCTTATGTCACAGTAGCATTCCATCAGAACGTGTTCAGTCATTCCCCAGTTGTTCAGCCAATCCCTCAATTTCCAATTCTTTGCCACCGCAAAAAGAGCTGCTATAAACATTTTTGTGTAAGTAAGTGCTTTTCCCTTTTCTTTGGTCTCTTTGGGATACAAATCTAGTGGTGGTATTGCTGGGTCAAAGAACATGAACAGTGTTATAACCCTTTGGTTCTATTTCCAAACTGTTCTCCAAAATGGTTGGACTACTTCACAACTTGGGAAGAGAAATCTTAAGTACACAGAATAAAAAAAAAAGTTGAATAAGTATATATATAAAAATAAGAAGAAATATCCTCAGTCCAAGTGCTCTCTTTTGTGACTCAAATTGGTGGATCTTCATAAAATACATTTCCAAAACAATCAAAATGTCAGTCTCCACCAAGAATCACTGCATCAAAAGATCGCAGGGGTTATCTTGTTCAACCTGTTCTGGAACATAAATCTCTCAAAAGTCATTTTTATCAAGCCTTTGCTTTGACATCCATTCAAACTCTGAACAGCCCTCTTCCAAACTAGGGGGTCACGCTTTGAATATCAACATATAAAAAGGTTTACCCATGTGAAGTGATAGACAAGATCACATGAGCTATCACAAGCCTGCCCTGCTGAGCAGACAGTGTATTTGATACTGTTCAATAGCTCAGTAGTCTCCCCATCTTGTTTAGGGCCTGCAGCCACTACCTTCATATCTGGTACTGCTTGACACAAAGAACCCTACTAAAATTCTGTTCCCTTTATTGCATCTCCTTCAATGATCTTCCAATTGACCTGACCTGTTGCCACCCTCCCTTATTACCTTTACTGTTGAGAGTATTTTGGTTTAGTTTTGCTTTACCTTCTCTAACATCTTGTGGTGTTCTGTCTTTCCTTGTACTGCACCTCAGAATTCCAAACCTCAAATGATGTTAAGAGAAACAACCTTTAGTACCCTATATCTCTGCCAAAAAGGGAAATGGAGTATCATTTTTCTCAACTCTTCCCCAGGACCAAGCTTGGAAATTACAGAGAGCTCAATTTCCCTTTCAGACACCTTTCCATTTAGTGGAAGGTGGGAAACGAATAAGCATTTAGATAGGTTCTACTATATACCAGGAACTGCGCTATTACAAAGAAACATTAGCACAGAATATATTGTTTTTCTGGTGAGGTTTACTTCATTTTTTCTCCATCAGTCTAAGTTTTCCCATGCTGTTTGGAATAAACTTGTCAATTATCATGGCACAGTAATGTTCCATTACAATCAGGTACCAAGATTCATTTAGGCTTTCCTCTAATTGACAGGCATTGACTTTGTTTCCAAATCTTTGGGTAACTCAAACTTTCAGTGATAATTTATTCTTTTTGGCCATAGCAACTCAGAAGACCATTTATTAAGACACTGAGAGAAAGCTGTTTTGATCAACATTAATGGGGGAAGCACAAAAGCTTATGAAGTAATAGCTTGTAGGTCTCTACTAAAGTAATCAAATGAGGGGTTTTTTCCCTAGAATTCACTTAAGTTTATTTTAAAGTTACAGTTGATTTAACACTTCAAAATGAGGTTAAATTCATCCTAATGATAAAACTTAATTCCTTTTAGCTTGCAGAAATTATTAAAAAAATAAATCTTGTGTAATCCCCTCATAAGAGACAATAAATATTCTTATGAGTTACAACATGGCTAGTGAATATCTAGTGCAATCATTGGACAAAATAATTCTTAGGTCAGTCTAGTTCTGTCCAAATTCATTTCGGTTGATGGCTGAACCAAAACACCTCTAGAGGAAACCATTCCTATTATCAGCGACCTGAAAAAGACACAAGTGAAACTTAGGTGATCTGCCATCCTAAGTATCCTCAAGGATAGTATATTAGGACTCCTTCAGTCTTGAGTGTCTCCATTAGTTGCTAGAACAAATTAGTTGCACAATAATAGCCCGGAGTCAATAGCATTCTGTGGCCCTCAGGATTAAGTCTTTATCTAGAATATCAACTCTATAGCCACCACTGACAGAAATGAACTTTCAGGAAAGCTACAGGCTAAATCAATTTCAACCTAGACCCCAAGATGTTCAAATAAAAACTGAGCTAACCTCCAGGCCACAGAAAGTTGAACAGTAGTTCAACAACTTACTGAACTGACTTTGACACTGGACCACAGTGACCTCATTTACAGAAGACTAGACCCCAAAATGATCTTCATGAATAGGAGTGAGGATAAGGAATCTATTGACATTCACCTGCTGCCAAATGTGCCAATCTCTTTAAAAGACATCAGCAGCCATACTGCCAGCTTCAGTGGACAACAATCTTCCTCAGCCTATGATTAAATACCCATTTTGAAATATCTAATGATAGGTACGTGTGTGTGTGTGTGTGTGTGTGTGTGTGTGTGTGTGTGTGTGTATATTTATATTTTCTGTGAGCTAAATGGATAGGGAATAAAAGAAAATAACCTAGACTCAAGTATCTACGTGTAAATTAATGAAAATAGACAAATAGAAAAATGTTAAAGAATCAGACAAGCCAAAAATATGAGATGATATAATAACATATTATTATGTACAAAATGGATGTTACTTTTAAGGGCTTATGCTTTAAGTTCAAAGAGTAGAGGGATTTATGCTTGAGTGGTCAAGAAAAGATTCATGGAAGAATCAGAGTCCTAGAATCCAGGGCTCCTTCAGTCCCATGCCTTCTTTACAGAGACAAAGAATAAGTCACAAGATTAAGTGACTTTTCCAATATCACACAGCTCTCTAGCAGAGAAGCTACCAGATCCTCTGGCTTTTAGAGATGGAAGATAAACTATGCCTTAAAGAACAGGTGGGACTAAAAGAGGTAAAAGGAAAGAAGGGAAAGGGTATGCTATGAGGAGTGAGCACTTTCATCAAAGGCATATAGGTGAGAACAGGGCAGCTGGGTGGCAGTGGATAAGGTGTTCAAATCCAGCCTCAGACACTCTATGACCCTGGAGATAAGTCAATTAACCCTGTTTGCTTCAGGTTCCTCATCTATGAAATGAGCTGGAGAGGGAAATGGCAAACCACTCCAGCATCTTTGCCAAGAAAACTCCAAATGGGGCCATGAAGAGTTAGATTCTACTGAAGAGAGGTGAGAACACAAATGGCTAGTAATAGATGGTAACAGAAATGAATTCCCGTAAGCGATTGCATTTTATGATTTAGTTCTAATTTAAATATCAGAGATATATTTCTTTAAAAAAAAATCTTTCCATTGCATGAATGTAAACCTTTAACAAAGATCTGCTCTGTTTCCTACCATGCTGGATGCCAACAGTGCTGTTTCCTGGAAATTAAACTTTCCTTTGTAAAATTCCCAATTTGGGAGTATCCCATTATCTCTCTATCTCTTTTGGTTTATAAGAGTGTGAATGTGCATGGAGAGGGTATGAACAGGAGGAAAGTGGTCAATTTGTCAAGGTTCAAAGTAAGACCTTTGTTCTGAAAGGCCAATACAAGGTGAAAATATTCCCACTATTGAGGGTGTGGAAGGTTATTTGTTCAAAACTCCCTGATGAATTGTTATGCTAGGTTCTGAACCAATTAATACTATATTTAGTATAACTGGCTGAGTCCTGTTCAGTGTAATTCTGAACCACAACCTTAGACTTGGCCACAACAAGTGAGATATTTTCAACATTAAAATAAAAGCCTCATCATTCAACTTTTTTAATTGGGGGTGGAGGAGGAATATGAATGTTGAAACAAAGGGCTGGAAGATCATCTGTTTCTATAGTCCTATCTCCCAGACCTCAACTACTGATCCATTTCTTTTGGGCAGGATGTTGAGCTCTAATATCCAATGGTAATCACAACAGAACTTTCCAGTAAGTACCATATATTGCTTATATATTCCTTAAGTGCATGAACTCAGGTTATAAGTTAAGTACTTTGTCAAAGCTTTAAATTAGACATTCCATATATAAAATTTATTTAGAATAAATGACCTATCTTTTATCAAGATAATATAGTCTGAACAGAAACTGACAATTTAAAGATATTTCTCCTTTATTTGAAGTGTGCTGCTTTGTTGTTAATAGGAGCAGCATAGTGGATAAAGTGGTGGGGTGACTGGGTGCCTGTAAAACTTGGACCCCAATTCTAAAAATCACACCTCTCTAAAACTCACATTTCTCCCTAGCCTCCAAACACTATCCCAGGCAGTTTCTCCCTAGCCCAAGGACATAGCCTGCCCCAGCAAAAACTGTTATCTCTCTTCCTGCTATGGTAGCCAGCTGGCACCTATAGAACTTATTCATCTGAACTGGCTGTGCACTGGGTCATAACAACATTTACCACTCACTGAACAATCATACGTATCCTAGACTTAGACATATGTATACTCCCTTACATTTATTTTGTCTAACAAGACAATGATGACAGCAGCCTTAGCCCTGAAAGTTAGTTGACTTAGTGACATTTCAGTTCTAAAACCACACCTCCACGTAGCCCCGCCTTGGGCTATTTCCTGAGGAGCTCTAGGTAAAATACCTGCATAGTAGATACCAAAACTACATATTCCTTTAATAACTAGCCACTCCTTAACCCTGCCCAGAATCACCTAGTCAGCACACTTGACACACATAACTTTACCTGTACCCTTCTAAGGTTATAAGTTCCCTAAGAACTCTTACCTGTTTTAAAGCGTAATAAATCTTTACTTTGACTTCAAGAATGCTTGAGTCCTTGAATTCATTCCAGATGGCTCACCATCTGCCTCTGTACTCTGGTCTTTCTTTGGAGGATTTTGGAATTTCATCCATCCCATCCCTCTCTTTACAGCCCTCATCAAAAACCAAGGTCTAGAGCCAGGAAGACCAGAGTTCAAATCTGCCTTCAGACACTTACTAGCCATGTGATCCTGGATAAGTCACTTAATCCTATTTGCCTCAGTTTTCATATCTGTAAAATGAGCTGAAGAACATGGCAAGTCACTCCAGTATCTTTGACAAGAAAAGTCCAAATAGGGTCATGAAAAGTCTGACACAACTGAAAAACAATGAAACAACGACAAATTTACTTTATATCTTGGTCATGTAACATGAGTACTGTGGTTCCGAGGGAATCCATGAACATGAATATGGGGGAAAATACATCTTTCTTTTCACTAACCTATAAGTGAAACTTAGCATTTCCTTTATTTATGAATGTAGGCAAGAAACATTCTGAGAAATCCTCACCATTCTTCCAAGAAGGTCTAAGAAATAAAAAACCTTAAGAACTATCCTGCTCTAGATATATCAGAACTCAGGGAGTTAAGAGGACTATGGATATCATCTAGCTCCACCACCTTAATTCATACATGAGGAAACTGTGACCCTAATTTAAACTACAGTCACATTCCCAGCCCTTAGGCACAGCCAGTTGTGTCTGCCTCTTTGTGTTAGGGATTTTCTCAGCAAAAATACTGGAAAGACTCACCATTTCCTTCTCATTTTACAGATGAGGAAACTGAGGCAAACAAGGGTATATGACTTGCCCAGAGTCACGCAGCTAGTAAGTGCCTGAGACCAGATTTGAACTCACAAAGATGAGTCTTACTGACTCCAGACCCTGAGCATGGCATGTAGTATAAGTCTGATAAATGCTTGTACTGACTGAGTGGCTTCCATAAGAAGAAAAAGATGTGTTATTCACATTTAGTATAAGGTCTCCACATAGTAGGTACTCAATCACTTAGCATATGCTAAATGAATAAATAAATGCTGATACAAAAATTCTACCATACCCATATCCTCCCCCCACACATGCACACTTTTTTCTTTTGGCAGCCATAGGTTTAGATATTTTAAATATGATAAGAATCCTGGCTGTCATTCAAGAGTTCTGTTTAATTAACTAGAACACAGGTGAGTCACCCACAAGACAATAACCACTAAGCCAGGAAAAAACCCAGGTTAGTGTAAGTAAAAGGAAAATAATAACAGGTATTCAGAGATCACATACAGTAATACTGTATTTAATGTTAATGTTTAATCTCTTAGGGAGTGACTAGTATCAGGAAGTTTTGTCTCAGGTGGGTCAGGACTCAGCCCAGAGCAGGACTGAGGTGGGTCACAGGTGAGGGCTCTGCATCACAAAAACAGGACAGAACCCCAAAAAACTATCAATTTAACTGGAAATGCCTCCTTTTATTTATGCTACATTTGATGTTTTCAAAATACTTTTCTTGTCCACTTGCAAATTGTTGACCCTGGGTAAATTAGCTAACCTCCCTGGGACTCAGGTTTCTCATCTTTCAAAATAAGGGGGTGGACAAGCTCTAATGTCCCTTCTAAATCCAGGTCTACAATCCCCTGATCCTTATAAAAAGTCTGCAAAATAGTCAGACCAAGTCATTCAGGACTCCTCAAACAACAAAGTGATTTCATCAGTGTCAGGAACTCCATCTGTACAAACTTTAAATTTCCCCCAGTTGTCTACAATTTTCCCCTTCATTAAAATGTATGCTTCTTAAGGGACATTCATTCTCTCATTCTTTCTCTCTTTCCCTGCTCTTCTTCTCTCTTTCTCTTACCCACCCCCATTTTCTCCAGTTGTCCCTGTAGCAGCAAGCACCCCAGCATATATAGGATGGCCTGAGCACAGGTTCTTAGATCTGCTTTCTAAATGGAAAGCAACTTTTGAGGGGTCAACAATCTTCTCTAATCACATTCACCAACAGAGAAACTACAAGAAGAGAAATAAAGACCAACCGACAGGGCTTCCAACTGTCTGATCATAGGCAATAAAGACATCAGAGATCAACAGACAGATCCAACCGTCTGACTATTACATACATACATAGTTACCAGAGAGAGAAGCACCAATATCTGAGTTTTCAAAGCTGGGGGGCTCCTTAATGGCTATGCAGAGTCTCATCTGACCATCTCTGTGGAACGCTCTTCCAAAGAGTAAGCCCCCAAAGCAAAACCTCACCTCAGAGTAAATATATATATATATGTAAATATATATCACACATATGCTTATGTATGTGTATGTGCATATATGCATGCACACACATATATATATACACACACACACAAGCACACATACATACGTATACACTTTTCAGAGCCAGAGGGCACAGTGACCCAGAGACTCGTTAATTAACAAAAGGTGTGGGCCTTCCTCCAAAAGAAGCCTCCCCTAATCAAGCTTCCCTTATTGGGCTACACCTGAGGCCTGTTAATGGGCTGGGAAGATCTTTAACTCTAATTAACATTACATCCCCCCATGCCTAGAATACTCTCACTATTCATTTCTACCTCCTGACTTCCTTCAACCTAAAATCCCATTCACTATCCCTCTTGATTCTAGTGCCTTTCCTCTCGAATTGTTTCCCTAATTATCTTGTATATAACTTATTTGCACATATTTATTTGCTCATAGTCTCCTCCCTTAGATTGTGAGTGCCTACAGGGCAAGGACTGTCTTTTGCCTTTTTGTACATCCCTAGCAGAGTGCCTGCAACATAGTAGGAGCCTGTTGTTTTGTTCACCTGTTTGTTTTCTCCTCTTAAGGTATTTTTAAGCATGGCAGTCCTTTACATTCTCTTTCTTCCATCCCTTAGCAGGCTTCAACCACTTGGTGGGTGCAAATGTAATGTCATTCTATGTGTCTGTATGTGTTCAGTTGTTTCAGTCATGTCTAACTCTTCATGAGCCCATCTGGGATTTTCTTTGCAAAGATACTGGAGTGGTCAGCCATTTCCTTCTCCAGCTTATTTTAAAGATGAGGAAACAAAGGCAAATGGTGAAATGACGTACCCAGGGTCATACAACTAGTATCTGAGGCCAGATTTGAACTCAGGAAGAGTCCTCCTAAATCCAGGCCTGGCACTCTGTGCACTATGGCACCACCTTACTGTTCGATAAGCACTTAATGTTTTATTGGGGTGGAGCCACGATGGCGGAGTAGAAATGCAGGCTCTCCCCACACAGCCCATAAAATACCTGTAGAGAGGGACTCTCAACAGATTCTGGAGCAGCAGAAGTGGAGAACAACAGAGTGGAGGAGATTTCCAGCCCAGGGTAACCTGAAAAGCCCACAGGCACCAGACGCAGAGAGGAACCCAGTTCAGTCTTAACCACGCAGTTCCTCAACAGCCCTTGGGGGCAGAATCTCCAGTTTCAGAATCCCCAGTCCCAGCAGCAGCAGGTTTGCAGATCCCTCAACCCACAGGCACCAAAGGTCAGTGACAGGGTTTTTCCAGCTGATCAAGAAGGGAGAAGGGCTTTCCCATAGCTCTAGCCTTAGGCAGCCGCAACAGAGGCCACATCGAGCAGGTGGCAGCAGTTTTCAAGGCAGCCCCTACAGCAGCCCGAGACCATTGCTGGATCGTAAAAACTCCTGGGGGCACTGAGGAGCTGACTTTTACCTCAGCCCTGTGTAGATGCCCAGAGGGAGTTGATCTTTCTCTCACACTGAATGGCAGCGGAACTGGAGGCCAGGTGGCTGTGGAGAGAAAACTGCTAAGATTCTGGGCACAAAAATCCCTCCCTACTCCCAGACCAGTGTACACACTTAATTGTGCCACCTTGGAGGAACTGAGATCTTATAGATTCCCAGAGTATACCCAACTCTTGACAAAGGACCCAGAAGTTGAGTAACTGGTTGGGAAAATGACCAAAAAAGGGAACAAAAATAAGACTACAGAAGGTTACTTTCTTGGTGAACAGATATTTTCTTCCATCCTTTCAGATGAGGAAGAACATCAGGGAAAGACATAAAAGCCAAGGCCTCTGTATCCCAAATATACAAAATAAATATTCAATGGTCTCAGTCCATTTCAAACTCAAAAAGGAGTTTGAAAATCAAGTAAGAGAGGTGGAGGAAAAACTGGGAAGAGAAATGAGAGAGATGCAAGAAAAGCATGAAAAGCAGGTCAACACTTTGCTAAAAAAAAATGCTGAGGAAAATAACATCTTGAAAAACAGGCTTACTCAATTGGCAAAAGAGGTTCAAAAAACCAATGAGAAGAATGCTTTCAAAAGCAGAATTAGCCAAATGGAAAAGGAGGTTCAAAAGCTCACTGAAGAAAATAGTTCTTTCAAAATTAGAATGGAACAGATGGAGGGTAATGACTTTCTGAGAAACCAAGAAATCACAAAACAAAACCAAAAGAATGAAAAAATGGAAGAGAATGTGAAATAATCTCAACGGAAAAAAAATTGACCTGGAAAATAGATCCAGGAGAGACAATTTAAAAATTATGGGACTACCTGAAAGCCATGATCAGAAAAAGAGCCTAGACATCATCTTTCATGAAATTATCAAGGAAAACTGCCCTGAGATTCTAGAACCAGGGGGCAAAATAAGTATTGAAGGAATCCACCGATCACCGCCTGAAAAAGATCCAAAAAGAGAAACTCCTAGGAACATTGTGGCCAAATTCCAGAGTTCCTAGGTCAAGGAGAAAAATATTGCAAGCAGCTAGAAAGAAACAATTCAAGTATGGTGGAAATACAATCAGGATAACACAAGATCTAGCAGCTTCTACATTAAGGGATTGAAGGGTGTGAAATATGATATTCCAGAAGTCAAAGGAACTAGGACTAAAACCAAGAATCACCTACCCAGCAAAACTGAGTATAATACTTCAGGGGGAAAAATGGTCTTTCAATGAAATAGAGGACTTTCAAGCATTCTTGATGAAAAGACCAGAGCTGAAAAGAAAATTTGACTTTCAAACACAAGAATGAGAAGAAGCATGAAAAGGTAAACAGCAAAGAGAAGTCATAAGGGACTTACTAAAGTTGAACTATTTACATTCCTACAGGGAAAAACAATATTTGTAAGTCTTGAAACTTTTTTCAGTATCTGGGTAGTTGGTGGGATTACACACACACACACACACAGAGAGAAAGAGCACAGGGTGAATTGAATAGGATGGGATCATATCTTAAAATAATGAAATTAAGCAATGAGAGAGAAATATATTGGGAGGAGAAAGGGAGAAATGGAATGGGGCAAATTATCTCTCATAAAAGAGGCAAGAAAAAGACTTTTCAGTGGAGGGAAAAAGGGGGTAGGTGAGAAAAAAAACATGAAGCTTACTCTCATCACATTCTACTAAAGGAAGGAATAAAATGCACACTCATTTTGGTATGAAAACCTATCTTACAATACAGGAAAGTGGGGGAGAAGGGGATAAGCAGGGTGGGGGGGATGATTGAAGGGAGGGCAGTGGGAGGAGGGAGTAATTTGAAGTCAACACTCTTGGGGAGGGATAGGCTCAAAAGAGAGAATAGAAGCAATAGGGGGTGGGATAGGATGGAGGGAAATATAGTTAGTCTTACACAACACGACTATTATGGAAGTCATTTGCAAAAGTACACAGATATGGCCTATATTGAATTGCCTGCCTTCCCAAAGGGAATGGGTGGGAAGGGAGAGAGGAAGAGAAGATGGAACTCAAGTTTTAGGAACAACTGTTGAGTATTATTCTTGCAACTAGAAATAAGAAATGCAGGTTATTAGGGTACAGAAATTTATCTTGCCCTACAGGACAAAAGAGAAAATGGGGATAAGGGAAGGGAGGGATGTTAGAAGGGAGGACAGATTGGTGATAGGGAAAATTAGATTGCTCAGTGTATTGGGGTGGGGGGAGGGGAGAAATGGGGAGAAAATTTGGAACCCAAAATTTTGTGGAAATGCATGTTGAAAACTTAAATAAATAAATTTAAATATAAAAAAAAAGTATGTTTTATTGACAGACTGACCGAGGAATCAGAAACAGTCTCAGGCACTTACTAGCTGCGTAACCCTGGGCAAGTCATGTGAACTGTCAGTACCTGTTTTCTCATTTATAAAATGGAGATGCTAATGAGAAAAATAATAATATTAGCACCCACCTCCGACCTCCCAGGGCTTGTTATCAGGATGAAGTGAAATAATGTCTGGGAACTTTAAATTACTATGTAAATGCTAGCTATTATGTATGAAATAAACATTTACTAAGCACTTGGTCTATGTGAGAATGCCATGCTAGGACAGGGATACAAAGACAAAAAAAATGAAACAAACCCGACCTCAAAAGGTTTTTTACATTTTGCTGGGGGAAGTGGATCACTTGATTGGGGGGAGGGGCAGGGTGAAGAGGGAATACGACATGTGCACAATGAAGGAAATACAAAAGATATACTAAGTATTCAAGAGGGAGGACTGCTAAATGGGGGCCTCAGGAAAGGCGTCCTGGGGGGGGGGATCGCAGGAGGAGGGCACTGAAGGAAACTAGGAATTCTGTGAATTGGAGGTAAGGAAGGAGTGTGTCTCAAACATGGAGGGCCACTTGGGCAAAGCTCCAGAAGAATCTTTGGGAGACAGTGGTCTGTCACGTACAGGAAACATCTAGAGGGTCAGTTTTACTGAAATGGAGAGTAATATGAAACTACTCATCTATAATTGAAGAGTTGGCAATTTATACTCTTGAATAGTTGCCAAGGACACTGGGAGGTTACTATGATATCCATCATCACTCAGCTGGTATGTGTCAGAGATAGGACTGAACAACCCAGATCTTCCTCAATTTCAAGTCTTAGCCTCTATCCCAGGAGCAGCTAAGTCACACAGTGGATAGAGTGCCAGGTCTGCCATCAGAAGACTCATCTTCCTGGGTTCAAATCTGGCTTCAGACACTTAACTAGCTGTGACCCCCAAGTCACTTACCCTTGTTTGCTTCAGTTTCCTAATCTGTCAAATGAGCTGGAGAAGGAAAGGGCAAATCACTCCAGTATCTTTGCCAAGAAAACCCCAAATGGGGTCATGAAGAGTCAGATACGACTGAAAAATGACTAAATAACCACAGACCTCTATCCCAATGTCACACTGCTGCTCTATCTTGATTTTAAAGGTTAAGAAACTGAGGCTGAGAGAGATGGAATAAATTGTCCAAGGTTGCACAAATAATAAATGCTTGGGCTAGGATCAGAGCCAAGATCTTCTGACCTGAGTCCAGTGCTCTTTCCATTTAAAGAACTCATTGGACAGTAAAAATCAAAGTGAAAAATGTGAGACTTTATCAACATATTTGATAGATATTCCCACCCTCCATGTTCCTTTCTCCACTGTCAAGTATAACCAAAGTTCATCCTAAGAGTTTTCAGAAGTGAACTCAGAGGCAGGATTCATTAGAATCTAAAACATTTTAACTTTCTGAAAGAAATCCTCAGACCTCAAAATCCTGGCACTTAATAACGTAGGACTCTAGGAATGACCATTACCATTAACAAAGAAAAATAACTGAGCATTCTTTTCCCTACAGTATCTTGTATGGTAAAAGGGTCTACTAAAGAAATGAGAGATTTCAAAAAACCACAAATTGTCTATGAAAGCTGCACGTTGGCCTCTATTTGAGTACTAGTGTTGTGGACAAAGCCCGAAGCTACCACCAAAGTATGACCATGGTATATTAACAACTTAGGGTATGGTATACCTAGAGATCTATGGGGATTTGTAGATCTCAGAAAGATCTGAAAGAGGACTAGGAAGAGCCTAGCAAAGTCCCTGACACATCTTTGGGGATTCCTATGAGCACCAGGGATATTTATCAATCCTAAATTGACAGTATATGCCCTTCCCCTGTAATAAAGCAGTGGGAACTGTTGAGGTAGAAAGGTTAACATGGCAATCAGGGCATAGATAACCCAAATTCAAAACCTACCACTTCTGATATATACCAGTTGTGTGATCTTGGGCATATCTCTGAATTTCTAAATGTTCCAGACAACCCTCTAAAACCCTAAGTTACAGATCTGCATCAGTAGCAAATTTCTACACTGGACATCTCCCAATGAAACCATAGGCCTAAGCCAAAAAAAACCCAATATAAAACAAAACTCTCAAGACACCTTAAATGAAAAAGCAGTGGTCCACAAGGCTGACACAAAATAAGTTCCTTTCATTTGACATATTCAGAGGCAACATTAATTTTGTCTCAATGATTTCCATTGCCCACTGAACTCAGGCTTTTTGTGGCACCGTCCATTACCTCTGACTATGAACCATTTGTGACATTTCCATTGGAAATGGTGGCCAGGAACAATAAGTAGAAATTTCAAAGAAGCAAAAATTTATACTAAATGTCAGAGAAAAAACTACCTAACAAGTGCAACAGACTGAGTCAAGCTGAGCCTGGACAGTCATTTATCCAGAGTATCACAGTGGGGGATTCCTTTAAAGTAGAAACTGGGTTGACTGATGATTAAGTTCCTTTCCAACTGGCAGAATCTATGATTGGGTGATTCTGCAAAACAGAGGACACTTAATATAAGTGAAATGAGTTTATCTCCTTTTTCTTAAAGTTAAATGGTCACACAGAGCTCCTTAAACTCCTGGCATCTCAGTACAATCAATTCTAAGATTTTCCATACCATCAAAAGAATGACCATGGTACATCCAGTCCAGGAGACTACATTATGGGAAGGTTTTGCTGTGTTGGCAAAGGTCAACTTCAAAAATCTAGGTTTGTCTCCCAGATTGTAGAAGCAGGAAGGGACAACAAAGGACTGGGGGTCATTTTGTGCTTTTGCTCTGAGTATCTCAGCCAAAAACTATGTCATCAATTGCTGGCAAACATTCTGGTAGATGAACTTCTTTGCATTGCTGGTCCATTGTTGGGGCTATAACTGAATCTTTCTAGGCTAACTAGGACCTGGCAAAAAACTGTCATCTTTTAAGAGTTTAAGGTCACTTGTGTGCCTTGAGAAAGAGAAAGATGCAAAGGACCTAAAAGGAGAAGTTCATCTACAGCTTCAGGAAATATACTTGTTTTAAACCTGTACCATCTCTTATATGGAATCAGCTTAATTACATGTTGTGTAATTAAGCTATGTGCTTTCTGTCCTAATTTTATTTCTTATAACTCAAGGCACAACAGCTAGAATTTGGAAATTTCCTAAATGCCTGTGTTCCCCCTACCTACAGACTTTAGAGTTGGGCTGGATTTCAATCATTAATCAGTATCAATAAACAATTATTAAACTCTTACTATGTGCCTGGCACTGTGCTAAGTGCTAGGGATACACAAAGAGGCAAAAGACAGTCCCTGCCCTTGAAGAGCTTGTAATCTAATGGGGGAAGAAACATGCAAACAAATATATAAAATGCAAGCCATTGACAGAAGAAATAGAAAATAGTTAACACTGGTAAGGTACCAGAAGTTAGGAAAGTCTTCCTGTAGAAAGAGAAATTGCCAAAAAAGAAAGCCAAGGAGGTCAGCAGTCAGAGAGAGGAGGAGGGAGTGCATTCCAGACATGGGCTACAGTCAGAAAGAATTCCTGGAGTGAAAAGATGGAATACTTTGTTTCTGGAATAGCCAGGAAGCCAGTGTCACTGAATCAAAGAGTACATGTCAGGTTGGATAGTGTAAGAAGACTGGAAAGGTAGGAGGGGGCTAGTTTATGAAGTTCTGAATATCAAACTGAGCATTTTGTATTTATTCCTGGAGGCAGTAGGAAGTCACTGAAGTTTATTGAGTAATTGGGGTGATACGATTGGATGAGTGCTTTAGGAAATCACTTTGGTGGCTGAATGGAGGATGGATTAGAGTGGGGAGAAACTTGAGGTAGGCAGACCTGCTAGCAGATTATTGCCATAATCAAGGTGGGAAGAGATGTGGTCTACACTAAAGTGGTGAGACTGTCAGAGAAAAGAAGGGGCTGCCTTTAAAAGATGTTGCAAACATGAAATTAGCAGGTCATGGCAATAGCTTGGATATTGGCAGTGGGGAGTTTCAGGGAAGTGTGGTGAGAGATAGTAAGGAATCCAGGATGATGCCTAGGTTATGAGCCTGCGAGACTGGGAGGACAGTGTTGCCCTCAAAAGTAAAAGGGAAGGTTGAAGGAAGGGAAAGTTTAGGGGAAAAGAAAACGAAGCATCCCTGTCTTTGCAGTCCATCTTTAAATGGCATCTCTCCCCTCTTAGATCATTTCAGTGACTATACTCTCAACCTTTTCCTGATCTATTATCTTCCCAGAAGTAAAGCAAACTTCTCTGTTCACAGTAGTTCAGATACAGATGGAGAAGGAAGCAATAATTTTATTCTGAGATGCTTACTAATAACATCTACTTAATTAAAAATTATAATTGCTATCTTCTGTTTTTACATCACCTCATTTTCAACTATGTCATTTCTCCCTCCTCTACCCCCAAGCAAGCCATCCCATCTAATACAGAATACAAAATACAATAAAAAGTTCATCAACTGCATCAACTGATTCTAATACTGTAGGCTGAGCTTGAGCTGTCTCTTAGAGATCCAGTTTTAAATATCAAAAAAGCAACTGGTGATACAAATCAAGTCAACAAGCATTTACTAAGTAAGTACGCATGCCAGACACTGGCAGGACAGCAATGCACAGAATGGCCAAAAAAAAAAAAAGTCTGTGCTCTCAAGGACATCACAGGACAACGAAGAAGACAAGAGAAACAGAAAAAAAGTATATATAGAATAAACTGAAGATAAGAAAATCAGAAAAGATTTCTTGTAAAAGTTGGGTTTTAGCTGGTACTTGAAGGAAGGCAGGAAATGAAAAAGAAGAGAATTCCAGAGAAGGGCAACAGCCAATGAAAACATATTGTGCTGGAATGAAGCTGAGAGGCAGGGACGGGAGCAGGGAGAACCTGGGGCTGGTCTGAATCATAAGCATCAAAGATGATAGCATTAAACCCATAAGAAATGATGAGGTCAGGAAATAACAGGGCAGAACCTTGGGCAACATTCACAGTTAAGGAGAATAATGTGGATAATTAATAAATTAAATAATGTGGACAGTTAATAAGATATGGAAGACTGGTCAAAAGGGAGAACCTGGAGAGAGTAACGTCAGAAAAACATAGAAAGGAGATAATGTCCCAGAAAAAAGGGTGATCAACAGAATCAAAACACAGGAGAGAGAATGAAAAAAAAATCAGGACTGAGAAAAATCCATCGGATTTGGCAATTAAGAGAGGTCATTTGTAACTCTGGAGAGACTGGTTTCCATGGAGTGATGACTCTAGAAAGCATGTGTTCTAATAATGAAAACTCACATTTTTACAGCATGTTAGAGTTTTCAAAATGCTTTACATTACATTAATCTCATTTGACTCTCATAACTAAGTGAGGCAGATCCCATTTTAAACATAAGGCAACAGAGGCTTAAGGAGGTTAACTGGCCCACATCTTAACACGGCTGGTACATTTCTGAGGCAGAATTGTCACATCCCACACTTAACCACCACTTCAGTCCTCATGAATTACTGAATAACTAGATAGCTGAAGGATCCTAACCCAGTTCTTCCTTAATTTGCAGCTTTTTCAATCTCATTAACATTTCCACTAAATTGATATTAGCATAGTAATGAGGAAAAGATATGGGGTAGAGATAACAGGTTATATGAATAATTCAAAAAAATTCAAATAATAGTTAGCATTTACATAGTAAGGTGGAATCAAGGATAGAACTGCTGAACTTGGAGTCAGAAAGACTTAAGTTCAACTCTGGTCTCAGTCCCTTACTAATTACGTGACTCTGGGCAAATTGCTTAACCTCTCCGTCTCAAGTTTCCTCATCTGCAGAATTGGGATAAAGAGAACCTACTTCCCCGGTTGTTATAAGTTGAGATAAAGCTCTGTGCAAAACTTAAAGCACTCTATAAATGCTGGCCATCATTACTATTTAGGTTTGCAAGGCACTATACATTATCTTATCTGAGCCTCAAAACAACCCTATTATTACCTCCATTGCTCAGGTGAGGAAAATGAGGTTCAGAGGATAAATTATTTGCCCACACAGCTAACAAGTATCTGAGGCAGAATTTGATGATAGGGTCATGATGACCCTATCAATCCAGCACTCTTACCCCACTGTACCACTTAGCTGCCAATCATTAAAGGCTCTCCCTCAGTGAGAATTCTCCCTCTACCAATGCAGATCAGCAACTACTCTGCAATATATAGCATCAGAGACTTACCAGGGATCACAGAGCAAGTGTGTGTCACAGGAAGAATCTGAACCCAAGTCAGAGCCTGACCCCAAGGCTAGCCCTCTCGCTATTACACCAGATTGCTTCTCTAATTAAAATCTATATATAATTCAAGATTCTCAGTTTAACGAGCAGCTTCATCTTTGTCTATCTCAGCATAACTTAGACTGAAATCACCAGAATATCTACACAAACTGAAGGTTTGCCCATTTCTTTCCATACATGCATACTGTGAGATAAATATAACTAGATTAACGATCCATTAATTATTAAATATTGAAAGGGTTGGAAGAATGACTAAAGAGTGGTCAGGGGAAGACAGAAGGGATCCAGACAATACACGAACTAATGACAACTATAATAGAGCTAGCTACAAAGTTATACAGAGTTAGCTACGAAGCATCTCATGTGGACAGTTAATACACACTCTACAGAAATGTGGTAAATGTAATCAATTCTACACAAATTCTGTCACCCAGCTCATTAAACAGTGGTGACTATCTTCTGGAAGGCAAAGCTACCTACCTCAAAGCAGGTTATGTAATTATAAATATACACCAAACAACTGTTGAGAAATAAAGACACAAATTTTGAAATGGATTACGTAGGCTTGGTACTCAAATGTACTTATGCAAAATTATTTTGAAAGCAGGTCCCCCACATATACAAACACAAGTCCCAACCTCATCCAGTTCAGGTACAGAAAATGAAAACAACCACCACAGGTAGTGTGGGTTGGCACATATTTAACTACAGTCAGCATTGCAACATATGCAATTATCATAATGAATACTCAATAAAAAACTGTATTTAAGAAGAGGCCTGCCAACATGGGATGTCTTTAAATTGGCAAATGGCATAACAAATCATAAAAGTTAAACAGTGATCTAGTAAAGTGAATTCCAGGAGGATTCCACTGGGGGAATTACAAAATATATGGAAGTATCATAAATGTATTTGCATATAATCCACACACACCCACAAAGTTAATGAAGTCAAAGTTTCACCACTGTTCAGATACCATTGCAAAGAACATCAACCCAATTAAAACCTCTGCAACCAAAGATACAAGAATTTTACTTAGACATCTCACAAATTCTCTTCATTTTCATAGAACAACCACTTTATTAGTATCCTCATCACCTCTAGACCAGCTACCATCTTCTCACTGGACAACCTACATCTCATCTATCTTTCAAACAGCTGCCAAAATAATAGTCCTAAGGCATAGGTCTATACAAGTCACTCCTCTTTCTCAAGAAGCCTTAGATGAAAATACAGACTCACTTGTTTGGCATTCAAAGCTCTTCACGACATCTCTTTCCAGACTAATTACTCATCATACCCATTCACACATTCCACCCTCCAACCAAAATGAATCTACTTGTAATTCCCAGCATGCTACATTCCATCCCTCTTCTGTGCCTTTACACAAGCACTCCTCCAATGAAGGAAAACCCTCTCCCTCTTCTCCTCCATCTTGGAATTCATCTCCTTTCAAGGATCAAGACAAGTACCACTTCCTTCAAGAGCCTTTCCATTCTCCCCAGTGTTAGTTTTTCCCTCCCTCATCTCCACCCCCAGACAAATGAATTTTAATTATATATATATATATATATACACACACACACATATTTTACATATAGTACATATTTATATATTATATATGTATTTATATATTATGTGTGTGTATATATATATATGTATATATATTTTTTCCACCAACTTTATCAGTGTACATATAGTTATCCGCTCTATTCTTAGTAGAAAATGAGTTCCTTGAGGGCAGGGACTGTCTAGCTATTTGATACAAACATACCTAACCTTAAGTAAATACAATATATGGAAATTCAGATTTACCAAAAGATCAGATAAAAGCTATGAAAGATTCAGCAAGTTTATAATACCTTCCACTTTGCAAAAAGATTCTTTCAAAGGAAAACTCTTTAATGAATTTAACTTTTTTTCAAGGACCATCATTTCACTGGGTTGTGTACCTCTCCTATGCCTCAGATGATCTTTCTGAATTAGTCACAAATATGCATTAACAACTACTATGTATCATCAAGAATCATGCTAGACACTGGATACAAAAAGGCAAATGTCAAGCCAGTCTTTGACCTCAACATGCTTACATTCGTGCTGGGGAGACAACATAGACATACATGCATACACAGACAAAACAGATGTAACTGTAATTTTGAGATAAAATGCTATTAGGTGGGGGGCGGGGATGAGGGGGAGAAGAGTACAGAAAAAGTAGGAAGTGGTAGTTGAGCTGAGCCTTGAAAGAAAGCAGGGATTCAAAGGGAAGGAGATAAGGAAGTCCAGCATTCCAGACATGGGGACAACTCATGCCAAGGCAGGGAGTAAAGACCTGGGGTGTCATGTATGATGATCCACAGTAAGAAGTAACAGTTTGGCAAGAGTTATTGTGAATGAAAATTAGGCCCACCTGATGATAAAATCTCTCAACTTACCTAAAATGGCGCTCCAGCATTATCCAGATCGCCTTGTATTCAGAACCTTTCCAGTACTGTAAGATCTGCCAGAGGTGTCAAAGCAATTAAAAATCTAGAGGGCACCATGACAGTAGGAATTTAAGCCTTTGGCCTATTCTTGTGAGGAATCTCAAGTCCCATATCTTGGTTCCTGACATGTTCCTCTCCCCCTTTGTCTTGGATCTCCCAGGATTATACCAATGCTCTGTCCAGTCTTGTTGTAAGTGAATCAGTTTCAATGATTAATAGTCAAATAAAAATCAACTATTTCAATCAAATGCCATTTTACTATTTTAAATTTTAACTTACATCCAAATTGTGAGCACATATCTATTTCATTCTCCACTAAAGTTGATGGCTCATATGAATATCATCACAATACTATGATGAGCATTTGGAAAATGACTAGTATTCTGGAATTTGTGGTTCAAAGGAATAGATATTCTCTCTCAACCCTGAGAGATCTGGCATTATCAAGATCAGTGAGGCAGGAGGCAGAAGAGAGTCACCTCTTAGACTTAGAAACTGAGAAGACTTCAAAATCGGAATCACAAAAATCATGGCACAAGGGCAAAAGGTAACAGGAAAAGTAGGGATAAGCTAACGCAGAAAAGGGAGAGATTGAGGAGGCCCACTGGTCCCCTCAGGGGCTTTAGAGCAGAAGATTCAGATTGAAGTTACCAGTTGTCCCAGTCACATCTTGAAAGACTGAGAGAAATTCCCAAAAGGAAAAAAAAAAATCTGCAGTTCCCCCAAGCTCTCCTCCTGGTTCATTAATAGATACATTAGCATAATCTACTCATTTCTTCACCTCAATGTTTGCAGTAACCTAAAATTTTATTTCAGCCATAAAGAGGCCAAAGATTAGCTAGAAATAAATAAATTTAAACTGGGACAGACAGCCAAACCTCTGACTAAAATGTTGGGAATTTTCGTTTACTATAAACTCCGTAAAGCAACAGAGAAGGACACCATGGAGACCTACAGGGTCATTTTACTGCTCCCTAAGTGAAAAAAAAAAAAAAAAGCAAATTGTTGTAATAAAGTATAGCTAATTAAAACCCCATAGATAAATGAGGTAAGGGGGAGAGCATAGTGATGAAAGGTCCTGCCACACTCTCCACAGTGATACCTACAGCATGAAAATCACAATTATAACAACTAAAATGTATATCACTTTAAAAGTTTGCAAAATGTTTTATATAGTATCTCTTTAGAGCCTCTAACAGCAACCCCGTGAGTCACTTACACCCTAGAAGTATTCTTATCCACATTACAGGGTTGAGGAAACAGGTTCGGGGGTTAGGTAAATTGTCCATGGACTGACAGCCAGTATTCAGACTTTCCGGTTCAGGTCGAGGGGTGGGGGTGATCTCACTGTCAGGTGATAGCAACAGTCATGCAGAAATGTAGCAAAGGTGGAGAGTGGAGGAAAAAAGATTGTAAACCACAAAGAGACTAGGGCTGGGCAGACTTTTGGACAGGTTAAGATGGCAATTAATTCTGGGAGTTCCAGGTCAAAAGTGGACTGAAAACAAGTCAAGAATTGGGAGCCTGACACTCCTCCCAGATACAGGTAGTCCAGACATGGAGACAAGGATGGATGGCAAGAGGGACAAATGGATGGTCTACAGACTGGCTGGTAACTGGAAAAGTTAAGAAGATAGCTAGACAGGGGCTCGGCTGAAGCCAGAAACAATGCCTGGGATCTCTGCCACCTTTTATAGAAGGTGACAGGTTTTCCAAAGAGATCTTGGGGAGCGGGAGACATGGTCTGCCTTGGCCTGCAGGAGTTTAACCTTCTTCATGCAATAACTCTGTTTCCCTTGAATTTCCCGTGGCTATTCCTCTGAGCCAGAGAATTGCTATGGCACTAGGGTCCTCAGGACTCATGTTCTACCCAACCTTCTTGTACTGTCGCTCCGGAGAGTTGTAGGAGAACCAATGGACAGAAATACAGGAAGAGATTTGGATCCATATGAAAAGTTTAATAAGCTGTTCAAAACTAGAAAGGGTTTCCTCACAGAGTAGGGAGTCACTGGGACATGTTCAAATAGCTGGACGAGTCAGGGATTTTGTAGAGGAGGCACCTATGTGCAGTAGGGAGTTAAAGTAGAATCACAGAATTTTGAGCTGAAAAAAAGAGCTTAGAGATCATCTGTTCTAACCCTATTATTGGCAGATGGAGAAACTGAGGCCTCATGAGAGAGAAAGTGCTCTATGTCATGGTGGTGATTGGTATCTGAATCTAGGTCCCTTATTTCAAAACTGATCCTCTTTCCACCAGGTCACATGAAATAACCTCTAAGATTCTATTATGAGCCTATGATTCTAACAATAACCAGTTCCATTTGACAGTTCCCTTTTTAACAACTTAAAATACCCTCAAGTAGAAAACTTCAACATTTTTCTGAGAAAAAAGACTAAGAAAGAATTAAGACTACATTGTCTTTAAGAACCTTGCAGGCAGCTGGCCCTCTTGACCTAAACTGGGTCGAGTTTAGCAAGATATCATTTGTATTGACCCTACACTGAACAATCCTCCCACTCCCGAGTTCCTGAAGTAGGTAGGGTGGGCAACAAAGATGTGTGTATTTATTTATGTATGTATGTATGCATTCTTTCACAATCAAAGATCAAAGCAGGGTAACTTGGGTGGGAATAAGCAAGCTCAAAGACAGAACACATTTTTCCTATTATTATTTCTCAATGAAACCATTTTGGAAAGTAACTTGGAATTTATGCAAAAAAAAATGATTAAAATATGTATACCCTTTGAGTTAAAGATTCCACTACTAGGCCTATAGTCCAAGGAGATCACTGATAAGTATTCATATAGACCAATATATTCATAGCAGCATTTTTTCTGGTGGACAGTGTCAGATTTTATATTCTTGGGCTCAAACATCACTGCAGACAGAGACTGTAGCCATGAAATTAGAAGATGCTTATTCCTTGGAAGGAAACTTACGGGAAATCTTGGCAGTATAATAAAAAGTAGACATCACCTTGACAACAAAGGTCCATATGGTCAAAGCTCTGGATTTTCTAGTAGCTTATAGTCCAGAGTTGGACTATAAGAAAAGCTGACTTCTACAGAATCGATGCTTTCGAATTGTGGTGCTGGCAAAGACTCTTGAGAGTTCCTTGTGATGAACACAGAATGCAAATAAAAAGAAATACTTTTTTTTCTAATATGTTCATTGTTTTTTTCTCATTTTTCTGTCTCTTCCTTTTTTGCTTTTTATAAAATTTATTTTAAAATAATATTTGTTATATGAGATGGCTCCCTAGGAGGAAAGAGAGGGAGGAATACTGGGAAAACTGGTGATGTGAAAAAAAATCAGTAAAAACTTATTTTAAAAAAGAAAAATGTTTCAAGAAAGTAGTTGAGTCCCTAGTCAAGGTAAGTTCTTAAAGTTAAGGAAAAGTAACCAGAATTAACAGCTGAGTAGGAAATACTCTCCTTGTACTGTTGGAAGTCATACTGAAACAACATTTTTCCATAATTTTCTGGTTTGATATTCACCAAGTTCCCATAATATGTCAGGCATGACACAGATATACACTTGTGCATGCGCGCACACACACATATATATATGTATGTATGTATGTACGTGTATATTTGGTTATATCATTTTTCATGAACTTGAAATAATGAGCTGGATGTTGCTTTTACTGTAAATAAAATTCAGAACCTTCAGAAAACGTATTAACTCTTTTGTGGTCACCAGGTATACATTATTTCCTATTTGCATCCTGTAGAAAGGAGAGGGGGCTGAGTTTGGAGTTAAGGGAGCTGTCAAATCCTTATTTGGCTACTTGAAAGCTGTGTGACCTTTGATAAGTGACACCTTTGCTGGTTCTCAATTTCCTCATTTGGAAAATGGAAGAGAGAGTCTAACTAGGTGATCTCTAAGGTTCCTTTCAGCTCTAAATCTAGGATCCTGTTTTCCTAAGTATAGTAAGAACTCATTAGTTTGGAACCTGGTTACTCATAATTCTTTTGGTACCATAATGAAAATTACTTCATGATTGTTTGAAGAAATGGCATGGGAGTAAATCAAGAGCCTAAAGACTGCTAGGAGAACGCTATCCAAGAAACAGGTTTTAAGGTACATGAAGCTGTGGAGCTGATATAGAACAATTTTAAATGATTGATCAGCCAAGGGAAGTACGTCCTCACTTTGGCAACACTTTGAGAGCAGATGCTATTACTAAAATGTTCTTGAAACAAAAACTAAATTTCTTTGTACATGTTCAAAAGTGGGGCTGTCTCAGTTCAGAACCACCCTCTGCCTCTCTTCCAATTACTCTACATGAATATGTCTGATCATTTAAAACACCATTGTTAGAATTCCTCTTTCTGGCTGTTCACTGTTAAAATGAGGTAGCAGACCTCAATCAGAGGTACCAAATACAATTAACTGAGAAATATTTAACAAAACAAACAAAAATATGATAGAACACAGATAATATTAATATATGATTTTCTAAATAACATGCAACCCATAGGGATCCTTTTATCTGTTTTAGTGACCCCATTTCAATGCGTTTGACATTATTATTCCAGATGACCTCCAAGGTCCCTTCCAACGCTTGACCTTGTGTCTATGACGATGTGATAATGATGCCAGTTAATAAATGTTGTTTCCAGAATCTGTGGCTCATTAGTTAACAATTCATTCATTAATGGCATCCAGGAGATCCAAAAGTTGGGAATGAGAGGTGTTTGAGAAGCAGAATAGGGAAATTTACAAAAAGGAGTTTAATTTTGCTATCAAGTGAGAGTTTGGATCAAGTGAAAGGGCAACAGCAATTGATTTAAAATGACTTCAAAGTAATAGGTTATCTTCTGCACTTTAATGTTAGAACTTTGCTTGGATGAAAGATCAGTTAATATAGCTTCATACTCACAATACCTGCATATGCTTTGTAATGCAAAATCTTTACTTACAATCCAAGATAGCAAAATATCAGAACATGGGAACAGATTACATTTTATTTCATAATATGTTTTTAAACACTGCTTGATTTCGCATAATGCCTAATCACATAAACTTATAATAGATTCAAAAAGAAATCGAGAGGTGACTTGCAAAAGATGATGGATTTGGAGAGGTGGCTCCAAACTAAATTTTCTATTTAATTTTCTACATACTTGATTTTTTTTTACACTCAAGAAAATGTAAACACCTTGTAGGCAGGGAAGATTCCATTTTTATCTTTGAAGTTCCACTGCCTAGTACATAATGCTTGTCATATTTTAAGTACTTAATAAATCTAAATTGAATTCACTGATACAATTTCCACATAGACTTTGGAGAATGGATAGGTATTTTGTAACAGGTACCAGTAGTGATTCTGTCCTGGACATGAATTTGGTGGGACCACCACTATTATCTAATTCTGAGTCTGCTTCTCCCTAGAGACCAAGGTGGCATAGGGAAAGCGCACCCCCCAAAGTGTTGGGGTGGGGAAATGTATGTGTTGTCCTTGCTATATCTTGAAAGTAAATATTCCTTTGCAAAAGCTAGCTGGCATTAATTAGTTAACTGGAACTGAGACCCTAGTTCTTTCAAGTTAACAGCTGGGAAACCACAAGACAATTGGGGTTCAAGTCAATAGCATTAGAAGAAAAAACTATCCTTAAACCCTCAGGATCTACCTAGAACCCTAAGGAGAAGATGTAGAATGCTTCACCCTGGGATAGGGAGGCCAGGGTGAACTTTTGGCCAAATGTCTCCTCAGCTAAGTAAAATATAAGACTTGTACAGGTTGTTTTATCCACTGTATTTGTATACCCACCTAGAGAGACATAGACAAGCTTAATAAACGCTTGTTGAATGATGACTATTTAATCATATTGCAAAAAAAAAAAACAATCCTACCTGAAAGCTGACAGTTACAAAAGGCCGGGAGACAATTATGCACAGAATTAATAGCAACCATTTACAGCCTGCAGAAGGGGCCCAGAGATCAAGGTCCTGGAGATACACTACTAGGAAACTCTCACTGCCACTATCACCACCATCTTAAGTAACACTGATAATGATTTAATTGCTCTTTACAGAGCAGCTTCTAAATCTGAAATGCTTTCCAAAGCTCTACACAACATTCTTCTCAAAGCAGATCTAAGATCTAAGGGAAATCTGCCGTTTTTATCTGATGGTTCCCCCTTCCTTCTACATTTTTTGCATTCCATTTCTTCTGGCTGATTACATCACAGACCAACGATTGCTCTCGAAAATTTAACTTTTTACTTTAACTTTTAAAGAGACAAAGTTGCCACAGGAGGGCCAGGTACTCAAGAGTTCAATTTTAGAACTTGCATGTGCAATGAGTAGTAATAAATCAAATATACTTTAGTTAATATAAAAATAGGTGAGTTTCTGCAGAAACAGAGAAAGAGTAAAATGAGATCCAGTCCATTTGTTTTCTCCAAATTTAAAAAATACAATTTTCAAGAATTCTTCTATCCAGGAAAATGCCATTCATATCCAGAGAACAATGGAGCCTGAATGCAGAGCAAAGTTGAGTATTTTCTTAGGCTATTTTTTCTTTCTCACAGTTCCTTCCATTCATTCTAATTATTCTATACAATATGATTAACGTGAAACTATGTTTAATAGTAATGCATATGTAGAGTCTATATCAGATTGTATGCCATCTTGGAGAGGGGGAGGAGAGAAGAAAATTTAAAACTTATGGAAGTGAATGTTGAAAATTAAAAATAAATTCTTCACTATGCCCAAAGGGCTACAAAAATGTGCATACTCTTTGATCCAGCAGTATTGCTTCTAGGACTGTATCCCCAAGAGATCATAAAAATGGGAAAGGGTCCCACATGTACAAAAATATTTGGAGCAGCACTCTTTGTGGTGGTCAAAACCTGGAAATCAAGGGGATGCCCATCAACTGGGGAATGACTGAATAAATTATAATATATAAATGTAATGGAATACTATTGTGCTATAAGAAATGATGAACAGGAAAACTTCAGAGAGGCCCGAAAAGACTTATATGATCTGATGCTGAGCGAAAGGAGCAGAACCAGGAGAACCCGTACACAGCAACAACCACAGTGTGTGAGGATTTTTTCTGGTAGACTTAGAACTTCATTGCAACGCAAGGACTTAAAAAAAAATTCCCAACGGTCGTTTAAAGCAAAATGCCTTCCACATCCAGAGAAAGAACTATGGAATTCAATCGCAGAATGTAGCAGAACATTTTCTTTTGTATTACATATTGGTTTGTTTTATGATTTTCCCATTCATTTTAATCTTTCTATGCAACATGACTATGGTGAAAATATATTTAATAGGAATGTAGTACATGTAGAACTTATATAAAATTGTATGCCGTCTTGGGGATGGAGGGGGGAGGGAGGGAAAAAAAGTTATATAGTAGTGATTGTAGAACACTGAAAATAAATTTAAAAAAAGAATTATTCTATCTAGACTAAAATCATTGACTTGTTTTTGTGAAAAAAACATTATACATAAGATTTTCTCTAAGAAAATTCAAAATATGGCGAATACCTTCTAGTTGATATTTAATACTATATCACTGATTTAAAAAAAAAAAAAACAACCTATAAATTAGAATTCTTTATAAAGTAATTCCCTGCAGCATTCCTTCAAATAATGGCCTCTCCTAATACACAGAAATAAGAATATTTTTTTGATCCAGATCTAAGATTTCATTTAATCAATAAATATTTATCAAGTGAGTACTATATTCCAAGCACTTGTCAAAAACTTCCAATGCAGAAATTCCCTCCATCATGCAGATCAATGACTCTTATGTAATTTGTAGTTTTAGAGAATTACATGAGGGAACTGAGGGGTTATGTGGCTTTCTCATGATCATACACACTAGCGTTTGCAAAGAATAATACTTGATTGCAAGCCTTCTTCGTTTCAAGGCCATCACTTTATCCACTGTATAACACTGCCCCTTCCATTCTATTTATAACAATTAAATTTCCACACAATCTCTCAAGATGGTGGATTGGTTGCTGCCACTATCTGTATTAACTTGGGTGAATTTGTCACTTAGAATCCTAAGATGTTGGAGTTGGGGAGATCCTGGAAGTCCCTTATTTTGCGACCCCCTTGTTTAACAAATAAGAAAGTTGAAACCAAGAGAAGTAACTCATCTGACCAAGCTCAAACATGAAAAAAGTGGCAGAGGTGAAATTCAAATCCCAGGCTTCCAGATTGAGACCTAGTACATTTTCCATTCATCGTATCACACTAGTCTGAACTTCTGCGGGTCTCACTTTTCTAGATATGTTAAGTGAAGGGAAAGGATTAGATGACATTTAAGGTGTATTCCTATTCTGAGATCCCAAAACAGACGTGAAGATATATGTAGATACAGATATACATACATATATAACAATTCAACTTCTGTTTATTCATATTGCATTATCCTATTATTATTTATTCAATTTTTTATTTTAAAATATAACAATTTCCTTATTGAGTCAATATTCTTAAAACATGAAAAATTACAGTTACCCTCTACATGCAGAGATGTTTTCTCTTATTTAATTAACCTTTCTGGACTTCAGTTTTCTCAAGTCTAAAGTGAGAGGGTTTAGCTCAATAAAAGTTCCTTACAGCTATTATCCTATTCAGTCCTTGAATATATCAAAAGATGTATGACTTCACTTATGTAGAAGAACCTTCATGCCTTAGAAGACCACAGAGGGGTTATGATAATAACCCCTTGATCCTATAGTAAGACCACTATAGACAAAGAAATCTATTTCATGGCAGAAAATCTTTTACTGATCAGCCTTTCCATATTTACCTAGATAGGTCTTTGGACAAAGGAAGCCTGTCAACAGGTTGGTACTTATTCCCTTCCCAAATCAGTAGGATCTGCCAAAGTTTATGTCTTGATGGAAGAAACTTCAGAACCCAGCATTACCTCCACTCTATGATAGGACATCATCCTTAAGTAGAACTCCTAGCCCTAAGCAGGGCTTTAACAGAGGCTTTACTTCCCTAAAGTATAATGTTGTTGTAGCTAAGAAACAAAGGATCTTAGCTCTAAAGCTGGGAGGGACCCCAGAGGCCCTCTACTTCAGCTTTCTCATTTAACAGATAAAGAAATTAAGACCCAAGGATGGTATGTGACCTACCATCAATGCAATGTGGCCTACTTACATTGTTCAAAGGTAAGTGCTACAGGCAAATTTAAACACAGGGAAGAGATCAGATGTGGAAAATAAAAACCTGCACTTCAGTAAAAACAACTAAGACAAAATTTTTCTATCTCAAAGGGTAAAAAGAAATGCCATATTTTAGTAAAAACACTGGCTACAGATTCAGAGGACCTGGGTTCATATCTCACCTCTGATGGGATCCCACTATTTCTGTTGCCCTAGGACAGTTAAATTTTCTAGGCCTCAGTTTCCTCCTGTGCAAAATAAAGCAATTGGACTAGACGGGCTCTGCGGTCATGTAGGATGATCTTACCTCAACATCCACAATCTCATGAATCTAATGGTATGTGTGTCTGTTGTAACTTCACAGTGGCCTCATTAGCTGTCCACTGGTGAGTCACTTATTCAGCAAACTTTTTATTAAGTTAAGCACATGCTATGTGTCAGGCATTCTGCCAAGCAACAGTGATAAAAAGAAAGGAAAAAACACCCTCCCTCACCTCAAGACCTCACATTCTAATGAGGGAGACAACAGCCACCAATTATGCAAATTTGTCCAGTCATTTTGAGTTGTATCTGACTCTTCTCAGTCCCGTTTTGTGGTTTTCTTGGCAGAGATACTGGAGTGGTTTGCCATTTTCTTCTCCAGCTCATTTTACAGATGAGGAAAGTGAGGCAAGCAGGGTTAAGTGACTTGTCCAGAGTCACACAGCTAATAAGTGTCTGAGGTCAGATTTGAACTCACAAAGAAGAGTCTTATACACCAAGAAAGTGAATTGGCACTCTATCCACTGCACCACCAACCTGCCCATGACTATGTACATACAAGACGTATGAAGAGCAGTTATCTCAGAGGGAAGAAGCTAGTAAGTTTTCAAATACTTCTTGAAGGTTTATAGTCATTCCTGAAGCTGGAAGGTGACTTTATACATTGGAGTGTGTGACTTTAGACATGGTACCATGGCAAACACTCTTTTGTGTCTTTAGTGTCTACTCATTGTCTAATTAAATTCAACGAACATTTAATAAGTGCCTACTACCTATGCTAAGCACTGAGGATATAAATCAGAAAAAGAGGCAGTCTCTGCCCTCAAGGAGCTTATACCAGAGTGGAAAGTGATGAAAATGGAGTTAACAGGAAGCTTGTGAGCCCTCTATAAAGGAAGGTGTTGGGAGAAGTTTAGGACTCTGCCCTCCACTATAATCATTCATATCATGAGCCTATTACTGGGCATTAATCATGGGTATCCTGTTGAAGACCTCGGCTTGAAAAGGCCAAGATCTCCCAATGCATCCAGGACCATCTCCAGTTCTCCTAATCTATTATCTTGTCCCGAGACCCAGATGGCTCCAGAGGAAAAAATGAGACTGGTGGCTCTGCACACTCTCCCTCACTTAAATCCAATTCATTTGCATCACCTCCCAGATGTCACCATCCTCTTCGAGAACAGAAGACAAACAGCAAGACAGTTGTAAAGGATTAAAAATGGTAAGTCACACTGATAAACAGAACTATGCGTAGTATGCTTTTACACATATTTATAAATCCGTGTCAAAGGTGGCCTTCTCTAGTGTTGGGTGGAGAAGGAAGGAGACAGTTCAGAATGGAAAATGTAACAAAATTAAATTAACTTTTAAAAAATGATAAATCACTCAACAAACATTCTAACACAGTGCTAGACACTGGGGATACAAATGTAAAATCAAGACAGTCTCTACCTTCAAAAAAGTTACACTTCCCTGGGCTGATACGACATGTTAAGTAGATACAGGCTACATAAAAAAATGAATAGAAAATTCATGGGTTGGGGCATTAGTAGGGGAAACAGGAAAAGACCCAGGTAAAGAGAAGTACTTGCTCTGGGTCTTAAAGGAAATTAGGGCAGCTAAAAGGCAGAATTAAGTATATTCCTTCTCAGGAGTGTCCTTAACTCTAAAAATGAGTGTTCTTCAAGATAGATATCTTATTTGAATGAAATTATTTTTATAAATAGTAACTAAGCCTTTTTCCAGACTAGAGAGGTCATTTATGTTTATGAAGGTTAGTTGCAGGATTTTTCAATTTATGAAACACTAAACTTTCTTTTAATGTTTTTATATGCATTCATTTAATACTTCCAAAACACTCAGAGTAAATTAAGAAATCCTGGGTTGTAGAAGACTGAAAGAATGCAAGCTGTAGCAAATCCTGCCAAGCTGGAAAGATTTCATGCATGAGCCAAGGATGGACTGGAACGTGAATTTGTCGTCAAGGACCAGCCTGAATCACTTAGCAGCGCTTCATGGTGATGAATTCTCCACCCTACTCCTCATTACCTCCCACTCGGACTATCTGAATGGCCCATTTGGCATCCAGCCTCTCCTCCTTCCTATTCATCCTTCACAGGGAGCTACCTCACCTGATATGCTAAGGAGCAGTTCGGAGTATGGATCCCCTGACCTAAGAAGTATGAGGGGCTCCCTGGTTACCTTTAGGATAAAAGGAACTCACTGTGTGGCACTCACAGCCCTTCCCAACACAGCCTACCATTCTAGGATTACACACACCCTTCCATCTCCAGTCTCCCTACCTTTGCAGATGTTTTGCCTATGCTTGGCAAGTTGTCACTTCTTAGCATTCCCAGTTCCCTTCAGTTTCAGTGTCATCTCTTATATGAGGCCTTTCTTAATATACGGTTGTTATTCAGTCGTTTTTCAGTCCTGTCTGACTTTTCTTGACCTCATTTGGCGTTTTCTTGGCAAAGATTCTCCAGTTGCCTTGATCCGTACCTGGCCACAGGACCCAGATGGCCCCAGAGGAAAAAGTGAGGCTGGTGACTGCACAGCCCTCCTCACTTAAATCCAATTCACTTGACGAATAATGGCATCACCTTCCTGATGGTATGGTCCTTCAAGAACAAAGGACAGGCAACAACTTCTCTAGATCACTTTACAGATGAGGAAACTGAGGCAAACAGGATTAAGTAACTTGCCCAGGGTCATACAGTGTGCTAATGACTCCCTGTCAAAAGTTTTATTTCTTTAAATTTATTCCTACAAATGTTTTAGAATTTTGTAACATAAAACATATTTCTATTTAAATTAATTTAAATTTGTATTTTTTATATCGTTACTTATCTGTGTACAGATTGTTCCCCATCACCACACACACCCCAGCAGCATCATAAGCTCCTGACAGAGAAGGACTTTTGCTTTCCTGTATCCTTGACTATACAAATAATAAAAGCTAGCAATTATAAAGTGCGTTTGGATTTACAAAACATTTTACATAAATCACCTCATTCATTCTCACAACAACTCTGAGAGATAGTGCAATTATGATCCCAATTTTCCAGATAAAGAAACTGAGGCTGAAAGAAATTCAACATAGCTAACTCTCTGAGGCAGCATTCAAATTCAGGTCTTCTTGACTAAGTCCAACGCTATACCTACTACGCTAGTTATCACCATGCCTGGAACACAGTAGGTATTTATAAACTCATTTTGAATTGAACTGAAGTTTCAGCCACAAAAA
The DNA here is from genome assembly GCA_023548195.1 of Bettongia penicillata ogilbyi. Taxonomy (NCBI): domain Eukaryota; kingdom Metazoa; phylum Chordata; class Mammalia; order Diprotodontia; family Potoroidae; genus Bettongia; species Bettongia penicillata. Next base: position 644,409 of record JAJHZJ010000149.1, read on the forward strand.
CACTGCAAGATCACCCAAGAAGCAGAAAAGGTGTGTTCCATAATGACAGCAGCAAGAGTATTAATGCTGACAATATCCCATCCTACTGGAAGGTAGGGGAAAATGCCGTTAAGATGGAGCATTATGTGTGATTTGTGTGCAAATTAAATCCCAAGTATTTTTTCTGTGGGAGGGGGTAATTAACAACTGGAGGGAGGGAGTCATGCTTTCTGAACCTTCCTGGAACACAGCAAGGGGTTCCAGAGGCTCTGTGAAGACCCCTGCCTTCAAAGACAAAGGGCAGCAATATATTTTTAATGAGCCCTGAGGTTGCCTAATGTGATTAAGTCTCAGGGGAGTCCTCATTTTCCTCTCCTGCCTTTTTTAACTGGCTTAGAGACTGAGACACCCTGAATGAGTACTACATTGGTAAAGGGAGCTTCTTCACCAGGAATTTCTCATGCCAGTGAAATCCCACATGTGATCTTCACTCAACCTCTCCACAAAAAAATTACCACTAAAACAGCTGTAAAATTCACTTCAATTTAATGAACATTCACTAAGCTTACGTGCCAGGCACTGAACTAGGCAGAAAATAAATAGGTAGTGGCCTTGCCCTGAAGTGCAATATGGGGAGGAGGGGTTACATTTTCCTTGAGTATTTTAAAAACCCATCCCTTTCTTTTTCATTTGTCAATTGCCCCATGGTTCTTTTCGCACACACACACACACACACACACACACACACACATGTATACGTGTGTGCCAAGGTAGCTCTGTTCAAGCTGGATGGCGCCTTTAGTCTTATCTAGCAGTCACTCCTCCTACTGCTTCAACATGATGCGACTAAGGAACGTTGAGAGTATGTGATTTCACAGGACACATCTGCCTTAAATGTTGGCTGCAAAATGTGTATACAAAGCCAGGGAAGATTCCAGACTAGACAGGGTAAGATTTTTAAATGTTACAGGATTTTCTGTTTGTATCAACACAAAGTAGACTAAATTCAAGATCTTGTCATTTTTAACACTTGATTTGAAAAAAATGTGTGTATATGTATACATATATACACACACATGTATACATATATGCATGTGCATATGCGTGTGCCTTGAATTCATTAAATTGAATTGAATTTTACAACTATTTTGGTGGTAACTTTTTGTGGGGATTGGGGGTGGGGCAGTTGTGTAGTGTGTGTGTTCAGCCCCTGTTGCTGAAGAAGACCATTGCCATCAGAGAAATGATGACATGACTTGCACTTGACTTTGAATGAGGGAGGGCTGTGCAGATCACCAGCCTCACTTCTCCTCCAGAGCCATCTGAATTCAGTGACCAGATATTCATCAGGATGACTGGAGATGACCCAGGATGAGGTAAGTGGGGTTAAGTGACTTGCCCAAGGTCACACAGCTAGTGAGTGTCAAGTATCTGAGGTGAGATCTGAACTCAGGTCCTCCTGACTCTTGCACTGGTGTTCTATCCACTGCACCACCTAGCTGCTTGAGGGGGTTCAAGAGGCTGGGCAAAGATCATATCTGGGATTTCATTCGCATAAGAAATTTCCAGTGAAGAAACTCCCTTTACCAATGCAGTACTCAATGTATAGTCTTAAAGTTGCTGTGGTCACACCAGCAAATAAATGTGTCAGAGGTGGATCTTGAATTTTGAACCTAGATCTTCCTGTATTGAAGGTGGACTTTCTATCCATTATATCATGTTGCCCCAAAACTGGTCACTGCAGATAAAATCTCTTTTCCCACTCTCCAACTGGCTGATCCAGTAAGGTCAGGCCAAGGCCTTCAGGTGAGATCAACCATGGTACCCACGACTCTGGCCTCACTTTGATGACCACTGACCTAGAGTACTGTAATAGCACCCTAACTGTTCTTCCTACTTCTTAATTCTCCCTTCCACCCTCTTCTCCAAATAGGACAACGGACATTGCTATTTAAAAAAACAAAACTACCACTTGTTGACTTTGGACAAGTTACTTAATCTCTCTGGGCCTCAGTGTAAAATAGAGGTATAATGTAACAGATGACCTCAACTTCCCATATATAGCATGCTAAACACAGATCTTATGATGTCTCTCCTCCATGCAAAAATCTTCAGTGGTTCCCTAATAGCTCTAGGACAAAATACAAAATTCTCAGGTTGGCTTTTAAAGTCCTACAAAATATGGATCCTATCTACCCTTCCTACTGCCATTTCATATTATTTCTCTTCACATTCCATCAATTCCTGTCAGATTGGCTTGATAACTGTCCCCTGCATGAGGGACAATTTTCCCTTAAACCCAAAGGTTAGAGTTATCCAGGAAATCCCTTCATCTTCTAACCAGAAAGCTGGGGTTGGAGCAGTTCATTGTCCAGGAATTCCATCTCAGTCCTTGCAGACAGATACATATCTACCTCTCACACAATGATGCATTGTGGGAAGAGGGACAGAAGTTATTGTACCCTCAGGATCTCTCCAGAAGAAGGAAAAGGCAAAAAAAAAAAAAAAGGGGTAAGAGTAGGTCTGTCTGACCACTTCTGTAGGCGATGGTTGGTTGGATGGTTCAAAATAGACGGATGGCTCCTCCCACTAGAGTACAAAGCAAGTAATTCATCTTTCTGGAAGCCCCCACCCTGAGGAAAGTCAACCTCTAGGAATCCTCAAGGTGTGGCTCCAAACCAGCTAACTTATTCTGGGAGCAGCCTAAATGACTGAGACTCAGTAGGAGAGGTCTCTGGCCCTTTCACATGGCCTCAGTGGCGACATCCACAATGTCTACACAGAACTTCTGATCAACGCCTTTCCTTATGTAAGATCTCACTGACTTCTTTTATATTCATAACCCGCCCAGGTGAAGCGTACTCAACAAATGTTCCACCCTGACAAGATAATATAGTATGTTTCTTTTACAAGAGCACCTTGGGGTGCTCTGTGCTAAGAGCTAATGACTATGGAGACAATACATGTGCTAGAGAAGGTTCATACTTCCAACAGGGAGAACTGTTGGACAAACACATCTCAGTCTGATTTTACACATACAGGATTCCCTTCACCTTAAAATAATTTCAGCATCAGATCCTGCTTCAATGAGAATTTATAAAATAAGCATTCATTCCATTCATTCAATCAATCAATGATTTCTTTCATTAAAATTAGATTTATGAGAGGCAGCTAGGTGGGCCTGGAGTCAGGAAGATCTGGATACAAATGCAGTCACAGACACTTATGAGCTGTGGGACCCTGTTTAAGTCACTTAACCACACTTGGCCTCAGTTTTCTAATTTGTATAATGGGGATAATAATAATTGCACCTACCTTCCAGGGTCACTGAGTATAAAATAAGGTTATATTTGCAAATCTTAAAGCACTTATTAAAATGATAGCTATCATAATGTTTACTATTATATATCACAAGGTAGCTAAATGAGTATGAAATGCAGTTAAATACATTTGCATATTGCTATATCAGTGCCTCCAAAGTAGGAATATTTTTAATTAAGGAAAAAACACACTAAATATTCATCCTTTTTTTTCTATCTCTCTCTAGCACCTTTGGGACCTTGCTATATATGTTCTCTCTTCTCACTGCAGTTGTAAATTCCTTAAGGAGAGGAATTATTTTTTCCCCTTTTCTACCTGTATCCCCAGTATTTAGCACAATGCTGGCACTCAGTGAGGCATTTAAATGCTTTAGCAGAGGACTGAAGAAGGGTAGGAAAATGCGACAGTATCAACACAAGGGCCAATCATGAAGACAGTATATACCTTGAACTAGGGTACTTCTATTTAGAAGTGTAATCCCACTATAACTTTGATTTTGAGGTGGCAGACTAACACCTATGTTACGAGTCTTTCCCATTAGAAGGAGAACAATTCTCTCTAGAATATCTGGCACTACCATATATGTGAACAGGTCTGATATATGATCCAGAACACAACTCAATTCATTTAGCTAGCCTTTTAAGGCAGCCCCTACCTGAGCAAGTGTAAGACCATGAAGTCGACAAGACTAAGTCAGAATCTAGGGCCTTTTACATGGCCACAGAATGGTTCACCTGTGCAGACTATCAGGCAGCAAGAGAAGCCTTAGAGGAAACGCACAAGGGGATAATCAAAGGAAGAAGTCCCTCCTTCACCTATAATTTGCCCTAAGAGTTTTCATAACCTTTTGTCCACATTCGAGCAGTGCTACTAGATGTACAATGCCAATGGAATATCTGACACAGATCATGGAGATCAAAGACAATGGCCAGTCAGCCATTCCATGACAAGCGTAAGAACCAGACAGAAAGCTCTCCATCACTGCCTGTCTCTTAGAGTTATCAAAGTCAGAATAATACAGGTCAGAAATCTGCCTTTTGTCAGGCTCCTTCTTATATATCTGATAATTTCTTTCAGGTCACATACTTGTTGTCCTACATTAAATTCCATGATCAACTGGTAAGGTCTTTTTAAATCTTCAGACAGTTTCTTGCCATCTTCACTTTTCATTTTATAAAAGTGGAAAACACATTTATTTGATAATTTTTTAAGTTCTTACTCTGTGTAAGAGACAATGAGGAATGCAAAGATGCCTAAAACATGGTCCCTAATCCTTAGAGAAAAGAAACTATTCTTTTGGAAGTTTGGCAGCAAAGTGAAGAAAGGAAAAAAGATAACTTGAGTATCTAGGGAAATTAAGGGCCTCAAGGGCATAGAAATATAAGCATTTTTGTAGGCAATTGTAACAGGAAAGTGATATAGTCAAGATTGTGTAAAAAGAGCTGACACTAAAGAAACAAAATCCCAAAAAAGGTACAGAAGCATAAGATCACGACCACAGACCAGATGATAAAAGGCAAGTTTGGAACTGAGTAACATACTGGACCCAAAATGTGATGCTTTTGAACCTAAAGAAAGGTTTATAGCAGAGTTTCACAAGGCTCTATCTTTCCCAGTGACTATCAATGGCTTGGACAAAAGACTGAGATGGAATGTTGACCTAATTTATGGAGGACTATGGCAGCATGGACAACACATTAAACAACATAATGAGGACTGGACAAGAGTTCATCAGACTCTAGATGATGGTGTCAACCAGAAATATTTTGACAATGGTTAGAAAAAATCTGACAAGTTGAAATGTAATAGGCATTAGTGTAAACTCCCACATTTGAGTTTACAAAGGGAAGAAAAATCAACCTCAAGGGTAAAGAACAAAAGCCATATAATTAGAAAACAATTCATACGTAAAAGACCTGGGAATTTTAGTGGACTATATAATAAGAAGCCCAGCATGAAGCTGTCAAGAAGAAAAAAATCAATACAAAGAAGCAGAGTGTCCAGAATTAAGTAAATCACTGATCAGATGACATCTGCAGTCATGTTCATCTAGTTTTGTAAAATTCTTCATTGTTTAGACATTTTCAGTCATGTCTGACTCTTCCTGATCCCATTTGGGGTTTTCTTGGCAGAGATACTGGAGTGGTTTACCATTTCCTTCTCCAGCTCATTTTACAGATAAAGAAACTGAGACAAACAGAGTTAAGTGATTTGCCCAGAGTCATACAGCTTATAAGTGTCAGAGGCCAGATCTGAACTCTGGAAGATGAGTCTTTCAGAATCCAGTCCTGGCATTCTATCCACTTTGCCACCAAGGTGCTTCTAGGTCTGTAAACTACCTCAGTCAAGACCTTAACCGGCTGGAGTACATTCAAAAAAAAGACACCTAAAGTGATTAGGGAACTGGAAATCATGCCACAAGATGATCAGTTGAAGAAGTAGGTGTGTTCATGTAAGGAATGTAAAGAAAGAGGAAGAAGAACGCACAAAGCGGGAGAAGGGTGGAAAATGAAGGTCATGGGGCATAAAAAGTCCCATTCCTTTGGAGTTTAGGCCTCTCAGGTTTGGCAAGTGTCTGAGAATATATGAGTAACCATACCATGACTTACTGACCAGCCTTATTTACAGATGGAGTCAAGAGAAACCTATATCCAGAGAAGCTAAGTTCCACTTTATCCTTGTTATATATCCTTAATGTATTAGGTCAAAGTAAATCTCTTCCTTTGTTAAAATGTTAAAAAACAAACAAACAAGGAAGTAGGGTATGTTTAGCCTAGAGAAGAGATGAACATCTGCAAATATTTGACCTCCAAGGTTTCCCAGTGAAAAGGTCAGAGCTACAGAGAAGCTTTGAAATACAAATCCTGGAGTCAAAAGAAACTGTGGACCTAAAAGTTTGGTTAAAAGAGACAAACAGACAAATCATAATTATGATTATAAATTCATATTTTTTTATTTCCTTAAAGTTAGCAGATACATGGGGCAGAGCCAAAACATAAGTTTTGACTGTCTGATACAAGAATGACAAGCTTTGTATATGTTTTAGGACAATCCCAGAATGTCTATGTACCTCAGATTTATGGTCCCCATGTGTTTACTGTACCATGAGAAAAGAAGTTTCTTAGATGAATAAGTTGTAAACAGAAATTGACAAGACAATTGACAAAGTAGCGTCAGTTGGAAATTTATCCCAGGATAAATCTGAGTTTCCCCCCACAGCATACGTCCCTACAATACCAAGATAAGAGAAGTTCCATTATTCTGTCAAAAACAGAAAGAACACTCCTTGCCAAGGTTATCTGGTCTTTGAAGTTGCTGACACAGGAAAGGGCATTTTTAGAGCAAGGCAAAGCAGTCTGAGTGATTAGTTTAGGCTTTGGCCCTTCTTGGGGTTCAAATGCTCTGAAATGATTATCAAAACATAAGGATTAAACAAGAATGAAGTATTTAAATTCTAATTGGTAGGAGATAGTACATATATCCCTTCTGTAATGCTAATGAGATTAAAGATCTTTCCTACTCATTAATGGGTCTGCCCAATAAGGGGAGTTTTAATTTGGGGAGATTTGTAGGAAAGCCCATACCTTTTGTTAATAAGCACTGGCTCCCAAGGATTGTGGATGCCCTCTGGCTCTGAAAAGTGCATCAATACTCTGAGGTGAGATTTTACTTTGGAGCTTACTCATTAAAAGTGTTTGTTTGACCAGATGAGACTCTGGGCAGCCACCAAGAAGCCCCTAAGCTTTGAAAACCCAGGTGTTGGTGCTTCACTCTCTGGTAACTATGTATGTATGATCAGACAGTTATCTGTCCGTTGATGTGTCAGACAGTTGGAAGCCCTGTATGTTGCTTTTGATTTGTCTGTATTTTCTCTTAAGTTAAGGGTGCTGACTTGTCCCCTGAACTGAGAGAGAGAGACAGAGAGAAGAGAGAGAGAGATGGAAAGGGAAAGGAAGATTGGAGGAAATTATCTCACATAATTGAATATGTGAGTAGATGTTTAAACAAATAAGGAAAAAAGGATAGGGGGAGAGAGTGACATAACACTTGCATGTCATTCTATCTGCTCAAAGGGAGAGAAGAATACACACATAGAGGTGGGTACAGAACTGTTTCACTGAAGTGTACCAGTCTGATGAAGCCTAAGTACTCCTCAGAATAATGTTTCAAAATGCATAACTGCATCAGATTAAAATGAAACCAATTCTATTGAAATACAATAATCAAAATATTTTTTAAAAGTTCACAGACTAAGGCTAAGAACCCCAAAAAGCAGCTAACTTTTATAAAACATACTTAAAACAAAGCACTTTAAGTTTTTTAAACAAAAAAAAAATAGAGATTTCTTCACAAGGATCAATGATAACTGAACTGGGGAGCGGGGAAGGAGTCCACAGCAAATTGCTGAACAGGGATAATTGTAGTTCTCTAAAAGATTCCTTCCCTAATTTAGGATCCATTGCTTTGGAACTTGGAATTATACAGTAATCTTTTTATCTTACTACTCCAGATCTTTCTTCATTTCTTAAAATTTAGGGTATTCCATGTTTTTGGGAACAAAGGGGGGATTTTTAAAAGGGTCCTTTAAGACAAGTGAAATAAATTAAGAGTCATGGTTGGATTTATTTTTAAGCATTTGTGCTGATGGAGTAGAGCAATGGTGCAGATAATCCACAAAAAATGAATAGTCAAGAAGTCATTGTGTAGATTTCCAGGAGGGAAAGAGTGACTCACTATTGAAAGTGACTACTCCATGCTCATTTTAATACTTCAAAGCTCAGAGATTTCAAGAGAGAGCTGGGATGAGGGGAAACAAGGGTGTTGCTGCTGCCTCCCCACCAATTCAGGCTTCCATCCCTCTGGCCCTTGGTAGTAGTTTTCCAGAATAGCCATACCACTAAAAGAATAACTACTTAGTGGCCCACCTCTCCCTGGTGATGAGTCTCTTAGAATTTAACTAATCCCACCTTTAGATGCAGACATAAGGCATCACCCAGCCCACAACTGTTAACTCTACTGCTTGGCCTGCCAGATCTTTCAGGAATTTTCTGTCTCTTATACAATAGTGCATCATGCCCTAGGCTTTCCATTTCCCATCACTTTGCCTTTGGCTAGGCTGTCACCATGCCTGGAATGAACTCCACTGCTCAACCCTGCCCCTTAGAATCGTTCATAGTAACTGAATCTTCTTTTCAGTCGTGTCTGACTTTTTGTGACCCTTTCCTGGCAAAGATATTGGGGTAGTTTGACATTTCCTATTCCAGTTTATTTTATGGATGGGGAAACAAGGTTAAGTGACATGCCCAGGGTCACACAGCTAAAAAGTGTCTGAGGTCAGATTTGGACTTGGAAGAAGAGTCTTCCTAAGGCCCCTGTGCTCTATCTTCCCCATCTAGCTGCCCTAGAATCCCTAGTTTCCTTCAAAATTCCACTCAAGCATCATTTCTCATAAGTCCTGCCAAATCATGATTTCCTTATAGTAATCTTACAGTTAGTTAGTATGTATTTTATATAATTTCTAGATGTGCATGTTTTTCTTTCACAGCTCTTTAAGAGCAGGAACAGGGGTAGGCATTTAATTTCTGTTGAGCTCTCCAGTGGGAGACAGAGAGGTGAGGTCCTTCAAAAGTACTGGAGGCACTCAGGGTTTGTAGGCAATTTGTTTTGGAGGTAGCTAAGGCAGGAATGTTTTGCTTGACCATAAGTGTTTGTAATGGGTTTTGGGAGGTTTGTTTGTTTCTCAATTCAGGGTTGGGGGAGAATTCTGAGATGAAAATAAAATCTAATTTTTAAATAAATAAATTTTGTTAAATAAATAATGAACTCCATTAGCATAGCCTTACACTAAAAGTTCACTTTCACACCACAATATTAAAGAAGAGTAGCATTTTTTAGAGTAGCATCTTTTAGAGAAATATAATCATCCCTATTCAGCAATTTGCTGTGGACTCCTCCCTCCCTCCCCAGTTCAGTTATCATTGATCCTTGTGAAAAAATCTCTAGTTTTTTTTTTTTGTTTAAAAAACTTAAAATGCTTTTACAATGAAATTCTTTCCTACCTACACACACACCAGGAAAAGACTAACATCTGAAATATCAGCGGTAAAAGCAAAATGAAAATAAGCTTAAAAAAGGAGAGAAAATATCTTTTAACATACAAGTACAATACAGAGATTACAACAGGTACCTAGACAAGATATCTACAGTAGCAGAAGCTAAAAGCATTAGGAGAATTTCAAATTATCAACTGATAATATTGCTAGTATCTTAATTATTGATATTATTCTTGTTTGTTGATCATTTTTCAGCCATGTCTGAATCTTCATGGACCTCTGTGGGGGTTTTCTGGCAAAGATACTGGAGTAGCTTGCCATTTCCTTCTCCAGTTTATTTTACAGATGAGGACCTAAAGCAAAAGGAGTTATGTGACTTGCTCAGGGTCACACAGCTAGTAAATGTCTGAGGCATGATTTGAATTCAAGAAGAGGTGCCTTCCTAATTCCAAGCCCAGTGCTCTATTTGCTATGCCACCTTACCTGCCCAATCAACAGAGTAAACCAGGTATTAAGGAATTTTGTAATCACCTCATCACAACGTATGGATGAGACTTTCACCTATTTGGGCCATTGGATGAAAGGCAGAGAACATGAAAAATCATGTCCACATACCTTAATATTCCAATTCAGCAATAACTCAGTTGGGCCTTGGACCAACCCGTTGAGGAAGGACTCCACATTGGAGGGAATTGCTCCTGGAGAAGGAGATGAAAAAACCTAGAAGGTTTTTCTCTTTCTCCTTCCACCTCCTCCTTTTCTGCCCTCAGGGCTCTCGTTCCTGGAAAAACTGAACCAGCAGGAGACAGAGCATCCAGTTAAGGGCAGAAAGGGACATACTGAGGACAAGCACGTCTACAGAGCAAGGGAGAGGCTACCCTCTCTTCTCCCACTTCCCACTAGAAGCCAGGAGGTAAAGATGAAGGATAACATTTGAATGGAGCTTATTTTTTATATAGCCCCACATGGACCTCCCCTGGAGTGTGGGGGGAGCCCCAGGGGCAGCAGAAGAAACAAGCATTACTTAAGCACCCATCCCATGCCGTTGTGGTTAGCACTTGTTATCTCAGTCAACCCTCACAACTTTGAAGATAGGTTTTATTATTATCTCCCTTTTATGCTCATCTATAAAATGGGGATAAAAATAGTACCTACCTCCCAGGACTGTTATGACGATCCAATGAGAAAATAATCGTAAAGCATTTCAGACCGTGCCTGGTACAGAGGAAGCACTATATAAATATTATTTATTATTATTATTTACAGTTGAGGAAACTGAGGCACAGGTTAAATGACTTGCCCAGACTCACACAGCCACTAATTGTCTGGGTTCAAATTTGAACTCATATCTTCCTAACTCCAAGCTTAGTGACCTGGTCAATGAACCACCTTGCTGTCTCAGGGAGTGTAACAGTACAGATGGGTAGATGAAAACTACCGATGGTATATAATGGGTAGAATTAATGTGGCAGAGCCAAGAGATGGCTGAGACCCACTACTAGCACAAAAAACCCAAATCGCAGCAAAAAAAACAAACAAAAAACCCTACAGTAATGCAGAAGAAACAGGACCTAGGAAACAGATCACTGATGCCTCCCTCTCAGGGTTGTTGGGAGAAAAACAGCTTGGGAAATATGAAACAATATATAAATTTGAGTTAATACTACTCTCATCAGGAATATTTGATTTCTGAATGACAGCAGCACCAGAGGACACTGATATATGAAAACCATTGCCAAGGAATATGTCAAGAAAAGTGAACTGAACTGGACCAGAGTCTCAGTGGACACAGAGTGACAGCTGCCACTGAGGCATTCTGTCAGCATACTGACTGACATCTGGAAGCGGAAGGGGAAGGGGGACTTGTTCCCCGTTTTGTGGTTGTTGAGCTGTTTTTCAATCATGTCCGACTTTTCATGATCTCATTTGGGGTTTTCTTGGCAGACGTCCTGGAGTGGTTTGCCGTTTCCTTCCCCAGTTCATTTTACATATAAGGAAACTGAAGGAAACAAGGTTAAATGCTCTGCCCAGGATCATACAGCTATTAAATGTCTCAGGCCAATTTGAACTCAGCTCTTCTGCTCTAAACCACTGAGTCACCCAACTGCCTCCTAACTGTGTTTCTGGTACTCCATCAATTAGCTTGTCCAACTTCCTTGCTTGACCTTCTTATTACCCATCATGGTCCTCTCTCCTTCATCACTTTAGGAACAGGATTCCATGAGAAAGGATGTCCAGTTACAGGCTCTCTGTGATGTTAAGAATGTCATTCAGGCGCAATCTTCAAAGTAAATCTCCTTGCCATGATTTTAAATTTTAAAATTCAAAGACAGAAGAATTTAATCAGATACTAAGAAGAATGAGCAAGGTAACATTCAGAGATGTGAGGATAAAAATGACTTTCTCATTCCCCTCAGAGTTTAGACACAAGGAAGTTTGGGGGAAAACTACACAAAACTGTGATTAGTGGCATTATCAAGACTGAAGGAGATCTAGAGGGACTGCAATGGCATCAGTAAGGTCACACACAGCTACAAAGATGACTGCAAGAAGCAAGGAGGATGAAAACAGTTTTATGAAAGAGATTTAGAAGAGATGAGTGTAGTAGAGGCTACCAAAGGGAATAGCAAATGCTATGAAGTCAAATACTATGAAGTGATGGGAAGTTCATAAAGGGCTCCAGACTATCCAAAATGAGTAAGTACAAGTAGAGAGATATGATGAAAAAGGCAGGGTCCACGTACCACCCCATAAAAGGGATGACGATAGTAATAATATAACAGATTTCTAGATCACTGCACACTTTGTTAATTGGCAGCTAGGCAGCACAGTGAATAGAATCCTGGGCTTGGAATCAGGTAGACCTGAGTTCAAATCCTGTTTCAGAAACTCCCCAGCTATGTGGTCTTGAGTAAGGCACTTAACCCCTGCCTCTGGAGAAGAAAATAGCAAATCACTCCAGTGTGTTTGCCAAGAAAACCCCATGCATGGAGATTCACGGGGTCGTGGAGGACCAGATGCTGAAAACAACAAAAAAAGTCTGTTGAGAAAGGAAGTTAGTGCAAGTGTTGTTATGTCTATTGAGCTGGAGTAAACGGAGGCTCAAGGAGGTTAAATGACATGCCCACGGTCTCTCAATAAGAGCTGGAATTTAAACTCCTGTATCCTCTGACTCCAAGCCTGGAAGTCTAATCACTATTCTCTACCATCTTTAATTAATAACAGAAATTAATAGCAGAAAATAACAAAAACAATTACAAAAAAATGGGAGGTTATAATAACTAATCCATGGCTATAACAAACCATGCAGGGAGTAGTTCCTACTTAAATATTCATCTTATCTAATGTACCTTGATGAATCATGGAAAGAAGGTAAGAGTCCATTAAAATGATTTTATACGAACATAGATTTAGAATTAGAAGAGGCTTTAAGAGATCATCTTGTCCACCACCACTCCCATTTTACAGATGAAGAAAATGAGACCTCGAAAGAGATTGATTTGTCCAAGTCATACAGTTAAGGATTCCAAAATCTAGCACTTACTCTACTCCTAGAGAACTAGAATGGGCATCTTTGGGGAAGGTTGCTTACCTTGGTTTTACATTGGTTTAGAAAGACTAGGTCATAATAGACACAGGTTTTCTTAACTAAAGCATAGGGTCAGAGACCTTGACAGTCTATTAAGCAACAAGATAGGAGGAGTAAGCTGGAGAGGGCATATTAATGAAGAATGGATGCATTGCTTGGTCTATGGGAGACAAAGAATCTTAAGAGGACTTGGGGGGAGGGGAAGATCCAGAACTATGAAATTATCTGTAGAATTTATGGGAGCTCCCTACACCAACTCAAATCAACTGAACTCTGTTTTCTGGGGTTAATGAGAGTTTGAATGATTTGCTAGTGGTCTCACAGCTAGTACCTATCAGATGAAAGTTGGAAACAGTTCTTGAGTTCAAGGTTGGCCCTCTCTCCACTGAGATGCACCACCTCTCTCAAAATAGCTAAGTGTCAATGAAAGGAAACCTCTAGTCTGATACAACTTGGTTATCAGAGCTTTGCTCCCAAAGAGCAGTCTGTATGTAGCCAACCAAGAAGAGAATTCAGGCTTCTCTGATTAGTGTCTGGGAGTACCCAACAAGTGTTATGGGTGCACTGAGAAAAGGATACTAACTAGAAGAAAATGCTAGCCAATAAAAAGATAGCAGATCAGTCGGTAAGAGGGAGATGTAACAGAAAGTCAAGCGGACTCCACTAAACATGTCACAAAAATGCTAGGAACACACTAGAGAGTTCAGTGATACCAGCAAAGAGATTGTCTTTGGGACCATTAGCCTTTCTAAGTTTCTTGCTATTCCTACGTTCACTGGTTCTTCCAATAGAACTAATTGCCTTTTGGAATATCAAAGTGGATATCCCATGTCCAAAACAAGACTCACTGTCTTACCACCACCCCACCTCTTTCCTAGACTTCACTACTGATTTCGACATCAATATTCTGCTAGTCACCCAGGTCTGCATCTGTTGTGTCAACTTCAATTTCTCATCGGAATTCACCCCATAGATCCAAATGAATTGGCAAACCAAGGAATCCCTGTTTTCCATCAAGACAGCTCACACAGGTCACCTGCTTCAAGAATCCTTACCTAGGACAATCCCTCCCAAAATTACCTTGCATACATTCTCCAGCACAAGAAGACTCCTCCATTAGAATCTAAGTCCCTTAAGGTTATCGATTGTTTGCCACATTTAGGACAGTCTCACACAGAGTTAACTGCTAAATAAAGGCTCCTACATCAACTGCTCCTTGATTAATTGCTCAGTAACTTCCTCAACTACTGTGTCTGCAGCATCTATGAAGACTAGTGCCAGCTCTCTGGAGTGTCCACTTGAGAGCAGTTCCCAGGATTCTGGGATGAGTCAGAAACCAGGTGAACAATGCCTAAACATGTCTGAAAAACAGGAATATTTGGCTGAAGGCTTAATAAATGTATTGGATTGTAGAGAAGCTGAGCTGGTTAAGAGGGGAACTGCACAAGTGTCTGAGTCTGTTAATAACAGGGATACCCCAGGGGTGCAGTCAGGAGACTAGTGCCTATAAATGGGGAAGTAAGCAGAGGTCCCCTCCCACTCCCTAGAGACATTCCCATCCTCCTAAGCGCTTCTTCCAGTGAAAAGGATCATATCTAATTCAGCAAGCTTTTAATAACCTCCTATATTATATCAGACACTATGCTAGGTGCTGGGGAAATGACAAAAATGAAGAGTCCCTCATCAGGGAGCTTACATTCTACATCATACATGGTAGGTATGGGAGATTACTGCTGAGAAAAGGCATATAAATGGAGCAGGTGGATAAGAAGCTGTGTTCTTGATCCATCAGAGGTAGCTTCTCCTCTTACATGTTTTCAAGCATGTCACTCCTTTACATTCTCTCTTTTCCATTCCTTAGCAGACTCCAACCACTTTGTGGGTCCAAATGTAACATCATTCTCTGTGTGTGTGTGTGTGTCTGTGTGTCCAGTTGTTTCAGTCGTGTCCAACTCTTCATGACTCCATTTGGGGTTTTCTTGGCAAAAATACTGAAGTGGTTTGCCATTTTCTTCTCCAGATAATTTACAGATGAGGAAACTGAGGTAAACTGGGTTTAAGTGACCTGTTTAAGTCACACATCTAGTAAGTGTCCAAAGACCACATCTGAACTCAGGAAGAGGAGCCTTCCTGACTCCTGGTCTAGTACACTATCCACCTAGCTCCCCAGTTATTCTATTTAACATCTTTTCTTTGCTAATAATATCGAGTGAGGTGGATTTTTTTTCCTAAGTCACTTTAATTCAACAAAATTTATTAAGTACAAACATTATGTTCCAGACCCACAGCTTAAAATCATTCAGTGCCTTGGGTGCTTCCCAGCCATGGTCAAATGATTGGGAATAAGGACATCAGTCATGGAGCCAAACGGGTCAAGCAGATTAACCACAGGACCCAACTGGACATGTATGGGAAGTTCGAAAAAAATGCACCAAACCATCTGAAAATGCTCAAAATTACAATAAATTACAAAAAAAGTGAGAGAAGTGCAACTTAAAATAATGCTGAGATTATCACCCAGGCCATGTTCTGTGGGTACTTAAAGCTGACAAAAACAGTCAAAGATGAACTATGCACTATGGGACAGCAAGCATATAATCCACTGTTGGTGGAGCACAGCTGTGAAAGGTCCAATCACCTTAATAAGCAATGTAGAATTACACAGTAAGATTTATAACATTCTCTGTACCCTCTGACCCAGTGATCCCCAATAGGAGATATCTCCCCTTCCTCAGAAGTTTAAAGATGATTTAGGGGAGAAAAATTGTACAAAAATATGCATAATAACACTATTTTTTTAATAACTTAGAAACCATGTGGCCACTACCAGGGAGTCAATGAATCAATCATATATGAATGAAATAGAATATTAAATGTACTACAAGAAATTATGAATATGAAGAATTCAAAGGAATATAGGAAGAAAAAGTAACACTGGATCACAAGATTTCTAAGAAGGAAGAGGCTTCAGAGGACATCTTGCCCAGCCCCCTAACGAACAAGAATCCCTCCTACAATATTCCCAACAAGGTCATCGAATTTTTTGCTTAAAAACCAGTAATAAGAGGGAACCACTTCCTCTTGAGGCAACTCATTCCACTCCTAGAGAGTTCTAAATGTTAGGAGGTTTTTCCTAACTTAGTTGGCTCTTAGCAGCTTCCACCTTCTGCTTCTGGTACTACTCTCCAGGGCCAAAAAAGACCAGGTCTAATCCTCCTCCCATAAGGCAGCCCTTCAAATCATAGAGGAAAGTGATCCTGTCCTTCCTAAGTCAGCTCCTCTCCAGGGTAACAGTCCTTCTACTGACCCTCGTCTGGCATGAACTCAAAACTCTTTACCAACTTGGTGGCCGACTGAATGCTGTCTACCTGATCAAAATCCTTTCTGGACTTAAAATGGAATTTGCTATCCACATCCAGAGAAAGAACCGTGGAGTCTGATTGCAGATCGAAACACCATTTTCTCCATTTTTTTCCTTTCTTGTGGTTTTTCCCTTTTGTTCTGATTCTTCTTTTACAATAAGACTAATGAGTAAAATGTTTAATATGATTGTACATGTATAGCCTATATGACATTTCATGCTATTTTGGGGAGGGTGGAAGTGAGAGAGAAAAAAATTGGAACTCAAAACCTTATAAAAGTGAATGTTGAAAATTATCTTAATATGTAATTGGAAAAAATAAAAGACTAATAAGGGGGGAAAATCCTTTCTAAAAATGTTGCACCCAAAATTGAGTGCAATACTGTCAGTCATAATCACTAGAGGTAATAGGGAACCACTGACATTTACTAGGTTGGGGAGAGATTATCAACAGATATCTGATTAAGGAAAATCTACCTGAACAGATGTGTGGATCAAGTAGAGAGAGAGAGAGAAGCAAGGATGTCAATTAGAAGGAATAGTCCAAGAAGCGATAAGAGTCTGTACTAAGGGTTGATCATGTGAGTGGAAAGAAGAGGACTGTGGAGTAGACGCTAAATCAATCTTTACTGACAGTGACTGTATTTAACAAAAGAAAACCTCAGTTTGTACCTGCTCTGCAAATGAAAATCAATATATTTCAAAAAGCTGTGCTGTCATTTGATCTGTATCATGAGGCCTGCCTGAGCAGGAGCAGAGGAGCTGAATCCCCCTCCTTCCCCCATCATGGTTAAATGACTTTCCCAGGGTCACTCAGCTAGTAAACGTCTTAAGTGTGTAAATTCAGGTCTTCCTGACTCCAGGCCCAGCACTCTATCCACATAGATAAGTAATTGGAAAACGTAGGAATATTTTAATTGACAAAAAATCTTAGTATTATTTATTATGAAAATAGTTTCAACTTTGTGGACCTTTTGAAAGGGTCATGGATCCCTGGACACCTAAAGAACTACTGATCTAAAATATATATGGAATTGATTCAAATATATGACACTGAGTACCACTCTTCAATGGATAAATGGTCAGAAGAGATGAAGTTTGTGAAAGATAAATTGCAAATTATAAATGACAAGTCCTTAAAAACAAAGGACATGTAAAAAGTTAAAACAATCTTGAGATTTCATCTCACTCCCAGCAAAGTGCCAAAGGTGAAAAAAAGAGAAAACAGTCACGGCTGGAAAAACAATGGAAAAATACTCACTAATGGTGGGCAGAGTAGTAGAGTAATCTAACCAATCTGAATTTCAATTTTCTATTTTGCAAGAAAAGTAATTGAACTGTCCATACCTTTTGACTCAATAATCCCACTGCCAGTCATACCCTAATGAGCCCAAACAAAGAAATAAAGATCTAATATATATACCACAACATTCAGAGCAACACTTTGTGATAGCAAAGAATGGGAAACAAAGTGAGCGTCCATTGACTGAGGCAGCACTGAAAAGCAATTTTTAAAAATGTGTTGTTACCATGACTAATGTGAAAATATGTTTAAAACGATTGCACATGTATAGCCTATATCAGATTGCATGCATCAGATCTGGGAAGGGGAAATTATGGGGGGGCAGAATTTAGAACTCTGAAATCTTACAAAAGTGAATACTGAAAATGAAAATAAATAAAATTTTAAAAAGTTTTGTTGCTATGTGGTAAGTAATGATGAATACAAGGGATTTAGACAAATAGAAGGTAAATCCAATGAACTGCTGCAGAGTTAGGCAGAACCAAGAGAGCAATATATAGGTTAATTACAACAACGAAATTAACATATCAGAAAGAAATTAACTCAGAATGATGGAAAAACCAAAGACCGAAAAAACAGAGAAAGAATTATACCTTCTCTCTCACAGTAGAGAGGCAGGTGTGTTACAACTAAGGTAAAATATTTCACACAGATATGTAGACACACATTATAACAATTATACAGTAATATAATAATATATTATAATATATAAATTATCCAACCTAGAAACTTTGTTTCAACAATGATTCTACACTGGCTGATTTTTGCTCAGCTGGTTTACTTTCTCACAATGCAAGGTTGGTAGGGAGTGGCAGGGTAGGAATAACTATGATATAAAGCCAACCCTAGAGGACATTTGCAATAAAATATCAAAAGGAATGGACCCCCACAGACATACCGCAGCCCAGGGGAAGATGCAACCTATAAGGAAGTTTACTGAGTCTATGCGGATAGCCTCTTGCAACAGCAGGAACATGAAAAAAAAATGGAACATTGGTGCATGGAAACATGTCAAAAGATACCGTCCTTTGGGAATAGTCAAAGAATTTTTTTTCCCCCTTATTTGTCGGTGGAAAGGCAGAGGCGATTAGGTTAATTTTTTCCATCTTATTTCACAATAAAACATTCTATGTGGCCAGACAAAAATGAACGTCATAAATACAGTACGGCAAATATTCAATTTTTAGAACATTTTCTAGGAATTCCCTAAAGAATGCTCCCAGCTGTTACTAAGATACCATATACAAATTGTTAACATTGCACAGCTCTGTACATGGAAATAAGCATGGTAACATGATCTCAGATGTGAATATCAAAATGAAGGATGTACACAAATCATTCCTGTGTTGATGGTTTTAGACCAGTGGGAAATGAACTCCAAAGGCCAGACTTCCCCTCTTGTCATACGTCAGCCAAATACCACCAAGAGCAGAGGTCAGCTCCCTTCCCTGCCTCTCCATTCAGTATCACATTGAGTTTACTGGCAAATAGCCACTACCTGACATTGGAGAAAGAAGGAACTACTAGATTAATACTGCCTTGACCTTGAATTTAAACCATGATCTCTAAGTTGGGGCAGTGGATAAAGCCACAGAGGGTTAGAACTAACCTTCCAGGAGTACATGCATGAAAGACACCAAGTATTTGCTGACAACCATTAAATAAAATTTCAGAGAAATGGACCTACATATGTAGCACTATTAAATATATTCCAGGTATACCCAAAAGGCGGCCAGCATAATAATACAAGGTTATCTATAGATGAAAAAAATCATTTTGAGAGCACTACCTCAGCATTGTACATATCAAACCTCACTTTTCCCCATAAAGTAAAAATAACCCTCCCTCCACATTTTGGTAATGTATACTACAGCAAAGATTCTGAAAATAAACAGAGGAGTGAAAATATCAACAGATTGATAGTTATGGTTTCTCCTGGCAACTATAACAGTATTTTCATGGAAGGCGGTAATTTTCCTACCGCAAAAACATATTGGAATAAAACTGAATTACTGTCAACGTGGGAAATACAAATTACCCAGAGAGCAGGGTAGGAACATTGCTTAAAGTTAATATGGAATCATAAATGCACTCATGTTTAAATATGGGGATTTAGATTTCATTAGATTCAAACCTTAAATGCCTTAAAAGAAACAATTCCCTCTCCTTTTTAGCACAGAGGTACCTTAGTTTACATAAATCATATGCAATATGAAAACTGGATTTCCAAACCCGAAGGATTTAACAATTCACTTTAAAAAGGACTCCCAATTGATTTTAGCTGTGTTTATACAATGACTTTTTTTAAAAAAATTAATTTTTCTTCAAACTTTTCAAAAGCACACCTAGTGAATATATACTCAACCAAAAAGTGTTGCAGGTGTGGTGCCGAATGCCAGGCCTGGAGTCAGGAAGACTCATCATTCACATCTAGCCTTTGGACACTTAGTATCTGGGTGAACCTGGCCAAGTCACTTAAACCTGTTTGTCTCAGTTTCCTCATCTGTAAAACGAGCTGGAGAAGGAAGTGGCAAACCACTCCAACATCTTTGCCAAGAAAACCTCAAATGGAGTCACCAAGAGTTGGGCACACCTGAACCACAAAAAAAATTGTTGCCTAAATCCTTCAAACCTTGTATGTTCTTTAGGAGAAAATAAGGTAGATAAAGAGAGTATTTGTAGTGGGAAAGCTTGAGTGTAAATTTCTGCTCTGCTACTTATTACCTTTGTGACCTTGGGCAAGTCACTCAAATCTCAGTAAACTTCAGTTTCCCCATCTGTAAAATGAGAAACTAGATGACCCCTAAGTTTTCTTTCACCTCAAAAGCCAATCTTTCACCTCAAAAGCCAATCTACAGGAAGGCTTGAAGTACGTGCCAGAAAGACCCAGAACAAGGGTCACTCTTCAAATAACGCCTATCATTAAAAACCACAGAAATCCCTGAGCTTTCTTCAAACTTGTTCCCATCTACAGAACCCATAACTCAAGTCTGCAAGCTACTTGTGCCATTAGAAATCTGGGTTCATGATGATGTCAAAAGATCGAATTTTGTTTAGAAACACTAAACTAAGCACAACAGACAGGAAATAACTTTGGCATTCTCCAAATGAGAGAAAAGGAATGGGATGGAACTGAGAATTCTTGGTCAGGAGTGGACTAGCAGGAAGAATAAAATAAAAAGGCATTAGCCCACTTAGGTAGTCCCTCTGGCAGGACCTTTTGGACAACAGGTAACTTTCTAGGGCCATTTGTGCTTGTTCAGTCGCATCCAAATCTTTGTGGACCACAGCACGCCAATATTAGGCATGGGGTTTTCCTCGCAAAGATACTGGAATGGTTTGCCATTTCTTCTCCAGTAGACTAAGACAAACGGAGGTCAAGGGACTTGCCCAGGGTCACAGAGCTAGTAAGTGTCAGAGTCGCATTTGAACTCGGGTCTTCCGATTTCTGCTTCAACGATCCACCTACTCCAGCGCCTTTTGCCCTCCCTTAATCAGACTTCCACCAGGTAAGAAGGTGACTACCTTCAGTGATACAGATTCCTTTTCCTAAGAGCCATAATCAGCATAAACTCATTAAAGATTCTCTTCAGTTCATGCAAAAATTCAAAGTTTGAGCTCTCAATTCCCGCCGAGGAACAGATAGATAGGGGGCGGAAAGCCCCACCTCGAACTCCAAGGGAAATTTAAGCTCGGCGGAGAAAAGCTATTTCCTCATTTATACCCTAAACCCAGGGGGCAAAGCAAAGTCAATCTCCACCCCGAGTTTGGGACAATTCGGAAAGCAGGGCGGACACTAGAAATAACGAAGTGATTTTTCCTTGGGGCAGATCATCTTTCTTCCCAGGAGCCAAAATTATTTCTGTGGCAGAATCCGAAGGCCCTCCATGCTTTCCATCCCCCCTACCTACAGAACTCGCCTCAGCCCAATTTCTACTTTAATTCCACAGGCTTCCTGCAGCCGCTACCTTCGCCAGCTCTCCTGGAAGCTTAGTCAATGATGGAGAAAGTTTGTCTGTTACCACGCAAGTTCATTTCCCCACAGCCGTAAGACCCTAGATCAGAGCTGGAAGGAGTCTCACAAGCCATGCAGCCCAACTTCCATTTTACAGGTAAAGGAACTCCGTCCAGGGGAATTGTGCGACTAGTTCAATGTCACAAAAACAGTAAGGCTCAGAGGCACTATTTGAACCCTGATCGGCCGAGTGCCGAGCTTTATCTATCCTCTGGGCTCCTTCCCACTGCTTTCAGTCCCCTCCCGGAGCAGCCCACAACTTTTGCCCCCGGCCACTGCCCCTGGGGTGGATCTCCTGGGCAGGCGACGCCGGGGGAGCCCACGCGCCTGCCCGCATCCGTCCCACCCCAGGGACCCCAGCAGCGCAAGCGGCCTCGCGGTGCGGGCGTCCCCGGCAGGTGCGCCGCCCGGAGCGCGGAGCGGGGGCCCGGGGCTCGCCCTCGCTCGGTCCGGCTGCGCGCGGCAGGTGCCAGGGGAGGCTCCGCTCCAACGCCTCGGGCACAGCCGCCCGATCACTTACCATGTTGGCAGGGGCCAAGGCCGCCGCCCACCTCCTTGCGGGGCTCGGCCGGCCCAACAGCCGCGCCGAGGGGGCCAGAAGCGGGACGCGCCGACGGCCGCCGCCCCTGCAGGAGCCGCGGGCTGCCGAGGTGACAGGTGAAGCCTCTCAGACCATAATTGTTTCCCACAATGCCCTTAAACTGAAAGTTAGCAAACTCCTCCCCGCGCTACCTCTTCCCTTCCTCCGCCTCCTCCCCTTAACCCTCCTCCCCCTCTAACATCTCCACCTCCGCACCTCTGCCCCCGCGGGCTCCTAATGCCCTGGTACCTGGGCTCCCCGAAGCTGCGAGTGGGGTAAGGTGGGGACGCACCTGTCCGCATTGGAGGGGGGGCGTTATCGAACAGGTGGGAGTAAAGATAGCCCTCTTGGCCTCCTGGGTACCACGGCTAGGAGGGTGGAGGGAGATCCCCTGGATCTGGGGATCAGTCACCAGGTATTTACTATGTGCCAGACCCTGTGCTATTTGCTGGAGTTTTAAAAAGAAAAACAGAAAGGCGGGGGACCTTGGAAAAGAACTCTAGAAGTAGGTCAGTCTTGGAGGCCTGGGACATCAGGAGGAGGAAGTGAGCTGGGACCGCTGGCGGGAGTGGGGGTGGCTGTGTAATCCGGTGAAAAGGCTAGGAAATGGGGTGGTGTGTATTAGGAAAAGCAAATTAGTCTGTGTGGCTGGATCAAAGATTGTGTTGGGGGCGGGGAGGAGTAAGGTTTAAGACTGGGAAGGTAGGCAGAAGTCCGGATGTGTGTAGGGCCCCAAAGGCCAAACAGCATTTTAAATTTAAATAGGGGGCCCCTGGAGTTTACTGAAGAGAGGGGGTTAAAAGGTCGGAAATTCACTTTGGCTACTGGGTGTGGGATAGACTGGAGTGGGCATGTGACTTAAGGGTGTGCACCAGGATGTGTGTAGAATTGACTTCTGGAGGGCCACACACACCTTTAACATTTAAGGGATAACATTTAAGCACCATCCAGGTATCCCTGGCTCTCACATGACCAGCACACCTTCTCCAGGCAGTACAGTAGATGTCATCTAGGATTTCTGCTAAGCTGCTTTGTTGGATGACAAACACACCACTGCCTACTCACAACAGGAGTATTACATCGAATGATTGTTTACATTTTGCTTCATGGCCCAGCTGAAAAACAGATTATCAGCTAATATGCAACAGATTCAGTGTAATGGCTTTCTCTAGAGCCCCTGCCTGCATTAATTCCCCAGTTAGCACTTTGAAAAATCCCAAAAAAAGGCTACTTTAGAGCAGGAGCTACCAGGCAAATGTTCCCAACATGTGGGCCCACGGAAACCCAGTTCGGTGAAATGTAAGGATGTCTCAGGGCGGTGATGGTGGTGTTTGTCCTTCATTCCCATAGGGGACTGTGACATCAGGGAGGTGGTGCCACGACTTGCAAGTGAATTGGCTTTAAGTGAAGGAGGGCTGGGCAGTCTACCTGCCTCACTGCTCACTCTGCATAAGAAATTAAGGCCCACCGAGGTTCCTTCCTTGATCCACTGTGTAACCTTGGGCAAGTGATTTACCTAAGGATAATAGTGGTGTCTCCCACACGGTTCAGTGAAGCTCTGCGGAGCTAGTAAACTAATGAACAGAAAGGCCCTTCCAAAAACACTGTGCTATGTAAAATATGCAGATGTTTCACTGCTGTTACTATGTTAAAGTATGGTTGGTTAACACTTGCATGGGTCTTTCACAAAGACAAACAGGTCATGAAAGTGGTTTCTCAGACTTTTCTGAAATCCTCTCACATGCCTGAAGTTAACAGGAAAAATATGTAGTAAAAGAAGTTAGACACACACACACATAGATAAACCCAGGCCTCCAAATCATTGGCTGCTTGGACATGGAGTTCCCTCAACTCTTGGTGACAGCTGCTAAAGAGAATGAAAGTATCAGATACTGTAGAGAGAAGCTTGTAAAGGGAAAACAAGATTGGTCTCTTAAGTACTCACAAATTGTGACAGTGTTAACTGTGTCTGGCTGCATGAACTGATCAACAAATCTCAATTTCTATGTTAAAAGATGGCCAAGACTTAACAAAGGCAGGAATACTAAAATGATCCGTGCCTATTTTTTTTCCCTTAGATGCTTTAAAAATCTATTAACTGTGCTAAGATTCCCAAATGAAACCCTTCTGATAAACCATTAAGTTGATAGTTCAGGGCATCCTAATGTGTGTGTGTGGACTCCTAGAGCAGTCTAGTGAAACCTATGCTCCCGTTCCAGAAGAAGGTTTGTAAATGTATAAAATAAAATGTACTGGATTACTGAGGAATGGCTGAACAAGTTGTGGTATATGAATGTAATGGAATACTATAGTGCTATAAGAAATGATGAGCAGAAGGACTTCAGAAAAACCTGGAAAGACTTGCATGAACTGATGCTGAGTGAAAGGAGCAGAACCAAGAGAACATTGTATATACACTAATAGTCACATTCTTCAATGACTGACTTTGCTAGACTTAGCTCTTTTCAGCAGTGCAAGGACCTAAAATAACTCCAAAAGACTCATGATGGAAAATGTCATCCAAACTCCAGAAAGAAATATTAAGTCTGAATGCAGACTGAAGCATATTATTTGCTTTCTCCTTTTTTATTTTGTTTTGTTTTTTTCTTTCTCATGGTTCCTCCCATTATTCTAATTCTGCTATACAACAAGACTAATGTGAAAATATATTTAATAAGAATGCATATGTAGAGCCTATATTGGATTGCATGCCATCTTGGGGAGTTGGGAAGAGAGGGAGGTGGGGAAAATTTAAAACTTATGGCAGAGAATATTAAAAACTAAAAATAATTTATTTTAAAAATACATTGTATCACAAAGGAAACCAATTATTTTAAAATGAAGTTTCAGACTATTGTTTAAAAAAGTTCACAGACCCCAGGGTAAGAATGCAGGTATAATCAAATTTGGTAACTGACTTCTCAAAGGGATACTTCTTCCCGTAATACTGATGTTTTATTCAGTAAGGAATAGTTACTGTTGTTGGTAAACTTCCATGTAATTTATTCCAACTGCTGGTCAGAAATTATAACCCAAATACATTTCAATACTTCAAAGTTCAGTTTTACCTGAGTAGGTTCTCCTTCCACCAACACATAACACAGCTGCCTAATATTCGAGGGAAGGAAGGAGACAAATATTTATTAGTAACTTATATGCTAAGCACTTTCTAAATATTAACTCATTTGATCCACAACTTTAGACCCTATATCTTAGTAGAATCTCATCAAAAATTGATGTGGTGAGACATTTCGTCATCCTGAGAATGACGTCATACTGAACCTGTTTCTATGCATTTGGATAGGACTTCAGACAAAAGACACATAATCCAAAGCTGTTCAGAAGAAACTGAGGCAAAAAGGGTTAAATGACTTGCCCAGGGTCAGAGGTTGGTAGAGAACATGCTAAAGCTTGAACTCTTTTGACAGCCATGAGAATCATGGACTTTTACCTACCTACAATCATTAGGCATCAGAGTAGGGCTTTGGTGAAGGACACCGATATAAGAGTCTGCAATTTCTCTGACCTCTTTAGTTTCTCATTTTCTTATAACTTTACAGTAGATTATGTTAGAATTTTGTATTAACCTAGAACTGCCATTTATTAAGTACCTATTATGGGCCCCATGCACTATGCTAAGCATTATAGAAACAAATACAAAAATGAAATGGACCGCCCACCTCTCATGGAACTTAGGTTCCAGCAGTGGAGTTATGTAATATCTAAGTGGATACAGAATATGTGTATGTGTCTACACACATATAAAATGAATTTAATGTAGTTTAGGGAAAGAAATCAGCCATCAAGAATTTACTAAACTGTTACTATATTGAAGTTAGGGGGACCCTGAAAGGCTTCATGAAGAAGGAATTCCACTTAAATTGAATTTTAAAGGAAAGAAGGGGTTTCAAGGGGTGGAGGTGAGGAATGAGTTATACTCCAACCATGAGGGAGAGAGGGAGTCTTAAAAGGCTCTTTGGTTCAAAATATTTTCCTAGGTTGCAAAATTTTTCACCACATGCTAATGTTGTCCTGGTACAGAGATCTGGTACTGGCAAGAACAGTAATGCTACTGTTGCTGATTTATGTAATAACATTTCCTGCAGAAAAAAAATTATTTCCAGCTCCTAATGCATGGACTGTATTAAATAAAGAGGCAATCTATCCAATAATATGATTGCTTCTTTCCTTGTGCCTGTGTCTCAATTCAAAGTTTCAAAGGTAGGGAAAGTCTGTTACCAAAGGTCACCGTTAGCTAGTGTTGTGCAGAGTGGTTCAGTGTTCGTTTCACTGGCATTTCCAGAGATGAACAGAGTTGGGACTCGGTATCTCAGCACCTGAGATAACATGTTGTTTCTCATGTTACCCTGAGCCTTGTATTATTCAAGTTCAGTTCAACAAATAAGTATGAAGTAGATGGATACTATGTATAAAGGGCTGAGTTTACAAAGACTAACATGAAACAGCTTTTTCCCTTAAGAAACTTGCCTTCAGCTTTTGGCCATGATGCGTACGTACAAAAATTTGAAAATGCAAGTTAATTGGAAGAAAGAGTGAGAACTAACAAATAGGGAGGCTCTGGAAAGCCTTCCCAGACATGATGGCACTTGAACCTTGAAAGAAAGCAAGAATTCTGAGAGGCAGATTTCAAGCAGGTACATTTTTCAGGCATGAGGGATATCTTGTGTCAATACAAGATTTGGGGAGAGAGTGTGTGAAGGGAAGAACTATGTCAAGAAAGATAGACTGAAGTCAGACTGTAGAGGTAATGTGGACTAGGGCTGCTAGGAACCCCAAAATGTAAGAGTACAGGGTGGGAGTCTGCCTCAAAAGAATTCGACAACTCAAGCCTTCTTTCAGTCCAAGTAGCAACTAAGAGACGCTGGTTAGGTGGACGAGATTCTTAATCTGCAGTACTTGTGATACCAATACAAGCAGGCCAGATTCTAAGAATCTGGGCAATTTAATGGTGATAAGATTGATATTTTATACATAAAAAGTGTGGGAAGATATGGATGGGATGAAGGAGTGGCAGGTAGCCTGGGGTGGGTCAGTGGGCCAGGCACAGGCAATGAGGGCCACAATGAAAGGGTAGTTAAAAGGATTATACTGGGATGTACCCCAATTCTTCTGGGAAATGCCAGGGATTTGGCTGCTGAAATTTGTGGGAAAATTCAAGGGCTTTTCTTTTCTAGGGGTTCAGATCCCATCCCCAGAGGGTCTTACATACTAAGTTGAACAGTTCATATTTTATTCTAGAGACAATGAACAAGAAGCCACTAAAACACTTTTAGGGAAATGACGGCCAAACCTTAGGGAGATTATTTTGGCAGCTGTATTGAGGGTGGATTGAAAGGGAGGATACTGTTACCAGTAGGAGGCACTATCTGGCAAGGTTTGGATGAGTAAATGGATGAAAAGAGGCCCTTATCTTCTGGCCCCCTACTTTACAAAAGTGGACAGATTAAATTCTCTCCAGATCACAACTCTGCCCCCGTATTAGGAAGAGCTACTCTTTGGTCAATACCCTCACTCCACAAGATATACACAGAAAGAAGGCAGAAGGACAGACAGCATGGCTCTCCAGCACCCCTTCTTCTTACCAGACCACACCACCAACCTCAGGGACATGAGACTTGGAGCCGGTTTAAATTCAGCTAAAGGGAGATTTATCAAATGTTAGGAAACAAAAATAAAATTCTTTCACAATTATAATTCAAAACCTCCAAGTTAAGCTAAAACCCTAGATATTTTAGCTTAAGTTACAAACATCTGTCTTATTTAAAACTTTGTATACAAGCTATTTACTAGCTCCTTTCATTTAACTCCCTCTGTGTGCAAGTAATAATCTAGACACGAATCACAAAGCATATATGGCAGGTCATGGTTTTATATAAAAAATGATTATTTAAAAAATGAAGCTGAAACCACTTCAAGATATAGAGAAATTTGGAAGTAAATCTCGGCCCTCTGAAGGTGGGAAAAAGAGGGAAGTTTAACTTTCTTTGACTTTTTGCGGATCTTAAGACGCAACAAAAGTTAACATCTTCAGTCCATTCCAACTGTGAAAATGAGACATTTTTTAAATAAGTGGAGGCTGTGATCACTTGATTCAATCCTACAACACCCAGAATTTTCTCTGACTGTGCACTGCAAAAGGCCCGCAGGGCCTTCTCTTTGTAGGACCACCCTCTCTGAAACTGTAAAATCCACTCTCACACTCAGCTTACCTTGGGGTCAGTATCCTCTGGGTCTGTGCCTACACTCCTGCAGAGACTCCCAGCAGAAGAAGAAAACAACACTATTATCATTCCCAGAATTCATAGCTAGGTTTAAGAGCCATTCCCTGCCCACAGGGAAATCAGTTTGAATACCCAGTTAAAACTGGAAATGGGGAAACCAGTTAGGCAACTATTATAATAGTTAAGATGAAAGGAAGGCCTGACTTAGGGTGGCAGTCTGTAAGGGGGGAGGAGGGAAAGAGGTGAGAGATATAGAAGAAGTACAATCACCAGGAATTAGCAACCCATTTAATATGAGGAGTCCATAAGAGATTCACCAGGATGATGTCAGTGTCCTCAAAAGAAATAAGGAAGTTTGTTAAAGTGATTAAAATGTCCACACCATTTGATCCAGAGATTCCACGATGAGACTTACACCTCAAGGGGCACTGATAAGACAAAAGTCCTATTTATGCTTTTAAACAAATATTTACAATATTTACTTATTATACTTTGTAATAACCAAGAATGGGGGTGGATGCCTGAGGAGGGGATTAGATGTCCATTGATTGGGGGAGAGCCAAGCAAATTGTGGTACATGAATGAATGTAATGAAATACTACTGTGCTGCAAGAAATAACAAATGTGATAAAGATGAATTGCTGTAGTGAAGGAAACAGAACCAAGAAAACAATATAATGATTAAAATGGAAAGAACAAGAACCACAAAAAAAGTCAAAGTGAATGATGAAAGATTATGAAGAATAAGCAAGACCCCAAAGAAAAGATGAGAAGAGAGTCTTGCATAAAAGGAGGATCATAAGTGTTGAACATTAAATAGTTTATTTTATTTTGCTGTATTAGTTTTGCTTTGTTTTTCTCCCTTTTTTCTTTATTTTTTTTTTAAATATCCCTTTTTTCTTTAAAAAAATCTGTTCTATGGACTGGCTTTCTCAGAGGTGAAGTTACTGGGAGAAATTCTGGTGATATAAAAAATAGTAAAATTTTTTGAAAAAGAAATAAGGTGATTCAGGTACAGGATGGAGTTAGAGGAAAGGCGAAGTTGTTCCACTGAAGAATGTTAACTTTGACATGCAGACTTCAGGTAGAGCTGTCCAGTAATCACCTAACAATGAGAGACTAATTTTAGAAGAGAGACTGAGGTTGGCTTGGGGAGTTAGCTGCAGAGAGGTGATCGCTGAACTCATGGGATTAGATAAGGTCACAAAAAGAATCAACAGAAGAAAGTTCCTACCTTCTTTCTATTCCATCACATTGCCAGATAGTCTTTTGGGGAAAAGATAAATCTAACCAGGATCAGACACACTGGGAAGACTTTCTTTAAGTATTTGGGGGATTGTCAAATATATAATAGAAGCTGGACTCTTCTACTGAGTTCTAAAAAAGAGAACCAGGCATTAAATGATGATAATAATAGTATTTCTATTGCTCATTAAAATTTACATAGCATAACATATATTACCTCTTTTTATGACAGTCTTATGGAGTAGGTGCTATTCTTATCCCTGTTTTACAGATGAGAAAACTGAGGCACAGAGGTTAATGCAGAAGCCTAACAACTAAAGCTGGACAAAATCAAGAGATGTTGGTTTGGAAGATAGTAGTAACTTCCTGGTGAACTTGAAGCAAAAGTGAACTGGCCCCTTAAGGAGAGGAGGGACGTTATAGAAGGGATTCTTATTCAGATATGAGTTGGACCAGATGTCCTCTCATAATGTGTCCAGCTCTGAGATTCTGTGAGGAAGAGGGAGTAAACAGTCAAAAGCTATGAAGACACCAAGTGACTTGCCCAAGGTTACAAAGAGTGGATGGCACAGCTAGGG
Organism: Bettongia penicillata ogilbyi; assembly: GCA_023548195.1. Taxonomy (NCBI): domain Eukaryota; kingdom Metazoa; phylum Chordata; class Mammalia; order Diprotodontia; family Potoroidae; genus Bettongia; species Bettongia penicillata. Next base: position 674,675 of record JAJHZJ010000149.1, read on the forward strand.
CCCAAACAGGGTCTTTTGACTCTAGGCTTTCCACCATACTCTTTCCAGGCTATCCTGGTTATCTTATCAGAATGCATGACCCATAACATAGTACACATTCCTAAAGATCTCACACTATCAGAGACAGTCTAATAGAAAGAAATCTGGACCAGCTTCAGGATATCTATGAGTGCTCAGCACAGTATTTGGCATATAACGAGCTCTTATTAAATGCTTGTTTCCTGCTAAGTGACTAAAGACATGGGTTTTAGTCTCAGTGATGCCCTTAACTATCCAAGTGAGTGTGGGCATGTTGCTTTACCCCTCTGAGTGAGGATTAGATGATTTAAAACATTTTTTCTAGCTTCACTATTTTGTACTTACTTGTCATTCAATCATTTCTTGCCTGAAGACATCTCATACATTATTTATATTTTCATAAATGTCCTGTCTTGTCCTCTCACTCCTCCCCAACTAGATTGTAAGTTTCTGGAAGGCAGTTACCAATATTTCTTGAACAGTGCCTGAAATTTCAACAATATTTTCTTCTACTAAAATTCAATTCTACCGTGGCAGCTTGTTGGAGTCAGAAGTGGGAGTCAGAAGACCTGAGTTCAAATCCTGTGTTTGTTCCTCAGTATGTTTGTGACTTGGGGCTCAGTTAGCTTTTCTGTGTCTCAGTTTCTTCATCTGTAAAATGAACGGGTTGAATGAGGTCATTCTCTAGGTTCCTTCCACAAGATTAAAACCTATACCTAATAACATTAAGTTTTATTAACTATTTTCACTTTTCCATGAATTAGTTTAAGGCCCTGGCCAACAAGATGACTAGCGAGTTAGGAGAGATCATGAGCGCACAGAACAGTCACAAGAAGTAGCAGAGAAAAGGACATATGAAAAAGAAGAAAACATTTCTCTCTTTTATAATTTTGTCTAATGGGTGCCTTGTCCTCACCAATACTCAGTCTAGAGATGCGGATGCAGGCGATCAATCCCAGACTAAAAGCACATACACTCTTAGAACCTGCAAAATAATATTTGCAGCAACTCAGAGTTTTAAGAAACCTAAGACATAAGAGATATCTTGTACCTTTCCTGCATAAGCTTTCATAAATAATTCCTGATTAAATTCTAGAAATTTCCAAGGACCCAACAGAGTAGCCAAACTGAAGCAGCTACATCAAAATTTTAATGAACTCAGTAGGATTTGGGAACTGAAACAGTCTTTGGAAGCTAAATCTTTTATTATTGTTTCTTTCATAAACCTAAAGCCTTGTCTGGTGCTCTAGTGCCAAATATATCCTTTATCTTAATTCCATATTTTGCTTCCCCGAACCTGTGGGAGAGAGTGCACCAGTTTTTGCTCAGTGAAGTTTTCTGATATTTGGTTGACCAAGTCTAGTTTCATTCCTCAGTCCATCTTACAGAAATGTCACCAGAGTAGAGAGGGAGCTATCATATAGTAAAGTCAGGGGTGCTGGGACTAAGGGCATGAGAGTCACAAGGGGAAGGATAAATGACGGAAGCATAAGGAAATCCAAGGCGCTTCTCACCAGGAAGAACTTCCCAGAAATTAGGGAAAGGACGGATAAAGAAAACTACAGAGTTGGAATCCCCACCACATGATGCAGTTTCTTCTCATGACCAATGTCAAAATCAGTCAGTAATCTTTCTAGCAGTTTTCTATAATTCCTTTCATTACAGAAAGGTTCTGTGAATTTTGGTAAACCATGTAAACTGTGTAGGGCAGCTAGGTGGCACAGTGGATAGAGCAATGAGCTTGGAATCTGGAAGACTCATCTTCCCAAATTCAAATCCAGCCTCTGACACTTACCACATAACCCTGTTGTCTTCAGTTCCTCCTCCATAAAATGAGCTAGAGAAGGAAGTAGCAGTCCGTCCTAGTGTCTTTGTCAAGAAGACCCCAAATGGTGTCATGAAGAGTCAGACAACTGAACAATGTAAACTGCCTCCTTCCTCCATCACACCCCTAACTTTAGTATTTTGGAAAACTTTTACTTCCAAAAAAAAAACCCAAACAATGGCACGTTTTACTCCCTGTGGAAAAAGCATACACAAGTGACTATCTAGTGGTTCCTTAAACGGTATCACTTTTGAGTAAGAATATTAACATATCCTATGACAGTAAATACTTCATAAAATAGACTTCATATAAATAGGTTTATATATTTCTGGGCAAGGAACTAAACCTCTCAGCCTTACAAGCAACTCTTACAGATATACATAGAGACACATAGATATAGATAAATGGATAGATACTATTATATATTGTGCTATAATATATACACATACCTATAAATGATGCCGACTTCTACTGAAATAAATACCACAAAACCTAGAATTTTGATTTTTACTAAAGTCACACATAGCCTGTTTTGAGGGCTTAAAAAATATTACACAAAATGTCCATAGTATTATCCATAATTAGTTGAAAAGAGAGAGGCATCATGATATAATAAAGAGCTTCTTGGTCTTTTTTGGGTCATAGGTCCCTCTCTCAAGTTTATGAAACCTATGTACCCCTTTTCACAATTAAAAAATTCATAACTGCAAAAAATGCTGCATTTCAGTTACAGGTTAGTGGAGATAAAGATGCAATTGTCCCCCATCCTGAAAAATACCATGGAGTATAATGGATAAAGCCAATCCAAAAGTCACAGAATCCTGGGTTCAAGTCCCACTGCTGATACATATCAACAGTGTGACCCAGGAACAAGAAACCAAAACTCTCAGTTCTCCAAATAAATTTCTAAGGCAGAACAGGTACAGAGTTAATCCAACTCTACCCAGTATGTCACCTAGATGCCTCAACTTGTTAGTGAGAACTTTTGATACCTTGAGCCCCAATGTCTTTCCTGTCCTACGATCCTGTATCATTAACTGCCCATTAGATATTCCAGATTAGATAATCAACTTAAACTCAACCTGCCCAAAACAGAACTCATCTTCTCCCCCAAACCCAAACATCTTCTGAGTGTCTGTATTTCTGCCAGGGATACCCCTTTTCCTGATCCCCTCTCCCCAGCTACTAATGACTTGCCCCCACAAATTACTGTTACCTATACTATATGAGCATGTTGCCTCACTCAACTAGACGGGATAGGGACTATTTCACTTTGTGTTCCCAGAGTCTAACAGTGTCTAGCTCATTAAAGTAAGTCCGCAATAAAGCTTGATGATTGGCTGAATAAGTCACGAAGACGGGAAAGTATAATATGAGTTCAGAGAATGGCCAGTCATCTATACCAACTATAATATGTTGTGCCATATTATGAAACCCTTTAGGAGTCTCTGTCCCTGTTTCATTCCATAAGCCAGTAGTTCTCCAGGTATGGTCCAGGGATTCTGCAAGATCAAACTCTTTTCATAATAATACTAAGGTGCTAAATTTTCTAATATGGTAAATGTTAAACAAACTCTTTGGAAGGGGAAAGCCTTCAATACTTTTTAAGAATGTGCTGGGATCTTAGGACCCAAAAGTTTGAGAACCACTGTTGAAGGTAATTAGGAGCTATTGAGGGTTTTTGAGTAAGAATTAAACAGGAGCAAGAGCTAAAATAACTCAGCACTTAGTAAAAGGCAGGGATTTGGCTTCATCTTCAGAGTACTGGGGGGTGGAGGAGGAGGATGGTGGAGAGAAAATCATCAGTCTAGAGCTCCAAGGCACTTTAGAGATCATCTACCGCAACCCACTCATCTTACAGAGGAGGAAGAATTGGGATAGACGATGGATAGGGATGGAAGTATAACAATATCAGGGCTGCCCTTTCTCTGATTCTAGGGTCTCAGAAAGTTGATGCTTCTGTACCCACACACCCACACACACCCACACACCCACACCCTCCTTATCCTGTATTAAAGACCAAAATCTAAGAGAGGGAAGTCATTTGTGGTTTAGACTAATGTGGCTTAGTTTATCTCTCCTTCCCTTTTCCTGGAGCAGGCCTTGACTAGGAGAATAGGGGAGAGGGGAATATCAAGTCATGAGGGGGTCCCAAGTTGTAAAAGTAATGGTGGAAGAAACTGACCATTTTCCAGTTTTGCCTGGGACTATTCCTGATTGCCTTGTGCCACTGATGATGTTGTTCCCCCACAAGCTTTTCGTTAATGAAATTCAAACTATAATGATAATAATAGAATATATTTTTGGCAACACAGGTCTACTAATGAGAAGACAGAATTGTTTTGGGGGCAGGGGTAATGTTTTTTATCATTTTACTGGAATTCAAAGTTAAGTCTTTCATCACAATCAATTTCGATTTTGTAATAAAAATAAAATAATACATAAATGAAAATAATAAGATTTTACATGTTTCACTTTTGAAACATATAAAGAGGCAATGCCAAATAACTGTTATCAATCCGTGAGTATATGATTTTAATTGAGCCTAAAGGCTAATATAGTGTAAAACCAATTTGCTATCTCTGACACACTTCTTCAGCTACTACCATCACACATGAGTTCATGAATTCACCATCAGTAAATAGCTTTCTTTGCTTGGCTAACAAATGAGCTGCTTAGAAACTTATTTTGGTTGCAGCCTCACTTTCGTTTATTTTTGTCAAGAAATCCTGAAGTGATGAGATACTATTTCACATTTTCTAATTTTTCTAACTGTTGTTTTCATGTGAGCTAAGAATATTTGATGAGTGCTTAGTCTGGTAATGTTTATCCATATTGTATTCATTTAGCAAAGACACGGTGTCATTTTGTAGTGAACACAATGTTTTGCCACCTAATTAGATAACAAAATAATTCATACTCCACTATTCCTTAGAAGTGTGACATCTGAAGCCCACCTTTCTTTTCTTGTTTTGACATGATGGATACGCACTTTTTATGTTTCTCTTAGCTATTTTAACTTCAAAGTGTCCCTGCTGTTCCAATCTTTTTATCAGGAATGCGTGGAAGTTCTCTTTCATTAAAGATCTAGTTTTTACCTTGTACCATTATACTCAGTCTTGTTGGATAAGTTATTCTTGACTGTAAGCCCATATTCTCTGCCTTCTGGAATATGTTCCAAGTAATCTGCTCTTCTACAATGATAGCTACTAAAGCAGGTGTGATCCTGACTATAATGTTTTTGGTACTTAAATTCTTTCTGGCTGTTTGCAGGCTTTTTTTTTTTTAACCTGGCAGTTCTAGATTTCAACTATGATATTCTGGGGAGATTACTTCTTTCAGGAGGTTGACCAGTAGATTCTTCCTGTATCTGCTTTGCCCTCTAGTTCTAAGATATCTGGGCAGTTTTCTTTGAAGATTTCTTGAAATGTAAGATCTAGACTCTATTTTCCTTTTTTTTTTTGGTCATGGTTGTTCATTTTTTTCTCCTTGACCCATTTTGCAGGTCAGTTTTTTGTTGAGACAACTTAGACTCCCTGCTATTTTTTCCAGCCTTTTGACTTTGTCTTAATTTCTTGTTGTCCCAAGGCATCATTGGCTTCTGTTTGCTCCATTCTAATTTTGCTCTTCTGACAAGCTGTAAATTTCCTTTCCACTTCTTTCTTCTATAGCTCTAATTTTTTTTCAAATTTTTTCCTCCAACACTCTAATTTATTTATAAAAAACACTTTTAACTCTTCAACTGTTTTGAAGTAATCTTCCTTTCCTGGGTTTGTATCTTTCTGGCTGTCCTCTCATCATAATCGCTCTTTATCATGGATTTTTGTGTGGGTTTTTTCGCTCACTCTTTTAGTCTCATCCCTGATTTTGGACTTTATGTCAGGGCTGAGCTAAGATCTGGGCTGGTCCTGTTGCTACTTACTTGGAGGAGAAAGCGCTGTTACGCCAGGATCTCAGGGGCAGTTTCAGTTCTCCCTCAAATAGTCTGACCCAAAACAAAGTCTGACGCTAACCTCCCTCATCCGAGTTCTACAAGTTCCTGATCCAGGTTTCGATCAGGGCAGCAATGGAATGTTGCTAGATTCAGATCCTATCAGCCAGCTAGGAAGTTTTGCTGATTCAGCATGACAGAACTACAGGCTCTTCTTTGTTCTGCTTTTCCTGCCCTAGTGACTCTTCCTCAGGCTGGGCTGTATGCTGGAAGTGAGACTCTGCTCTGCTCCTGGGGTGTGAACTCAAGTACTCCCTTCTCAGAACACAGTTCAGGGCCTCCTTATTCAGAATGCCATCCCTAAGTAAGAACAGGTCCTCATCTCAGTGGGACCTAGATCAGTGACCAAGAACTGGCTAATGTGGGCACAAAGTTGTTGGCATCTAAGTCGCAGAAATTCAGTATAGGCCTGAGGATGGGCCACAATGGGCTTGGGATCTCCTGGTGTTTGGCATCTTCTTAACTGCTAGAACGCTCTGCACACCAGCTTGTTCCTGCCCAGGCTGAGTCTCCAGTATCAGGACATCTCTGGCTGTCTTCCTATGCAAACATGTGCCAGAGAAAGGATTCACTGTGACTTTTTCTGGATTTCTTCATCAGGATTTGGACCAGCACATTTTCTAGGTCTATTTGAAAGAGTAGCTCTGTAGCTCTAAGCTCTGCTACATGGCTTCCTATTACTCCACCATCTTGGCTCCACCTCCCTACTTATTACTTTAAATGGGTATATTACTCCCTTTCTAATTAAAGCCTTTGAATAGTATTGAAAAATATTTCCAAGTATTAACAATTTTTACCTTGTTGAGATTTCAAGGACAGTAGGCTGTGGTCCTAGTCTCCAGAGTAGTCTAGGGCCTTTTCCACCAGGGAGGAAAAGAATTCTTACAGACATAGCAACTATACAGTTAAGTTGGTGGCTAAAATTTAATTACCTAAGCACTGTTTGGTGAAATCACTAAAAAGAAAAACTTTCCAGCCAAGGAGGCTTTTATCCTTGCCTCAGATGCACTGAGATTCCAAGACCTCCTTATCCTGATATAATGGAAGCTAATTAATAGTATTAGGGTACATAATGGATAGAGCACTGCGTTTAGAATCAGGAAGACTCATCCCCATAAGTTCAAATCTAGCCTCAGACACTTATTGATGTGTGACCCTGGGCAATGTACTTCACCCTGTTTGCCTCAGTTTCCTCATCTATAAAATGAGCTGGAGAAGGAAATGGCAAACTACTTCAGTGTCTTTGTCAAGAAAATCCAAATGGGGTCACAAAGAGTCAGATATGACTAAAAAAATGACTGAATTGATGACTGAATTAGTAGTATTACAAGTTTACTGTACTACACTTCAGCTGTCTTTGAGAAGGGAAATGAAAGGCTGGTAAATGGAATGACTTTAGATGAGTGTGTAAAACCAACCCAGCAGGCTGCTGAAGCCTTCAGGCTGGTCTCAGTGGTTGCCAGAGCTGGGTCTCCTGGCTTCATCAAAAAAGAATTTGCAGCAAGTTGTAAAGAAAAAATGTCTTTCAGATCAAGGATTCTCAAGCAAACAAAAAGAAAGGCAAAAAACTAACAATGAAAAAGGTCTGGTTATAAGTTAACTAGAAACTAGAGGTAAGTCCAGCGTGGCAGGAGCGGCCCTTTGCTGAATATCTTTTAGAGGACGGTACAAACAAAAACTGTGGATGATTGGAAGAAACAATGGCATTTACCATTTCCCTTACCCTACACAGGCTATCAGTTATGCTGATAATGAGAAAATGTCGTTGTGCTTGAAAAGTAACAAGCTCTGTCTGGTCTGGGATGTGGGTAGCTTTGAGGGCTGCGCCACTAGCAAAAACATGGTGCATTCCTGTTGCTAGAGCCCTAGTTTTTCAACTTAGGAAATGTCAGGAGAATACTCAAGAAAGCCGACAGTGGAAATAGAGCAGGACAGAGGCAAGGGCCAGTTTCTGAGGGGCTTGTCCTTGAAACTCCCCCTTCCAGCCTCATTTGAAGGTGCACGCTCACCAGCAGGTTGGCCCTGAGTCAGACAATGCCTCCACATGTTCCCGTTTCTTCACAAACGCTCCTCTGATCTGTTGCGCCTTTGTTGTACTTGTTTCTAACTTCACCTCCTAGACTGGCTTCCCCATTCACCTCCACCTTTCTTACAAGGAATCATTCCACCTTCAAACAGTCCAATCTGATCACTACTGCCATTCTTCCAGTAACTCACACTGCTCAAAACCATGCATTAGAAAAGTCCCCTTCGGCCCTTCCTGCTGCTACCTGTTATCCCATACCAGCTTATCTCCCTGACCATTCTGCTCACCATGATTCCTCACACACCTTGTCCAGGCTGTGATGAATAGCACTTTCGTAGCATTTTACCTGCTGCTTGAAAATTCTTTCCCACTTTAGTCCCATCTGTGTGTGTGTGTCTGTGTCTGTGTGTTTAAGATCCTTTAAGCTGGCGGCAAAGATTCAGGACCTTGAATGGGAGCCAAGCGTCTGCCCCTAAAGAGCAAACGAGCTACATTTAGAAGAGCCCCTGGAGCAGGTTCAGAAAAATCCTAAGAGAGTTTCTTGCTAAGAAAATGAGCAGAGGACCTAACTGGTAACAGGAGGGACTCCTGAGGAGCTGTCAGCCTCTTAGGGAAAACCGGAACCACAACATGGTGAGTGAGTATATTAGTCAACAGTGCCAGGGAAGAACTGAAACAAAGCGTCTGAGCACCTTCGGGCCTCTTGTTCTGCTTCTGTGTTACTGTCCTGTGGAGGTTCTGAGTCTTTACTGTGACACTGCGATTCATGCACTAGACCTAGCGCTGAGATGGCCCTTAGCAGCCAGCTGCTGCAACCCCTCATTTTATAGATGATAAAGCTGAGCCCTGGAGAGATTAAATGACCTGCTAATGTCACACCAACAGTGAGCATCAAGGCAGGATCAGGACACAGAGGAGCTAACTCGAGGCCATGCTTGTGGCTGCTGCACTTTACTTCTGTTGTTGCTCAGTCACTCGGTTATGTCCAACTCTTCACGACCCATGTTGGGGTTTTCTAGGCAGAGATACTGGAGTGGTTGGCTGTTTCCTCCTCCAGCTCATTTTACAGATGAGGAAAGTGAATCAAACAGGGTTAAGTGACTTGCCCAGGGTCACACATCTAGTATCTGAGGCCATATTTGAACTCAGGTCCTTCTGACTCCACGTCCTGCACTCTAGCCACTGAGTCACCTAGCTCAATACAATACTTACAAGGCATCAAGAGCAAAAATTTCTAGAACTGAAAGTGAGCATTTGTAAGCAGTGGCCAAATGAATTTCATCTTGCCAGAATCCAATGAGATAACACAGAAAGCACTTTGGAAATCTTGCCAGGATTGTACTCAAAGTCCATGGTAGAAGCTGACAGAAAATGCATCCCACTGGCCTTGGAGGGTTCTTGGCCATTTCTGCTTCATAATGAAACATCAAAGATAAATGTGAGAGAGGTGTTATTATTCCCATTTTACAAATGAGGAAACTGAGAGAGGAAAAGAAACTTACCCCAGGAGTTATACAGCTAGTCACTGTCTGAGGCAGGATTCAAACTCAGGTCTTGATTCCAGAGTCTGGACATTGTCATTGCCAGGAGGTTGGCCACTTGGTGATGGATTCTTTCATCTTGGCAGTGCATTAAATAAAGAAAAAAATAAAATGGTCCTCAGTCCCATAGGGCCTCATTCTGATTCTGCAGTGAGTAGAAAAGGGTATAGAGGCTACTAAGAATTACATTTTTTTGTGCCATCTATAACTTAACCACTGTTAAAACAGTAGTAGATGGAGTGGTGAACTTAGAGTAAGGAAGACCTGGGCTCTCATCTCACTTCTGACACATACCAAACCACTGAACTTCTCAGCCTCAGTTTCCAGAAAATAAGAAAACTGCCCACCACATTGGTAAGGTTCAAATGAGATCATATATGTAAAGTACTTTAAAGCACACATCAGCCAGTATTAGTATTATTACTCTAAATGTGAGATCCTTGCTCAGTAATCACCAAGTCCACCAAATATTAGACAAATTGAATCACATCAATATATGTGTTCTCATTTAAAATGAAACAAGGAGATATAAGGAATTTGTAGCTAAATGGAAGGATAGTTCACAGATTCTCCACAGAGAAGTAAATAAAGGAATTGGTTTCATTCTGTGGCTGAAGGCAAGATGAAATATTTCACAGGGTATTTGGTCATCTTCCTTTGCAGTATGAAAGATAGGCCCAAGTGAAAATTCAAACCAAAAACAATGGGGGTCTAGATACTAATATCCATTGCAGAGAATGAGAAGGTAGAGAAAATTCTACAAAGCGTTCAATAATACCTTCCAAATTAAATCAGCATATATGATGATGGTCAATGATTTTGATACATGGATAAGAGAGCAAAAAATCTGATGGAAAAGATGACTCTGGATAAAGAAAAAGAAGAGGCCTGTGGCTTATAGACGAGAGAGAAACTTCAACTTCCTGAATCCTTTCTTTTCAGTCTTCAAAGATGACAAGCACTGAATCACATCACAAAAAAAAATGAAGTTAATTCTAATTTATCAATGATGTAAGAAAAGGACAGGTTACTGATGTGGGAGGCATTTCTAAATCCGCTGCCTCCGTACAACCAGACCACCAACTTGTTAGAGCAAAGCTCAAAAAAGAGAACAACAAATTAAAAGATAACCCATGCACTCAGAAGAGTGCTAATCTGACCTACTTAAACAAGTTATTGTTGGCAAGAAGGAGGAAGGAGATGAAGGAAAAGATATCGCCTAATATAAAGATATCAAAATAAGTCACCTTGACCCATGAACATTAGTTCTCCTTGCCAGGTATAGAAATATAGCAGTCATAAGGGAGGGTGCTGGAAGATTGCAAGTAGTATTGCCTCATAAAATGATGACAAGTGGTTTAGGAAAACAAGCCTACAGCAAGCTCGATGTGCCATCCAACCAAACCAAATCACTTGATCACTGTCATGTCAATCCACTTTCTTGGGCCTCAGTTTATTTATCTGTAAAATTAGACTGAACTATGTAACCTCTAAAGGCCCTTTCCAGCTCTAAATGTATGATCCCAAGAAATTTAAGAATGAAACTAAGAAGAATACAAGGAAAAAATGAAAAGAAATGTCAAGATTTCTATAACAATCTTCTCCATCAATGAAAGTGGAACTTCCAGATTTGGTCTCTTAATATCATAAATTCAATGAGTTATATGAAGAAGTAGAAATGGTACTAATGAAATAAAAAGTGGGATCCCCTAGATCAGACCCAGTGTACCCAGTGACTAAATCCTGAGGGCACTGAAGGGTTGATTCTATGGAGGGGAAAGTACCCTTTGCTATTCCAGTACATATATTGTGGTTAGAGCCTGCAGATGGACAAAGAATGGGTTCCAGAATTGAATAGGAGGCATCAATTAAGTTGGATTGCATTATGGAAACTGCACAGAGCTTTTGGTGACTCTAAGTTTCTCCCTGAAGCCAAGTCCCATCTTTCCAATGCTCGCTGATTGATCAGTTGAATACTTTTCCAGCAACAGGGCTTTGAACCTCATAATACTGCAGTCTCTAAGGAATCAAAATTGGGAATCACTCAAAAAGAACTGGAGATTCACACAGTAAGCAACCCATTACCAATAACTAAACTGTAAGGACAAAAGATATTAAAAGAAACAGATAACAAGGAAAAGGAGATGGGCCAGTCATATAAGCAAGAAAGAGAGGTAACAGACAGTTCACCTGCTCCACAGGTAATAATGTCAAGAGATCCAGAGGAAGGCACCAGCACATGGGGTAGATACCCTATAGAATGGCTGAGGGGAGAACAAAGAGTCCCAGAGGAGAATGGATGAGTTTGTATCATCATGACTGATGAGAGTACCCAAATCAGTGAAATGAGAAATTCATCAAAATATTTGTGCTAAAAAAAAACTTAAGTGTTCTTCATCCACCCCTTCATACTGCTCCTAAGATTACCCTGCCTAGTACAAGGCTTACATTTGTTTTGAAGAAAAAAGTTGGAAGGGTGAATGGAAAAGAGGAAAATTAATTACATAAGTAGTTGTGTCTATGTAGACCTGCTATGAGCATCACATATGAGTCTTATGGAGCTAATTCTATATGTAAGTTTTAAGTAAGAGTCACTCTAAAGAAAACCAATTAATCAATAAACATTTATTAAGCACCCACTATGTGCCAGGCACTGTGCTAAGGCTCTCTCTTAACTACCAGGGCATGCCCCTTTTCTAATTATGTTCAAATATGCCCTATTAAAAACATGGCAAAAATACACAGTAAGCTAGTATGTCATGTGGGGTGGTACAGTAGCCTATTGTTACCAAGTTCTGTAGCTACATAGTTTAAATTCAATGGTAGTGAAATCACACTCTCCTTTCATGTGAAACTCAAGTAAGTATATTTTGGGGGATAAGAATTGAGCAATAATAATGAACTAGATGCTAGAGTGATACCTATAATTAGATCATCTCAAAGTACTTTAACTTCATTAAATTGTTTGGTCATTTTTCAATCATGTATGACTCTCTAACCCCTTTTGTTTGGGGGGGGGCATGGTTTCTTGACAGATATACTGGAGTGATTTGCCATTTCCATCTCCAAGTCATTTTACAGACGAGGAGCTGAGGCAAGCAGGATCACATACGCCAGTAGGTGTCTGAGGCCAGATTTGATCTCAGGAAGATGAGTGTTCCTGACTCCAGCCCTGGTGCTCTATCCACTGTGCTTCCCAGCTGCCCACCTTGCCCTCATATAACCATTGATTCACAGTCCTGCTATTAAGTCTGATGTTCACAAGACTCAACAAGTTAATCTTTCTCCATACCCTAGCCCCCAACTCTGCTTAAAGAGACAAATTTTCCCTTCATTTTTAAAGTCTACGTGCAAAAAATGTTGGTATTATAAATATCTAGTTATGTTCTTGTTATTTTTCCATTATGAGGCAACATTTGAAAAAGAATATTGTTAGGTAGGCATTCTTGGCAGTTAATCTTATCTTTAAAAGAAATTATCTGCCATCTTTATACTTCAACAAGATTTTGACTGATTGTATAGTTGTCAAGGATTTATAGAGCAATGGAATTTTTCAACCCTTCCCTTGACCCACTTTTCTAAACCACTTTCTATTGATCTGTGTATGCTGCATCTCACTCCTTAGTCATACTTCCCATCAGGTCTTTCCTCCAAACTTTACCTCCCTAAACTTAGCTCCATTTTTTGCATTCTCATGTCTGTTACAATGTTTTATACATTTTTCCAAATTGATGACATTGAAAGCCAGTGCCACAGGCGCTCTAAGGGGTTCATTTCATTAAGATACTATACAGCCTTGGATGGTCTAAGGTCCCACTTTAGCTCCCTGGGGACAATTAATAACCAGTGAACGATGGAGAGGAAGGACTCCAAACATGAGTCTCAGAAATGCAGCTGATGTGAATTAGTCACTAACCTGTGCATACCCTTTGACCCAGGGATCTAAGGAGTTTCAAGGAGGTAAATGAAAGGAATATCCTATATTTAAAACAATGACAGGGGTTCCCAAAAGTCTTTGTGCCATTTTATAAGACACCCTACATTTATAGTAATCTCCTTATTGTAATCCCCCCCTTGCCAAAAAAGGAAACCAAATTGGCACTTGTTTATTGGGGAACTGCTGATTAAATTGAGATATATGAACATAATGGAATATTACATCATAAGAAACAATGGATACATGTGTAAGGACTTTGGAGAACCGTGAGAAGAGTTTCATGAAGGGATGCAGAATGAATAAAGCAGAACCAAAAGAACAAAAGACAGAATGACTGCAATAATATAAACAACACTAAAGAGCAATCAAACTTTGATAAATTATATTAAATAGTCTTGGCCCCAGACAACTGACCTTTTCCTCAGTAGAGAGGCAGAGGACTATGGAAGTGGAATGTGTGGCATGCTCTATCAGATGGTTCTTTGTTACAAGGGAAGGTTCAATGGTAGGGGGTGGTGGAAGGATTGTGGGAAGGGAAATAAGCATCTATGTGGTACCTACTATGTGCCATGCAGCGTGTGAAATGCTTTTACAAATGTTACCTAATTTGATCCTCACAACAACCCTGTTTAAGACAGGTGTTGTTAGCCCCATTTTACACCTGAGGAAACTGAGGCGAACAGTTGAAGTGACTTGCCCTGGCTCATGCAGTAGTGTGTCTGAGGCCAGATTTGAATTCAGGACATTCTGCCTGCAGGCCTCAGTCTATCTACTGTGCCACCAGCTACCTGAAATAAATAAATACGTTGCCAGTGGAGCTATGAACTGGTCCAACCATTCTGGAAAACAATTTGGAATTATACTTAAAAAAAAAAGTCAGTACTATCTGTACATACTCTTTTTATTCTAGGATATCTATACAAAGCATAAACCCTAAGAGTTCAAAGATGGTGACAAAGCTCTAATATATACATAAAAATTTATAACAACTTTTTGTGGTAACAAAGAACAGGAAGAAAATTGGCTGCCTGTCATCTTGGGAGTTCACCAATTGTGGTACATGAATAGAATGGGTATTTGTTGCACTGTATGATATTGTATATGAAAAGTTCCGACACTTAGGGAGACTTATGAATGAAGGCAACGTGAAGCAAGCAGAACGAGGGCAACAACATACATGCTAACCACGACAACGGAAAGGAAAACAGGACTAACAGACTTCGGAAATCTGATCACTACAGTGTCCCCTCACGCCTTCAGAAGACTTGGCCGAGAGAAAGGTGGTCAATTACAGGTGTAGAATGGGCGTTTATTTTGCAGACACAGCCACTGTGTTATTTGGCTTGATTGTTATTGTAAGAAATTACTGAAAAAGAAAAAAGTCAACAATAACAAGTAAAATAATAAAATATTTGGGAAAAAAGCCAGAAATGCAGCTGACTCTGAGGGAATACTGTAAGAAATAAGATCAGCTGTCTGCTGGAACTAAATACAGGGCTCGGTTGGACAGAGGAAGTAAATCTTTGCAGACTCTCAGAAATCCAGTGTGAGACCTCGGTGAATAAAGCCCTGAATTCTTTGCCTCTGAGACCTGAGTACTGCCTGATTTGAGCCTAGTTATTTTCCAACACATATTTCCCAAAGAGGTAACAAATAAATACCTGAATCTATTCACCTGGAAAGTCACAGATTCAAAGCAAATCAGGGTAGAGGAAGGTGTTACTCTCTTTCTCTAATAAATAACCTGTGACCCAGCAGTATAAGAAAGAAGAAAATTCCTTCAATTTATCTCATTCTAAAATGTCACATCCATCATGCTTTTTGTCATGGATTTATGAAAGAGGGTCTGCTTTGCAATGAACAACGGTTCAAATGGCATCAAAATCTCATTAGAACCCATGACTAAATCATTCATAACAGGACCCCTGTTTTATTCTCCAGATCAGTCATCTCCTTGTATCCTCTTTTAATTGCTGTAACCTATCTCGGCAGCTGCTGATCTGCAGGAACTTTGTGGCTCCAATTTCCATGAGAGATACTGGACTTACTCAAAGTCTAGTTCTTGCATGAGATACCATTTTGTCATGTTATAGTCACTCAAATAGGTGCCATTTAAGACCACCAAAAGCCTAAAATACCAGACAAACCTAAGGCCTCAGCATCATCTTCACAATTCCTTGGCATCCATGCTTTACGGGCTTTTTTCAGCAAAAGTAAATATTTCATATGATTCTATAGATTTCCAACAAATTTGACCAGAAGAATGTTATGAGCATTATGAGACACCGCGCACATGCACATACACACATACACACACACACACACACACACACAGCTTTTGAGACAAAGCTCACACAAAAATATGATATCATAGCCCTCTTGTGTTCATTTTGAATACTAACTTCTGTTCAGAATTTTTTTTTTTTCCTGGCATGAAAACCAGCAGGCAGAGGAAAAAAAAAAACATTTGGGTCTCACTGCAATCAGTTCAGCAAACTGCATACTTGCAGTCACTTTCTTTTACAATTCTGGGCCATAGTACCATTATAAAAGAACTCCCTATGTTCCACAGGTTGGTATGGTAGGTTTAGTTTCAAGGAATCCTAAGGAAAGGAGAATACCAACAAGACACATAAAACCCTACTTTGCTCAGTAGATCTAGCACACAGACACTAGACCAGAACTTGAAAGGCAAGCATATCCATGGTGAGGGGACCCGGAAAAAGTGTGCCTATCAAATGTCTAGGTAATGATAAAATCCTGTGGGCCTCGTTCAGACAGAAAAACGCACATCCAAACCAAAGGATATCACACGGTGAAATAAGAAGAATGGACTTTGGTTCAGGCCACAACTCTGCATTATGCTCCCTACAGAACACCATTTGAGTTGCTTAAATTCCTCACGCTTTAGTTTCCTTATGTGTAATGGGGTTACGCTGAATGACCTCTGAAGCCTCCTCCAGTTCTAGGCTCATAGGGGCCTAAAACTGTTACTTCATTTTGGACACTGGTTCATATTTCCTGAGTCAGTCCCATTAGTAGTTAAGATAACTTCTGGGCAATCTCAGGGAATTAACATTATATTATAATGCGGGAAAATTGCTGAATTATTTTTTCGATTGCCCCTGGGATAAAATACAACCTTCTCTGGCATTTAAAGTCCTTTGCAATTTGGCTCCATCCTATCTTTCTAGGCTGATTTCATATCACCTCCCCTCGGTCACTCTTCACTTCAGCCAAATTCCCTTCTTTGTTCTTCTTCATATGTAACCTTCTGTCTCCTTCCTCTTTGCCTTTGCAAGACTTCCCCACTTTCCCTTCTAGGAGTCCCTAGCTCCCTTCAAAGCTCAACTCAAGTGCCATATTTTACATGAGGCCTTTTCTGATTGCTCCTACACACAGTTGCTAGTGCTCCCCAGTTCCACAAAATTACTTTATGGGCTGTGTGGGTTGTATAAAGTTAAGAGCTATTCAAAATGTCCTGGGCTACCCTAGTAGGTAGTGGGGTGCTCTCTCACTGGAGGCCTTCTTGGAAAGACTGGATGGCACTAAGGAGGAATGTTTTAGTGGAGATTCTCATTCAAATGTAATGGCACTTGGAGAGTCCTTCCACATCTAAAATTCTTTTGTTTAAAGACATATGTGGAAGACTACATTTTGGTGAAATCTGATAGGTGAAGAATATGAGATTTACTTTTTTCTTAGGAAATACCTAAAATTAAATGCATTTTCAAAGTTTAAAAGGTTCTATTGGGATATGCAGTTACCTCTTGTGGATAAATTATCAGAGACACTTCCCTGTGCAGGTCAGATAACTTTCTCCCTTTGTGTAGAAGCCAGGTATTGGCTTACCAACCCATTGTCTTCTGGCTGCTATTACTCATTATTTTACCCAGCTTCCTCCCCTCTGGGGAGTGAATACCATTTCACAGCTTCTACTCTTTACTTCAATCCTAAAGCAGGCAAGCAAACCCTTTGAGGTTCCCTAAGGGTATTTACAATTGGTGACTACAGAGAAACAGACAGCAGTTAAAAACAGAGGAAATAGTTTCGAGAACTCTTAATTTGTGTATTTCATGTTTCTTATGAGCTACTGCAATCCTGCTTTGCTCACAGATCACATCTTGGATGCGGCCATGCCACGATGGACTATCCTGTGCCAATGACTCCCATGTCTCCCAACTGATACTAAAGTTTTTCAGAGAGACCTTGAGTGTCCTTGTATCACCTCTTCTGAAGCACCTGCCTTGTAAGAGTTCTCTGTTAAACAGTCTTTTAGGCAAACAGGTTTGGCATTCCAACATATGGCCTATCAGTCATGTGGAAGCCTTCCTTTGAGTATCTTTATAAAGGGGGAAACCACTAGGCAGCCTCTTCTGCTTCTGGATGGTGGCAGAGATAATCACATCTTGGATCCTATCACCCACAACTGCTGCTTCCTTGATTGTGACCTCTTCTGTTCCTCTCTCAGATTAGAACTTCCTTTTTTTCCATCTCTCCTAGTGCCTCAGTCCAACTCAATCCATTTTTCCTCCTCACTGTGACCTCCAGTCCCACCTCACCCCTCTGTTCTCTCAGTCCATCACTCTTGTTCTGGCTTCTCCTTTATTCCATTTTGTTCCTAGAGTTGACCAGTTCAAGTACATACTATCCTCTAATCTGGAATCTCTTGTTCCCTTGTCCTACTTACATTCACACCTCGCTGAACCCCAATTTTGTGTTACCCCCATGTTCAGCCTTCTATGTTCCTTGCAAACTGATGAAGATTCTAGGACAAAGTGATGGAACCTAGCCACCTAGGTCCATTATAATTCATGTTCTTATTCTACATTGGGCATCTGACTACAAAGCAATACTCTTATTTTTCCTTGACTGACCTTCAGCCTAGTTTCATTCAGTTTTTGAGTTCTTGTAGTCTGGTTTCTGATCCTACTCTTCCTCTCACCCCTACCCTGGGCAGAAAGCCTCTCTGGCCACAGTAACTAGCCATCTCTTAACTGCTTTTCCCCAGTCTTTATCTTCTTAAATGCCTTTGCTCAGTCCTCATTTAGATCCTGTAGACCACCCTGACCTCATGGATGTGCTCTTCCCATAGCTCCTGAGACCTTTCCTCCTTTCTGTCATATTGCTCCTTCTCAGAATCCTTTGCTGGCTCCTCATCCATCTCCTCCTCTGGGGGGCAGGGGGGCCCGCTTTACTTTATACATACTCTCATCGTGATCTTATCTATTTCCATGGGTTTAACCGTCATCTAAATGCTGATGCCTCTCCGATCTCTACACTGAATGAAGCACAGGGGCTTCAAGTCTCATACCACCAACTATCTAACTGACATTTCTATCCAGATGGCCTGTAGGAATCTCAAGCCCAACACTTTCAAAATTGTTGGGACCTAAGAGCTAAGGAAACATTTCTGCGTCTATCTCCTAATAGACAGACTAGCAGAAGCCTTTACCTGCAATGAGAAAAAAACTGAAACTCTAAGAAGCAATAGGAGTTATAGTCAAAGCCAGGCTGTTTATATTTTATGAGAATTTTCAATTGATTCAGTTAGATCAGAAAGAATATGGCCTATAAAGGTATAACAAACAACATCTAAGTTCCTCAAAAGAAGAAACCATTTCTTTTATTTGGTTGTTAATGTGCAATGTACCTTCTTTTTGATGTAGTATCTTAGAGTCTGACTTGGAGGTTCCATAGTGTGAGCATGTGGAAAATACACTCAAAGGATCAAATGGACAGAAGATAAACTTACTTCTATTCTCCATGGGTGGGATCCATGGGTGGATGCTCAGCTCTCTGAACCAGAATGCATTCCTACTGCATTGTGACTGAAAAAAAATCCATCACTTGGTGGCCAACCCTGTGGTGATGGGCTCTCACAAACATAACCACGCCAGTCCTCAGACGACAAGACTTTTGGTCCACCTCTTGGTCTCTACTAGAAATAGTACCTGTGAGAAAAGTAGAGATTTAGCAATTTGGAGTTTTGGGAGGGAGAAAAAGAAAGAAGGAGAGAGAGAAAGAGAGACAGAGAGAGAGAAAGAAACTGAGAGATTATTGGGGTAATTTGACTATTTTCAGGTAACCATAATGCCAATTATATTTAGCTTCATACTATTCATATACAGCTTTAAAGTTTGCAAAGAGCATTACATATATTCCTTCACTGGACAACCCTATGAAGCAAGTGCTATCGTTATTCCCAGATTACAGATAAAGGAACTGAGGCTAGGCAGATAAAATTACTTATCTGAGGTCAAACAGATCATAAGTGCCCAAGATAGTGTTGAATTTGGATCTTCCTGATTCTAGGTCTAATGCTGTGTCTATTCCCATATACGGGTGTGTGTGTGCGTGTGTATACATATATATACATATATGTATATGTGTATATATAGTATATATATGTGTGTGTATATATACATGTATATGTATGTGTGTGTGTGTGTATGTACATATATGGATAGAGAATAGATTGCCAGGCCTGGAGTCAGGAAGACTTGAGTTCAAAGCTGGCCTCAGATACTCACTAGCTCTGCAACTCTGGACAAGTCACTTAACTGTTTGCCTCAGTTTCCTCAACTGTAAAATGAGCTAGAGAAGGAAATGGCAAAACCCCAAATGGGATCACAGAGTGGGTGTTCATTCTTCACTGCCAAAGAAGGCCATGCCATCACAGAAATGATGACATGAGTTGCACTTGACTTTGTTTTGAGTTGGAGAGGGCTGTGCAGGTCACCAGCCTCACTTCTCCTCCACAGCCATCTGAATCCAGTGACCAGATACTCATTGGGATGACTGAAGATGACCCAGGATGAGGCAACTGGAGTTAAATGACTTGCCCAAGGCCACACAGCTAGTGAGTATCAAGTGTCTTGAGGTGAGATTTGAACTCAGGTCCTCCTGACTCCTGCATTGGTGCTCTATCCACTGGATGCAACTGAAATAACTATACAACAAATAGATACATGTATTTCATGTCTACGGGTATATATGAGTTGTATATAGGTGTGTGAGGATGTGCACATGTTTATGAATATGTATATGCACCTACATATATATGCATATCTGTGTATCCACACATTACATGTGTGTATATATGCACTTTGTGTGTGTACATATACACACACAATCTCCTAATCTTGAATCCCACCTGCCCGCCTCTGGAAGGACAACAAGGGGTGAGAAGATGTCATTATTCATTGAGGGAAAGGAAAATGGGTTTAAATAGCAGCAGGAGGTCTTACGTAGATGGTTATGGTGGCTCCTTCTCAGAGAACAGGAAAGCTAAGTAACATGCAGTCAGTCTGGTCTAACAGATAGGGGTCTATATCTGAGGGCAGGAGAAATTGAGGACATGGTATGTGTATCGTCCAAATACACACACACAACACTGATTACAAATTTTAATGAACAACTGGCTACCAATGTAAAAGTATCTATGTGGGTCCAATCAGAATACTGACTTAGAGCAATAATCAAATTTAGAATAAAATGAGAAGACATGATATGCCTACTTTCCAGCCTCTATGAAAATTTCCTGACATTGATCCAACATACACACAGGGCATCCCTGATGAAGCTATAAGAAAGGTCAATCAAGCTTTCACAAAAGGTATTATATGATCACACAACTGATAAAAATGCAGAGAATTTGATTCCATTGTACTTACTCTTTGTTGATTTTTAAAGCATGTGACTCTGTAGAACAAAACGTTACTCTTCTCCACAAAGTTTCCCCTGTGCAGATGTCAAAATTATACAAGATTCATCAAACAGAGATTATTGTTCAGTGGACCTTTAATTACTGATATCCTGTGATGCATAAAATAGAAATGGATGTAACTTGGCTAAAGGTGCTTGCTACTAGGCTGGAGGATGTCCAATTGGGGGTTCCCTTTAGAAGGTGAGGTCCTTTAGACATTCCTATTTGCAGGTGACACTGTCCTGACTACATCAAGGGCAACAACTCTGCAAAGCCTCCTAAGTGTGATCCATATTCATTTAGAAGAGTTCAGTCTAATTATTCATGCATGAAAAATCAAATTAGGAATATCTATTCTAAGGCCCAACAGAAACCAAAATATTTATATAGAGGCTCATTTTAGTCATTGACATAAAGAGAATGGAATGTTCCTGAAATGGCAGAAATGATGAAAGTGATGACGAGAACTTACAGGAACTGACAGAGAGTGCCCGGGACCAGGGCACAATGTACACAATGACTTACAGCCATGTGAATGAAAACAAAGATAATTCAAAACTGAACGGTGTGAAATAATGAACAAACCTGATCCCAAAGAAGAGAGATCACAGCATCCCTGATTCAGAACTGGAAGGGACCTTCGAGGTCATATAGTCTCACTCTCTTATCTTGTAAATAAGGAAAACGGGAAACGGGGAGGTCACGTGAGGTTGCTAATGTGGCAGAGCCAGGTCACTCTGATTCCAGACTCACCCTGCTTTTATTGGTAAATTTCTTCCCAGTGAGCAGAAGCAGTAAGCATGGGTATGGAATACTGAACGTATTGTTCACGCTAGTGAATTTTTACATAATTGTTTTCCCCTTTAAAAAAAACTTGGATGGATCTCTTGAAGGGGGAGAGAAGAGAGGTATGTTGGGAAATGTAGGTGTTACCAATACTTTTTTTAAAAGGATGTCTGCTGTAGACAGCACGTGCCTGTAGGTACAACGAAGACTGTTGATTCTTTAGTCTACTTTGGACAGGACCTCTGCATAGACAATAAGCTAGGGTGAGAATGAGAACAGAGGTGAGTGGACGTGCTGAATGCCTTTGAAAAATTTCACAGAGCTCCGATCCTTCTGACATCATTATTCTTCAGGTGACTCTGCAGAGCTGCCAAAAAACAATCTTCAAACAATTCAGATTGCAAGATTCTCGAAAGATAATGGAGAGATGCAGGTGGACGTAAGTAGGCTGCAACATATAACCAATACAGAATGGTGGAGAGAGGTGTGACAAACAAGAGACACAAGACCAAAAAAGGAGTTGAAACCAATCAAGTAGTCCCTCCCCTTAAGGAGCTTATAGCCAGGTCTTGATCCAGTGAAGCGGATCAATATAAGTTTACACTATTCAAAGTTATAATTATGTAAAATGTGACAATTGGTCCAGTCTAATGGGAAAAAAGCTGTGCAGACCTGTCAGTATTACACTAAACAATATATGGTGAGTGAAACAACAGGGCAAAGATGACTTGATTAGTTTTCAATGGAAGGGAGGAGGGAAGAGTCCACAAAGAGGCAGTGGGGAAGTAATGGCAAAGATGAAGATGAGAATGAAAGGGCAGGGTGAAGATAAGGAGGGGACAAACGGTCCCAGGAAGGGCAGAACTCACTGGTTTGGCTTCTCCCAGGCAGAGCTGATGAGACAAATAGTACAAGTATTAACTCCATTTTACTAATAAAGAAACAGACATTTAGGCTGTTAAGCCACTTGCCCAAAGCTATACCACCCTGTGTCATGCTGAATCAAGGATTAAAAACAAAAACTGAAAAACAACTCATGGCTGACTTTGGAGGTCATACCTGAGGAATCAAGTCCTAGATTTCCTTGGTCTGTTTCAGAATCTGTCAATATACAGATTTGTTCTTAGATCACACTTGGAAGCAAATTTCTAGTCAGTTTAACCCATGAAAAAAAATTCATCTATTACAGGATTCAATTTAACTTTAAGTTCTAACTGCATTGCCCAAAAGGGTAAAGCAGGAACCAGAAAGGCATATGATTTCCCCAATTCTTTCGCCCTCCTAGGTTATAGAATATAGTCCAGATCAGCTTCCACATGTGTCAATGGGGAAACTGAAAACCAAAAACTAACTTGACTGAAGTTGTATGGCTAATGTGGCACAGTGGAAAATGCTATGCTTGAAGTTAGATGTTACACAGTTTAATTACTATTTATTAGCTCTGTGACAATGGGCAAGTCACTTAACCTACCAGCCCTAGTCTCTATCTGTAATATAAGGATCATACTAGAATACCTACATCAATGGATTGTTGAGATTCAAATATCAATATATGTAGAGCATTATATACGTGCATATATATACACACATACATATATAGATATATAATTATATACATAGATACAATTTATATGACATAATATATTTATGTTACAAATAACAGTATGAAAGTTGTAAGCCTTAAAGTGCTGTATCAAGGCAACTGTTATGGGTAGTAACAAAACTAGAATCCAAGTTCCCAGTCAAACAGTGTATCTATCTAAATAGATGTCACTAATTTCAGAGGACAGTCCCTAATTTATTTCTTTTGAACCCTATCCAGCTCCCCAAAAAGACCCAGTATCAGCAAACAGGCTATAGAAATCAGTCAACTTTTCAGGCATGGGTGTCCCTGGGAAAGATGGTGAACTTAAACTCAGCTTTAGGTCAACCTGAGTTTCTGGAACTCTAGGAGAAGACTTCAGGTTTCCATTCTAGGATTCCTAGTCACTCTCCATTGCTATAACTAAGCCTTTTAACGGCTATTCTGTTATGTCAAGTTTCTTAAACCCTAAATATCAAGTCTGGGTACAGATGTGGTAAGTGGTAAGAAACTACTTTCTAAGTTTCATTTGACTTAGGGCCCCCAAACGTGAGTTTGAATCACTGCTACTTTTGGCCTTGGACAAGTTATGAACCTCTATGAGCCTTGGTTTTCTCAATTGTAAAATGAAGGAATGGGACTACATAATCTCTATGGTCCTTCTAGTTCTGAATCCTCTGAGTCTATTTTGAGTTGGATTACCTTGAACAAAACATAAGATTTTGCATTACTTTTCCTAAGACTAACCAGAAGTATCTAATTACTCTAGGTATTTCAAATTCACTTAATTCTTTGATTGAATACATCAAAATATCTGGTGAAAAGAATTCTGTTGTCAAAATTTAAGATTTTAGGACCATGGCTCTGGAGTAGGAAGAGCCAGATGATGAAACCGAGATTCAGAGAGGCTATACATGCCCAGGGTCAGTCAACAAACATTTATTATGTGACCACTATGCTTAATAACGTGCTAGGCTCATAGTGAAGCACTGAGAATACAAAGAAAGTTAAAAGTCCCTATTCTCAAGGAACTCACAATCTAATGGGGGAAACAACATGCAAACAACTATGTATACACAAGCTACAAACAGGATAAAATTGAAATAATCAACAAAAAGAAGGCACTAGAATTCAGAAAGATTACTAAATGCTTCTTGTAGAAGGTAGGGTTTTAGCTGAACTTGAGGGAAGCCAGGAGAGATGGGGAAGGAGAACACTCTGTAAATAGGAGAGAGCCAATGAAAATGCTCAGTGAGAAGATGAAGTGTCTTGCTTGAGGAACAGCAAGACCAGTATCACTAGAATGATGACTAAATGTATGAGATGAAAGAAGACTGGAAAGGTAGAAGGGGAGAGTTTATGAAGGTTTAACCCAGAGGATTTTACATTTTACCCTGGAAATGATAGGAGTCTGTTGAGTAGGAGGTAAAATGGTCAGAACTCCACTGTAGGAAAATCACTGACAATAAAATAGAGAATGAGCTGGCATAAGGAGAGCCCTGGGGCAAGCAGGCTAAACAGCAGGCTACCGCAAACAGTCCAGGCATGAGAAGGCACACAGCTGCGGCACCCGAAGCCGGATTTGAATTAAGTTCTTGACTTCAAGCCCAGAACACAATTCACTATGCCACCACGGGAAAGAATGCTTTGAGTTTTAAAACCATAATACATTTAAGAGATCATTCAGTGAATTGATCAACTTGATCATCCATCCATCAGCCACTTAATAAACACCTAAAATGTGCAAAGCACTATGCTAAATGCTGGAGAAATGCAAAGATAATTAAGAAATGATTACAACCCTCATGGACCTTCCAATCTAGCAGACTTTCATACAGGGACCTACAGTCCTGATAAATTAAAAAATTTTTAAAAATTTTTGAGAAAAGTTAGCATTTCCCATTCTTAGGCAAACAGGTTTAACTGACAGTTTTTCATAATGGCACAGATGTAAATCCATTTTCTTGAGCAATAATTCTCAAGGTCTTTGAAGGACACCCTATCATTACCTAGATTTTTACAGCATCCCTTCCTTGAGTTTTATTTGAAATAAATAATTCAGTTTTGAGAACTTCAGAACATGCAACATAACTGAAAAGATCCCAGGTCATTATAAGACCAGGATTACAATCATGTCTCTACAGACTGGTAAGAAATAAATTGACGGTTACTACTTCTTTCAACAGGAATATTCCAGCTCTGACTGACTAACTTTTGGCATACTACTTGTCTCACAGAAGCTATCATAATAGTTGGCACCTCTGTTTTAATTTCATTAATGTTCAAATTTGTTGTTCAGTGGAATTCAAACACCATTTCTCTCTTAGAGTAGAATTTCTTTATTAGAGTGAAGAAGCCGGCCAGGGTGATAAGGAAGTCAATACTGTTTGGACTTAATGCTACTGTATGAAAAGCACCTAGATAGTTGTGGATTTTTCCAGAGCGATCAATTACATACACAGCTGGTGAGCTAATTATAATTCAGAATCTAAACTTTGTTCAAACGTATCCAGATAAAAACATCAGGACAACATAATAACAAGCAAGAAACATTTTTTATTGTACATGTATTCCAAAAAATCCCCACAAAAACAAAACCCACAAATAGAGAGGAACAAGGGGAAAAGTTTATCTAGTCTCTCTGAGTTATGCAGGACACAGCATCTTGCAGAAACAGCTAGTAAGAGACTAAAATACACTACTTAGTAGTACCCTAAACTCCCCCATTGGAAAAAGACCCTACAAGAAAAAAAAACACTTAAAATTGTATCCTAAATACAAATTTCTTACACAATTAAATTGGTATTGTAGAGTAAACTGCAGAAAATACAGTAGGCATTCAGTAATCTGCTTGCATTTAACAACAAAGGAATAGACACTTGGATACAATACTACACATTACTCACTGTTCAACCTCAGGTTTATAATGAGTAATTGGAATTTCACCAAGAACAACAAGTTTGTTCAATTTCTGGAGGTAACAGAATCAATAACTTAAAACAGATGTTATTTAAATGCAAATTGGTTTTAGAAAATAACTGCTTAGGTTTTAACCACTAAGTGTATGTTTGTGTATTTGTATATGTATATATGCATGTATTTATGTATGCATGTATGTTTGTATATATATTTTTAACCACAATTGAAGCAAGTTTAAACAACTGCAAATTTAAGAAATAGCTCACTTGTATTCTTCAGGAAAAGAACAAGAACTGGAAAAGTGCTATAATAATTTTTAATTGCCCTAGGCAGCAAAACAGGAACTAGGACACACTCTTACAGAGATTCTTCAAGTTATGAATTATCTGTATCCACATGATGCTGAAGGGCTAAGGGAATTGGCCCCACTACTGAGACTGACACAGGGAAATTAAAGAATTGTATTAAATGAGCAATTGTTATTTCTTCATCACAATACTTTCTACTAGCACTTAATACAGGGATCTCCTTCCCCAGTATTACAAGCTTGAAATTCCTAATAATGCTTATGAGTATGAGCATGTAGGAATAAAGAGATCAATGAACTGCTATTTATGAACAGTCTGAAATAATCCTCTCCTCTCCACAAAGAAAAAGTAATAATATCTATGACATAACCTTACCAGTACTCTTTCCAACCAGTAAACTTCAGGAAATAAATTTTATTTGTTTCTCTAAATGGTATTAGTGACACTTTTGCCACTGAATTTGTGATGGTGATAAGACATTTCTGTAATATGTGGGGTTTTAAAAATAAAAACTCCAGTAAAAATAAAAAAACCGAACCCTTTTCCTTTGCTCTCCCTAGATATTGCACTCCCACTTTTGCTTAACATCCATTTCTTCCCTGATTTACATTTACTTAATACCTTAAGAGTCGCTATAGCAACACCATGTCACTCTCTGGAACATTGGATTTTTCATTAAGTGTCTCAAAAATGGAAACAGTCCTGCCTAAAGCCCTGATAATGTGTCCTACACATGACATTTTGACAAAGTTTAGGAAAAAACAAAATAAAGAGTTCAGCACTTTTCAACAAGGCAAAGAGTCAATCACATGCTATCTTCCTTGTAGGAACCAATCAGATCCCCAGGATAGCATCTTCATATGAGCTGAACACAGGGCAAAAACATCTGTTCAAAAGAAAGTTACTATATGGTGCTTAACATTCAATGTTATATATATATATATTTTTTAAATTACCACATTTTCTATAAGCAATATGTGGGGCCTTTGGCAGAAAGTTCAATATATTTTCAAAAGCAAAACCTTTTCCAAGTACAGTATCCCAAAAAACAGTATTTAATACCAAAAACTAACTGGTGTTATTCAAAACATGATACATTTGACAGCTCTCCCCCCAATCCCCATCAGTTCATGTCAGCTGGACGTTAAAACATTTAATTCTAATTTAAACTTCCTAAATTTGATATTCCACTTAACTATTACTATAAAACAGAGTCTGTGACTCATTTTAATCCCACAAAATTAACCACGAACTAGCAGAGCCTTTTTTAATCTTAATACATCAGTGCACAGGAAAAGACACCATTACCATGTTTTAAAATTCTTCCTTCAAAAAGTCTGAGTATACTAAAAAGTGTGCCCATTTCTGCAGCCCAATAGGCAATAAATCATAAATATTTTACTATTAAAATGGATGGAATGCTGACACTGTCCAGCAAATGACTAGCTAAAAATTTTTAACAAGACCTGGCCTCTATACCAAACTTGGTTAAAAACTAAAAGAAAATGTTAGGTCTCATATCAGCAAGTTGCTGCTTACTGTGCAAAGTCTGATTTTAGAACTATTGTCTTGAGTCATCAACTAATCTTAAGGATTGCCAAGAAATACTAACAACTAGAAAAGCCGCAAAGCTCAAACACTAGCTCAATCTTCTGAATTACATACTGAATTACTAGCCCAATCTCTCAAATTCTCAGTTTAGAATTAGAAAATGGGTTTCAGGATCAAACGGACCAGACTGTTGGATTGTTTTCCATACAGTCATGCTGGTACCATCATCATTCTTTCACTGCAAAGAGAGAAGCGAGGCAGCTTAGTGTGTTTCCCATTTAACAGCACCATAGAAATGTCTGCAAACTAACCGCTGGGTGGTAAATGGCCAGCTGTGGACTGCCCTCAGGGATGGAGACAGTCTATGACTGACTTACAAAACATCTACAAAGAGTCACCCAAGTATATGAGCCAAAAAAAAGAAGAAGAAGAAAGCTACAAATGACTGAAGGTGACTGAAACTACGTGCAGACTATCACAGAGCCTGGGAAGAAGCGACGCCTTGAGGACGCTTGTCAGTCACTATGCTACAGAACATACTCCAGTCCTGGCAGCAGAGGGAACTCTGGCTCTTCAGAATTCAGTCACTGCCCCCAAGAAAGACAGACCAACTAGTCCGAGTCTTCCTTCTTGCTCCAACAATCTGTATAGTCAGAAAAGTGCTTTGGGAATCTGGCTAGACTGGTTTGTGAGGAGATTTAGAATCCTATGGGAACCATCAACTGCAAGTCCTTTATGTCTCTACACAATGTTTTCCACTAACCTTCTCATCTGATTCCTTTTCTAGAACATTTGAACACACTGTTCACAGGCAAACTAAGTTGAAGTGAGGTCCACTTTTCCAGGTCTCACATTACAGAAATCCTTTGTAGCCATCCTACCAAGACACTGAAGGCATGTCTGCATCAAGGTGGTTCCAGGAGCATCCTACAGAATAAGAACTTTTTTTTAAACTTGGTTTTTGAAATGGTTACTGGATATTAAAGTAACCAGAAATTGTGGAGCTATTCATGGGAAGGACTTCATTTGGTGCTTGTTGCTGTACATAAGGTGCATAGACTGCGCCCAGGTCCTAGGGTCAGCGGGAGGAGAATCCAGTGGCAAGACTACAACCAACTACAGGTGTCATGTCCCATATCTGTAAGAGAAAAGGGAATGTGGGAGAAGGCAAAATTGGTCATCTTAGAGGACAGTAAAGGATAACTCTGGAAAAACACACACTTGCTAAAAATGAAAAGTATTCATATTAAAGAGAAAAACTAGATTCTTCCAGTTGCTTCTTCCCTCACAATAGTCCCAAATCTCCTTAAGCCTAGACTGGGCATTTTTTTTGAGGCACAAAGGAAAACAGGAACCAAAACTCATTTCAAAAGGGAGAGATGGAAGGTATAGTAATAGAGCAGACTGAAGATTTTCAAACCATGATTAAGCATCATGGCTGATTTACAATTGACTATGGATTGTCTCAAAATACAATATAAAGTCTTTCTATACCCCAGATTCAATCTTACTGTTGCTCAGATCACATCCCTAGGTGATGGGTTCTTACCTATATTCATGAACTTGAGCTTTTTAAAAAGATGTTTTGATAACTATATTTCTATATAATCAGCTTCCCTTGTAATCCTAGTATTTTATTTAATGCATTTAAAAACATTCTGAGAAGGGGGCCACAGACTGGCACAGGGATCCCTGACAGAAAAAAAAGTTAAGAACTTCTGTTACTTCATCAATATAGGAACTCCTTCCCCCCTAAAAAGGTTATAACGCCTTAATATATGGTCTTGATGAACAGCTATGAATAGAAAAAAAATTCATTGTCTACTGGCCAACTTTTTGGTTATGAGTCCATCCTAACCTAGTCAGTCGGATCCTCAGATAGCAGATAAATAGAGCCCTTTGCAGGCAAGGACTCAGTCATTCTAATAATGCTAGAATGAGGTTCTACTATATTTTCTTCCTACCTTCATTTCATTCCCTCCAAATCAATGCTATTGTAAATCAAGAATCATGCCAAAGCCAAATACAATTACTTTACCTGCCACAAGTCTAAGGATTTAAAAATTTCTGGTTATGCTTTAAATTTAGTACATAAATATGCCTGTTACAGATGCATGAAACATCCAGAGGAAGACCAGAAGCCCAAGAAAGAAACTTATATCAAGAAGGAGGAAAGTATGAGGAAAAATAATAATGGAGATAGGCATAAAACAAAGTTTACTACGCAGGAACATGCAGGAGCTGGGGTATATCCTGTACAGTTGGGGAATAAGTCAAAGAGATAGGGCTGCTTTGGCACCAACCTTGAAGATGAACATACAAAAACAGAACCCCTCAGCTAGACAGAAGAGGAAAGAATATGCCAATAGTAAGGAAGTTCAGAGAAATGCGCCAGCAGTGAAGAAACTTCATAGCAAAGCACCAACAATGAAGGGAACTAAAAATTATAACTGTTTTGTGCCTCAACCTTTTAAGTGAACATTGTATAGTTCACAGAAAACAGATGCCACGTTCAAAATCATACTGCCAAAAAATAGAAGACAAACTGCTTTTAATTTTAATTTTGTCAAGTCAATGAAATGGTAATAGTAGAATAAAACAGAAAGCCAACTCTAAATCTAGATAGTACCTGAAACAATTTTTAAAAGTTACCTTTACAACACGATCAGTCCCACAGGTCACCATTAGTCCCCTAGCAACATCCATAGACATGTGAGAAATGTTATGTTTTCCTTCATGAAAGGTTGCCAGAGAAGTGCGACTAGTAAAGAGAAAACATTAGATTTAAAATTCATTTGGCAAACAGTCATCAGAATTTAGTGTTACTTATATATTTGGATGGCTCTAAAAACTGTTTCATGATGAAAGGCCACAACTGAAAGGCAAGACAAAAAGCAAGGCTTTTGTAACAGAATAAATAACCCAGAGTAAGGAAAATCTGAATCCAAATACTGCCTTTGATACTTACTAGCTTTTTGACTCTGGACAAATTGCTTAACCTCGGTCAGACTCAACTCCCTCATCAGTAAAAAAGAACTGTTGTATCACAGGAGATAATGCATATTAAGTCCTATCTATTCTTTAAAATGCTATATGAGTATCAGAGTAAGAGGGGAACAACTAATTAATCATATCATCCCACTCCAAGATGCTATGCCTTGATAGACTTGTCAGGTGAAAATATATCTTGATTGTTTATGAGAGGTGAGCAAAGGCTGGACACTTCCTCAGACACAAAAGGAAATCTATTTAGATTGGCCTTGATCATGCCCTTTGAGGTCTGTATAAAACTATCAAGCTAGTTGGAATCAGAGATTTGAGCATTTAATAGCATAGCAGAGATTCAAGCCAACCAGAGATGTCAGGTGAACCCCCTGAGAAAGAATTATTTGGGGAGGTGGAGAGAAGAAAGGGCGGTGGCCTTCATCCTATTCCCTTTCGCCCAGGGGAGCCTTATTAACTTATTAAAGGGTTGGTGCTATTTCTTCGGCATCCTAGCCACTTGCCCTAAAATGCAAGGGCTGACAGCAGTGTCTGTAATGGGCAAAGAGGCAGCTATACAAACAGTCCTGCAGAAGGGACACACCAAAGCTAGAGAATCCCAACAAAAGGACTTCACAGAACCAGGATGCCCCCCTTTGCTAGATGTCCTGAACTCCTTTATATGAACCTAAGTTTCTAAAGTGCAGAAGTTGCGTCTTACTTATCTTTCTCCAAATTCCTGGTATTATGTTCTTCACATGGTAGGTATGTGGTAAATATTTGTTGAATGAATTCTGAATAATGAGCAGAAAAAAATCTGAAACTGCTAATATTATAATTTTGTTATTTTAGAGAACAGGCTGATAAAAAAGGTCAAGTAATCCAGAAGATGGCTATCTTGTTTTTCTAAATCAAAAAACAAAACTGAGTAGAACTTCACAGTTAGAGTGCTTTCCAGCCCATTACTGGGTCATTCAGCGTGTGTGTACATATAGAAAGGACTGGCTTTGCTTCTTTACAAGAAAGTTTACTCTACAAAAGTTTCATAATTACAAAATCGATACAAATATAATAAAAGAAAAAAATGAAGTGACTTAGATTAGCCACAATCAACACATAGCTATTCCAGACCCCTTCACTACAGAACGAAAACCACTAGGGGGAGACAGAGATGTGTGCTGGGTCTTGAGGCTCAAAGGATCACAGATTTCGATCTTAAAAGGATCCTAAAGGTCACTGAGTCAAACCCCCTAGTTTAACAAATGAGGAAAGTGCTATTTGGAGAGGTCATGTTGTTTGTCCAGAATCACAAAGCTAGTAAATGTGTGAGGCAGGATTCTTGCTGACTCTCGGATCAAAAATATATTCACCATGGCACCTACAGTGCCCAGTAAAAGAGCTTCTGTTTACCAAAAGATGAGAATGACCACGTACCTCTTCAGAAATAAGTAACAGACAGAATCAAAGAAAATATCAATAAAGCATTTTAAAAGTTGTATAACAAGAGGTGCAAAAGGGCTAAAAAACAGAGCTATATGATACTACTTGGATACATTCATATGTCTGTATGTGTACATATACATATATAGTGTGTGTATATATACACATGTGTCTTATATGTGTATTATATATGTACACACATATTTGTAAACATATGTGCACACGTAATTTAATTTTTCTAAAGAAAATTCTATGCAGCGTCAAAGTTTAGTTTTTTAATATAGTTCTCTTTACTATTCAAGTTTGGAGTTGTTTGTGGTTGTTGACAACTGAATTTTTTAAAGTTAAAAAAAATTTTTAAGACCTTTTGGTAAGAAATGCATCTTGCTTCCCACATTTTCATTTGAAAACAAAGCCAAGATATGAAGCTCCTTACTCTTCGTCGTTGATGGAATCATAGCAAGAGTCACACATGCGGACCTGGAACTCGAAGCCCATGACTGGGTACGTGGAACGCCTGGTGCTGCACTTCCCACACACTGCCTGCCCACACTTTCGACAGTGATGCTTCAAGTGTTATGAAAAAAATGAAATAAAAGCTGAGATTTTGCATTTCTATACACATATTTTCACATTTGTATTACATAAAATCTAAGAATCAAATGTGCTTTAAACATCAGACCATTCCTACCCTGGAATATTAATTTGCAAATTGCCTTCTAATGCTTGACTCTAAATATTTTTTCTTCTGTATTACTTTTTTTTTTGTTTGGCAAGCAACAAGGGGTTATCTAGTGTTAAAGTTAAGAAAGTATATATGGGTGAGACCAAATGATAAGACAAAAGTTTTTAGAAATAGCAATCAGAACACCAGAAGAGGAAAAAAATGTCATTAGAGAAAGGTTTTGATGAAACATTTCCTGATTAATATACTGGTACCAAAAGTCATGGGCTCTCAATTTTTAACCTTTCAAATTAACATAAGATAAGAGATTCAAGTAATCTCCATGGTCAATGACTGGGGTCTTTTTACAATGAATGACTTCCAAGAACCACTCTGAGGTTGATGACTGGACACTTCTACTCTCTACACATATTAGTTGCTAGCACAGAAAAAAACAGTTAAATTTCAGTATTTTCAGTTAGAAATAGGAATTACTTTACTTATTTAAATACAGTACACTTATCAAAAAACTGCTGTGCAAACAATAAGAACAGAGAGGCTAATAAAAGAAGTTAAAGATACCCTCTTGGTGCATTAGACTGTTATGTACACATAAGCATTTCCTGAACTGTTTGCTAATCTTACAATATCACTTCACTATAGAGTAGCCTTGCAAGTAACACCAAAAAGTATTCACCAATTCACAGAAACTTTGAGCCAGCTTTCCATGTTGGCAATTGCCATATTGGCAATTTGTATCAACATTCTATTCTACTAACCAATAAAAACTCATACTTGTCTTGAGTGAGTAGCTGTTTTCAAAGTTGCTGTAGAAATATATTTTTTCCCTCAGCTTCTGGTATAAGAACTCACTGTTCAACAACAATTGCTGGGAAAGCTGGATAACAGTGTGATGGAAACCAGGCATAGACCCATGCCTGACACTGTACACAAGAATAAAGTCCAAATGGGTACACGATCTAGGTATAAAGATTGATAGCATGGACAAACTGGAGGAGCAAGGAATTAGTGTACTTATCAGATTTATGGAAAAGGGAAGAATTTTTGACTAAAGAGATAGAAAGCATTATGAAATGCAAGATGGATAATTTTGATTACATCAAACTGAAAAGTTTTTGCACAACCAAACCCAATGCAACCAAAATCTGAAGGGATGTAGTAAATTGTGAAAGAATTTTTACAGCTAATCTTGGGGATAAAGGCCTCATTTCTAGAATATATAGAGAACTAAGTCAAACGTACAACAATACAAGTCATTCCCCAGTCGATAAATGGTCAAAAGATATGAAGAGGCAATTTTCAGAGGAAGAAATTAAAGGTATCTATAATCATATGAAAAAATGCTCTAAATCACTTTTGATTAGAGAGATGCAAATCAAAACAACTCTGAGGTACCACATCACACCTATTAGATTGACAAATATGACAGAACAAGAAAATGATAAATGTTGGAGAGGATGTGGGAGAGTTGAAACACTAATTCATTGCTGGTGGAGCTGGTGAGCTCATCCAACTGTTCTGGAGAGCGGTTTGGAACTATGCCCAGAGGGCTACAAAGATGTGCATACCCTTTGACCCAGCAATATCACTTTTAGGACTGTTTCCCCAAGAGATCATAAAAATGGGAAAGGGTCCCACATGTACAAAAATATTTATAGCAGCACTCTTTGTAGTTGCCAAAAACTGGAAATCAAGGGGATGCCCATCAATTGGGGAATGGCTGAATAAATTATGGTATATGAATGTAACGGAGTACTACTATGCCATAAGAAATAATGACCAAGAAACCTTCGGAGAGGCCTGGAAGGACTTGATTTGATGCTGAGCGAAAGGAGCAGAACCAGGAGAACTTTGTGCACAGCAACGACCACAGTGTGGGAGAGTTTTTTCTGGAAGACTTGGAACTTCGTAACAATGCAAGAACTTAAAAAAAATTCCCAATGATCTTCTAAGGTAAAATGCCTTCCACACTCAGAGAAAGAACTATGGAGTTCATTTGTAGAATGTAGCAGATCATTTTTGTGTGTGTGTGTGTATTATTTTGATTGTTTTAATTTGTTATATGATTTTTTTCCATTTATTTTAGTTCATCTACACAGCATGACTATAGTGAAAACATATTCAATAGGAAAGTATGTGCAGATCCTATATAGAATTGTATGCCATCTTGGGGAAGGAGGGGGGTGATGGAGGGTGAGTAAGGGGCAAAAAAAATCTAAGTTTTATGGTAGTGATTGTAGAACATTAAAAATAAAAATAAAGTTAAATGTGTGAGTAAAAAAATAAAAATGTATTTCTCCCTCTCTGCAAAAAAAATATATTTTTTCAGAACTTTATTACATGAATACCTAACTCTAAGAATCTTTTTTTAAAATTCTATATGAAGTATAAGCTATTTCTTTAATCCTTAATGTTAAACTAAATTGGCCTGTTACTTGATTCATGTGTCTTGAAAATTCTCTAGATTCAAGTGCGAGGAAAAATTCAGAAGAATCTTAAATATTTATCTTATGTCCTAATATCTTATTCAGCAATATATTACATATATAATTCACATGGACAATAGAGTCACTCAATATGATACTGTGAAAAAAGCTTTAGATCTGGAGAAATAAGAACAAAGTTCAAATCTGGCTTCTATGACCTGTGTGGCCTTAGGCGGATCACATAACTTCTCCATAAAATAAGCGGGGTAGACTTGATGGCCTCAGGTTCCTTCACAACACTGAACCTATGATCTATGATTATCCCATGAATAACCCTTCTCCACAAAGATCTTCCGCCTTACTCCTGATTAGAGCACCTGAATATCCTTGTTTTTAAAAGACAAGCAATTAATGAGTTTGACACCTTTCTTAGTGTGTGATCACACTGCCTTACATATTAAGGTACCAAACTGTTAAAAAAGTACCTACTTAAATGTCTGCTGAACTGAACTCATCTTTCATGGACATCAAGCGGTAGTGACCATTAAAGACAGAGGAACTCAACAAAGTGAGATTCAATGTACAACCACAATGTAATTAAGAAAAACCAGGCAACAAACAGCAGCAAAAGCACAAGAAAAGACTTGAAGTTGGCCTCTTACCTGTCTTAACCCCAGGGTCTTTGTGTCCCACATCTGCTTTATGTTCCAAAAGAAGGGCTGTTCACATTTTTGACAAGAATCACTTTCTAACCACTGAGGAGCCTGCATAGGAAAAACAGACCGCTAAATTTTTCAGTTTGACTGCTCAATAAGAAATAAAACTGTTAAAGATGTTAACAAAGCAAGAAGAGAAAATGTTAATTGTTTTACCTTCCCATATCTGAGATTAAATTGTAACATTAAATATTAATACCATTACTTCCGGAAAAGGTGTATTAATTGATTCTCCTATGGCCCCACTCACCAGCCCTATGATGTCCCAAATGTACAAAGGTCAGGAAATGCTTGTATTACCTACCAGTAACTTGAACTGACAATTCAAATGGATCTGTGATCTCACTGACTTGGGAGCTCTCTCCAACAAGAAAGAGCAAAATCCCTCCACGTCATCCCAACTTGTGCAATTCTTTTCCATACCCCAATATGCTGGGGGCCTTCCTCACTTTCTCCTGACACCGCTTCATTGGTAAGCATTCATCTGTCATCTCTTGTCCTTGCCAGGCCATCTTCTCATCTGTTCTTCATCTAATATATGCTGTAGTCTGCTCACATCCACCATGAGTTTCCCTCGTGTGCCCCCTACACCCCTCCGTCTGTGACAACCATTTCTAATTCTTCTGAAAGTTATATTCCTGTCCCACTGCCAAAGAGCAACATCAACAAGCTGTTAGCAATGAAAGAAGAATGGTCTTTGCTTTCATGAAAAGCCTGGAGTCAGTAAAAGAGCTTTGCAATCTATCCCAACCTCCTCTTCATCTTCAAAGCTGGTCCTAACTCACGGTTCATCTGCACTGCCTGCCCCAGATACACATACTGATGTGCAAGTTCTATAGGGTGTCTATCCGAATATATGTTGAAACTGGACAACAGATATTCTTCATCAATTTCCCTGTGTGCCTAGACTACAAAGTCCTCTGAATGATTATGTATTTCTTCTAGGAATCTCTGCCATGCAGCAGAGCTCAACATAATTCATACAAAGTCATCCACAAGCAGGAACATTTGAACAATTTATTACCCACAGGGAATCCCTCTTTGACTCAGCCTCATTTACAAGCTATATCTTTTTATGTCTATTCTCTAATTTGGTATAGATTTCTATCACTGCTCTAACTAGGTAATAATTAATAATAATGATAATAACAAATGAAATAAGAAGACAAAAATGTTACAACTAAATGGGAATACAGTGTTTAGTTTCTCTTTGAAGAGGCAAATAAATGAATGGCAGTTCATTTTTGTCATGTATCCAAAGGAAAAAGAAAATGTCATTCTTTAGAGCACTTGGTTATCTCATATTTCAATGCTCATAAACAATGCTCACAAGAAAACCACCAACATGGTGTTAACCATTCACTGTGTTCAGTATCACATGTCAAAAAAGAACTAGAAACATACTTAAAGTGACCTAAGAAGGCCAGTAAGAAAAACATAAGAGATCAGAAGAGAATGATTTCTTTGAGAACTTTAAGAGCAGTAAACTTGCTTCTTTTGGGAATAATAATCAACACTAAACTGATGGCTATTTTGGGCTATCTTGTATTTTAATTCTCTACAGACATTGAAAGGTTTATTTCCGTGCTGTTATGTCACTGCCTCCTGCATCTTGTCCTCTAAGAATGGTCACAAAGATTATTAATCTAACATTCCATCAAAAGACTGTTTTTTCTATAACCTACCTCCTTTTCCTAATCCTGATCTCAACAAAAATGAGAGATCAACACTGTATCCACGTATCCTTCCTGACTGAAAGTGTTTCTTCTTAAGAGCGTTGTCTCTAATTGAAAAATGGTAGAGTCATAGGTTTTCTTTCAGTCCTCCAGGACAGACAGAGCAAACCTGTAGGTAAAATGAGCCCCAAAGATTTCCCAGGGAAGTTAAAAAGCAAACTAGTCATGGAAGTGTGAACCTAAGCAACCCTCTGTCCAAGCTGGCTTCTCAAGTTAGAAAGAAATTCCCTTTTAAGGTCAGACACTTGCTACTAATAGGTTGTCCACTTTTCCAATATATTTTCAGCTAACTCTTTTTTAAAAAAAAGATCACAACAGACAAGGATCATAGACAGGATGTGACTGAGTCTAAAACCAATTCTTTTATAAGATGTTTTAGTTCAATTTCCTCACTTTCATTCTCGGTTTCTAACTCACTTTTGAACTAAGAGACATGAACAATTAATTCATGCAGAACACGGCACAAATTAGATGCAGAATCAGGATTAATTTCCCTAAGTAATAAAATAATTATGGTGCAGAATACACCATCAGCATTTGATATTTTTCCCTTCCTAAAATATGCAAGCATCTTCCCAGGGACAATGACATCTCCTTTCAATGTACACTCATTCAATCATTATTTCTGACCATCCTGAACCACTGAAGTAGGCCACAATCAAGTCTGTCACATTGAATCTGCCCCACCTTCTTTCAGCTTATTCACATCTTCTTTCTACTATTTCAGTCACACTGAGAAGAATGAGTCATCTGAGATTATCTGTAACTAAATACTCTGTGGAACACATTAAATAAATTGATTTTTTTGTAAAAAGCAGCATGATTTACATAATTTATATTATTTTAATTCTGGCTGAATATAAAAACCAACTCTGAAATTCCCAAATGTGAGAACTTTGCAATGTTTTCTTTAAAAATCTATAGAATAAGGGCAGCTAGGTGGTACAACAGATAGAGCAACAGCCCTGGAGTCAGGAAGACCTGAATTCAAATTGGCCTCAGACACTTACTAGTACATGACCTTGGGCAAGTCACTTAACCCCAACTGCCTCATCTCCCAAAACCCCTTTCATTAATCTATAGGCTCTTACAAGTGTAGTGTGCCCAAGAATCCAATCTTCTCCTCTCTTCTCTACCATAAGGTCATTAATATACAACAGTCACAGAATAGAATTAAAATGCGTTCTATAAATTTCTATGGAGCATTGCTATACCAATTAAAGTACAAAGAACATACATTGCTGGTTCAAACTTGCCTTGAGTAGTTCCATTTCATGTAAATAAATCTATTTTTTAATAAACTAAACATATATATCTGCAGGGCTGAACTAAAAAGAGAAGGAAATAGAAAATAAAAAGAGAGACAAAGTGGTCTATCTTCACAATTACCCAAAAGGAAAATGAGACCTGATTATTTATGGAGACCATTCCTGGAACAGAACTGATTTGGAACACCCATGAGTTTCCCTAAAGGGAAAGATCTCCATACTGCCTAACTTGGGAAAGTTTCTATCTAAAATATTTCATAAAGGACAGGATCCTGAGTTATCAAGACATCCTGATATTCACTAGATCATGAAGTCCTCACTTCTGCTTCATGATGTCTTCAAGTACTATCTCTAATGGGATAGTAAGAAAGAGGCATTGGATAGAGTGCTAGACCTTGAGTTAAGAAAGACAAGCTCAAATCTGGCTACGGACATTGAATAGCTGTGACCTTGGTCAAGTCACTTAATCTCTCAGCCTCATTTTCCTCACCTGTAAAATAAGAATAACCACACCTGCCCCTTCCGCCCAGTGTTGTTGTAAGGACAAACTGACATGTATAAAGCACTTTGCAAACTTTAAAGTTCTAATGTAACTACTCTGATGATTGTATTATCATTAGTATTATTACCGAACACATCCCATTCTATTTGCTATTATTTAAATGTGCTCAACATCTCTGTTAAAAAAATGGTGAAGAATTCAGTAAGGAAAGGGAAAGTAAGGCAGCACAACATGACCAGTACATGCTTCTCAGGCCCTGGGGAAGGAGCAGAACAAGGAAAGGAGAGGACTCTTGGGCCCAACCACAAAAGGTACTTTATAGAACTAGAAGGGCGATGACAGTGATGACAAACAGTCTCCAGACAGAGGCCCCATGGCCTCTGCACAGCTCCCCACTTACCTCTTCTCTTCGGACATCCATATTCCAGACAGCAATTCCCCCATCAGATGAACAAGAAACCAACTGTCTCGTGAGCGCCAGGTAACAAAGAGACTGCACCCGGTCACTGTGAACAAAACACATGATAGACCCCTTTCTCAACAGGGAAAGACAAGGTGTTGCCCTGATCAGGCTGGGTCTGAGCCTCTGCTCTTCAGAACCCTGAACCTTTCCTCAGCAATGGGAGGTGACATCACAACACACAGTCTGGAAGAGACTGCATTTGGAGAGGCACAAGCTTTTCTCAGAAGGGGAGCTCTGGAGATAAGTGACCCTACCCTGCAAAATGAGGGTAAAGACGACCTCATGTCTGCCTATGTATCCCCTGCACCTGCCTAGTAAACAGGAGACACTTTACAAAGGTTACCTACTTGAATTTTGAAAATCAGTAGCTAAAAATTGCTCATTTCCTTGACTTAGTGAAAACAAGTCAAGGTTTCAAAGAAAAAAAGGAAAGAACCCCTCTGTATAAATATATTTAGAGTAGCATTTTATAGTCGCAAAAACTGGAAAATAGGGGAGAACTGTAAATTGGGGAATGGTTAAGCAAATAAACATACATGAACATAACTGTAAAAAAAAACAAGAAAAGGGATGGATTCACAGAAACCTAAAACTTGTACGAACGGATGTAGAATGAAGTGAGCAGATTCAAGAGGCCAATTTAAACAGTGAGTACAACACAGTAAACAAAAACAACTCTGAAAGCCTAAAGAAGTCTGATCAATGCAATAACCATTTGTGATTCCAGAAGACCAGGATGCTGCCCACTCCTGCCAGAGACGCTATCACGACTTGAGAAGGAAAACGTGACACACATTTTCAGACATGGCCAATGTGTGAATTTGGTGACAGGAATTATTGGATACGAGGGAAACTGGATTGTTTTTCAAACGGGGGGAGGGCAACTGGCCAAGGGAAGGTGATGAAGAATTAATAACATACACATGAAACAGAAGAAAGTACAGAGGGAGATGTAAACAAGCAGGACAGCTCTACAACTTACACGTTTATTATACTGTTAAAAAAAAGAGGGTCAGGACAGTCATGGGAGAGCCTCTCAGTTATATATATGTATATATACACCTTTTTTCTGTTTTCTGTATGCAGAGTTGCTCAAGTAAACTGTTGTTTGATGCAAAATAATAAAAATAAAAATTACTTCTTAAAAGAAAAGCAGTTAAGTATTTCTACTTGAGAAGACAGGCTGAGTTTCAAGATTCTCTGATTTATGCACGATGGTTTTCTAAATTGTGTATTACTGAAACACTTAACATGGAGAAAAAACTCTTCTGGCTATGGTAACCTCAATCACAAAGGCTTAGATGAAAAAGAAATCAAGAAGTGGGAGGGCCCTGCAGGGTCAGGGTGAACTTTGTTTCTCCTTTTCAATATTCTGGCAGAAACTACAGAGAGTATTGAGTATAATGAACAACAGGTTCCATTTCTCCTGTCAGGTGCTAGGAAGATGGAAAAAGAAAAAAGAATCCCTCAGCCATAGGAAAAGACCCTTGGCAAGGCTAGGAATTCCATGTCACATTTTATTATTTTTTTTAAATTAATTTATTTTTAGTTTCCAACATTCATTTCCACAAGATTTTGAGTTCCAAATTTTCTCCCCATCTCTCCCCTCCCCCATTCTGAGACACCGTGCATTCTGATTACCCCTTCCCCCAATCTGCCCTCCCTTCTATCACATCCCTCCCTTCCCTTATCCCTATGTCCTCTACTTTCTTGTAGGGCAAGACAGATTTCTACACCCCATTACCTGTACTTCTTATTTCCCAGTTGCATGTAAAAATAATTTTTCAACATTTGTTTTTAAAACTTTGATTTGCAACTTCTCTCTCATCCTCCCTCCCCACCCATCCCCACTGAGAAGGCAAGCAATTCAACATAGGTTATACATGTGTAGTTATGCAAAAGATTTCCATAAAAGTCATCGTGTAGAAGACTAACTATTCCTCCATCCTATTCTGCCCTCCATTTATTCTATTCTCTCTTTTGACCTTGTCCTTCCCCAAGTATTTACTTCTAATTACTCCCTCCTCCCATTTGCCCTCCCTTCTATCATCCCCCCACCCCCCACTTATCCCCTTCTCCCCTACTTTCCTGTAGTGTAAGATACATTTTCATACCAAATTGAGTGTGCATGTTATTCTCTCCTTAAACTAAATGTGATAACAGCAAGCTTCTTTTTCCCTCACCACTCTCCTTTTACCCATTGAAAAAGTTTTTTCTTGCCTCTTTTGTGAGAGATAATTTGCCCCATTCCATTTCTCCCTTCCTCCTTTCAATATAGTCCTCTCTCATCCCTTAATTTTATTTTTTAGATATCATCCCTCCCTATTCAACTCACCCTGTGCCCTGTCCATATGTATATAATCCCTCCAACTACCCAAATACTGAGAAAAGTCTCAAGAGTTACAAATACTATCTTTCCATGTAGGACCGTAAACAGTTCAACTTTATTTAGTAAGTCTCTTACAATTTCTCTTTCCTGTTCATCTTTTCATGCTTCTCTTTTCTTGTGTTTTAAAGTCATATTTTCTATACTGCTCTAGTTTTTTCATCAAGAATGTTTGAAAGTCCTCTATTTCACTGAATGATCATTTTTTTCCCCTGAAGCATTATACTCAGTTTTGCTGGGTAGGTGATTCTTGGTTTTAATCCTAGCTCCTTTGACTTCTGGAACACCATATTCTAAGCCTTTCGATCCCTTAATGTAGAAGCTGCTACATCTTGTGTTATCCTGATTGCATTTCCACAACATTCGAATTGTTTCTTTCCGGCTGCTTGCAATATTTTCTCCTTGACCTGGGAACTCTAGACTTTGGCTATAATACTCCTAGGAGTTTTTCTTTTTTCTTGGTGGATTCTTTCAATATTCCTTGTTTTTTGAATATCAGGGTAATTTTCCTTGATAATTTCTTGCAAGATGATGTCTAGGATTTTTTTGGTTTTTTTGATCATGGCTTTCAGGTAGTCTCCTAATTTTCAAATTGTCTCTCCTGGATCTATTTTCCAGGTCAGTTGTTTTTCTAATGAGATATTTCACATTGTCTGCTACTTTTTTCATTCCTTTAGTTTTCTTTTATAATTTCTTGATTTTTTCATAGTCATTAGCTTCCATCTACTCCATTCTAATCTTTAAGGAAGCATTTTTTTCAATGAGCTTTTGGATCTCCTTTTCCATCTGGCCAATTCTGCTTTTCAGGGCATTCTTCTCCTCACTGGCTTTTTGGATCTCTTTTGCCATGGGTTACTCTACTTTTAAAAATGTCATTTTCTTCAGCATTTTTTTGGGTCTCCTTTAGCAAGCCGTTGACTCAGTTTTCATGATTTTGTTGCATCACTCTCATTTCTCTATCCAATTTTTGCTCTACTTCTCTTACTTGATTTTCAAAATCCTTTTTGAGCTCTTCCATAAACTGAGACCAATTCATATTTTTCTTGTAGGCTTTGGATACAGGAGGTTTGACTTTTGTTTTCTTCTGTTTACATGCTTTGGTCTTCCTTGTCCCCCAAGTGGGATTTTATATAGTCTTGGTTCTTTTTTCCAGTTTTTGCCCATTTCCCATCATTTACTTGACTTTTGAACTCTTTGTCAAGGTAGTTCTCTACTTCCAGTGGGGATAGGGGGCTGTCAGTCACTCTATTCCCCCACAATCTGTGGGCCTAGAGCTCCAGAAACAGTGGCTGCAGCTGCCCCTGCTACTGCTGTGGCTACTGGGAGTTCCTCCGCCCCCTTCCCCCTCTGCCACCTGGGAGCTGGGGTTGGATCACTCCACTCTCCTGCACTGGTCCCACAGGCTTTTTCCACTAACTTTTCGATTTGTCCTGAGTGTTTTGGGGTCC
Source organism: Bettongia penicillata ogilbyi (assembly GCA_023548195.1). Lineage (NCBI taxonomy): Eukaryota > Metazoa > Chordata > Mammalia > Diprotodontia > Potoroidae > Bettongia > Bettongia penicillata. Next base: position 718,919 of record JAJHZJ010000149.1, read on the forward strand.
TAAAGTCTGGAAACTGCCACAGGTGCAAGAGATTCAGTCTCCCCAAGGCCTGATCAGATCTTGTCTGTGCTGGCACTGGATTGTGCTCTGCTCTACTCCCAGCAGAGCAGACACTTCCCAGTGACCTTCCAGGCTGTCCTGGGCTGGAGATTTGCTTCATTCCATCATTCTGTGGGTTCTGCAGCTCCAGAATTTGTTTAAAGCCATTTTTTACAGGTATTTGGCTAGGCTTGGCAGGAGTGCTCTAGAAAGTGTGTGCTGTTACTCTGCCATCTTGGCTCAGTCCCCCGTGTCACATTTTAGAACTGAGTTACTAAAGGTCACCCTTACAAGTCATGAAATCTAATTCCTCATTTTAGAGACTAAGAGGTCCAGAAAGGGACATGCTAATTAATGACAGAAGTAGGTCAAAAACAGAGGGCTCCTACCTCTCATTCCACTGCTCTCTTCCCTACATCAGGCCTGTGGTCAAGAGAGCTTTTCTGTTTTTGCTGTTTCCCTTTCCTCTCTTCTCACTCTCCACTTATTTCTCTTGAAATCTGGCTTCTGACTTCATCATTCAACTGAAATTGCTCTTTCCAAAATTACCAATTCTCAACTGACAAGAGAATGATCTCTTCTTGGTCCTAATCTTTTGTGACCACCCTGCTCTCTCACCCCTCTGTGTTTTCACACTCTTGCCTAGTTCTCTTCTTCCATATAAGACTACTCCGGCTTAATCTCCTTTGTCAATTCATCATCCATGTCTTGCCCACTAAGTGTGGGCTGACCATAAGGCTCCCTCCTAGGCTCCCACCTTTTCTCTACTCTCCTGTTACAATCTCATTGGCACACATGAATCCAACTGCATCTCTACCATCCAATCAGTTGCCGAAAGTTGTAATTTCTATCTGCATGACCTCTTTCCATTCCCATATCCACAACATCACCTCTAGTCTGGCCGGCTGAAATCACCTCCCTATCTCAGCCGCCACTGAGAGCAAATATAAACTTCTCTGTTTGGCGTGTAAAGGTTTTCACAGCCTGGTCCCTGCCTACCTTTTCCAGTCTTCTCAACCATTAATCTCACACATGCAGCTCTCCAGCCAGACTGGCCTTCTCACTGTTTTACACACACAAAACTCCATCTCCCACTTCTCTGCCTGTCCCCCACACTAGGAATTCATTCCCTCTTCATCTCCACCTTTTGGAAAGCTTGATTTCTTTGAAGGTTCAGCTCACATGCCACCTTCTATGTGACACCCTTCCTCATTCCCCAGATAAGCCACTGGTGCCCTCTTTCCCTCCCAATACTCCCTGGTTTCTATTTTGTATATATATTCTGAGTTCATTTATATATGCATGTGTTATCTCATTCCCATTAAAATGTAAAACACCAGAGAGTTGGTCTGTCTCACATTTGTAATTGTCTTTCCAGTGTTTAGTACAATGCCTGGCAAAGAAAAAAAAATCTATTGATTGGTAACAACTACTTCATTAACCTTAGATTGTGATTATTACTAAGTTTGAGTCTTTAATTGTATGGGGAACCAAAAACAAAGAACCCCGCAGATAAAACCAACTGTGTTATAAAAGGACCTAAAGCATTTTAGGAGATCAATGGGAACTAAAAAAGAGCAGCTTAACATGATTATCAAGATATAATCAGGACATTTATATCTGCTGCAAGAGTTTATTTTCTCAGAAACACCAGAGTTTTTATTTGAAATAAGGCAGTAACCTAAGAAATGATGAATATGAAGAAAAGAGAATAGGACAGGGCATTGCAGCTCAGCTGACAGAGAGCTGACCCTGGCATCAGGAAAACCTTAGATCAAGTCCTGCCTTTAATACACCCTTTCTTAGGTGTGTTATTTAACCCTTTCAGTAATGCCAAGCTGCTCTGAAAGCTGCAGAGGGAGTGCCAAGCTGTATCTGTGAAAGGAGTTTCTCACTATGCCAAATGAAATCATAAGTTCACTTCTGAAAATAAATAAACATCAAAGAAAAACAAAAATAACAAAAGAATAAAGGAAAGCACAGTAAGACTTACATGAACTGATACAAACTGAAGTAAGCAGGAAAACAAAACACACAATGACTACAACAACGTAAATAGAAAGAACTACAACAAAAATTGGAACTAAATACTGTAAAACTCGTTAGAGGACATTAGACACCCTTTGGCCATGACTAAGAAACAGAAGAAGGCACCTCCTTCCCTTCTTGCAGAAGTGGGAGGGCTATAACACCTCCTGTCAGACCTGAGTAGTACTGCTGAATTTTGCTGAATAGTCTTTTTCCTCTTCGTTTTTTATTCCTAGTTAGAAGGGGTATCTCTCCAAGTAAAGGAGAGATATATGGAAAAATGGAAAGATATAAAAACCAAAGACACCAATAAAACTTTAAAATGGAAAGAAAGGAAGAAAGAAGGGAAATGTGGATGTTCACAAAACAGCCCTGAACAAACTAAGCAGCAAAAACTGAAGACTACTTTATTTGACAGCAAAAGTTTTAAAATATGAATTCTCTGAGGGCAGGGACTATGTCTTCTCTAAATATATCTTTCCCAGAACCAAAGATGGTACTCGGTACAAAGTAGACACTTAATAATTGTCTGGTGCATGACTAGAGGAGGGCATGCAGTTGGATGGGCAAGCAATGAGTCATTCCATAAATATATGTTTCCTGGAAAAGCACATGGAGCCCCAAACTTTCCGTCAGAGATGAAAACCAAAAGATCACCTACTGATGGCCCTGAAGCAACAGCATCCGGCCTTTTCTTCCCCCAATGTCCCACATGATGATGCTGTTGTCAGACGCTCCTGAAAAGAGTAACCGCTGAATAGGATCCCACCACAGTGATGCAACGCTGCCTGTGCAGAGATAGATAAAGATCTGCATTCAGTATTACTGAGACAGCTAGGTCATACAACAGCAACAGAAAAAACACAACTGGGCCACTAGAAGATCACAATAAAGAGAATGAGGAGCAGGTGTGTCAGCTGCCCACTGAATTCTATGAACACAGTAAGGGTATTTATAAACATTTTTCCCTCTACTAACCAGAAAATATAAGGCAGCAAAAACTACTAGAAAATGGCTTGGAAGTTAACGAAACTGTTGGCTTCAGAGTCCTAGCATTTAATAAATCAGGAAGAAGTTTTCTTTTTTTTCATAGAATAGCTATGAGCCTGAGTCCTTTGGAAGAGCTCTTCAAAGTGAGCATGTTTAATTTCATTTCTAACAAGGTATTTCATGGAAAAAACTGACTCCTAGACTTGGAAAGGCCCTTGGTGATCCCCACATCATAGAAGTATCGCTTTACCCTATGTAGATGTCGCCCAAAATTAGCAATGCCAATCAAGGAGAGATCTGACGTGAGACAGTTCAGGGCTCTCTGCAGCTATCAGGCTGCCTGGACTGTGCTCATCCAATAAGCCAGATGACTGCAAACTATACAAAAAGCTCAGCTGCAAGGTCTATACCTATACCTAATTCTGCTTGGAATTGTCTGACTTATCTAATTTGGCGGTGCATTCTTGGTTTGATGCAATATCATCTTGTCCTGTAAAAAACATTCGTTCCTTAAAATTTCCCAAACTTTCTCATTATTAATATTTACTGCTGCTTGTCTAAAGGAAGAAAAGGAAAAGAAATATCCAGAATTGTAAAGTCCTTCATCAGATCTGAAAAACTAGCTCAAGTTCAGCAAGCTGATAAATACAATCTGTAAAATTTCGAACGTACTCAATGATGGAGGCAGCTACAGTGACAAACTAAATAGCAGAAGGAGTCTTCTACATTCGTTTTCTTCTACTCAACCCAACAAAAGAAGGAAACCTCATCACAGTGGTTTATTTCACATCAGCTTTGGGCCTCCTTCAGTCACTGTCCTGCCCTTCTGACAGACAGCGTTACTGAGCAATTGTGACCCCTGAGTTTTTCATAACAGATACCATGAAACAATAATGGAACTCACATTGCCCCTAAGTGGCCCAAATAGGGAAAAGAGGGATCAGGAGGGAACTAGTCATAACCCACAGAACCTCACCCTACACTAATGGTATTAATTTCTGTCAGTCCTTCCTTCCCTCGGCAATTTTCTTTTGGATGTATGCTTCCAATCTCTCCTGGGAGCAGGTGAGTCAAGAAAGGTGAAGTGAGTCAGCCAACAAGCATCTTTTAAGCACTTAGCATGTGCCAAGGACTGTGCTAAGCACTGAGGATACAAAAAAGGGCAAAAATACAGAACGATACTCTTTTTTTAAAAAAAAAAATTGTTAATTCTTTCCCCATAAACCCTAAATTTCTTCAAATTCAAGTGGATGGCTACAAAATTTCTAATTTAGACTTCCTATAAGAATCATATTTTGTGGGTCGTTTAACTGCATGACGGGATAGCTTGCCACTGAAGGAAACTCTTTACTATGAATTTTTGCATCAAGCAATCTCAAATCCAGAGATTTCAAGTCCTGCCACGAAGGTCTACCAGAATACAGAAAGCCCATACCACATTAAAGAAGTTTTCAAATGCCACATCTTCGTAGAGATTCCACACCCAACTGAGTCCCAGAGATTTGTTTAATATGCATTGTCTTCAACAGTACAATGCATAACCCAATCTTCCTTACTGACGGGAAACCCGAAAATCAAATTAAAAACCAATTCCTCCAAAGGTTTTTACCTTTTTATGCATGACTTTTACAGTTTTTGAAAAAGAAAACAATTTTTTTTTTGCCAAAAATAAGTAATATCATTGGAAAAAAAGTATAACAAAAATATATTTAGGGAGGAGAAGCTTCCTCTTCATCCTCATTCAATCTCAATTCATCCTTTGGAATCTATACCCTTTAGCTCAGTGATTTTTAACATTTTTTGTATCAGGGTCCCCCTTGGGGTGGTCTAGTGAAATATATGAAGCCCTTCTCAGAATCATGGTTTTCAGTGTATACAACAAAATATATCAGATTACAAAGAAAATCAGTTATGTTGAAATACAGCCATCAAAATTTTTTTTGAAAAAAAAAAGTTTATAGATCCCAGATTAAGAAGCCCTGTGCTGGTCCAGCCAAAAGTTCAAATTTATAATTAGTCATCAGGAAGTAATTACTTGAATAGAAAGGTCAGAATCTGGATTCTGAAACAAGGTGAGAAAGTCTGTGTGAAAACAATTTACCTTCATGGCCTTTAAGGGTTGTAATAATTGAAGAGGTGTTCTGTTCAAGCTTTAGCAGTGTGATCTGCCCAGAATAGTCTCCAACAAAGGCATGTTGAGTATCAGAATCATATCTGAATAGAATTAGTCAAGGATAAGTAATGAATTACTATCCTCCAATTACTTCTTTAAAAGCAAACCACTATCAACTTTTGTCTTAAAGCTATGCAGAAGAAAACATGAACAATAGATATGTATGAGATATAAATTATAGCAAGTAATGATACAAATAAACAGAACTGCAAAGTTCAAGTTTCTGAATCCGGATCTCCTGCAGCTCTCTCCTGGGTGCAGACACCTTGGTCAGCAAAGTTATCCCAGGGTGGGAAGTAGCTCTCTGCCCAGGGCCTTATCTACTAAAACCTCTTCCCCTGTACAAGGCCCAATTCAAGAGCACAGTCTATATGAAAACTTTCCTGACCCATTCCTACATCCCAACCCAGGGCAAAAGTTTTCTTTCTCAAATTTCTCATAGCTCTTTTTCTAGACTTTTCTTTACTCATCTCTCACTTTTCATACTATCACATCATACGTACATCATGCCCTGTTCAGTCTATCAATAAGCATTTACTAAGTGACTATGTTCACTATGCTCTAGGTGCTGTGTTAAACATTAGGAATATAAAGAGAGGAAAAAGACACACAGTGGTTTATTATTAAAGTCCCTGCTTTCAAGAAACTCTAATGAGGGGAAAAATTACGCAAACAACTATGTACGAACCAGACCTATACAGGACAAACTGAAGATAATCAATAGAAGTAAAGCACTGGGATTGAGAGATCAAGAAAGGCTTTGATTTGACGTTGTTAGAAGAAAAGGCAAGGTTCAATTGATTTATAGTGAAGAAAAAAAACCTGTAAAGTTGCAGATGCAAACAGAAAATGTCTAGGAATTATTCAATGACTTGAAAATTCATTCAACATTTAGTGGCCAGAATTAAAAACTAATACTCAGAAATATATTTATATTACATAACAAGCTTTCAAAATGCTTTATTGGAAAGGTTACCTTTCCAATGAGGGAATTAGAATATTTTTAAAGGATACTGTAAGCATGAAGCCCAAGAAGTGAAGTAATGTCTCCCAAGCATATTCCCACTCCTGGTACACATCCAGCTGACACACTTATCGTGACCTGTGCTGATAACCCATTCTGCTCCCAAGCAGAAGATAACTGCAGACACCCGGTTCTGATGAGCTATTAGATTAGAAAGAAAAAAAAGTGCTTATTTTGCTTAGAAATACTATCACCAGAAATAACCCACTACTTACTATCAGAAAAGGAGGCTTAACTTCCCAACCTCAATATTAAATCGACATTCTGCCCAAATGGACTTAAGATGCAAAGGTTCATGGGGATAGCAAATAACCTCAGCCTTCACTAATCACTGTCTCTTGTTTAAAATTCTTTAGCACTTAGAATCCAATAAGCTCTCCAAATTCTTCCTGTTTTAAAATATTTGCATGTTTCAAATATTTCAAGGTTGCCAACACATCATAGGTTCAACTGCCTTCTGATCTAAGAAGCAGTCTCATCTACCTTCTTTTCAAGAAAAGAGACACTTAAGAGGCCCTCCTTGCTCAAAGCCAATTAGACTCTATAAAATATGATTAGCACTTTTTCTATAACTGGAATAACAGAGCAGTGAAAAAAGGAGAACATAAACATTATATTGCAAGAACAATCCCTCTGCACATACTGTTTGTATAGTGCAATAGTTGCAACATTTTCTTTCTCCCGAAATAATGCCTCAGAACATGAAGGGTCTCCTGTATATTCTTTTTAAATGGCTTCTAACATGCATATCACAGTTACCCAGATATCCACAAGGTCTCTTCCTACAGGACTATCGTAGAACTTGCTACAGTGGTATGTATACAGTAAGTACTTGATAAATGCTTATTAACTCACAAATATAGTTAATAATGACAGCAAATGATAGGTATAAAAAGCTTTTAACATTATTTTTGGATGTATAGGCCACCCAGGATAATCCTGGGTTAATTTATTAACTTCAGTATCTTTCTAGAACTTAGATGATGCCAGATCTATCTTTAAAACAATTACATTAACTTCTAAAATGTGAATGAAAAATGTATAGGGTAATACTGTTATTCATTTTATAAACAAGGCAAGAACATCCCAGATACTGAGGAAGAAAAATGTGATGATCAGAACAGACATTAGAAATGTAATGATCCAAATAAAGTCATCATATTATTGTGAGACACATTTTCAAAAGATAAACTGTAAGAATAAAGCAGGGAGTATTCTTCTAGATCTTTTCAAAAGATCATCTGCACAAATGGTAACTGAATCTGCACAAATGGTAACTGAGGCAAGTAACCTTTTCAAAAACAGCTAACAAGGTGGTTATAAAGTTTGTCCATTTACCCAAAAGTGAAAAAAAGCATTACATCAGTATGGTAAAATGATAAAAACAGCTTGTACCACTGACATCCTTCAAACTGACATTACTCCACATTGTTACATCATCTTCCTATTTTAAATATAACTGAAACTCCCAGTTGCCTTGGGAAAGGCAATGTGGCCTTATTTTATAGAAATATCTTTCCAGAGTCCATAACTATGTCAGTTCTTATAGGAAAGTAAATATGTGGTCAAAGTAAAAATTTAAACTCTAAATCCAATAAATATAAGCATAAACTTTGAAAATTTCATAATGGACTGAATAACCCAATACTCTGTTTTCTCAGAATGAATAATCTGCATACAGTTAAATCTGGTGTCACTTTACAACACTGGCCTAAAATTAACTATGTACTTGATCTCCTGGGCCCTACATAGAACTATATGAGTTCATATTTTCCCAAATTTCTGTCTTAAATAAGCAATTTTATCTTTAAGAACTATTTGAAATTTGTACATAATATTACATCATGTAAATTATAACAGGCCAAGAATTCCTAGGCCTAAAAGAAATATGAGGAGTACAAGAAATGTTTTTAACCTGGAAATGGGACCACTGCCACTAACTGACTACAAAGTTAAAGGCTTATAACAAATAAATACATTATACCTGGCAATAAGCCTGGGAGGGGAGGAAGGGAGGAATTGAGAAACTTTTTCTGAGCACTGAGAGCCTCCTCAACACTTTTGATTACTAAGCTATGCGATGTGAAAATTTCATTCATATAACATGAGTGGTACTACAAATTTTTTAAAATGCTTTAAAAAAATAAAGCAAATAATTGTGCGTATGATATTACCTGGGTAGGTCTTAACAAAGTTCATCTTATTAAAATCTTCAGAGACATGAAATTCCTATAATTAAACATAGCAAATAAATTATATTTTTAAACATATATGCTAATGATAAATTTCAGAAAAAAATGCAAAGATGGCCTATGAAAAGAAGGAGGATTTTCAGGATTAGCTTTATAAATGAAACTGTTTCAGCAAAAAGACTTCAAACTATTATTTTTAACATGTAACACTTTAGACCAAAATGTTCAAACCTAGGGTTCATAAATTTTTAATATCATGATAACAACTTCAATATAACTAGCTTCCTTTATAACCCTATGTGTTTTATTTTATCTATTTAAATAAATAATTCAGAGAAGGGGTCCATCAGCTTCCCACATGGCCAAAGGCATTCAAAAAGGTTAAGAATCCCAGTCTACAAGGCAAAACCAAATATCTATAATATTTACTGTATCTGAATGTAGAAAGTCTTCTTTGAGTGTTTCCTTCTACCTTTTCTATACCCAAAAGGTGCCATTTATTTGTCCTACTATTTTGGCTATACTAAAATGGCTCAAAATGAATTAAACAAATCACACTGCTGAGAGTGGTTTTTGACAAAGTACTTGACCCACCCCCACCCCCAAAAGATAAACAAATAAGGTTAAGTAAGGTAAGTAGTTCATACAAAAACTGGGGAAATGCAACAAAAGAGTAAGAGAAAACAACTTTCAAATTGGTTGGATGAGCTTGATTTGCATTCTCCACACCCTGGATGGCACAGCTGGTGTGAACTGCTGATGGACCAAATTAAGTAAAAAAACAAATGAAAATCATCTTTATTCCAAAGGAAGTGCAAATATTTTATCAACCTACACCCTGTCATTGATAAGATTATACTAAACTTGGGAAAGTAACTGATTTTGGTAAAATGGGGGAGGAGGGAGGGAGGAGCTTTATTATGCTTAGTACATTATACAGTATACGACAGTGCTGTAGTAAAGGCAAGTAATCATTTGTAAATCTGACTTAGACACATCCTTTTCTTCAGGGCTTTTACGTGTTATTTCATAGCCCCTAAGAGTGGGTTATAAGGGAAAGTAAAAATCCATTCCAGCTACTGGCAAATCCTAAACACTATCTTACTCCTTTTTCGGTTGCTGTGTAACTGTATGTGAAAGGCAGTATACTAGCTACCCTCTTAAATAAACACGGATAGGTATTATCCTCACTTTGAACACTGGAGAAATAACGGCTTTTACTTTAATGCTAAAGGATTTATGGTTCCAATTTAAAAATACCTAATTTCTAAAAATAACAGCTATCCCTTAGTATCACAGTTCTCCTTGCCTCTGTCTGCTGAGTCTTTCACATGAAACTCATCTCTTGCCTACAGAATCCCCACCTTTCTCATCCCTGGGGCCATACCCATTCCTCTGACCCCGGCAACGCCTCTCAGGCTCAAGATTTTGAACTACTATTAATATTGTGCCAGGTATATCAAGGGCAAAATACATTTGTGGGCCGGTCAAGGGAATCTACAAATTAGATGGGGAAATGCATTCTAATTTCCTACAGAGAAAATTTTGGAACACATCCATTCATTAAAGGGGATGAACTGAAACTCTGTAATGAATTGAGAACACTTTTGACAAGAATCAGAATTATCTATTAGCTAATGATAACTGCATTTACAATGTCTAAAACTAACAACTACTTAGAGGCCAGAATAAAGAGAAATCGTGATACAAACAAAATTCAAGTGGTTTATGTGCACTTAATATTTCAAATTCTCAAAGCTACCTACCATTATGGCTCCATTATCCTGGCCCACAAATATCCTTCTGCTATCATGATGGTATGCCATAGTTGAGCAAGGAGCTGTCAAAAAACCCAAGGTCACATTAATAACAGAGTTAAGTTTTTAAGTCATTTCTCATATGATTTGTCCTAAACAGTTAAACTAAAAGGCAAATAAGAAAATGTGTAAGAATCATTAAATAACTTTGAATAGTAATATAATTATTTTCCTCCACTGAAGTGTTGTGGAGATGCTTCAGAAAACTAAAATGTCTTATGATTTTTTTAAAAAGGCACACAATTGTGTGATACAAACAGAAAAAATACATTACAATGAGGCTTTTCTTTAATATTTGCTTTTTAATACGTCACACACACACAAAAGCCTACTCAGAATTCTAAATCATCTACCAAAAAGCTGGCTCATTCAAATACTGTTTTATGGAGGAAGACAGAGTGGGAAGAGTTTTAAATACCAAAGAAAGGCTTTTATATTTGATCCTGGAGGTGATAAGAATTCACTAGAATTTATTTGAATAGGGGGACTGAAATGGTAAGATTTGCTTTTAGAAGATCAACCTGGGTACCACTGTCATTCACATACGTGATAGACTGTTCTCTGTATCCCAAGCGAGGCACTACTATACTACAGGCAGGCACCCATGTAATGTAGAATGGAAAGAATGCTGAGGTTGTGGCAAGGACCAAATGGAACAAGGTATATAAAATCCTTTGCAGGACATAATTCTATACATGTAAACTCTTACGATAATCATTAGACTAGGAGGAAAGCAGGAAGAAAAGTCAATCTTTTACAGTAAGAAGCCAAAGGGATCTACCAGGAGAGCTGGTTCCTGAAGACCTAACTGTTTGGTTCTGTACCCTGAGCGCCCTAGGTCAGGCCTAATTCCAAAACTGTCTTTGACATCATCAGACGAGCAAAAACTGAGTGGGGAGTGGTGTATTTGGAGTCAGAGGACCTTGGTTGGAACTTCGCTTTCCCATCTCATTTTCATGATCCACAATAATCATAATTACAATAACTAGCCTATAGAAAGCATCTGAAGATCTGCAGAGTACTTAGAAAATTAGGAACGGTTGTCATCCTCCTCATTTTAGAGATGAAAAAGATTAGACTGAGAGAGGTTAAGTGACTTGACCTGGATCACACAGCTAGTAAGTGTCCACAGTGGGTTGAGACTTAAGGTCGCTTGATGCCAGGGCTATCACTCTATCCACTGCACCAGTACTCGTCTGTGACAGGTAGGGGCTCTTTTTGGTGGTCCCTTCCAGTCCTATGTGCATAATCCTGAAGTGAACAGACTAAGTCATTCTAATGAGCATGGACTCCAGCTTTAAGGCCTAAAAGAGATTAGGCTAAGATTCCTTTACTTTCATTTACTTTACACAAAGACATGAGAAATGGAAATAAGGGTTCACCCAGTCAAAGTAACAGGAAACATCCTCAAAACAGGCAAAACCATAGCTTGCAGGTGTCCTAACCACTCGAGTACTTGACTCAATCATAACTGCTCATAGTCAGCTCTTTCTAAAGCAGATGCAGCGGACAGCCTGGGCCACTGCCACCAGAAAGCCAGGAATGAGTTATTATAAGAACAGTTCTTTCAATTCACAGCGAGCTCAGAAGACCTCGGTCTCCCCAACTTTCTCAGAGTTAGCCAGGAAAGCTTCTGTGGTTACACTGTAAACAAAGTGGGTACCTCGAGTGTTCACACTATGGATCTATGTCCCACGCTCTATAAATAGAGAAGCCAGGAAGTCAGGTGTCTAGCTGTAGGACAAGCTGAGGAGCAGTTCTCTATTTGGTAAAGCAAGCTTTAATTTTATTTTCTAGAAGTGCTGTTCATATGCTTCTCTATTTTTGCACTGTTTTCAGAAATTCACCTATCAAGAATAGCTGTATAGTCTCACTGAATATGTAATACATGGCAGAGAAAAAAGCAGGGCAGCTCACCAAAACGGGCAATCAGTTTGCCAGCAAAATCCTAGGTAGCCTCTCCCCTGTGCAGGGGACAAGTGATAAATCTAGTATCAGAGAATTTGGGTCCAAATCTCACCCCTGATAATTACAACCAGAGTGACCTTGGGCAAGTCACAGCCTTCCTAACCTGTTTCCTCATCATTAAATGGGCGTGGGGTGTTGGTTTGGACTAGATGGTCTCTGAGGTCCCTTTCAGTTCTAAAACCTAGGACCCTGTGAAAGATTACATGGCTAATTAACACACACATACACACATATATATACATACATACACACACACACCATATATATGAAAAATAAAAGTGTGGTAAAAAAAAAAGCTGGTGGAAAAGAGAAAGAAGGTGTTTACTTGGAAGGGAGACTAGGGCTAAATGCTGAAATTTGTTTAAATTTTTCCTTTATCTTTTTAACAATCTCTGGAATTCCTCAAGAGCTCAACTTCTAAGTATTTAATACTTGAATCATAAAAATTTAGAGCTAGATCTCTGATCCTTCTAGTTCAACCTCTTCATTTTGTAGATGATGATACTAAGTCCTAGAAAAGCTCAGTAACTAAAGTCACATATATAGCACTAGGCAAGTAACCCTTATAAAAAATGCATTTGTGTACGTGGGACCCCTTTCCCATTCTTGGAAATACTGTGAATAGTTGGGTCAGTGGACAGAGCAACAGAACCAAAATCAGGAAGATCTGAGTTCAAATGTAGCCTCAGATACTTAATAGCTGTGTGACTCTGGGCAAGTCACTTAACCTGCCTCAGTTTCCCCAACTGTAAAATGGGGATAATAAAAGCACTTACCTCCCAGAGTTGTTGGGAGGATCAGAGGAGATAACTGTAAAGGGCTTAGTGCCTGGAATATAGTAAGTTCTATATAAATATCAGCTATTATTATATTTATTGAACATAAAAATACAAAAAAAAAAACCCCAGAAGCTACACCAACAAAGAGCCTTCAATCAAAAACCAAAACTACAAAGCATTTGACATCTATGGACTATTTTCAATACTGACTCGGACTACCTAAGTTGTCAGGGTCCTGTCAAATTGGGAGATTTTCTTATTTTCTATTGCTATTAGGATTCACATTTAACGTTCCGGCAACTTTCAGCTGTGCTTTAGGGCTTCACTAAAAGATTATGTGGTCTCTTCTATCAAAGCATGCTCATGTAAGGGAATCATCTCTTCTAGAACTACTATGATTAATGAAATATTCCCCAAGTTTTAGTTTGCAAATAAACCTCTTTAATTTCTGGAAACCTCCTAAACTTAGCATTAATGCTAAATGATTCAGCATTAATTAGCCTGAGGTTCCTCATCTATAAAATGAGAGGGGGAGGGAAGGGGGTCCTAACATTCTATCACACACTAAGGGAAATATGTAAAAGCACAATGATCCTATTTTTATAACTGCATTGCCCAGCGAAAAGCAGTATCATGTTAAGTTTGACAGATATAAATAAAAGAGTAATAAAGGTAAATGAACAACCAGAAAACTTCATATGCTAAAGCCCTCAATTAGCCTTTGAGACACCAACTCTCCAATCCAGAAGTGCTGTGAGGACTGTTGGATCCCAGACAACAAAGTTTTACTTACATGCCATTGTGTGATAAATGCTGGGCCAGTACTGACCACTATCTCGTTTCAGCCATACCCGGATTGTTCTGCAGAGACAGAGGAAAGAAGATAAGTCTACACTAACATTGTCCAGAACAGTCTCATCTCTTTTTACTCTAGAAAGAGAGGAGAGGCAAGGAAGGGGCATGGGGTTCTTGAATGACAAGCTATGAAATGATCTTTTTCAATACCTAAGACACTATTATAAAAATATTTTGGTATTTGGTATATAGTGGGTGCTTAATAAATATTAAGCTCTCTTAAGCAGCCCTAACTTTCCCTTATGATGTATTAGAGAATGATTATACAAAAAGATAAAGAGTATTTCTAAAACAGACTACACATTTGTATTTTCTGCTTGTACCAAATCTGAGGGTAATGCTGTTTTGGTTATCTTTCAGCACATAAAGAAGGAAAGACTTTCTTCAAGTTTTAATATTCTGGGACCTGGTGATCAAGCTTGTATTAATACCATGAATATACTTATCCTACTCTCAAAAATATCCTGGTATATAATGAAAATACTGGAATGAAAATCCAGAAACCTAAGTACTAATTAATTTATTATTTGTGTTAGCCACATAGTCAAAGAGTTGGAAGGGAGGTTAAAAGAACAATTTACAGTTGAGAAAATGTACTCAGGTTAATTGCCCAGGGTCAGGCAACAAATGAGTAAGAAGGCCAATTCAATTAGGGTTGCCCCCTGCCATGTGCCTCAGACAGTCACTAACGTGTTGTGTCTGTGACATCATCTGTACAACGCTGATATCAGCAGACCTGCCCCATTCACTTTTTGTGAGGATAAGATATTAAAAACTGTACATTATGATACAATATCAAATTAAAACCCTAGAAATTCCAAATTCAACACAGTCCCTTCTTTAAGGGCCTTACTTTAGTAGAGTTAGGTCAAGCACCTAACATACATCTATAAGAATCTATTCCTATTCTGTAAAATGGAAATAAATATACCCGTCCTGCCTATCTCAATATAAGTAACAATGTCTGTGAAAATAAGATGTAAATACTACCCAAATATACGGTAGAATTATGTGTGTGTGTGTGTGTGTGTGTGTGTGTGTGTGTGTGTGTGTACACACACTAACAGACGCTAATTTAGAGGGCATGTCTGGGTTTCTGAATTCTGGGGAATGTGCCCTGATTGGAGTTTATATTGAGTACATTATTATTTATTTATTTCACTGTACACATATGTATTATGTAGACATATATTATAGCATAAATAATTCTAAGAGATAAGTAAGATTGAGTTTTTCCTCTAACCTCCCTAAAGGAAATTCCAATTTGAATTGTAAATATGGCTTTTGGATCCACTACAAGCTGAGAGATAACAAATTAAGAACATTAATTTTCAAAGTTCAATCAAGACAACTAAAAAGTATTACTGGATTGGAATATAACTGACTGAAGAGATTATCACTTTTTTCCTCCACTTTATGGTAATACGCCCACAATAATGTTTTCCTATCAGAAAAGCAGCGTCTGCATGGAGCCTAGAAAAAGCTAGTCCAAGAGTAGGTGTCAGTGTTTACTGACTACAAGAAGGGACAGACAGCATAGACTACTTATGCACAGATATCCTTAGAGTGTGAAAGAAAAATTCACTATACCAGAGCTTGAAGGAAATATACTTTAAGAATATCTCTTTGTTCTAATTCTATAGTCATTAAGCAATGATCTTTAATTTGGTCTCCTGAATAGACCTACCCACTAGTGAAGACACACACACACACACACACACATACACACACACACATACACATACACATACACACTCTCTCTCTCTCTCTGTGTGTGTGTGTGTGTGTGTGTGTGTGTGTCTCTGTGTCTCTCTCACTCTGGTTCATTCAAGGAATCAGTAAATCCTTTTCATTCACTGGTACTCGCAATACCAAGTCCTGTAGCTCTTTAATCTGTACCCTTTCTTTCCACTCCAACTGCCAACACCCTTACTACCTGGAATGTTGAAAGAGTCTCCTAAATTATCTCTTTTTGACCAACAATTAAGTTATTAAAAGTCAACACAATACCATGGGCAAATCAGTTTGGAGTATAAATTCCTTTGTAATATCTTATAGAGAAGAGTAGATAGAATATTCTGAGCAGTATTATCTTATAAAACAGCTCAACTATACAGATTAAAAAATAAGTTTACAGAAAACTTTGACAAAGACATTCCTTTCAAAGGCACTTGGGGGAGGGCAGCAGAAGAAAATTAATACAGAAATCATTACATGAGAGGGTGAGATTAGTATAAAGGGAAGGTCCAGGGAAGGCACTGTGAGAAAACTGAGAAGGTAAAGAAAAATGAGGAATGGAGGAAGGCCTCTTGAAGATGTCTTGGACCTCAGCAGAAGACAGAGACTTTTATGGTGCTGCCTGGGGTCCCCTTCTCTTTTCTCTCTACCATCTCCTGCCATCGCTATGCAGATGACTTCCAACCCTAGCATCTCTCCTGAGCTCCAGTCCCACATTACTAGTTGCTTAATGGATATTTCAAACTGGATGTCTATGAGGTATCTCAAACTCAACATGTCCAAAACAGAACTCATTATCTTTGCCTCTATACCCACCCTTCTCTACTGCTGCAACTTCCATGCTGGTAGGAACACTTAGGTTTACAAATCCAGTATCCTGCACATTTTGACTCTCTCTACATAAATAATTAGTTGCCAAGTCTTGTGATTTTTTTAATCTCCACATCTCTTACATACCCTCTCCCTCCCTGCACTCACCCTCCATCCCTGTTTGGGCCCTTATCATCTGTTCCCTGGACCACTGCAATAGTCTAGAATTTCATCTCCCTCCCCTCCCAACTCAAATCCATCTTCTACTAAGAGGACAAAGTAATGTTTCCTAATGTCTAAGTCTGATAAGCCTCATCCCACTATGCCACACCAACAAACTTCCGTGATTCCCCACTACCTATGAGATTAAATACAAAGTGCATCACAACCTTGCCCCTTCCTACCTTTCCAGTCTTTTTACATATTACTTGCCTTACAAGTCTTCTGCAATCCATCCTAGGACTTGTTTCATATTCTATCCATAACCCCTTTCTCTCTCCTTCCTCCCATCAATGAAAAAAAAAGTCTTTAAAGGAAAAGCCTTTGTAACAAATATGCATTATAAATATAAATAAACAATTCCTTTGCTGGTCATGTCTGAAAAAGTAGTCTCATTCTGCCTCTTAAGTCCCTTACCTTTCTGTCACAAGGTAGACAGAACACTGATAATACATTCATTACTGGTACTCTAGAATAGTGTTTGGTCATTTCATTTATCGGAGTTACTGAGTCTCTCAAAATTGCTATTGTATAAATTTTTCTCCTGGTTTTCCCCACTTCACTAAGTATCAGTTCATAAATATCCCCAGGTTTCTCTGAGATTGTCACTACAACACAATGATGTTGTATCACATCCCTATACTCAAATTTGTTCCATCATTTTCCCAATTAATATTCCCCTCTTCAAAAGTGCTTATGTATGTATGTCACAAAACATATACACACAGAAACATGTCAATACATGTTTATATTTTGTTTCTGCGTAGGTATGCACACACACTTTGACATATAGGTTCTTTTCCTTTTTTTTTTTAATCTCTTTGGGGCAAAGGTCTATTCTCAGTTTAGTGACTTCTTGGGCATAATTCTAAACCGCTTTCCAGAACAGCTTTATCAGTTGTGCATTAATGTGCCTATTTTTCCACAGGCCCTCCAGTATTTATCCTTTTCCTCGTTGGTTATCTTTGTCGATCTGACGCCAACTCCCTGTTTTAGAGATGCAGGTACTGGGACCTGGAAAGCTTGCAACTTAACCAAGGTCACAAGGACTGTAAGTGGCTGAGGTAGGAATCAGAGTCAGTACTCTGAACTGTCAGTCAGTGCTTTTTCTTGCATCCTGTACTACACTACACTTCAAGATGAAGAGGCAGAGAAATTCTAAGAATTGAATAAAACTTTCCAGATTAAACACCTACCTAGATATTCAGTGATTTCAAAGTAAAGGTGGTCATAAGGTACAGTATCAAAAAATATTTTGGAAACATGGTTCTAGGACAAAAAACAAAACAGGACAAAGATTTACAAATTACATAGAAGCCTCAGGATTAAATATCTGAGCACTTTCTAAAAGAAGCTAATAATAGCTAGCATTTAGATAGTGTTCTAAGGTTTATACTTTATACATGTTATCCCAGCTGATCTTTACAACAACCCTGGGAAATAGCTGCTATTATCCTCATTTTTACAGGTGAAGAAAGTTGCTGCTGAGAGAGGTTTAAGTGACTTGCCCGGGATCACAGCTGAGGCTGGATTTCTGCTCAGGTCTTCCTGTTTCTAAGTCCAACACTATCCACAACTCTACTTACAGCCTCTTATTGGGAACCAAGTAATGTCACCAAAAATTACATTGGAAATTGATTTTACACATAGGCCATAACAGCTAAGGGCAACACTAGAGTTTAAAACAACAGTTCATATTTATAGCACATTTTGAGGTACTTTCCACGCATGATCTCATATGAATCTTACAACAACCCTGTGAAGTGCTATGAGTATTATTATCCCCATTTCACAGATAAGAAAACTGAGGCAGAAAAAGATTAAGGAGAGGCAGGAACTGAACCAACCTTTGACTCAAAAAGCTAGTGTTTTTTCCTCTTATCATGCTGGTAAGCAGTGAAAATGTACTGGTGAGAACTGAACAGGAGGCAGGCAGCAAGTAGACTGAATTTCCTTTAGGAAATTGCATAGCACTACTTTTAATGACCACAGGCTTCTTTTCAAAACAGAGGCTCCATTTTTTTTTTAATGTCAATATTCTTCTGGTGATGCTATATGGCTGTAAGTCACAGAATAGAATTAAAGCTGAAAGTCACTCAAAGAGCAACAGAGAAGTCCAAGTTCACAGGATCATAATATCATAGATTTAGGGCTTGACAGGACCTGAGAGGCCACTGAGCTCAGTCCCATACATTTTATACCTAGAGGCCCAGAGAGGTTAAGACTTAATCAAGATTTGAACTTAGATCCTCTGACTTGAAAGTCAGTGGTTCTTGCCACTGTTTCATGCAGGTGGGCATTTGATGGCAACATACTGTACTGCCACCAAGGAGTTACAGAGAATGAGCCTCCTAAAGGGTATCAGAAAACCGTATGATCAGAAATGGAGACAGGCAAGGTAATACACTAGCCAAGTGCTCCATCAATATGAAACACAAGGTGTCAAGAGATCTAGCAGAAAACCCTCATGACACTGAGTGGACTAGACTTTCCTCTAACCCCAAGGCCTGAAAGGTTCATGGGAGAACGTGGACAAGAACGGCATAGCTTGAGAAGGCATGCATAGGCTGTGACTGGCAGATCCAATGAATACCCATAGTGAGGAAATCACAGACCTAGTGAAGTTAAGCCAACGATAAGCATCTATCATGTAGTCACTCTGTATAATTATCTGTATCATATCCTTCTACCACAACAAGCTCCACTAGGCAGAGAGCCCAGTCATATCAAAATACTGCCTCCCTTACTCCTGAGCAGCCTGTTCTGCACAGAAGAAGCAATCATCTGCAGTGAATCTTCTGATTACCAACAGCCCATGGTCGAGACATGGTAGAGAAATTACACACAGCAGATGCTCACTAAATAGCTGTGGAATGAATGAAGACAGAATCTAAAAATCTCGGTTTCTTTATGTGGTAAAGCAAGCTGTATGACCTTTGGCATTTGACTTCTCTGCAAAATGGAAAAACAGTCAGTGCACAGGATAAGAAAAAAGGCAGAGGAAAATGATCTTCAAAGCATAAGAATGCTTCAAAGGGTTTGCAACATTATAAAATATATTTAGATAACTATATTTCAATACAATTGGTTTCCTTTGAGATCCTATGTGTTTTATTTGATGCATTTAAAAACCTTATTCTGAAAAAGAGTCCACAGGCTTCACCAGCCAATCAAAGGGGTCCATGACCCAAAGAAGATCCCCTCCTGTACACAAAGAGTACAATTTGGGATTCACTAACAAGACCAGACAGACACCACTCTAACAAAGGAGAAATGCATTTTAACATCCCCAGATTTCTTTGGACATAAATGAGGAATATATTCATGTCTGGAATATAATTTACAGAATTTACAGAGAAAGTTAAATGCCTACAAGAGTGACCACGGACTTGACAGTTCACTGTTTAGAAACACAAACACTAGGTGCCAACCTTCATTCAATCATCATTCAATCAATCCTGGGCATCTACTGCATATCTAATATTATGCAAAATCAATCAATAATCATTTATGGAGTACCTACTACGTACCACACATGTGCTAAGTGCTATGGATACAAAAAGAGGCAAAGATAGTCCCTGCCCAAGGAGTTCACAATCTAATGTAGGAAATAATATACAAACCTATATATGCAAGCTATATGCAAAATAAATAGGAAATAGCAGAAGGAAGGCACAAAAATTAAGAGAGGTTTTGGAAAGATTTTCTGTAAAAAAAAAAATTCTGATTGGGGTTTGAAGGAAACCAAGGAAGGCAGTAGGCAGGGAAGAGGAAGGGGGCACATTCCAGGCATCAGAGACAGTCAGAAAGAATTCAGAGATGAGAGATGGAATGTCCTGTTCATGGAATAGAAAGGAGGCCAGTGTCACTGGATCAAAGAGTATATGGCAAGACACATGGGTAAAGAAGACTGGAAGGGAAAGGTGGGGTAGAGTCTAGGTTATTAAGGGCTCTAAAAGCCAAGCAGAAGATTTTGTATTTGTTTCTGGAAGTAATAGGGAGTCACTTTTGTTAAATAGGAAGGTGATATAATCAGACCTGTGTTTGAGGAAAATCTCTTTGGTGGTTGGAGGATGGATTGTAGTGGGAAAAGACTTGAGAATGACAGTACCACCAGTGGCTATTGCATAGTCTGGGGGTGAAGGGCTGTACCAGAGTGGTGACTGTGTCAGAGGACGGAGGGATACATATTTGAGAGATGTTGCAAAGGTGAAACTGACAGGCCTTGCCAATGGGTTTGGATATGGAGGGCGTTTGGGGGAGGGGAGGAGATCATAATTAAATCCAGAGAAGCTGATGTGATTACCAAGTGAAATAGTATAAGAGAGAAGAAAGCCCAGGACAGACCAGGGTGTGATCTGAAGGAAGCTCCAATGAAGGAAACTAAGAACACTCAAACAGGCAGGAGGAGAACAACAGAGAACGATGTCCCTAAAACGAAAAGAACAGCATCAAGGAGGAGAAAGTGATCAACAGTGTCCTAGGCTGCAGAGGAGTCAAGAATGAGGACTGAGCAAAGGCCACTGGATTTGGCAATTAAGAAATCACTGTTAACTTTAGAAAGAGCAATTTCAGTGGAATAATAAGGTTAGAAGACAGACTATAAGGGAATAAGAACAAAGCAAGAGGAGAGAAAGTGGAGATATAAACACATATACACTCACTGTGTGGGTGTGTCCATATATACCTATGATTAGGGATAAGCAGATGTATATAATCTTTACCTATAAAGAATGTTCAAACTCTTATATACCCAAACCCCTTAGTCAGAATGAGTACCCAGAATATTTGTACGTATATACATATGTGTGTGTATATGTATGCATGTATTTGTAAGTGCATGTATATGTATATATATTGAAAATACCTGTATAGATGAATATATCCTATAGTTGGATAGAAATTGCTTGGCACTCCCCTGCCCAGAAGAAGAAAGGAAATAAGCATTTTATCAAGTACCTACTATGAGCCATGCACTATAAAGTGCTTTACAAATATTATTTCATTTTACCTTCACAACGATCCTGGGAGGAAGGAGCTATTACTATCCTCATTTTACAGATATGGAAACTGAGGCAGATAGTTTAAATAACTTGCCCATGATCAAACAGCACAGAAGAAATAAAGACTGGATCTACAGTCAGGTCTACCCACTGTGCCACTCTGCTGTACAAAAGCACTCTCACTAAATGAAAAGGAAATTGAGGCTAGATTTTCCAAAAGAGACAACAATGCACAAACAGGGTGGTGATTTCTCCCACTGGGGCGTCTACTTTAAGAAGTGCAGTAAGCAAAATCTTGCCACCTTAAATCAAATATTCAACATTTCTTCAAACATCCCTTGAACTGCTATTTGTAAAAAGGAGGGGGTGGGGGGAGATTGCCTCCACAGAGAAAGGATAAAAACTCTACTCTTTTTTTCTATTTGTTTCCCAGCAAAATCTTCAGTTATATGTACTAGTATCTGTGGTTTCTGGCTTCTCTCTCCTACACACAAATCTACCATTTTAATACTACAGTTCTTTTTCATAAAACTATTATATCACATACAGCAAAAACTCAGGAACTTTAGTGAAAGAACAGCAGCCTTGACACCAGAGGACCTGAACTCAAGTATCTGCTCTGCTACTAAAGACCAGGACAAACTGGGGTGAAGTCACTCAATCTTCACTGGCTTTCAGGTTCTTATCTGGATTGCAAGGCTCTACATTTTGTTCCAGCTCTAAATGCATGGTCCTCTGATACGGCAATGTAACCACCAGGCATCACAATCAGGATTCCCAAATGGCTCAGATATGTGTCTTACAGAGCTTCTGTAAACAACATATCCATGATCACTGCACTATAACTGATATTACATCAAATCCTCCTTGTCTTTTTAAAATGAATTCTCTGTAGGTAAGATTTTTTTTTTCCAAAATGAGAAGGAAAAGCAAAGAGGAAAGGTTACAGGTCTTTTCAATACCAACTCTGACAAGAGTACAAGTAAAAAGCTCTTTAGAGTACCCTTCTAGCCCTAATTCTAAAGTTTGGAATATTTTCATATTTTGTGTATTTTCTGTTAGAATTTAAGAATCCTAAAGGTAGCTGATATGTACTAAGAACAGTAAGTAGAGCCTGGGTTTCCCTTTTCTTGTTCTTAAGAGCACCACTTTCCACAGAAGACTTGTGTTCAAATGATATGAACAAGAGTCTTGCTAAAAAAAAATGCTATTTTAGTGATATATTAAAACCTATGCACTAAATATTAAATTATGTATCAAAATTCCAATCTCTGGCATTTTTATCTGGCAATAGCTTCAAATGTCTCTGTTTTGCTCCAATCTTCCCTAGCGCAGAGCCCTCCCAAACTAGCACTTAATGGTTATCTATGTAAAGTGGTTCCATAGTAAAACTGAGTTGGAAAATGTTGCTTGAATGCATACAACATGGTAAAATTACTTTATTTATATTCTAAGAATACTCTACCCTTGACCCCTTGGTCCCAAAGAGAATTACTCTCATTCTGATTTGTACAGTATCTTAGGTTTTGGGCTTCTACCATTTACAACTCACTATAAACAAGCCCTTCATCTTCCCTGCCCTCTCTGCTGCCAAAGATTCACCTTTCTAACTCTCCTACTAACCTTGCTTTTTGTCAGTCATAGACCTTTGAGGGCCCTGATTGGTGGATTTGGTCTGATCCTCTACTGCCCTTGCCCAATATCATCAGATGCGTGGGACAGAGGAGTTTACCAATTGTGAACGAAGACCTCTTATAACTTGGCTTCACATGTAACAAACTGGAAGTAACAATAGTTAGTATAGATGGTTTAGGACTGACTACAACTGCCAATCTGCATTAGAACTACCCCAGACAGTGTGAGCCTCATCCCACTCTCCTGTATGTAGGAGTGAGCACTGTGTAGCCTGAATTCCTGAAGTATGTTTAACTGGTCCCTGGACCAAAGCCCACCCACCAGAAGACTGCTGCCATTCTGAAGGATTTCTCAGAAAAAGATCAATGCCTCTGCTGATCTCAAGCAGCACTCTAATCACATGGGATCTGGCTCTCTTTAGATAGACACCAGGGTCCAAGCTTGACTATCACTTTAGCCAGATGGAGAACCCGTGTAGCTAGAACCATTACCCACACTGGACTGGGCAGACCAGTCCACAAAACAGAGAGCAAAGAGGGAATAATAATTTGGGGTAAAGTACCAGCCTCAGAACATAAACCTTTTATATTAGAACAACATGGTGAGTTCACAGGGCGTTCTCAGGCTCACAATGTTTGGGGAACAATCTACTGGCTTCCCAGTATCGATCTGAATTTTAAATGAAAACAATCAATACAATAAAATTGAGGTCTTTAATCAGGGCAAGGGAACAGCAGTTCTGCCACCTCACAGCAAGTGCTGGGGTATCCAAGGAGGGGGCATTCTCAGGGACTAAGGCAGCCAGAGAGAAGGACTAGGCTGAGGTGGCTGGGGTTGGGCATCTCAGTTTCAAAAGGTAAGATGTTTTGCCTAACAAGCCAAAGTCTATAAAGAAAGCTTGGGAGGGGAGAGCTTGGGAGAGTTACAAAATAACCAGAGGTTGGAAATGACAAAGCCTGGTCGACCCTGCTCACTAGGGCCTAGGACCAGACGGCTGTGCAGGTCACCAGCCTCACTTCTCCTCCAGCCATCTGAATCCAATGAACAAATATTCATCAGGATGACTGGAGATGACCCAGGATGAGGCAACTGGGGTTAAGTGACCTGTCCAAGGTCGCACAGCTAGTGAGTGTCAAGTGTCTGAGGTGAGATTTGAACTCAGGTCGTCCTGACTCCTGCATTAGTGCTCTATCCACTGCACCACCTGGCTGCCCACACGTTTAGTCACCAGGTTGAGCACCTTTCTCAGTGTCTTCCTCAGCCTACAAAATCTGTATATAATCAGTCACCAGGTCTTTTATTTCCTTTTCATTTCTCCATAGTCACAAATACCATCCCTATTCCACAGTCAACATTTTATACCCAGATTATTGGATCAACTTCCTGCCTGATAACCTTGACTCACCTCTTGCCCCATAAATCATCCTGCAGAGGGACTGCCACTGTCCAAAAGTCATGCTGTACTTACAGGCCTTCCACGGTTCACTTTGCCTGCCACATCAAGTCTCAACATCACTACCAAATGTTCAAACCCTTCTGCCTATGAAAACTGATTCTTCTCCAATGATACAGTTTATTTCGGTTAGGTCCCTTTCCTCTCCCATGCATTATCCTCATGCAATCAGCCCTACCTGCCTCTAAGATCCTCAGAAAATTGGAACTGGGAATTTAAAATTTAAGGCTATTCCCCAAGATGATAAATTCCAGTGTAACAATCTGGTTTGCACATACTATACAAAAGAGAAAACTGCCAGAGGGACATTCAATACTATCTCCAGAAGGTGTTTTCAGTTTAAATCTGTCTGTAGCATTAAGGCTGGGAAAAGGCTGTTAGTTTTGGAAACAATATCACACCCACACTTGACCTTATTTCTTCACCCATCTAGCCTAATACCCAGCAAATATTATTTACATACCTACCGCAGTGAGCTAGCACTGGGACACAGCAGGAAGAGACACCGGATAGGAATCACAGGTTCTGGACTCCAACCCTTGTTCTGCCGCCTTCTGAGTTTGGATGAAAATAAAGGAGCCTGATAGCCTGACAACCTCTCCCTCCCCCCTTTACTAACTATAGCTTAGATTTTAAAAATTCTCCTATAAACCCTCTCAGATTAACTCCAGCACACTGAGGTCACTCCTAAAACTACTGGAATATAACTCTGTTCGAAAAAGAGTTACCCAATTATTTCATGTTACATTCGCATTTCTCACTGTCCTAATGAGGGTTGCAAAGTAGTCTTCAGTTGGTTTGCTTATTAACAATCAAATTTTACACACACACACACACACACACACACACACACACACACACACACAGGAATGTGGAATTCAGCACATTACAAAGAAGCATAACAAAGAGCAGTAAGTAACATTCTTACAGAGGCAATAAGAACTCACTTCAGAGAAAGCTATCTTTAAAAGCAAATCAGCCAGGTCATGTAGATGACAGAGTGGACAGTCCTGGAACTGGAGTTCAAATCCAGCCACTGACACTTATTAGCCGTATGACCCTGAGCAAGTCACTTCACCTGTCTGCTTCAGTTTCTTCACCTGTAAAATGGGAATAATAATAGCCCCTGCCCCCCCGGGTTATTGCGAGGACCAAATGAGATCATATCTGCACAAAGCTTAGCACCGCGTCTGTCCCGCTGCAGATACTGTATAAACAGGAGCTATTATTTACTACATCAGCTTACAAAGTATACCATGATCAGAAACTTCCACTCTGTATCAAATGTTAGGGACCAAATAAATCTCTAAGTCTCCCTTCCCACACTTCAACTTTCCCTTTAATGTTTTGATCTTTATGTACTATCTTACCCATAGTCTTATTTTATTTTTTCGTGATGCTTATTTAAATCTTAGTTGGTAAAGGATGATCTTCCTTGACTCAGATCCTAGAGTATGTATGGCAAAATTCAAGAAAAATGAAAATGTTCCTCTATGCTATAACATCACATGCTACACTCATCTTGTTGAAGAAACAAAAGAACAACTCAAGTTGCCTTGAAACAAAAGATCAAAATTTTTCCCAGAAGGAAAAGAAAAAACAGTGATACTTCTTGCCGGTCCTAGAGAATAACAGACTTAGGGACATAAGAACATAGGAGGCCCCAGAGATCCACTATCCATGCTTTTGTCTTAGAGGTGACAGCACTAAGCCCCAGGGAGGCCCAGTAACTTGTCCACAGCCACACTGTGAACAACCTCAGAGGTAGGATTTGAACTCAAGTCCTCTACTTCCAGGGCTGCCTCCTAACAAATGGTTCTCATATTTCCACAGGATACCATCCCCCTTGAAGACCTATACAATCCAGCAAACCTTCCCAATTAGAAAAGAATGCCTGCATAATATCTACAAAAAATTTTGTGAGAAAGCCTAGCATCTCCTTATATAACAACCCCACTAAGGCAAATGTTTTTTCCCTTCTCATTTATCTTGCAAGATTCAAACCCCATTGTACCACCTTGCTAATTTAATAACAGGACAGAAAATGTCCCACTTAAGATATTAAGTGTTCCATTAAGACCCTTTAAAAAACTTTTTAACCATTTCTGAGGAAAATATTTTTCACATGTATCATTTATTTCCTTGCCTTTTTAAATACAGCCAACAACACATAATTCAACCTTTTCTTGATAACATCACCCCTTCTAAATGCAACTTGAAGCAGATTAAAATATAGTTTCTATCTCATTTTAATGTGTTGATGTGTTAATAAAAAAGAGAAATACATAATAAACACGGTTTTCTTAATCAGTATGTAACCCACAGAGACTCTTAGGTACAGTCTGGTGATTCTTGGATCACTGACATTGATTTGCCCCTGAGTTCTTTGGGGTTTACATCCTGTTCTCAGCTGTGGTGTGTCTGTAAGTCACCTCTAGGATATGTAAAGAGGTAAACTGTTCTTTCCTATTTGGGAAAGAAGGAAGGTCCAATTTGAGATCTATTTCCTGTTACAGGCTATTCCCAACCTAAAGAATTCCACAAAGCTGAAGATAATCGGAATATGGTTATATCAATTTTGTTTGGGTTTTTTGCAGACTAAGTCAGAATCCAGGAGACAAACAAATGAGTTTCTTTAGTACCTTATTCAGTAATCTCACTTTGTCGATTTGCACTGTCCCTAAATATAAACAGTGATTCTGCTTAGGTTTTGACTCCTTGGAGAAGATTTTGCCTATTAATGACGACCTATGTGAGATTCCTGCAGTAGGGTTGAAGAATATCCCATAATGACAAACAGAAATGAGGTTAGAAATATATCCCCTCCTTTAAAAAGTCACATGTGCTCTTATGCAAATACTTCCATATATATCTCTCCAGGTTCAGGCAAGACGGGAGCTCAGAAAAGAAGGCTAGTTTAGTATGTGTGTGTGTTCATCCTTCCTGGCCAAAGAAGACCCTGCCATCACAGAAATGATGACATGACTTGCACTTGGCTTTTCTGTGCAGATCTCCTCCACAGCCATCTGAATTCAGGGACCAGATATTCGTCAGGATGATTGGGGATGACCCAGGATGAGGCAATTGGGATTAAGTGACTTGCCCAAGGTCACACAGCTAATGAGTGTCAAGTGTCTGAGGTGAGATTTGAACTCAGGTCGTCCTGACTCCTGCACTGGTGCTCTATGCACTGCACCACCTAGCTGCCCTAGTTTAGTATGGACCTTAGAAGAACCCAGAGGTCAGACTAGGCCAGGGTGGGGAACCTGCAGCCTCGAGGTCACATGTGGCCCTCTAGATCCTCTAGTTCAGCCCTTTGACTGAATCCAAACTTCATAGAACCAGTACTAGGCCTTGTTAATCAACAGAACTGTCCAGTATGGTGGCTCCCAAGACGCTCTGAACTCCCCTGTTGAGCCTTTCCAAAAGTTGCTTCAGAATTCTCCTGGAGACCCACTGCTCCACTTGAAGATGAAAATCCATGTCCTACAGCAGTTTATTTCTTTCTTCTCTCCACCTCTTTTTCATTTTTTATTCCTTGAAAGCTGAAAAATTTTTCTGGCCCTCAAACGTACATTAAATTCTGCTTTAAAAAATTTCTGAAAAGGAGAAAACAGGCAGCCTGGGTTCAAAAGGAAAAGACTTTGCTTAAAAAAGGTAATTCATTGTTAAAGTTCCTATACTCACATTGGATTTTCCCAAATCCCACCTCATGAACACTTAGAAAATCCAGAATAAATCAGATTCTTCCTGCATTAAGCAAACAGATCCAGGTGGCTGAAAAAGAACCAGGCTCCTACTCATGCTGCATAATCAGTCAAAACAATCCCTGACTACTCCCCCAGTTGAAGCTATAATCCCTAATTAAAGTAGTACTACTTCAGTGTTAAATGTAGGGAAACAGGGTCTAACTACAGTATTCAACCAGGACATGCCATCTGCTCCAGATGAATGCTTTATAATGAAGAATAACCAGGACTCTGACCCCATGATATCACTTTATAACTGCGCAATAACATTAGGTATTTACTGTTATCCAAGCAAAGACCCCAAAGCATGTGCCGACTTACTAATAATGAGCAGCAACACTTCAGTTCTTTCCTGAAGTAAATTAACTCTGTTCATTTTATGAAGAAGCCGACACCCGAACACACAGCAGAAGAGGTCCCTGGTAAGGAATACTAGGCATGAATTTTGGTGACTGCACAAGTTTACCTTTCTGCCTAATTCTAGACAGCAGGAATATTCCGCCCCCATCCTCACCCCAACATTCCACTGATTCACTTTACAACTTTGGGCCCGTTATTTCATTTCAGTTTCCTCATTTGTAAAATAAGGAGGATGCTGCTCATTTTTCCAGGTTTTTAAAAAGAAAATTAGACTTAAAATTACATACACATTTGTGATAAGGAATAAAGTACTCTCAGAGGATCTGAGAGAAGCTCAAAGTTAACTAAAATGTTTTCAGCCTGATAAACACAGACAAGAGTGGCTCCCTTTTCTTTCCTTCAAATCATATATTCTTGTGAAACCAAAAGTTTCTAGATCCAAAGCAAATTTGTTGAGTTTTAATCTGAATAATTATTTAAAGTCAAAGGCAGAATAAATTAAAAAGACAAAAAAGTTTTAAAAGGCACCTCATTCTGAAAGTTCCTACTATCGTATTTTTTCAGAAGAAAAGCTATGTGAAAACTATGTCCTGTATGTGAGGCTTGGAGTTACTACCACTCTGAATTACAACAAGTACGATATGTTGTAGTCCGTACAGATACAGTGGCTCATGAAAATGTTTTTCTTTCTTTTTTTCTTTCTTTTGCACAAACAAGAAGTCTCCTTCTGATGTCTCACCATGGTCTATGGAAGGTACTCTGGGTTCTTGAAGGCTGTGCCAGGAGACTATAAGTTCTGGTTATGTTCAAGCACACTGAAAGTCTTCCAAAGCGTGTTTGTTTTCTGAGGACCAACCCAGTTAAGAGCAGCCAAGCTTATCCCCTAAACAGCTAGCCACAGCAACCAATGAAACAAAGATGATACAAAATGGCTCTCTGTCCTAACCAAACTACATTCTGATTCTATAGTGATGGTAGGAAAATGGCAGAAAAGAGGGCATGGAGCAGTAATTATCAATTGTTAACTGACATTTACCTATCTCTATTAATATTATTATATAATATAATGATACATTAATAATAAATATTAATATATTCTATCATAATATAGTAAGTACAATTTTAACTATCAATACTCTAAATGTAAAGTCCTTATTCGGTGAAAAATGAGTAACGATATGAGTAAAGGTAATGTCAATCTTAACATGTACCATAAATGAAAACAAAAGGAATCAATCAACATGCATTTATTAAGCATTTACTAGGTGCTAAGCATATGGGTAGCTAGATGTCACAGTGGACAGGGTGAGGCCGAGAGTCAAAAAGACTCATCTTCCCAAGTTCAAATCTGTCCTCAGGCAACAACCCTGGGCAAGTCAATTCACTGGTTCGCTTCAGTTTCCTCATCTGTAAATAAGCTGGAGAAGGAAATGGCAAACCACTCCAGTATCTCTGCCCAGAAAACCCCAAATAGGATCACAAAGAGTTGGACACAACTGAAGAAAGACTGAGCAAAGGTGATAAAGCACAATGCTAAGCAGTGGAGATATCCCCCTTCCCCCTCCTTCAAGTATCATACTTCCATGTTGGAGGGTGTACCTATATCAATGAGACCACAGGCTAAAGTACGAGTCTAGTTCTCATTTAAATCAGCTGCACTGCTTTGTTTGTCGAGATGGGTAACTTTCAGAATGAGTGTATCCTCTAAGAAGAGACCTCTGAAGCCATCTGCTCCAACCCGTATCTGAGCTGATATGGGGCGAAAATGATGAAGAAAAACAAACCAACAAATTGTGTGGTATGAGAAACAAGCTGCCTTTAATGAAGCTTCTAACAGAACAGAAAATGCCACCACAAATTGTCACTGATGTTTTGGATCCCCTAATACTGCAAAGAAGGATTCTGGAAGCTGCAAGCATGGGATTACTACTTCACACCCTGGGGAACAGCACTGGTCTTCCGGTACATGGCTCAACTACTCCAAAACATTCCAGCTCTACATCAAAACGGCATCGGTTGAGGAACACATTACAAATGTAGTTTTAAAAATCTTTAATTCCATTTGGCAGCTCAATATACCTCCCTCTTTATGATGGAATTCAGACCAACACTGGGATCAACACTTTCAGTGTTCCATAACCCTGTGTTGTGACGGATCATAGATTCAGGACTGGAAGGGGCCTGAGAATGCTTTGCATCCAACCCTGTCATTTTACACATCAGGTGACTGAGACCCAAGAAGTGCAGTAATCTGCCCAATATCCCACAGAGAACAAGTAGCGGAGCTGGGGGTGACATCAAGGTTTGCAGACTCCAAGAAGAGTGCTCCTTTTACAGTAGCTGTTACTAATGTACATGGCTTGGCCTCCATTCTACAGTATTTTCCCTGAGAGTAAGATTTAGCTTCTTTTGTTTCCCAACGCTTTGCCTATGATGACTGATAAATGGTTGCTGAAGTTAAATTGAACAGAACCACTAAGTCTTCTGAAAAACTATCAGATTACATTCTTTGGGGTCTGTAAATATACTATCTCTTTCCCAAGGAATTCTAAAATACTGAAATAAAGCATCTCAATCTTCTTCTAACAGCATATGCACTCAACATTCCCCCTGCAGATTCTAAACAGAAAGGAAATAAACTATACATATACATAATTTATCTCTGGAACAAAGCCTTACTTCTTTGAAACTCTGGGCACATATTTCTACTTCCGGGCTATTCTATAAGATTTTTTATTAGTATCTCTAGTCTTGTTTATAAATTATCTTTATTAATCAAATCATTTTTTTCCCCTCTTCTCCGCAAAGAAGAGCAAATTTTCTCATTTTGTCACAATCTCCCAGGGATACAGAGGATAGCAGCCTCATGATTTCTGTGAACATGTCATCCTACACAATACTATACAATGTGCAAAATTGCTATGCTCATCCATGCAAGATCAATTCATGAAACAGCAAATTCTTTCAAGTTTTCTCTTCCTGACTTATGGTAGCAAGGAAAACACCAGTGAGTGAATTTTACATGCTAAAAAAAGAGAGAAAGAAATTCATTTTGAAAGAGGAAGTACTGATGGAAAGAAAAGAAACTTCAACTCAATTTCTATTCCTTGCTATATTTTGTTGAAGAGAAAATGGGTAGCTCAAAAAAGGTGAAAAATAAGGAAGTATAAAGTCACTGATTTGATTGCATGAGGGTTTTCAAGTCACTCAGCCTGAAACTGAGTCATTCTTATATTCATTATTTATTTATTTATTTATGATTTATGATTTATTTATGATTTATTATTTATCTTATATTTAGCTTTAAATTACTCTGATGCTAAGTATATTTAAATGATCTCAGCCACTATTACTGGGTGGCCCAGGTTCCTGTAATGCCTCTAAGAAAGTTGGATAATTAGTTTTCTACCTGAAAAGAATTTTTTTTAGGTGTCCAGCCCATGCTCTTCTTTATTCTGAGCTTTTCAAACACAAACAAAAAAACTCTTATGACTTCTTTGAGCCCCCAGTAGTGTGCTGGAGATGCTGATATTGACAGCACTGCAGCCGTCAGAAAAGGGACATCTGTAGCTCCTTTTTGAACACGCCTTCAAAGTGGAGATCCTGGGCAATGAGCTCACTGGTGTCTGCAAACATGGCCATTGCTGCCCCTGTCATCTGCTCCTGCATCACCCTGGACTGGTCTGCAGCATTGTACCCAGAATCAGGGAATAAATGCTTCAAAGTCCAAACGCATGGAAGAAGTATCAGGATGCAGAACTCAACCAGGATGCATCGAAAATGAGCAATTCAATTCCTTGCTGTAGCATGGGTTTAAATGGGAGGGTCAGAGGAAATGGGACCTTGGTTGTTACAAATCCCAAGAAAGTCATTGTTGATCCATTCACCAATAAGAATCATAGGAAGTATATTTGTTACATTTCCTTTCATCAAGTCTGTAAGAATGGTAGGATCTGTTAGAAAAGATAAAGGTACTACCTTCCTCTTTGTTTTTTTAAAAAAGTCTATCCTCAGGATTGTTGAAGTAATACTTTTCGTGTCAAGAAAGACTGTTTGGGAACATATTTTCCATTTTCCCTGAGGACTCTACTTTAAATTAAGACCTGACTGTCAGACACCTGCTCCTGCGTGAACTTCTTGTCACCCTCCAGCAAGAAGGACACATAATGATGTGTCACATGGCCACAAAGAAGGTGATGAAGACGATGGGCAGGACCACCCAGAGATGGATGTTGGAGTCCAGGGGCAGCTCTGGCCTCAGGGGACTCTGGCTACTTCGGAGCCTCCTTCCTGCAAGGACCCTGGGAGTGAGCAGCTGTTTCCTCGGGTTGGCCTCCTCACCTCCCCAGGCTCCTTCAGTAGGCCCGCTCCCCTGCCCTCCCCTTCCCTCAGAGTCCCAGGGGGCCTGCCTTAAAAGATTTTTTTTTAATTTGAGAAATCACCTCCTGCTTCTGTTACCTTACTGCTAACAGTCATTTCTATTTCAACTTTAATAAGTACTTGCTGTTTTCAAGGTACTGTGTTAGGAAATGGGATACAAAGATAGCTCTAACAGATCCAGATTTCATGAAGTTCACAATCTAATACAGGGAAGGGAAAGAGGTCAGTAAATAACTATTAGTGCTCCAGAGATCAAAGAAAAAAGGGAAAGGACCCTCATTTCCGCATACACAGAATTCTTTTTGATAAGTGAGCCAAGATCAAACAAATGTTGAAGGAAAAAAAGAATGACCCTTGATAATTTCAAGCTAAAAGCTGTCTGAAATTAGTTATCTCTGTTGCAGAGCCATCCAGTGCTTCATACAGAGGCTGTCCAAGGTAAAATCAGTATGAGCTAATGTGGGCCCAGAAATGTCCAATCTGCAATAAAAGCAATTGAGGCAGAGCTCCAAGTCAATAACCATTTACTGAAGGTTTTTTTTATTTCATTTACTGAACCCCTTTTAATGAATAGGATGTCAGATCTTCCTCATGATCTGAGATGCCCCTTTTCTTCAGGGCCTTGGTTTTACAGTGTTTGGCAAGATGATACAGATGGTGCGGAGTAAAATACAAAATCTCATTGGCTGACAGGCATATATATATACCTTGGCCCTCCAGGATAGCTGGTAGAAATCAGCTACATTGGGAGAAAAATGGGTAGGGCTGATGGTCATAGTATGAGCAAGGCAAGGGTCATCTACTGGCTAAGTGCTCATAACTGTTTCCCCATGTTGGGAGGGCGAGATGGAGGTGGGAAGGAGGAATGAGAGGGTGGAGGCAGACTGACAGACAGACAAAGAGAAGAGATGGAGAATGAAGGGACAAAAAGAAGCTGGGGGATTTTCTATATCATTAGGATATCTCAGCCACACTGGGCCTGCTGTCTTAGTCATCAGGAACAAAGGGTAGAGGTCTTTTAGTTAGCTTCCTGTGGTCAAGCAAGTGACCCTATAACCCATAGCTTAAATAAGTTCACTTGCTTAACCAAAAGGAAGCCAACCGTATCTAATTATCCCTAAATATAAATTAACTAGAAAAGCAACTGACTAAATATATATTAATAGACATGTATAACAGAAGTAATCACTACTCCTATGGAATCACATTAAGCTGAATAATACTAATTGGAATAAAATGGGGGTTAAATCAAACATTTAACACAGTCAAGAAAGAAAAATGGATTGGGCAAAGGATGAAGCTCACTAGAAAGGATGACATGAAATACTCAGCATGGATGCTTATAAAACACAAATTTAAAACTTAAGCTGGAATCAGAGAATCAATGAATGGTATGGAATAGAGGACCCCAGTATGGTACACTCTTTAAATTTCCTGAAGACTTCCATCTCACATGCAAAGCTTTTATTGATACAGATTATATCTACTGGTATTTATCAGATTAGAAATCATGAAAAATTTTGACCTCTCAGATCACCTAAAACAGTCTCAGGGACTACTAGAGATCCCTGGACCACACCTGGAGAACCCATAGTCTAGGCTTTGAAAGCTATAGGCCCCTAGAGGAAAGGAAGATGGACTGAGGGCTGAGAGCAGTCTGGGAGAACTTAATGGAATGCCACCCACAGAGTGTGAATTTAATAAGTGCTTGCTGAAATTAGCATGTTAGTATATGAAAGGACCTTGAAAGACTAGAAGATCTGGATAGGTGGAAAAAAGGAAGTCTTGGTGAAAATAAACACACTAAGGAACAAGAACATACAAACAGGAATGAACACAACAGGTTCCAGGAGAAAGACAAAAACTGTCCTGATATCACATCAGAACCACCTAGAGAATAATCTGAGCTAAGGCTAGAGATGGGGGAAGACAGATTATGAAAGCCCTTGAAAAGAAAGGGCATAGGGGGAAAAGAGAGTTATACCTGACATGGAAGAAAGAGGGATCCATTGAAGGTCCTCAAGGGTGAGGCATGATAAAAATGGTCAAGTTTATTCAGAAAGGCTGGATTACAGTGGAGAAAAATCTAAACTCCATGAGATTTTCTAGGTTGCTTCAGTCATCCAGGTCTCATCTGAAAGACCTAACACGGTGGTAATGGTAGAGGGGACAATTATTACATATTTCTAAAGAAAAACCACCAAGTTTCTAAATATGAGAACAAAGGAATGACTTAAATGACTACTGGGTGTGGAACATGGATGACAGGAACCAATGACAGCGACAAGGAGGTGTTCCTGAAACAACACCATCCTGAGTCTTCTTGAGTAATGAAAGCAAAAACAAGATGGCTATAAGTAAAACAACCAGCCTAACAATGGTGAAATGAACTCATTTTCCTGCCTTCCTGGGTTTTTTTTTAACATCTTGATTTCTAAATCCAAATCAAATGCCATTTTCATTAGTTTCATGAGAACCAAAACACATTAGCAATCATCAGGATCTAGTTATATACTAACAACTTAGTCATCTGTAGGTTTCCCAGACCACTATATTGTTAGAGCTTCCAACTTTTTTTCTAAACTTTACTTAACATTGTTTCCACTGGAAATTTTTTTAACTGCAAAATTTTTCAAAGAAATCTCTATGTAGCAACTTGTAATTTAATAGGAAAAAAAAGATGTTCATAAATTTGATTTAACACAGATGACTAGAACTCTTAAATAGATTTTAAAATATGCAATAAGACAATAGAGACTAAAAAATACATAAATGAAGCACAATGTTCTAAAATATTTGCAGTCAAATGGAATCTGTCTTTGTTCCACTACTGCCAAACAAAACTGGCTTTCCTGCAGAGACCAATACCCCAACAGCAATTTCATTATAAGCATGCTGATATGCAATCTGTGTGTTCTTTTTAATCAAAGTTACAGGCCTCTCTAATGAAGTCTTTACCTACTTTAAATTCCTCTCTTTTCTCTAAATGAATACCTGAATCCTTTTATAGTGTTACTGATGTGTTATTGGTGTACTGTTTTTCCATTGCTTACATT
This sequence comes from Bettongia penicillata ogilbyi, assembly GCA_023548195.1. Classification (NCBI taxonomy): domain Eukaryota; kingdom Metazoa; phylum Chordata; class Mammalia; order Diprotodontia; family Potoroidae; genus Bettongia; species Bettongia penicillata. Next base: position 755,186 of record JAJHZJ010000149.1, read on the forward strand.
CACAGATTATTCTGACTTGTGAGAGATGTCTGACGGTGACCTCAAATAAAAGTTCATGCAATATTTCATGCCTGTACTACTGCCTTCTCTGTTCCTGCTGGTTTTTTTTCAAATTAACAGAAATCTATTTTTTTCTTTTTAGGACCTGTTAATTTCATTAATATATGGAACTGAAGGTTAGAGTAAACTTTACTAAAGTCTCATGGATTTGCCTAAAGCAGCATCAAAGTCCCCGGAGGCCAGAACCATATCAAAATGTAACTGGAAAATGTTTAACAAAATAAATATAAAATACAACACAGGGTGTTGTTAATTTGCGGTTTTCTAAGTCAATATGCTGCCCTGGGGATCCATTTCTACCCAAAGGCCTCTGCAGAAGAGGAAACTGAAGAAAGGGATTAGGGCAACCTAGTGGTAAACTGTGGTAATTGAGTGAACTGAGTCTATCTTGTGACTCAATTCTAGAGCTAGTTCAGCTCTCTTTCAATTATGGGTCTGATCCAACTTCTACCTTGTAAAGAAACTTTATTCAATTGTAAGAAAACTTTAGTATGTTGTTTTAATTTTATTTTTAATTTAATTTTATTGTGGCTGGGAAGCCAGAAGACCTCTATTTACTATTTGGAGACCCTTAACTAAGGACCCAGGTTAGCTATTCAGAAGCCCAGAGAGACCCAAAGATTGATGCAAAGAGTTTTCTCACAATTGTACATCTCAAGCAAACCATATGACTTATCTGAAAACTGGCCCACATGTTCAGACATTGGGGGGGAGTAGGACACAGCTTTTTCTGATTTCAGGGAATTACACTCATCCACTCTCCTCCTCTCAACTTGTAAAGTCCCTAATTTTTCTTCCAACTAGAAATCAGATTACCTAATGTCGTATCCTGATTATTTTCTTTTAATTAATTGGGCTTATATGATTGACTTTAATGTATAAAAGTCTGTCTTTCCCTGTATTTGGGGTCCAGGAGAAAGTGAGGAAGGATATTGTCCCAATTTGTTGGGCAACTGGCATTCATTGCTTAATATATCAGTATGCTCAGATGGGCCAAACCTTTGTTTCCTCAGTCATTTCCTTTTTCCCCTGCCACATGGAGGTTAAATGACTTGCCAAAGGTCAGCGAGCCAGTATGTGTCAAAGACAGGACTGGCCTCCAAAGAGAGCTCTCATCAGGAAGATTCTAAAAAAAAAAGCTATCCAAGAAATAAGCTGCTGCTTCTCAACTTTTGTGATTGATGTAAGCTATCCTCCACACAAAGAAAAAGCTAGCAACCAAATAAAATTCTTAAATCTAACTATTTAGGTTAATTGTTATATCCACTAAGTTAATTGTTATATAGAGATACTTAAACTAGTAAAGCTATAGTTAACTTATCATTGAAAAAGAATGCAACTCTTACTTAGGTGGCTTTTTATAAAGATAACCGTAGAACCTTTCAATCACCCTTTTGTTTAATGCTGACTTAAGATTTTAAAAAAATAAATGAGGGGTGGGGAAGAAGTGGGCTTATTGCAATGTGTCAGTGTCACAAGAATAAACACAATTCAGTCAAAGATTTTATCACATTTCCCTGTCAAAATATAAATGAAGGCTATGAAAGGACTACTCCATTGTCTGCAGCCACCTGCCTTATCAGCTTAATTATACCTAGAATTTTCTAAATGGACCCACAAGCCTCATTTTCCAAGGTCACAATGACCACTGACCCCCTCAAGGAAAAAAGAATTTAATTCCCATAATCTACTTTGAATGAACACTCTTCAGGGTGAAGCTGGGGGAAAAGGTATTTTCTTTTAACTAAGTTCATTAGCCCAGTGATCATAATCAGAAACAGGACTGTCTAGAACAAACTGATTATGTAAGCTTTAAAAACAAACCTAAATGAATAACCTACTGATAGTAGGTTACAAATCTTAATAGCATCTTTATACATAAAGAACAGGGCCTTAATGAAAAGCTAACACATGATCATGAACAGCCCTCCTTTACAAAAAGAGAAAAACACAAGACCATTGCACTAGTATCAGACGTGAAATCGAATTCCAATTCTTCTACTACTAAACTTATGACTTTGGGCAAATCAACCTCTCTGGGCTTCAGTCTACTCATCTGGAAAATGAGGGTGTTTTATCAGATGATTTCTAAGGTCCCTTCCAGCTCTTAGATCCTGTAAAAAGCATTTTAATTCCAAAGTCCAAAAAGTGGGCTTTAAGTTCAACACAATTGTTTTACCTCTTCCCCAAATAATGTCAGTCCTTTAGCTTTCATTTTAAAAAAAGAGTTCTTGCTGATAGAAAAATCAGTTTTCTGGGTATTAAAGCAGAACTTGCACCAAAAACAGTTCTGAAGAAATAGAAAGTAAATGGGAAGGCAGACTAGGGAAATGAAGAATGACTGAGACAGTAAACTATAGAGGCATGGATGGTCAATTGCCATCAGAATTTATTTTATCTTCTCTCCAGCTTTAAAAGGAGGATTAAGTTGGGCTCAGTCTAAGTCAAGGGTTCATAAGCCATCATTACAATGAACCAAGAGTACCATTAAAGTCAATGACAATGAGATTATAAACAAAAAGAAACCATGGGGAACAAATTTCAAATCCCTAATGTGTGAAGGGCCTTAAATGACTGTTCTCTGCCTCAAGAAGTGATGGCCATCTAAAACAAAAGAAATAACATCAGAATTCAAACATTAGGGTAAAGTAGCCCATGAGGTCACTGTTGTTGCTGGGCAAAGAAACAAGCAGTTATGTCAACTGTTTCTACAAAATGTCCCTGAAAATTATATCCTGCCTTCCCTTAGTAACTAAACAATCACCACAAAACATGTATCAACATTGCTGCCAGTCAATAATCTCAAATATTCAAGGATTTACCAACAGGCAGGAACCACGAACAAGGCATTCTGAAGAATAAATACCATCATCGAAGTACCAACTGCGTCTAAATTAGGCTCCTACATTTTTGAATGAGTGTGTCTCACTCAAAGTGAGAAAGTGATAAGACCTTGGCCTGAAAGGGCCAGAGTGTCCCAGTGCCATCACCAGTCATCCTGATGAATATCTGGTCACTGGATTCCGATGGCTCTGGAGAAGTGAGGGTGGTGACCTGCACAGCCCTCCCTCACTCAAAACAAAGTCAAGTGCAAATCATGTCATCATCTGGATGTCATGTTCCTCTTCCGGAATGAAGGACAAACACATACATTCCCTTCCCCCACAAACAGACTCCCCCCCCCAATTAATGAAAGAGACCCTACTATATGCTGGGCTCCGAAGAACGTTAAGGTACTGCTACCCTAACTGGTTTCTAATCAAGCTGAGAGAAAGCATGAATATAGTGAAGCAGGAACTGAGAGAATTAATTCTTTAACTTTTGATCCCGATCAGGTCCCAAGTTAAACAGTATCTTAAGAGGAAAATTACTTTTCCTGACCTTTCAGAAACCTTTACAGCGTTAGCCTGTTATTTTTTTAGACATCGTCTGCAGGATATCAGAAAACTTCCTCAAAGAAATCCAACAGCAGCTTGCCTTTCCATGGTTCTTTACTTCTCTTGAACCTACTATCTCATTTCTTTCTCCCCACCACACAGGCGGCGCACCCGAGCCAAAGACCAGTCCTGACGGCCTAGCCCTCGGGCTGGGAAGGACCTGGGGGAGCCATCCAATCCAGCCTCCTCCTCCTTCGTGTCCTAGAGGAAACTCCAATTTGGGACAAACTTCAGTCAAACGTACCACGCCGTCAATCACACACCGCTCCTGGACTGTGAGCCCTGAGTTCAAATCTAGCCCCTCACTAACCGGGGAGGTCCTGCGTTTGCCACAAATTTTCCATCTGTCAAACGGAGATTGATAACAGCAAGTACTTGGGATTCCTCCCTCCCCTAGGACTGTGGCGAGCGTCAAACAGGACAACCTACAGCATCTGCAGGGCTTCTGCGCGCTACAGTCATTGTCACTATCCACCCCAGAGACGGAATAAATCTGGCTAAGAAGGGAACCTTTCGGGCGCTGGGGGCAAAGGAGAAAACACCACCGGCACAAGTAGGGAAGGGAGGATTCGAGCGGAGGGCACCCGCCGGCGGCCGACAGGGGGCGGAAGAGAGCAGCGGCCGGGCTAGAACGGGGGCCCGGGAGGGGGGCGCTCGAGGGCCACCCCGGGCCCGGGCGGAAGCGGACCGCGGGGGCAGGGGCGCGCGGCCGGCCGCCGGGAGCGCGGCCCGGGCTGGGGGCTCGGAGCGAACTCGGGCTCCCCCACCCGCCCCGGGCGCCCCGACCTGTCCTCGCTGGCCGTGATCACGCCGTCCTCCTTGGGGATGAGGAGCGCCGCCGTGACGGCGTCCTGGTGGCCCTCGATCTTGTTGAGCAGGACCGGGCGGCTGCTCTGCGGCCGCGAGTGGATTTCCGCCGCCATCTTCACAGCGGCGGCGGCGGCGTCGGGAGCGACGGGAGCGCGGGCGGCGTCGGGAGTGACGCGGCCGCCCGTCAGCTGACGGCCGGAGATCCTCGGGCCGTATACCTGCGAGTAGCGCCGCCGCCGCCCGCCGTATTGTCTGGAGATGCTGCGCCGCGGCCAAAACGAGGCTGGGCGGAAGGAGCCGCGCCCCCTCCAGGCAGAATCTTCGGAAAAACCTGTCAGTTACTGGGTGTGCCCTTCCCCTCTCCAGAAAAATTAATACGTGAAACAAAAATCCTGGTGGCATGGACAGGGCAACTTTGTTACTACCTTATTACAATTTGACATATGCCCTTTTTAAGTCACACAAGCCGAATATTTCCCCCAAACCCTCAATCTAGGTTCTTAAAAAAAACTAGTATTTGTCGAAGGAGATATTGTAAAAGCAGGAGGAGTAAATTACTGGATGATAATTATGCAAAAAATTGCTTCTAATAATTCAGAAGAAGGCACACATAGGGCAATTTTATTACTACCTTATTACATTTAATATACCCTTTTGTGTAAACAAACTGCATGTTTTCCCCTAACCTCTCTATCTAGGTTCTTAGGAAAAGTAGTATTTTTTCAAAGGAGACCTCCTAGGCAGAAGAGGGAAGGAGTTACTGGATAATAATAGAAATGCCCCAAAACGTGGTTTTACATTAAAAATTTCAGAAAGGGCACAAACTGGGCAACTTTGTTGCTGCCTAAGATTTGATCATATTTGATATGATAGAATTTGAAAATATTATTCTAACCTCCACCCAAGTTAATCTAGGATCTTCAGAAAGCTAGTATTTGTGAAAGAAGAGCTTAATGTGGATTGTAGAGGTGTGTGAGGAGAGTGTTACCGGGTAACAATAGGTCTGCAAAAAAAAACAAAAAACAACAGCAACATTTTTTTTTAAATACAGAAGAGTTCAGAAAGGCCCACATAAAGGACGATTTGGTTACTACCTTATTGAAGGTGATATGATATTAAAAAATATGGATCAAGTTCACAGCTTCTTATTCAAAGCTCTTTGTTCTTTACGTATTGAAAGGTTTGTGTTTTGGTACTGGGCAGGTAGAGAGAAGTTCATTGGTGGAACAGATTGGATACATAATATACAGAAGTAAATGAGCTCAGCAATTTCGTGTTTAATAAACCCAAAGATCCCAGCTATTTATTTAGTAAGGCAAGAATTCATTATTCACCAAACACATTTGGAAAAACTGAAAAGCAGTCCAGCAAACATAAACCAGCATCTCACACTGTATACCAATATAAGCTCAAAATGGGTACATGATTTAGACATAATGGGTGATATAAGTAAATTAGTAGAACCTGTAAAAAAATGCTATTCAGATTGATGGAAAGAGGAAGAGCTCTCATGACCAAACAAGAGATAGAGAGGCTCACAGGAGATAAAATAGATGAATTTGATAATACAAAATTAAAAGGTTTTGCACAAATAAAAACCAACATCATGAAAATTGGAAGAGAAGCAGAAAAAAAAAACTTTGCAGCAAATACCTTTAATAAAGGTCTCATCTTTAAGATATGTAGGGAACTGAGTCAAAAATACAAGAATAAGAACTATTCCCCAACTAATTAGTGGTCAAAGAATGTGAACAGTTTTCAGAGAAAAAAAAATCCCATGAAAAATGCTCTAAATTGTTAATAACTAGAGACATGCAAATTCAAACAACTCTGAGCTACCACTTCATACAAATCAGGTTGACAAAGATGTCAAAAAGGAAAATGACATGCTGGAGGGGATGTGGGAAAACGACTACACTAACGCACTCTTGGTAGAGTTGTGAACTAATTCAACAATTCTGTAAAGCAACTGGGATCTAAGTTGAAAGAGCTATTAGACTGTGTATAGCCTTGACTTATTAATACTGCTAATTATACCCCAAAAAGTGCAAAAGAAGAATACACATTTCCAAAAAAAAAATTATAGTAGCTCATTTTGTATTGGCAAAGAATTAGAAACCAAGGGGATGCAGATCACTTGGGAAATGGTGGAGCAAGTTATGTTTTATGTTAGAATACTACTGTGCTTTAAGAAATAATGAAGGAGATGGTTTCAGAAAAACCTGGAAAGCCTTATATGAACTCATATAAAGTGAAGTGAGTAGAACCCGGAGAATAATTTATACAGAAATAGCAACATTGTCAAGAAAATCAATTTCACAAGACTTTGTAACTGATCAACAAAAAGATCAACTACAGTTCCAAAGGATTCATGATGAAACATACTATCCACTTCCAGACAGAAAACTGATGGACTTAGAATAAGGATTGAACCATCTTTTCTACTCTTTTTCTTTATATTTTTGAATTAGGCTAATGGAGGGTTTTGTTTTTCATAGTTTTATATATATATATGTGTGTGTGTGTGTGTGTGTGTGTGTGTGTGTATTTGTGAGGGGGTTTGTTTTTCTTGTCTTCTCAATGGGTAGGGGAAGGGGGAAGAAAATTAGGAATAAAAAATAATTGAAAATTATTATAATTTATTCTTGTAAAATTATTGTAAAAAAGGAAAGAAAAATAAAAGTTTGTATTTATTGATAACTATGATGTTTATAGTAAAATAAAATTAAAACATCTGTGGTTCTTTTTATTTGGTATTTCATGTTTGTAACTAGGAATGCCTTGCATTACAATTAATGAAAATTAACCCCTAGATATCCCCTTGCATTGTTGTATACAAGAAAATATTGGTGTTGGTTCATTTCTAATTTGGTTACTTAACCTGACGCAGTGATCTCTTGGAAAGGAAACTTGAATTCATTCTGCATTTGTAACGTATGGGTATATAGCTAACCATTAAATTCATAGTAAATATACCTGAGTTCCCCAAACAACTGAGTATTTATCTTTAGGGTGGGTAAATAGATTTGAGGATAGGGCATGAGAGAGGATTTGGATGTTTTTTTGTTTTGTTTTGTTTTTTTTATCAAGGGTCCGTATTGAATTCAATTTTTTCTATAATTGTCTTTGTTCCCCTATTTGGCTCTACCTCTGAACCTAAATCAAAGAAGAACTCTGACTTTCTGTGGGGAGTGAGAAAAATGCTTTGGGGCTAATTCCTTCCTTGGTGATTATTTCAGAATTGAAGAACGTTAGAATTACAAGAAATTCTGTTAGACCTCAATCTTAATCATCAATAGTGTAGTAATTGCTTATTCTGGCTAGGCACTGGGGATGCAGAGAGAAAAATGGAAACAACATCTGCCCTCAAGGACCTTAGATGAGAGGAACTCATATTTTATCAGAGATCAAGTCTAACTCTCACTTTTTACAGTGAAGAAACAGAAGGAAACTCACTTGTAGATTTCAAGCTGGAAAGGATTTTAAAGATTATATAATACAATCCCCTCATTTTACAGATAAAAAGACAGACCCAAAAAGGTTGTCATTTTTTTCACTGGAAGAAAGTGATGAAAGCTGATTTGAACCCAAGTCTGATGATAGAGAAATGAAAGAAGAGTCCAGGTCATCTGACTCCAAATTCAGCCCCTTTTATAACACCAAGCTGCTTCAGACATGAAATTACAGAACTTGTTAGATGTCCCTCCCAACTATAGGATATAATTCTGTTCCATAAAATAAATGATCAGTATGTATGCAGTATAAGATATTCTTGTATATCTGTACTTCAATTTGGTTTTTGTTTTGTTTTTTTTTACAAAGAGCATTCTTATGGGTCATAGTTTATATTGATGAATAAGAACCTGAAATTTCTGTTCTAATCTTGCTGTAATTTCCCAACAGATCTCCTACTGTTGAAAATAAAGTTCCTGATATTTGCATCATAGGATATGTTATCTGACAGAACTGATTGCAAAATGCTTTGAAAAAAATAAATACTCCATATGATTATTTTATGTAGAAATCCATTTATTTTACTAACAGAATAATTTTGAAAACTACACACAAGCAATATTTATCATTATTATTTATTCATACATGTTTTTATTTTTTTCCTTAATTACATGTTAAAACAATTTTTAATCTTTTTTTAAATTTTGAGCTCCAAATTCTGTCCCTTCCCTGACCCTCTCTGAGACAGTAAGCAATCAGATATAGATTATACATGTGCAATCATGTAAAACGTTTTCAGATTAGTCATTTTGTACAAGAAGTCTCGAATAAAGAAAAAGAATGAATGAAAGAAAGTGAAAAATAGCATGCTTCAGTCTCTATTCAAGCAATAACAGTTCTTTCTCTGAAAGCAGATAGTGTGCTTCATCATGAGTCCTTTGGAATTGTGTTGGATCGTTGTATTGCTGATAATAGCTAATTCATTCATGGTTCTTCAACAATATTGCTTTTACTATGTATAATGTTCTCCTGATTCTGTTCCTTTCACTTTATGTATGTCTTTCATGTTCATGTATGTCTTTCTAGACTTTTCTGAAATCATCCTGATTGTCACTTCTTATCACACAATACTATTCCATTACAATCATATACTACAGCTTGTTTAGCTACTCCCAATTGATGGGCATTTCCTCAATTTCCAATTCTTAGCTATCTCAAAAAGAGCTGCTATAAATAACTTTATACAAATAGAAGAGATATCCCTAACATTTTATAGCTCTTTGGGTATAGTTCCAAATTACAAGCTATATTTCTAATAGGGAATGGTATCTAGTCTTTTGACTGGAAATTTTTGAAGTATGCAAGGTAGATCTCCCCAGATGCTAGGAAATAATTCTCCAAGACCTTGGTAAGCTTCAGTAGGGACTGTCAACAACCCTTCAACAGTGTTTATTTGCATAGCCAGAATCATTTCAAAATCTGTGAACCAGGCAGAATACTGAATTTTAAATGATTTCCTTTTTTTGGAAAAGCTTTCTCATCAGGAGTTATCAGATTGTGGAGAAACATTAAATCACACCATGAAAGGAAGGCATCATTCTCTTCTAGACAATTGTTTAGCCTAGAGTATTTTTTAAAGTTCCCTGGACTGTATGTACCCAAGTTAAATACTGGAAACTTGAATAGTAATTTCTCCTTGTGTGATTCATCCAAATGGTGTTAATCAATTTTTTTCAATACATTTTCCCTCCAAATAATCATTTCAGAAGTGATCTCCTTAGAACTTTAAAAAACACCAAGGGAAGAGCGAAGATGGTGGAGAGGAAAGATTCACATATGCTAGCTCTGAACCCACAGCCCATAAAATACCTGTAAAAAAGAACTCCCAACAAATTCTGGAGCAGCAGAAGCCACACAACAACAGAGTGAAGGAGATTTCTGTTCCAGAGAGCCCTGAAAAATTGACACCAAAGGTCCATCACGCAAAGGACCTGGAGCAGAGCCCAGCCCTGCCTTGGCCGTGCGGCACTGAGAGGAGCAGATCCAAGCAGGCTTCAGGGATGGAATCTCCAGTGGCCATGCAGGTCCATCCACCCACAGATGCCAAAGGTTAGTGAGAGAACCAGTTTAGCTGGCTGAGAGGGGAGCAGTGTGTCACCATAACTCAGGCCCCCTCAGCAGGCAGCAGCAGAGGCAGCAGCACATAGGGGCTCCCAAAGCAGACAGGAGCTCAGATCCATTATTGAAGATCTCCACATAAACCCCCTGAGGGAACTGAGCCCTGTGAGGCAGCCCTGCCCCTACCTGAGCACCTGAACTTAATGTCACACTGAATAGCAGCCCTGCCCTCGCTGAAAGCCCTGAGGGTGGGAAGCAGCCCCCATCCACCTTGAATTCAAATTTGAATCTCAGACCCCAAGCACTACCTGGGAGGATCTGGAGGCCAGGTGGGTGTGGAAAGGAATCTCAGAAGTCAAGTAACTGTCTGGGAAAATGCCCAGAAAAGGGAAGAAAAATAAGACCATAGAAGGTTACTTTCTTGGTGAACAGATATCTCCTCCCATCCTTTCTGACGAGGAAGAACAATGCTTACCATCAGGGAAAGACATAGAAGTCAAGGCTTCTGTATCCCAAACATCCAAAATAAATATTCAATGGGCTCAGGCCAAAGGAAGAGCTCAAAAAGGATTTTGAAAATCAAGTGAGAGAGGTGGAGGAAAAACTGGGAAGAGAAATGAGAGAGATGCAAGAAAAGCATGAAAAGCAGGTCAACACCTTGCTAAAGGAGACCCAAAAAGTGCTGAAGAAAATAACACCTTGAAAAATAGGCTCACTCAATTGGCAAAAGAGGTTCAAAAAGCCAATGAGGAGAAGAATGCTTTCAAAAGCAGAATTAGCCAAATGGAAAAGGAGGTTCAAAAGCTCACTGAAGAAAATAGTTCTTTCAAAATTAGGATGGAACAGATGGAGGCTAATGACTTTATGAGAAACCTAGAAATTACAAAACAAAACCAAAAGAATGAAAAAAATGGAAGATAATATGAAACATCTCATTGGAAAAACAACTGACCTGGAAAATATATCCAGGAGAGACAACTTAAAAATTATGGGACTACCTGAAAGCCAAGATCAAAAAAAGAGCTTAGACATCATCTTTCATGAAATTATCAAGGAAAACTGCCCTGAGATTCTAGAACCAGAGGGCAAAATAAGTATTGAAGGAATCCATCAATCACTGCCTGAAAGAGATCCAAAAAGAGAAACTCCTAGGAACATTGTGGCCAAATTCCAGAGTTCCCTGGTCAAGGAGAAAATATTGCAAGCAGCTAGAAAGAAACAATTCAAGTATTGTGGAAATACAATCAGGATAACACAAGATCTAGCAGCTTCTACATTAAGAGATCAAAGGGCATGGAATATGATATTCCAGAAGTCAAAGGAACTAGGACTAAAACCAAGAATCACCTACCCAGCAAAACTGAGTATAATACTTCAGGGGAAAAAATGGTCTTTCAGTGAAATTAAGGACTTTCAAGCATCCTTGATGAAAAGACCAGAGCTGAAAAGAAAATTTGACTTTCAAACACAAGAATTAAAAGAAGCATGAAAAGGTAAACAGCAAAGAGAAGTCATAAGGGACTTACTAAAGTTGAACTGTTTACATTCCTACATAGAAAGACAATATTTGTCTTTCTTGAAACTTTCTTGAAACTTTTCAATATCTGGATAGTTGGTGGGATTACACACATACACACACACACACACACACACACACACACACACATGCACGGACACACAGAGACAGAACACAGTGGAATAGGATGGGATCATATCTTAAAAAAATTAAGTTAAGCAATGAGAGAGAAATGTATTGGGAGGAGAAAGGGAGAAATGGAATGGGGCAAATTAATCTCTCATAGAAGAGGCAGGTAGGAGACTTTTTAGTGGAGGGAAAAGGAAGGGAGATGAGAAAAAAACATGAAATTTACTCTCATTACATTTGACTAAAGGAAGGAATAAAATGCACACTCATTTTGGTATGAAAACCTATCTTACAATACAGGAAAGTGGGGGAAAAGGGGATAAGCAGGGTGGGGGGGATGATGGAAGAGAGGGCAATGGGAGGAGGGAGCAATTTCAAATCAACACTCTTGGGGAGCAACAGGATCATAAGAGAGAATAGAAGCAATGGGGGGCAGGATAGGATGGAGGGAAATATAGTTAGTCTTACACAACATGACTATTATGGAAGTCATTTGCAAAACTACACAGATATGGCCTATATTGAATTGCCTGCCTTCTCAAAGGGAATAAGTGGGGAGGGAGGGATGGGGAGAAGTTGGAACTCAAAGCTTTAGGAGCAACTGTTGAGTATTTTCTTGCTACTAGGAATAAGAAATACAGGCAATGGGGAATAGAAAGTCATCTGGCCCTACAGGACAAAAGAGAAGATGGGGACAAGGTAAGGGAAGGATGATAGAAGAGAGGGCAGATTGGTGATAGGGGAAATTAGAATGCTTGGTGTATTGGGGTGGGGGGGAGGGTATAAATGGGGAGAAAATTTGGAACCCAAAATTTTGTGAAAATGAATGTAAAAAGTTAAATAAATAAATTTTTTAAAAAAGTGAAAAACACCAGGGACATAGGGTTTCAAAACCTTATTATCTGAAATCTCCTCCTCTACCTGCCCTGTTTTCAATTTTTATTTTTGTATTGTTGCTGTTTACAGTTTTTCTCAGCATGCCTAGAGTAGAGATCTTCCTTTTCCACTGCTCTCACTCCACACAGCCTAATAAAATCCTTTTTTCCTTCAAGACCCAGCATAGGTGTACCCTGTGGCCCTGCCTTGTGATTCATTGGCTCCTCCCAGAACCTCCATTTAAGGAAGAAGCCCTGGCCAGTAAGCTCCTTATTTCCCACCTGACTGCACTAAGATGTTCTCTCTTTGGACACTGGGCATCTCTTCCAATCTGCTCTGCCTACCCCAAACCCCTTCCAGTTTCCTTTTATGTGCTATGTTCACCCATTAGAATGTAAGGCCCTGTCTCTTTTTGCTCATATTCGTTATTTCGAGTGCTTAGTACAAATGCCTGCCACATAGTAAGCCCTTAATAAAGGTTTCTTGATTAACTGAGGTGCCACCTCCCTCAGAAGCCTTCCTTAGTGAAACAGACAAAAGTTACGTTCCCACCTTAATTCTTGCTGTGCACATTGTATCTCTCCTAATGAACATGTCACATTTCATTTAGTTACAGTTAATTTGTGTTTCTGTCTTCTCTTACTTCTCCAACTGGATCCTTGAGGCAGGAACTTTGTTTTGTTCATCTTTCAGCATTTAGAAGAATATGTGCTAAGGTACTGAGTTTAATAAATATTAAACGAATAAAAAGAAGTAAGAGCTCCCTCCCATTCCCTCCACCACATACATACGGACACATATATTGTCTTTCTGTTTCAGGATGATGGGGTGTGGGGATGGGGATGGAGAGATCATGTTTTACATTCGCCAAAAAATACTCTCCTCATAGCCAGAGGTGGGAAATCTGTGACCTCAAGGCTACATGTAGCCCTTTAGGTCCTCAAGTGTGGCCCTTTGACGGAATTCCAAACTTCACAGTACAAATCCTCTTAATAAAAGGATTTGTTCTGTAAAACTTGGACTCAATCAAAAGGTTGCAGCTGAGATCATAGAAGGCCACATGTGGCCTCGAGGTCACAGGTTCCCCACCTGTACCTAGACCTTCCCTCTTTTACCCAAATCCTTTTTATCCCATTTCCTGGTCCCTCATCTATAAAGAGAGTAGAGGGCTAATGAGCCAAGGGATGAGGGAGGGCAGGTAACTTTGTTCTTAATCTACCTCCTCTATAATGAAAGTAGTGAAGGATTCCAGAGTCCACTCCCAATCCAACCTTGTTCCCTCTGTAATCAATGTGAGAATGAGGGTAAGGTTAGGTATTTCCTCTCTGAGTTCCTCTCTGGGCACTGTACCAGATGAAAAAAGTGAGGGGAAACTGGTGGAAAGGAACTCTGAAATCTTTTGAAATTAACCCCCCCAAAACAACCAGAGCATTATACAATGTTTAGGAACTCAGTATATTTCTCAGTATAGCATCTTGCTCTCACCTAGTACTGTTGTGTTCAAGCTGGTTTCAAATTATTTTTCTCCAAAAGCAGCTTCCAATTTCCCTATTTCTGTTGATGGTTCCACCATCTAACTCCCTAGTCACCCAGACTCAGTTTTGGAATCAGCTTTGTCTCTCCTCTCTTGTTCACCCCCACATGTCTAATCAGTTGAAAAGTTCAGAATTCTACCTCCGCAATTCTATTTGGATATCTCCTCTCCCCTCATTCTACCATCACTTCAAATCAGGCCTTTTTGTACAGACTACTGGAATAGCCTCCGAATATCATCCTTGACATTAGTGTCTCCAGATAAGCTGATAAATATTTAACAAAAGGGCCAGGAGGGAGGGGGGAAATGTACACAGGACCCACTTGTAAGTTTATGCTGGCTTCAGAACACCTACCCCAGCTCTCCTTTCCAACTGTTAAAACAGTTGATACAATTACAATTCTGTTGTTTGACTTACTGACTCCCTATTGCCTAGAGGATAAAATACAACCTCCTTCCTCATGTGTTCAAGAAGGTCTAAGGCCTGAGAACTTGCTGAGCCTTTTTCAGGGCTGCTCATCTATCTACCCTTCGGGTCTACTTGGCTCTCAACTCTCATTTGGAGCTCCAAGAAGCTGTATCATTCTCAGCAGTCATACCCTGGCAAACTAGGTTAAGGGTAACTGACAGGTCTCAAAATCCATGGGTGAGTTAAAGGGATGTCTACCCCAAGCATGTGAAGACTTCCCCCAGGGAAATGGGTGGATCAGAACAATTTGTTCCAATGTCCATGAAGGCAATTGAAGCAGGTCCTGTGGAGCTCTTAGTGCTTGGTCAGGCATCAAAAACACCAAGGTCATCTGCTGCAGTCATTTTGACTTGTGTCCTGCCATTGGACTTTGATTACTTAGGAAGAGAGAGTAAGGCTGACAACTCTTTGCAACTCTGCCTAACTTAAATCCAGTTCATGCTTGAATCAAGACATCACCTCATGATGTCACTGGTCCTCTTCAGAAATGACAGATGAACAAACAAATTCAAATCAATTGATATTTACAGTTTCATGGTTAGCACATTCCTACTTCTTCTCCGACTTGCCCTCTGCAAAGCAAAAAGCCCCTTTCCCAGCTACCTGTCCCTAAAGGATGTCTAACAGAGAAACTTGAATTTCCCTATAAGGTATCTCATCACTGGTCTGCTTTTCCAGGACTGATCACTGCTTCCTTCATGTCCTGCAACACATTAGGCCAGGATAAGGAGTCAACATACTCTTTTCTCCCTATTATCAATTTCAGGCCTTCTCTTTGCCACTGACACCCAGAACCCTCTGTGAGCTCCATTCCATTCATCTTCAGGACCCTTTCTGAGTTTCTGTTCCTTTCATCTACCACTTTCTAAGTCATTCTTTCTCTCTCAAGAAGGATCTCTATAGCTGGTCCACTGTTTTCCTCATTACCCTCAATCCCTGCCTTCATCCTAACTGATATTAACACCCACAACTGATGTTCCTTTGAACATCCTGGCCTCTCAATTGGCCAATGTTTGTTATTCTGGTGACCTCCATCATCTCCACCCTACTTTAGCCACTCACAGGACTGGTGTTTCTTTAAATCTCACTATCCAACAAAATGACCTTAACACTATCCCAATCCCAGGAAGTAATATCACTTCTCCTTTACTGAGAAAATTGAGGCCATGTGAACTGAACTCCTATATAAACAAAAACAGTGGAAAGAGTATGTCATATGACAAAGGACTGATATTGCCACACACCAGCAGACAGCTGGTAGATGATATATCTGAAATGAAGTATATATTTTAATATATTTGATATATATGAAATGAGGTATATATATTTTCAGAACTGATCAATGTGGGGAGCCAGTAGGAAATAATAGTGATGGAATAAAAAACCGTTAGTCAACAAGACATTTTTAAAAAGAAACAAACCAGAGGGTAGAAAGATCTATAAGAGGACAAATTAAAGTAGGTCACTTTTCAATGCAAAGATATGACTTAAAGTTTGCCGCAAATTATTGAAAATATCAAACAAAATGGAAACACATGATTTTACTAAAGTGACATCTATTTCAGAAATAAATGAGAACCACCAAGAATTGCTAGCTATGGTTCAACAATCACAACTGCCCACTCTTGCAACCCCTAGGGGATGTGTTTAATATGGGCTTGATGATTTGAATTAATCAAGGGAAATCACATATTCTCTTCTGTTTCCTGACTTGTCTTGATTATCAGCTCCCTATTATGCATTTTTGTTTTAACCCACCTAAGCCAAAAATCTCCTTGGCAGAGAAAACAGTCAAAGTAAGAGCTGAACAGATCTGACTTCCTTCCATTGTTGGAAGCCATTTTTAAATTTCCTCCTGTCTTACCTCCAAGTGGTTCTAACTCTTGTTTGGTCTTCTAATTTCCCCTAACAGAACACAACAACCCTGTTTCTTGTTGCTTTGCACTCAAATTCTGGCATAAGTTTCCTCCTTTCATTGTCTTAACCCTGAATTTAACCAGCTCAGTCACAAACACTGCCTTCTACCTTTGAGTGCCTAGAAGAACTGTCAGCCTTCAACCCTGGGTCATCTTTCCCATTGGACTTCTCTGCTCCTTGTGAGCTGCTGAACACTACTAGAGGAAATTACCAGACCATGCTGACTGGGTCCACTACAAATTTAGGTTTTAGTAACACAAACTTTTACCGATTGGTTGGTTGAAATGAGGCTTCTTGACTATTCAGGAACCTTTTCATTCTTCCCTGACTGACTTTATCACACTCCCAATGACTGCTGTTTCAAATGTTTTCCTCTCTCCTCACACAATGCTAGCCCAAACCCAGCAGATGACATCACTTCCTCCTTTACCAAGAAAAGTAAGGCCATCTGAACTGGATCCCTTCACGAGTATGATACAGTACAAAGAGTTGAAAACTAAGAGTTACAAGTTGTGAGTTCAAATCTTAACTGCTTCTTTTCACCTATGTAACTTCGGGCAAGTCATTGAAATTCTTTGACCTTCAATCCTCTCACTTGCATACATGACCTAAAGTCCCCTTCTAGATTTATTATCTTTTTTTTTATCCAAACACATCTTAATCATCACCCATCCTCTCTTCCTTTGCTCTAATACTGAGAAATTGATGGCCTTCCTCCTTAGCCAAGGCTAACTCCTCTACATGTGCCCTCAATTCCATATCCTCCAGTGGGAACCTGATCCATTTGATCTCTCTTTCTACAATCTTCTGTCTCTACTAAGTCTTTTCCACTGCCTATAAATAGGTTCAGGTCATAGGATCTTAGTTAGCTCTAGAGCTGGAAGGGAACTTAGAAGCCAAGATGTCTAACCATGCATTATAGAAATGAAAAAATGGAAGTACGGAGAGGACTTGCCTAAGCTGATGAAGAAGCTGAACACTGGAGACTCTCTGCTTGTGGAGCCAGTTTTCTTTCTACTGTACTCCAAGTCTTCCTTAAAAACAAAATATTTTCATCTCACCAAAAATTCTTTTCCTGGAAATCATTTCTGATTTCCACTATCAAATTCCTGGAAAGAATAGTCTACACACTGTCTCTACTTCCAAATCACACACTTCTGAAACCCTAATCATTTGGCTTCTGATCCCACAGTTTTACTGGAATTCCCTCTTTGGAGCTGACCATTGACTTCTTCACTGTTAAGCCTTATAGATTTTTTTATTCCTGATTTTACTTTACCTCTCTGCAGTTATTCCTGGATTTCCTCCAACACATCTGACTGTTCAGTCTACTTTGCTGAATCATCATCCATACCCAACCCCTAGATATAGGCATCCCCCAAGACTCTGCCCCAGATCCTCTACCCTTCTTTTTCTCCTTGGAAACATCCACTCCAAGGATTCAGTTATTATCTGAAGGTGACTGTTGAATTATGTATTCCTAATGTCTCTCCTGAATATTAGTATTATTAGTATTATATATTATTATGTATTTTCTATGATATCATTATATATTATAAATTATTTATTTATAAATATAAAATGTTTTGTTTATAATTAAAAATTTCTCCTATATATTCTATACATAAATTTAAAAATACAATAATATAATTATATATTATATAATATTAGTTTTAATATAATGAGTAAAATTAGTATCTCCTGATACTAATCTAACTTCATCTCTAACTGCTTCAGAGACATTTCAGCCCATACATCCTGTTAGATTTTCCAAGTCAAAATGTCCAAAATTAAAATTCTTTTTTCCCCTAAATTTTCCTCTCCCAAAGAAACTTCCCTGTTTCCATGGAAAGCATTGTCATCTGCCTGGTGATTCAGATTCATACACTTTCAGTCGACCTTGACTCTTCCCTTTCTCTCCCCCACTCTCATTCAATCATTGCCAAATCTTAATTCTACTTCCACAACATCTGGCAAACACCCCATCTCAATCCCTCATCATCTTTCACCTGCATTTGCCAAAACCATTTCATTAGTTTCCTTACTTCCAATCTCTCCCTTCTGCAGTCTATCTTCCACACAGCTACCCAAATACTTTTCCTAAGACACCCCTCAGCTCAAAAGCTTTTAGTGACTCATTACTGCTCTTTAGCTCAGGTTAGGGGAATAGTAAAATGAATGCTGTCTCTGAAGTCTGAGAGCTGTGGTCTGAAACTCAGTTTATCTACTTCTCCTTACTTATCTTGGCCAAGCCACTTAAGCCGAGTTTGTGCATCTTTAAAATAAAAGGATTGGATTCAATGACTTCTGGTCCTTTTGATTCAAAATCAATGATCCTTCACAGTCTCTCTTTTCTACCCAAACTAAAGCTGACTTTTCAAGGGCCAAAAAGGCGGCTGCTGTTCCCTGAACATCACAATTCGTCTCTTGCCTCACTAGCATCTCATAAGCCCATCTTTCGTGCTTGAACACTCTCCCTTCTCATTTGTCCCTGTCATTATTCTAATATCCTTTCTTCAAGCTTCCTTCATGGGCTTTGGACTATGTAGTATGTATTTGTTAAATTATCTGCATGCATTTTGTGTTTATAGGTATCTAGGTGGCACAGTACATAGAGTGCTGGACTTGGAGTCAGGAAGGACCGAGATACTTAGGGATTGTGTAACCCTAGCCAAGTCATTTAACCTCTCCCTGCCTCAGTGTCCTCATCTGTAGATTGGGGATAATAACAGCACCTACATCACAGGGTGGTTGCAAGGATCAGATGAAATAAAATGTCAAGTACTCTGCAAAGCTTAAAGAGCTATCATTGCTAGCTATCACCATCATCATCATCATTCTCATGTAAGTTTCTCTAGGACAGAAGTGGTTTTGCTTTTTGTCTTTGGATCTCTAGAACCTTGCACATAAAAGATGCTTAACAAATATTCAGACAAATTAAATTTCTACTCAGATCTCCGTGGATTTTCAAAAGGGTATAGCCAATAAAGGTTACTAATATTTAATATGCTTCCAAGGCAAAACATTATTTGTTAGTTCACATATTCTACTTTTCCTGTCTGTATTTTCTCAAAAAGATTTTTAAAAGTTGTTTTTGGATGAAATGATCCTCCTAATAAATTTTAGGAGTCACTGTGGTGTTGTTTGCTCTAAGGATAGGATAAAGGTTGCCAAGGGAAGTTCCCAGGAGGCTTCTTTCCAATACAAAGCACTGACTGTAGAAACAGTTGACCCTCTGAGTTACTATGCTGTCACCAAGGGTGACTCCAGCTATTCAAAGGCAGAAATAGAACTTCTTGGTCACTTGTCTGCTAATGTGATGGCTTTTCACATGTCTTGAAGTCAGGATGGGATTCAGACATTGACAATAAAAAGATTTCCTTCTTCATTTCTCTCCATGTATGCTCCCAATACTGAAATTAATAACAATGGCAATTAAAAAAGAGAAACTAATTCAAACAAGTGGAAAACTTGAAAGGCAGCATGGGTGGTGCCCGTGGTGCATTGGGCACTGGAATTGTAAGTAGGAAGACCTGTGTTCAAATTTGACTTCAGTCTTAGTGGAGCAAGTCACTTAACTGCTCTGTGCTTTAATTTCCACATCTGTAAAATAAGGTGGTAAGACTATCCGGCTTTTAAGGCCCCTTCTAGCACTAAATCTATGATACTAGGCAAACCCCTCAACAAAAATAGGGAAATTAAGATATTCCATCTCTTGCTTCCAAGCATTTTCTCTGTCTGGTTGTCCCCCATGCCTGGAATGCTCTCTCTCCTTCACACTAATGCTTTCCTTGGCTTCCTTTAAGTCTCAATTAAAATCCCACCTTATACAGGAAGCCTTCCCTAACCCCTCTAAATTCCAGTATTTTCCCTCTTTTAGTTATTTCCTATTGATCCTGTATATAACTTGTTTTGAATATATTTGTTTGCATGTTGTCTCCCCCTAACCCCTTAGATTGTAAGCTCCTTGAGGGAAAGAGAACCTGAATTCAAATCCAACTTTAGTCACTTTCTAGTTAGGCAACCCTGAGCAAGTCACAACCCTGATCACATTCACAAAAAACCCCAACTGTCTTTTATCTTTTTTGTATCACCAGTATTTAGCACAGTGCCTGGCACACAGTAGGTGCTTAATAAATATTTATTGGGGCAGCTGGGTGTCAAAATGAGGTGGATAGAGCACTGGGCCTGGAGTCAGGAGGACCAAAGTTCAAATCCAACCTCTGATACTTGACACTTACTAGCTGTGTGACCCTGGGCAAGTCACTTAACCCCTATTGCCTCCAAAATACATAAATATTGATTGACTGCCTTGCCAATGGAGAGGTCCAAAAGGCAGTTGATGATGGAAGAATATAGCTCGGAACAAACATAGATCTGGAATTCTCTGTATAGAGATTATAATTGGACCTATAGGAACTGATGAGATCTCTCCGGAAGAGTATATGGGGAGAAGAGTCGATGGAGCCTTGGAGTGACCCATACATATCACACAAGACACAAATGAATATCCTGAAAAGAAAACTGAGAGAGTGGTCAGACAAGAGGGAGGAAAACCCTGAGAGAAGGGACTGGTCAGCAGTCTACGGAAATAAGCAGTTATAAGCATTTATAAGCAGCGAGGTGGTGAACTGGGTGGAGCCCTTTGTTCAAATGTGGGCAAGTCATTCAATCTGGCTGCCTTGATTTCCTCATCTGTAAAAAAGATGAAAGTAACAGCATTTAAATGAGGCATGCGTAAAGTGCTTTGCAGACCTCATAGCACTCTATCAATGCTAGCTGTCATTTCAGGATCCGGTTTAAATCATTTTTAACCGGCTGAACAAGGGTTGCTTGGCAATAGACGTGTTTCAGTGACCCTGAGTGAGCTGACAAGTGCTCCGTGCCGAAGCAACAGAAGTGCTTTAAGTGCTGCAGCAAGGGGTAGCTGTCGTCTGTGTTGTTAACTCTGGGACCGGAGTCCCCTGGCCGGGAGATTCTGATGCACCACACGAAACAGCCAGCAGAGGGAGGAAAGGAGGACGAGACCGAGAAGGAAAGTCAGGCCCCGCCCCCAAGAGGCTGCCCCGCCTTCTCCGCGCCCCAAGGAGTGACGTTTACAGACTTAGCTCCGCCCCCGAACCTTTGCCCGCTCTCGCCCCCATTCCCGAGCTTGGGCCCCACCTCCAAGGCGCTGCTTCCCTGCCCCGCCCACAAGGTTTCTTTAGCCCCGCCCCCAGGAGCTTGGCCCCACCTCCCGTAGCTCCCTTTGCGGAGGCTCCGCCCCCAGCTCAGGAAGCAGGGAGCGGTGTTCACGTAACACCGTCCCGCCCCGCTTCCTTCCTTCTTTCTTTCCTCCCTCCTTCCGCTCGCGCTGGTACACTATGGCGTCTGGACTGGTGCGGCTGCTCGTCCGGGGCTCCCGCGGCCTTCTGTGGGCCTCAGCCGCCCCGCAGCCCGTCCAGCCGAGCCGGGGCATCAAGGGAGGGAGGCGCGCCGCGCTCCGCTTCCAGAAGGAGCTGGAGCGGCGGCGACAGCTCAGGTGTCCTCCGCCTCCCGTGCGCCGGTAGGTTCGGGGCCTAGACGCCGGGACGGGGCCTAGACGCCGGGACGGGGCCTGTGCCCTTGCGCATGCGCGGGGGTGGCGGGCGGCGCTCTGGGAGTCGGTCCGTTACCTTAGCAAAAGGGAAGGGGCCTTAGGAGTCATCAGGGCCAGGCCGTTACTTTGCCAGATGAGGAAACTGAGGCCTGGAGAGGGGAAGGGCCTTGACTGAAGGGGGAAGAGGAGGAACAAGCGTTTATCAAGCACACCAGCTGTGTGACCCTGGGCAAGTCACTTAACCGTTCAGTGTTTGGCTCAGTTTCTTCAACTGTAAAATGAGGCTGTAACAGCGCCTGCCTGGCAGGATTGTTGTGAAGGTCAGATAGGATAGTGTCTGTAAAAAGCATCCAGCGTGGTGCGGGCACATAGCAGGTGCAGGCCCCTTCCCTTTTGTGTGCCAGGCACCATTTGAAGTGATGGGGTACAGAGTGAGGCAAAAACTCAGTCCCTGCCCTCACGCAGCTCCCAGACAAGTGAGGACAACGTTAGAGCCGTACGTACCTGGAGTATAAGTCTGGTGTAATTGGGAGGCGAGCTCTTAGGGTGAAAGTGGCCCTCTGGGGGTCCAGGGGCAGGAGTATCAGGTAGTGTCTGAGGAGTGTGGAGGAGGCCAGTGTAGACGGAGCAGTGAGGTGGAGGGGAGGGAGTGGTCAGACCAGAAAGGTAGGAAGACTGTGAAGGACCTTAAATAGGAAACATCAGTTTTTGTTTGATTCCGGAGGTCCTAGGCAGCTTAGGAAGGGTGTCGGGAGGAGGGAATTAGAATGATATTCACGTTTCAACCCTGATGTTCTTTGGTTCTGAGTGCCTGGAATGACTGGACCTGGCTGAAGTCGCTGGGGCGTGCTGTTCTCTTTCCGCCTGGGAATTCCTGTCTAAGACCCTTGAGGGCTAAGGGATGTGACTTGTTTGAGAAAGATCATAGAAACCTGGGAAAGACTTTACATCATCTGGTCTAACCCTTTTATTTAATAGGTAAAGGTAATTGACCCATAGGGGTTATATGACGTAACTGTCATTATGCCAGGTGAGCCACAAAAAAGCATTGTGGAGGAGGGACATGGATTGGGGGAGATGGAGATTCTTGGTAAAATCTAGAACTTCTAAATTAAGAAACTGTTTTACCATGAGGTGTTGCCAGACTATAGCTGCTTTTCAAAAAATTAATCAAGTCATCTAAATTTCAAAAAATTATAGCCATTATTAAGTCTTGATTTGTTAAAGTTTTGAAAATCAATACCTAAAATTAGGGATAGCCATTTTTCTAGTTGTTTCTTGTAGTTGGAGAAGGAATGCCAGTTCTTTTTTTTTCCTTTTTTAAAAATATAATCAATAATTTATTTACAGTTTTCAACAATCACTTAAGAATGCCATTTTTTAAAAGGAAAACTATTTTTTCAAGATAAAATGTATAGTTCTCCATTTGCAGTGTTTAATCCCTTGTCTGCTCTTTTATTTTCAGTTCAGAGAAGCCCAATTGGGACTATCATGCAGAAATCCAGGCATTTTGTCACCGGCTACATGAAGACTTTTCTTTAGAGCTTCTCAAAACTGCTTTTGTTAACAGATGTTACATTGAAAGTGAGGAAGCTAGACGACAGAAACTGGGAGTAGACAAAGAGGCAGTGGCTCTCAACCTTAGAGATAATCGAGAACTCTCAGAACAAGGGAGAGCCTTTTCACAGACATGTCTCACCCAGCTCCTTGGAGATGCATACCCAAACCTGCCCTCGGAAGGCGTACAAGCAATTGTGGATTTTCTTACCAGTGAGGACATAGTGTGTCATGTAGCCAGAAACTTGGCTGTGGAGCAATTAACACTAAGTGCAGAATTTCCAGTCCCTCAGACAGTGCTCCAGCAGACTTTCTTTGCAATAATAGGAGCGTTGCTGCAAAGCAGTGGGCCATTGAAGACATCCGTTTTCATCAGGGTATGTAATTATTTATTCCTTGTGCTTTTGAGGTTAAGTTTATTTAAACAGCTGCACTTTGAAATCACATAGTCTTTATTCCGGATAACTTGTTATTTGTGAAGATACTTGGATCATTTAAAAAGACTATTCACAAGACTAGATACAAGCATCAAGAAAAATCAAGAGTAATGGAATAATTTTATATTTTTTTTTGTTTCTGTTAAAATGTTAGAATTATGAGCAGTCCTACAATTCGCTCTCTTTAGAACTATTTGCCCAAGTATGTCCAAGTTCTCATTCAATTTGATAAATATTTATTTATCAAATATTTATTAGGTGCCTGCCAAGTGCAAGAAATTGTGGTGGTAGTGATTCTTTTCAGTTGTGTCCAGCTTTTCATGACCCCATTGGATTTTCTTGGCAGAGATACTGAGTGGTTTACCGTTTCTTTCTCTAGCTCATTTTACAGATGAGGAAACCGAGGCAAACAGGATTAGGTGACTTGCTCAGGGTCACACAGCTACTAAGTGTCTGAGGCCAGATTGGAACTCAGGAAGATGAGTCTTCTTGACTCCAGGCCCAGCACTCTATCCACTGTGCTGCCTAGCTATCCCACCCCCCTGATAATTGTACATTATACTTAATATCAGTAGATGGAGATTACCAACCACTTGTCATTGACCCACTAATTCAAGTGATATTTGATTAAAAAAACAACACAACCAACTCCAGCTGGGCTTATAGAGTCTTGTAGATAATGCTTGAATGGAATTTGACTGTTTGTTTAATGTTGCTAAAATGTGAGTACATTTTATGTAGATAATAAATTAATACAAATATTTACATCCAACACTAAATGTTACTTATATAGCAGATGACCCCCCGATGTGTCTGTCTAGCCTTGGCATCTCCTTAACTCCAGGACGCGTCTGTTAGATAATTCAAACACGATGGGCCATAGGTACTGCAAAACATGTCTAAAATGGAACTTATTCTCCTGTCCCCTAAATTGGGTGGGGAACCTGCGGCCTTGAGGCCACATGAAGTTTGGATTCAGTCAAAGGGCCGCACTTGGGGACCTAGAAGACCTTTAGGTTCCCCAGCCCTGCAAACCCGCTCTGTGTCCATTAAGGGCATCATCAGACTTGCAGTCACGTAAGTTCACAACCTTGGTGTCATGCTCCATTCCCTAGTTTCTGTCACTGCACATATTTATTTATTTGTTAAGTCTTGTTGATTGGCCTTCAGAGTCTCTCACAACCATGTGTTTCCATCCCCTCCCAGTCACCCCCTAGTTCGGATCCTCATCACTTCCCCCTTGGACCGGTGCAAGCACTCTCATAATTGGTCTCCCCACCTCAGGCTTCTTACTGCATCTAGCACAGTACCTGGTACAGAGTAGACAGGCTTGTTGATATTCTAAAGTTTGCAGAGCACTTTGTTATTTTTTGGTATTTGATCCTTGAAAGAACCCTCAGAGGTTGGTAGGTATCAAAGGCAGGTAGTTTTTGGTCCAATTCAAACATGTTTTTTTCACTGCACTGCTGAGGTCTCATCCCCACCATCTTCTTGTCATATATAGTATGTTTATTTAAACAGTATATCTAGTTGAATAAATTGCTTTAACTATTAAATTAGTGTTTTGCTAGTTACTGTAGAATTCATGGGTGTTAGTATGCTCCATTTTCAATTAGATAGTAAAATAATAAATATTGGCGTTTTTCTTGGATTATTCATCCTAGTTTCTCATCTTTGTGAAGCTTCAGAATATATTTACATCTCATACCTGTTGTAAGGTGATTATTTTTTGAGTTAGAAGTACTTTGACCACCCTTAAGGTAAATAGAAGTTTGTGAAATTTCGCTTTGCAAATAGATATTTCATTTGTAAAGAAAATAATTAGATAATTAATAAATCTGGGACTACCTAAAACTTTTGCCACATATTAGTAGCGCTTATTAACTTGTAACTTCAGAATGTTTTAGCACCTTTCTCTAATACGAGTCACATCTGAACAAGGGTCGGTACAAGTTGTACTTGATGTCTAGAAATCTGTGTTTGAGGCTAGCCTCTGGTGCTTCTTGTGTTTCACTCAACCTATTTGGGCCTTACCTTTTTGATTTCTCAGTGGGGACACCTACCTCACAGGGTGGTTGTAATAAGCAAATGAAGATAATGTATGTAAAGACTTTTAATTAAGTGCTACGTAAATGTTGTTATTAAATTGAACTCAATTCACATTTTTCATTGCATGAAGTTTTATGAGGAAATAGGCAGTGATTTGGGAATTGGATTTCCTTTTGTTCTGTGGGAACTTTGTTTTTAAAGAAGTTTGATCTGGATCAGGCAGGATAAACTACATGACAGCATCGTTAGAATTGTTGATGGCTTTCGTTCCCTTCTGCCTAATAATCTGTAATGTTATCTTTATTTGCAGGATTTCTTAATTACACAAATGACTGGGAAAGAACTTTTTGAGATGTGGAAGGTTGTAAATCCCATGGGACTACTAGTGGATGAGTTGATGAAAAGGAATATTTCTGCTCCTGAACCCCGAATTACTAGGCAGTCTGGAAGCAGCACAGTGTTGCCAGTGTATTTTGTTGGTTTATACTGGTTAGTAAAGTTTGCCTTTTATTTTATAGGATTGTTTGCAAATTTGAACAAAATTATGTTGAAATATATTGTGATTATTCCAGAGGAAGATGACTTCTCAGATCCTGCTTTGATGTAGATATCATTGTAATCTGCATGACACCTGTTGAAAACATGGCCTGTGTTATTCTACTGATAGCTTCTGTTAGTTTTACTATTGAATGTTGAGTTTTGTAAGGTATATGATGACTTAAGAGGTTCTCCATAAAATTTCAAGGTCTGACATATATTTACTGTTGGAACTAAGAGGAACCTGAGTTCAGCATCCACTT
Organism: Bettongia penicillata ogilbyi; assembly: GCA_023548195.1. Classification (NCBI taxonomy): domain Eukaryota; kingdom Metazoa; phylum Chordata; class Mammalia; order Diprotodontia; family Potoroidae; genus Bettongia; species Bettongia penicillata. The sequence goes on from JAJHZJ010000149.1 coordinate 781,926, forward strand.
GGCTCTTACCAGGGAGGCTCAGTTCAGCTACAGAACAGAGAAACTACTATCAGCATTCAATTCAAATTTGGGAAGCTTTTGGTTTTCTTAATTTGAAAAATCACCTTGTACACTAAAAATGTTCACAGTTTTTTCAAAAGGCATAATATATCTATTTTTACAACTTTAAATACATTGTTACTCTCCTGAGGTCTCACTCTGATTCTCAGTTATGATATAGAAATTTTCTTGTAGGTTCTTAGAACCTGTTGGCAAACAGCAAAATCTTTAGGTCCACCCAAGCCATAAAGGGCTTCAGTTATGGCCTGGCAGTGGACTGTGCTTGTTGTCCAAGGAGTAGCTTAGCGAAATTGCAAGAGGCTTGCTATGCTTCTCAACTACAGCAATTCTAGAAAACCCTTTATCAGATCAGAGTTATGATATGCATCCATGGAGATGGTACCTGCCTACATAAAAGAAATCACAGATTTTTGAAATTTTATGTTTTAACACATTCTTACTCTGATCTAGTTCACATGCTCCTTCATGTACCTTTGTTTCAGTTTAGTTTAAATTTAAATGTCCCTCAGTCTTTAGTCTAAGCACAAGTTAAGGCAGTGTTGTTAAATCAGTACAATTGTTTACTATTTAGAAAGCAAGTTTTGTAGCAGTTCTTTATCTGTAATACTTATCTGTAATACACCTGAACAGGGACCCGCTTGAAAGCACAGTTCAGTGAGTGATTTGTTAATGATGTTGAAATCTTAGAAAAGGTCTTTTTATAATGAAGATGACATAGAATCCATTAAAATCCCAAAGTGGTGGAGTTGTTTCAGTTGTGACCAACTCTTTGTGACCTTTCTGGGTTTTCTTAGCAAAGATACTGGAGGGGTTTGCCATGGCCTTCTCCAGCTCATTTTACAGATGAGGAAACCAAGGCAAACAGCTTGAAATGACTTTGTCCAGGGTCACACAGCTAGTAAGTGTCTGAGGTGGGATTTGAAAGATGAGTTTTGCCTACTGCAGGCCTGGTACTCTATCCATTGCAGTACCTAGCTGCCCAAAATCTAAAAATATCTATATAAAAAAACAGTGCCACCCCCATTGCAGGTTTTCTTTGCCCTTTGTTTTTGATCATGGACCCTACTGACAGTTTGGCAAAGCCTATGGATTCCTCAGACTGATTTTAAGTACTTAATTTACAGAGAAAACCAATCAATTACATTGCAAAACAGTTACCAGAATAGTAAGACAAGCTTGTGGATTCCCAGTTCTAATGAAGACCTGTCTACTGCCTGCATGTAGTAAGACTGAATCCTGGCTTTTAATTGTTGTCTTTATTTTCTAGTGAAAAGAAGCTGATTGCGGAAGGGCCTGGTGAAACAGTACTGGTGGCAGAAGAAGAGGCTGCTCGGGTAGCCCTAAGAAAGCTTTATGGATTGACTGAGAGTAGGCGGCCTTGGGACTATTCCAGACCCAAAGAAAAATTAGCAGAAAAAGTTACTGCTGCAAGTTAATTGGACAAAAGCATGTATACACTTGAATTCAACAAAGGAGCAGAAAAACAAGACACAAACTTCAAAAGTGCTTGGAAAATATGACAGTTCCCAGATTGCTCAGTCATCTTCCTCCCTCAAGCGCTTGTCAGATTACAAGAGTCAATTGTTCAAAAATGATTACTGGGAAATCCTTTCAAATTTAAGTCTTACTTGTTGACCTCTGTGGAAGAACTTGCTCTTTAAGTTTTAGATTTATCACTGTGTGATTTGTAGAATGGTATGCTTTTTTTCATATCATTATTCCTTTCGAACTTTGAAGTATAAAGAAAATGTTTTTTTAGTTCAATCTCCACAAATAATAATAACAATTTAAAAAATTTGAATACAATTAATCTTTCTTTTCCAAAGTGTTACTAATTTAATTTGAAGCATGTTGTTAACAGATTGGCTAACTTGGCCTACTTTAAAACAACTGAGTAGTATTTTGGTACAACTTTTGACATCACTGGAAAGGGCAAAAGCCAAATTGTGACAATTATCCAGTTAATGGCTTAATTTTGTGAGCTAATAAATTACAATTTAGAATTCTAAAGCAATAGTAAATAAAGGAGAATGTTCAAGGCAATTTTTTAAAATCATTCAGAATATAAACTTAAAAGACCACTTTAAAGATTGTAAATAATAATTCAATGCATTTAGAATTAGGATAATTTATTACTATAAATACAAACATTTTTGCTTCTATAATTTTTGGAGGAGAAAACTTTCAGTATTGTCCTTTTAGGACAGTTTTATCAGAAATATCCATCTTGCTATTTGGGAAAAACCAGTTCTATGTCCTTACTTTGAAATAAAATAGTTTATAAACTTTTTAATTAAAGTTCTCAAAAGTCCTTTGCAAAGGAGTTTGACATTGTTTTTTATTTTTTCAAATAGTATTTTATATTTTGAAGAAAATTACTTGTAAAGATAATTTTTAGTATTCATTTTTATAAGATGTTGAGTTCCAAATTTTTCTCCCTCTCCTCCCCTGACCCCAAAATGGTAAGCAATTTGATATAGGTTATATATATGCGGTTATGTAAAACATATTTCCATATTAGTCGCAGTTGTGAAAGAAGACACAGATTAAAAGGAAAAAACCACAAAAAATAAAAAAGAATGCTTCAGTCTTCTTTCAGAGTCCATCAGTTCTTTATCTGGATATGGACAGCATGAAATTGTTTTTTAAAGAAGCATTTTAGTAAAATGCAAGACCTGGAAAGGAAGTAGTCTAATAACTTTTTTGTATACTTGAAAAAAATAGTATGAAAAAGCTTGAAATTTACAACCAGTTCTTGGACCATCAGCTGCTAAATTTGCCCAGACTAAAGCCTACTATGAGTTTTAAAATGCAAACACAGATAAAGGAGCAATTGATCTATTCCGTAGAACTAATAGAAATCAATGAGAGAAATCATCTAGATCCCCTGCTGAGGAGAAAAAGAAAAAAATTGTTTACTGGGTCAGTCTCAGAACAGTCAAGAAGAAAATTAGGTGTCATCAAGGATTTGTTACTTAATTTGTAAAAAATATAAAGCCCAGTCCTTGAGTTCAAGTCAGGACTAGGACATAAGGTTATTAGATACTTTGAGGTTATAACTGATTACTGTAAAAACTGTTCCCCAATTTTCTAAATATGTAACTGATTTCACACAAAAAAACCATTAGCTCCAAATTAAAATTCATATCTAAAAACTAAAATGTAAAAACTTTATATTAGACAGCAAATCACTATTTCATAGTGGGAAATCTGGGCATAGCAAGCTGTCCTGAGAATTTAAGCATTAAGCTTATGTCTATTCCACAAAGAGTGAAGTAAGAAGTAGGACTTCCAGATAAAAAAGAATGGGTCACTTGAACTGGTGGGCCATCATTCCGATCTTGACCACCAGGTGGCACTGTGGTCACTTCCTTTTACATGGAGGATATTTTACTCTAGTGAAAGAAAAGCTAATCTTCTAAAGCAACAAGTGATTTACATTAAGAGTAAATCCACTGTAGTTGAGAAAAGGTGTAGTCTGGCTTTATAACCACATTTCTCCTTCAGTTATAAGCTCTCATCTATTATACCCCTAACCCCAACCGAAAAGCTAACCCTGCTTTCTAGTCTATTCCTTTGGGATGCTTAGTGACAGCTGTGAGCCTGTCATTGTTGCTTTGAAACAGAACCAAAAAAGCTAAACCTTTAATGAGCTAGACATCACCTACCAAATAGTCTACCACCTTGGCCTGGTATTTAAGAACATGCCAGTTGGTCAGAAACCTTTTCCAGCTTTACCTCATTTCTTACCTTCATTTCTACCAAGCTTAGGTTCTAGGCAAACTAGGTAAAGGTAGTCTGTTCCCCTAAAGCATCCTTTTCTCTTTTTGTATACACTTTTCTTACCTGGCATGCCTTTTCCCACATTTGTCATTATTCAAATCTGCTTACTGCTCATCTTACATGCCTGGCAGAGGTTACTCTTTTTTCCCGTGGTCTGAGTCATACCATCATGTATTTAGAGCTCAGACAGACCTCAGAGATCATTGGGTCCAACCTTATTTTACAGATGAAGAAACTGAAGGAGACAGGTTATGCAACTCACCCATGGTCACACAGCTAATCAGATCTGAGACAAGATTTGAACTCAGCCTTCCTGAATTCATGAGCTGCTTGAGAACCTCTACTGAAGTGGTAACCTGTTATTTCCAAAGGTAGCCCATTCAACTTTAAATAACTAGTTGTTTGGGGTCATTACGTGTTTATTTCTTTCCAGTGTGTGTGCATTCACGTAGACTAGGTGAGTAGGTATGTAGATCTAAATAGAGTCTAGGACCAAGTCTCCATTTATTCCAATTTAGATAGATTGCTGGATTTTGCCTGCTTTACTTTCAATACCTTAGGCTCTGAAGTTACAATACTTTCATGTTCAATACGAAAGTTATTGTAAAGGCTTATACAGTCAGCTTAATGCACTTTAATACACTTAATACACTTTAATACACTTAATACACTTAGAATTTCAAATTCTATTTTACTTTATGCCTAAGTTTTGACCAAGTCAATTTTGAATATAGTAAAAACAAAAAACCCTAATGAATCATTTGTTAGAATAATGTAAGGTAGAATTTTCTATTTTGTAAAAAAAAAAAAATCTTATTTTGGATGATTTGGCCAATGGAATCAACTGCCAGTTAATCTGCTCTTATCTGGCCAGTGATGCTATAAATAGGTGATCTCTGATGTTTCTTTGAACTCTAAATTCTGTGTGATCCTTAGAGGACTGAAATCCATAGTTATGGTCGATCTAATGTTGAGTACTAGTTGCAACTCCTTCCAGTAAACTTATGACCAGAAGAAAGTTGCAAAATGGGCTAACTTTCGTTCTAGCACTCCTAGCATTAAAAAAAAAGTGATAAAAGTGATTAAAAGTTTGAACAAAATGGTGGTACAAGTCATCCATATGTAAAGGAAACCAGTTAGGTCTGATTGTCAACACCTACTAGCCCAAACAGGATGTACATACAAGATATGGCATGACCACTTCCTTGTAACACTTTCTATTTCACTAAACCAGGCCTCCTCTGCATTTTTCGAAGGCTGCTCAAAATCCTTTTGGGGGCCAAGCCACACATTGTACAAACCTGCACTACATGAAAAATGACAGAACTGTGAGGACTTTTTCTGAAACTACCACTCCCAGCCCTATATCCTCTCCATTCAGAACAACTCCACCATATCTTAATTATATCTCTTATCAAATGGCTGGCAATAGCAATGGTGTTGGGCATTCTGATGCCAGGGTCATTTTAAGGGTGCTCATATACCTTGTGAGGAGATAAATGCATTAGGGGACATAGACATTGAGATTTAAATGGAAGCTACTGTCCCCAAAAGGCACCTCACCCAGGACATGGCCACAGAAGTCCTACTAGCTTAAATAGGCCCCATCTATTTTTCTAGTTCTTTACAGTTGGTCTTTGGAGGTGGGCAGGACTGTGTAAGAATAGTGTGGAAACCGAGGATGAAAACAAATCTGTGTTCCTCTTTCAATTCCCCATTTCCCTTCCGCAGCACTTAGAAGTACTACGCTAAACTGTTCAGGTTTTTCATTTTCAGAAGAAGAGAAAATTACAGGGAGTACAAAGGGCCACTCCCTTGTGTCCTTTGGAAAAGCTCTCTCATGATTTTTCAGGTGGCTTGTTTCCAATTGCCTTCCAAGGACAAAGACTTTTGTAGGCCATCAACACCATATAGCTTTACAATTATTTGGGTCAACGCTTCCTCTCTAACATTTTTCAATGCGTTGTGTTTGAGGCCCAATTGAAAACACCACATGCACTCAATGTCAAGATGATTAAGTCTACCTGTCACTGTCCTTCCCACTACCGTTAATCTTCAAAACTGCCTGTCCTTCCTTCAAACTCAGCTTGACATCTAATCTGTGTGGGAAATCATTTGCTTTGTATGTTTAATTGCATGCAAAAGCCCATATGCACACAAGTGCAAGCAAACACACACACAGACACACAGTGTCAATACCACCATCCCCCAGTGGACTGTGGTTTTTATTCTCATCTTCAAACCTTTGGAGTTTATTTGGTTTTCCTGAAAGCAACTCTACCTGAAACATACCCTGCTACAGCTCCTGCTAAACTGTTCTGAGAACAGGAATTGTTTTATTCTATTTGTATTTCTAGCGTCTAGCAGCACCAGGCACATACAGAGTAGTATGTAATTAACATTTATTCACTGATTGACCCTGATCTAGACTTCCCACTGCATTTTGAAAATTTCTGGGACATAGGACATGTGGGGTTGAAATGCCTAAGGGTATTGCTGTAAACTGAGCAAAAAGTCATACTTCAACTGAGGGACTCTTTAAAAAGAGAGGCCAGCTTTGTAGGTAGTTCCTGGGTGATTTTCTTGCTTTCTGGTCCTCCTGGAGTTCTAACTTGCAAGGTTGGTATGATCTGCTGGTGTGGCTCTGTTTGTCTAACTGGGTGACTCTGGATTAGGGCTGGAAAGCCTGAAGAGAGGTGATTTGATTTTAAATCAAGCACTCTTCAATGTCTTAGGTTGTTCAATTTCCACAAGTCTCAGAAACAAGTTCAGTTGTATTAATGAGAACAAATCACAACATTAAGTATCCTAGTAAAACTTCATTAATTCAGACCAGTTGGAAGGAAAGCCTGATCAAGTTATAGCAGAACAATTATTGGGAGTAGGAACACTTGGGTTCTTGTCTCTATAGACCCTACTCGCTATATAACCCTCAGTATTAGTTCCTTCATCTATAAAATGAGGAGATTGGATTTTGGTCTCTAAAGTTTCTTTGCAACAACAAAACTGTGCAATGATAACAATGAATGACTTAGTTTTTCTGAGCAATACAACCATCCAAGACTTATGATGGAATATGCTTACTACATCTGGAAAACGAGCAACAGAACCTGAATGCAGAACCAAGCACACTATCTTCAATTATTTTTGTTCTTTCTCATGGTTTTTCTCTTTTGTTCTAATTCTTCTTCCTCAACATAATTAATGTGGAAATATATTTAACATGATTGTACATGTATAAACTTACATTGGATTGCTTGCTCTCTTGGGGAGGGAGGAAAATTTTGAACTCAAAATTTTACAAAAATGAATGTTGAAAACTATCTTTACATGTAATTGGAAAAATACTATTAAGAAAAAAAGAGAACTTTATTCTCCATTTTAAAAATTTTTTTAAAATTTCTCTGCTAAATTCTGTGATGATCTATAATGAACTCATTGGGTCTCAGTTTCCTCATTTGTAAAAGGAGGGAAGGGGGGACCATATGCTTCCTGTGGTTCTTTCCTTCCAGTTCTAAATTTTGTTAGTAAATACATTTCTAGATGTAGTCGGAGGATAAGGGAAACTAGGTAAGTGTCTGATAGATGCAAGTAATTTAATAAACCGCTGAGAGAGCATTGCATGTAATTAGCACACTTTTGCATGTAAACAGCTGGTGAAAGAAGCCCTGTAGCCAACTCTTCATTCTTCCTTAAGTAAGCATTCCTCTGGCTTCCACTCTTTGCTTAGCCAACGGTATTTTAGAATAACTGATGTCAAGCAGTAAACTTCCACTCAGTCAGCACACTGGCTCGATCACAAGCTATAAATTAGCTCCATCCCAAGCCTGATGTTTTCATATACACATCGAAAGGTGGCAAATACAACCTGGGAACTGAAGAAGTAGGAGGAAAAATCCAGGAGAAAGATCATATTTATAAATTGTGATGAGAAACCTTTAAAAATATTCTGAATGTATCAGAGTTTCAAGAAATCCCTTCATCAATATGGAAAGAAATTTGTGGTGACGATGTTTATAAGTTTGCCTTAGAAAACTAGGATCCCAAAGAACATGGAAAGAATCTTGGCATAAAAAGAAAAAAATGAAGAAAAATCCCCCACTCCCTCAAGTTACCAAGGTCATCATTTTTTTTCTTTTGGTACTTGCTACAGAAGAGTGTCTTCCCTTTGCTGGAAGCCTAAACAGACCTCTCCTGGGGATGGGGTAGGGTGGGGAGTACAGAAGAGATTAAAATGGGTCACCTTTCAGGCTGCTCCTCTGAAATCCTAGATGAACAAAGAAAGATTGAAGGACTGAATTAAGTTTTAGCTGTCAGGCTTGAAGGAAAAAGGAGATGAAAGATTTGGAGGTGTTGGATTTTTTTGTTGTTTGGGTAAGGGCAGAGGTTCTAGAAGGAAAAGTTTGCTGTCAGACCAAAGTATCACTGCTCTGTGGTCCTACTCCCACAAATCTTTTGTCTTATTTTCAAATGCTGGAAGAAAGCATAAAGGATTTTTTTTTGGAGGGGAGAGGGAGGGTTGAAGGAGCATTTTTTCCCACTGTTTACAAACACTTTATTGTTTCCTTTGTACAAAATACAAAAATGCAAGTCCAGGAAAAAGCACACTCCAGCAAGGGCAGGCCCACCACAGAATAGCAAACCTTGTCTAGCAAAGACACCACTGGTTCGTTAAAGTTTATTTTAGTGAATACATGCATTATAGAAAACAAAAACAAAACACACAAAAGGCTGAGAGTTGAGTTATTTCTGCCCCCCGAATGCTTATTGTCAAGTCTTTGAGGGGCAAAGAAGACAGTTAAAAAGGCATTCAACAATTTTTTTTCCATAGAAAAAAGTCAACACTAACACAAAATTTTTAGTCACACTGGTTAAACTGCTTCTCCCAAAGCCATGGCTTCAAAAAAAACCTTTTTTTTTAAATCCTGAAACTGACGGTAAATACTCAAGAGGTTTGTTAGCCTAGGTAACCATTCAGTAGTCTGAAGAATCTTTTAGACATTTTGAAGTCCTAAGCCTTTCTATTCACTCCTTGCAAGGCTCCAACCATCCCTATCCTTCTCCCCCTAGGATACTTAGCCCAGAACAGCAATGCTTCTACAGTAGAGGCTCTATTAAAAAGACCCAGCCAAATTTCCTAAGACCTAGTTTTGGAACAGAATCAGAGTAATGTACAAAAATATTCAGCAGAACTATTAAAGATGTAGTCATCAAGGTATCTTTCCTTCACAGCAAAGGAGTCTTTGCCTCTCAAAGAAAAACTGCATTTTTTTTTTGCATATTCTTTAGGGTTTGTTTATTTGTCCCATGAATAAAATGGCACCTAGAGGAATAAAAAAAACAAAACCGTTACATAGTTCATGAAAAAAACTCAGCTCCTTATTTATTCACTTGTCAATTTATTTGTTTGAGACTAGGTATTCCTGTCTAGCCTAGGAGTAAAGTACCATGGCCTCTGGGGCTACACTGAGACAGAGGCATGGAGTACAAAGTCTGTGCTACTAGAATAAAAGTTTTTATAGGTCCTCATGAACTGCATGCAAAAATCTAATCCAAGGCTGGCAACCAACTGTCAACTGAAGACCTGCTATTTATCAGAGGGGTGACTGACCACCAAAAAACAAAGGTCTTTGGCTACAGCAACCTGTGAAAATAGATACATGCAGGAGTTGTGATAAAAGGGATCCAAATCCTGTATTCCTCCAAACCTGGCTTTTATAAAACCTGATCATGGCCTCTGATCATTGGAGCACAGAGTAGGGATTACTTCATTCTTTGTATCTGTATGTATACATAGAAAGCCCTTTAAAAATGCTTGTTGATCAACTGGTTTAATCCAGCCCCCTCATTCTGGTGATGAGAAAACTGAAACCAAAGGAGGTTAAGTGCCAATGATTTAAGTGGCAGAACTAGTCCTCTGACTCTGAATCTGGGTGTCTTTCCACTACACAAGGCTGCAGTCATGGATGATAGCAAAAATTATAGAATGCAAAGGTATTAAGGAAAGAAGAATGACATTCAAAGTGATTAAGACAAAAATAAAGATGAAAATAATGAATATGCCATTTAAATTTGAATCATAAAATATAGGAAAATCTTTTTCTATTTCTAGGCAAGTATATACTGTAAATATATATAATGATTTTATCTGTGTGTATGTGCATATTAGAAATATCTCTAAATCTCTATACTCATACCTCTATCTCCCTGCTCTCCTTTCAAAGAGATTTCATTTTATTTGCCTCGTCTGTAGTTGGACCAATATGGCAATAATTAAAGACATGCTAGATTAAAATCTTTAGAGCCCTATAGTCAATGGAACATGTTAAGTATGGGTCAGAGTGTTGCAACATGTTCACAGGTGTTACACAAAAAATATGAAATTTCCTATTAAATTTGATCACTACCTATTAAACCTTTGGAAAATCCAGGTGGTTTCAGTAAGTCAACCACCATGCCTTTAAAATGCATACCCTAAACAATTACAAAAGAAACCCACCTACGATTCTGCCAAAATTTGAAAGGTCCCATCATCCTCTGGCAGTACAAATGAGCTCCTGCCAAAAAGTTTCCTAAATCTAAAAACACCACCTTGAAGATCTTCAAGGTTGATTGAAATAGTATACAAAGGCGAGATAATTGCTGCCATAGAGCGATTATAATATTCAGTCAAACAACCCTTGGGCTATAAGGCTTGATAGAGCTATGCTCCCCACACACTTCTTTGAATGACAACATTTAGTACATGATAGAATCGGTAGTAATTACTTACCTGTAGGATTGTGTCGAATGAAAAATAGAAATGGTCTGTCTACTATAAACCAAGGAGGTGATGATCTTGCTATTAGAATGGCAGCTAGGAAAGAAAGAAAGGGAAAAGGGTATAAGGAAAATGTCAGCAATCTAAACAAGACATAGGAGGAAAGGGGACTGGGGTGGAATGAATACTTCTCTCATTAGAGAACCACGTCACAGCAGACTCTTGCCCCACCCCACCCCTTGTCTGGCACGGTTCAGGGAGAATGATTTGACCCATGGCAACACCTTTGTTAATCTCATTTCCTTTGTTTATAATGCCTCCCCATCCTCTCTTAGTCTGCCCACCAGGTAAGCATCTTTTAAGGCCTTCCACAAGCTGCTACCTCTATGAAGTCTTCTCTGATCTTTCTAGCCCACCATAACTGTTTCTTTTATATCACTCAGATGCCACTTATTTTGCACTGATTTGTTTTTGTAAATTTTTAGTGTGTTAATATATCTAATCCTCCTCCAGTCTAGTCTGTAAGGTCATTAAAAACAAGGCATGTACTTTAAACTATTTGTCTCTTCCCCTCTTGACCCACCTTTCTTGACCCTTCTCCCCGCCTAGTTGCTACTGTCCCTTACATATGATATGTAAGCACACTTCAATATACTAAAAACTAACTCTATCATAATGATATTCTATTGCTCTTTTAATGACCAACAAGGAATTTTTTTTAATATTCAGGTCTCTTTAATTATGCCTTCTTAAGTAGAGGTTATGCAGTATTATTCATTTTTAAAACTTCGTCATATATGTACTTTGCTAAAAGTCAGTAATGATTTATCTCTTGGCTCAGATTTCTTTCTTTTTTTTGTATGTATTTAGTATTTAATGTTTCCCCAGTTACACATAAAAACAATTTTTAACACTTGCTTTTATAACTTTGAGTTCCAAATTCTCTCCCTTCCCCCACCTCCCTCATTGAGAAGGCAAGGAATTTCATATATGCTATATATGTGTAGTCATGCAAAACATATCAATAATAATCATGTTGTGAAAGAAAACAGAAAAAAAACTCAAGAAGAATAAAGTGAAAAAAAAAACCCCACAAAAGTTGTCTCAATCTGTGTTCAGATACCATCAGTTCTTTCTCTTGGGGATGGAAAGCATTTTTCATCCTAAACCCTTCAGAGGCATCATGGATTTTTATATTTCTGAGAACAGCTAAGTCATTCATAGCTGATCATCTTACAATAGACTGTTACTTTGTAGCTAGTACATTTCACTTTGCATCAGCCTATGGAAGTTTTTCTAGGTTTTTCTGAGAGCATCCTGCACATCATTTCTTATAGTCCAACAATATTCCATCCTAATTATACACTCCAACTTATTCAGTCATTTCCCAATTGATGTGCATCCCTTCAATTTCTAATTTTTTACCTCCAGAAAAGGCCTACTATAAATATTTTTGTACATATAGATCCGTTTCCTTTTTTTTTTCTCTTTCGGGATGCAGACCTAATAGTGGTATTGTTATGTCAAAGGGAATACTTGGCAACAAGAAATTTCAACTACAGTCTTCCTGTGACACATTTGTATTTTATCAGTGTTACTCAAACAATTTTTTCCTTCCAATTAACATCAAATTCAAAATATAATTACTTATAAAAGAAAAAAGCATACTTTCAGACTTTCCTAACCTTCCAGACAAAACATATCTAAGGAAGCTCACCCAACCTGGATTAGCGACCTAAGTGAAAGCTTTCAGAGACCAAAATATATTAAGGAAGGCTACAACGGTTACAAAGGATTGTACTTGTGATATTGCATAGTATGGGAGAAGTGCTTCCATTAAAAAAACAACTTCTCTAGGTTTTATAATTTTGACTAGATGTACTTTTATCCCCATTGGAACATCATCTCCTGGAGAGCAGAGATTGTTTCATTCTTTGTTTTGTGCCCTCAGTTTCCAGTGGAGTTATCTGGCACACAGTAGATGCTTAATCCATCAAATTACCAGGAAGTTTGAGGTGCGTGGGATACACGTGCAACAATGAAACAATTCCTATTTGCAAGGAGCTCAAATTCTAGCCATTAATGCTCATTCAGTGATGGACAGATGGAGAAATTAAGTGAATGATCCATTGATTTTTGCTCATCTCCTACATTTCTAAAACCATGGAGGGAGAAACAGTAGATTTGGTCAAGACTGGAAAAATGACTCCAATACACTTAGTTACGGAGAGATATGTGACATTTCTCTGTTTCTATAATAACGATGATGATGATGGTAACTAGCCTTTATATTGTATTTTAAGGTTTGCAAAGTACTTTACATAGTATCTCATTTGATCCTCATAACAACCCTGGGAGGTGCTATTATTACCATTGCCATTTTACAGATGAGGAAACTGAGGCAAGCAGAGGTTAAGTAATTGCCCAAGGTAATACAACTATTACCTAAGGCCTTTCCAATTCCAGTCCATGGCACTATCTAGATGATTCCCTGATTGTCTGTCTGCCTGTCTTTATTTTCAGCTTTCTGGGCTGTTAATTCTGTGTGGGCAAGGACTGTGGCTTATCTCAACATTCCCTCTTCCCTACCATGGTGCCCTACACACAGCAGGTTGTCAATTAAAGGTTTTTGAATATATGAACTGCACAGCTAGGATTCATCAAACAGATGTCAGTCCTTCACTTTGCTTTGGACAGAGACGGAGGTTACTTTACCCTAGGAATGAGTTTCTTGAGAAAGAGAATACATTCTGCCACCTTCAGATCATGGTCTGAAAAGCATGGCCTTCCCTAGTATCCAAAGTGAAGAAAGACCACGAGAGCAGGAGCTTAGCCTGCTTTATCTGGTCTGCTAACAGAAGGGCATCTTTTGCTCATCAGCTGGATGAGGGCCATGGTCTTCTCTGGGTAGCTTGCTGCTCCGATCCCCATTCAGGACTTACTTGTGGCTGCAGAAGCTTTGGTTCCATCTTCACTTACTTCAACTTTTGCTTTTTGCAAGATGTGAGAAACATGAAGGTTTCCTGATCCTGTTCAGGCAAAACAAAGTAAGACTGAATTTTAACTGCTGCTCTCTGCTAGTGTGTACAGAACCCATGCAAATTATCATTCTTACAGACCACTAGGTGCTGCAATGGAGAGAATGTTGGCCCAGGATTTGGGAGGGACTGAATTCAAATCCAGCCCCTGGCATGTAACAGCTGTGGGACTCTAGGTAAGCCACTTAACCCTATGTCTGTCTCAGTTTCCTCATCTGTAAAACGGGGATGAGAACGATAGCCTCTACCTCCCAGGGTTGTTAGGATCAAAGGAAATAATATTAAGTGCTGCACAAAGTGCTGGCACATAATAGACATTACATAAATGTTAACTATTTATTATGATCATTATCCTTAAAGGTGGCAAGGGAGGTGATCTGGTGAGCCAGTGACTGAAGCTTGTTGTCTCAGCTTTACCTCAGATGACTCTCAGTCTCTGCTGAATTATACAACAGTTCTATGAACTAGAAGAGACCTTAATGATTACCTAATACAACCTCTTAGCTTACAGATGAGGAAAACTGAAGGCCAGAGAAGTGGCTTAGTGAGATGGGAAATCATGTAGGAGGAGTCACTGACCTTAAACCTTACATACAGAGGCAACTGATGCCCCACAGATCATGGGAATGTTAAGTTCTGAACTAAAAGAGATGGTAAAGATCATCTAATCCAACCTCATTTTACAGACAAGGAAACTAGGGCCAGTGAGGCTAATTGTCTTGTTCAAGGTTACACAAATTCATAAGAAGTAGGAATGGGGGAATTAAACCCAGGTCCTCTGACTCCAAACACATCATCATTCTTTCTACTGTACCCCAAAGCTTCTCTCAGAGCTCAGAGGCCCTTCACACGGGAGTTTTGTGCCTAGCATTCCCACCATCATCAGCATCCATTTCACCCACCAAAGGATAACAGAGCCATAGGCAGAGCATCCTCATTAAAGTGCACTGCCATACCCACATAGGCAGCTGCTGCTTCACAATGTCAGGCACATATGTCACCTGGAAGGTATATAGAACTGGGAGGGGAGGAGAAGAGAACACCTACAGCTGTATCCTGATTGATGGATCAAGTTCTTAACCTTTGATGAATATATATATACACACACACGTATGCACATGTATATGTGCATGTATATACGTACATGTGTGTACACACATGTATGTACACACATGTATGTACATATGTATGTGTGTATAATACATATATACATGCATGCATATAAATATACATGTGCATATCTGTATGAAGTGTTTAGATATTTTTACTTTCAAAAATGGAAAAGAGCAAATTCAAAATTTTAAAAGGTAAAATATACACAATGGATATTATGTATATATATGTGTGTGTGTGTTGAGATCACACCTTTGAAATATTATTTTGAGGAAAAAGTTATATAAAGTATGATGTAATAAATGCAATTTCCAATCTATAAATCTTAAAAGTGGTTACAACGGGAACATTGTTCTCTCAGTTCAAAGCAAACTAAAATCAAGCTCATCTTTGGGATTTTATTTCAGATTCACAGATAGAAACATACCTGAAATAGAACTTCTGGATTCAGGGTAATCTTATAGTTAGCAACCTCATACATGAACATTTAAAAAGGCCAACAATGAACCCAGAACTTTCAGATACTGGAACAAATTTAAAACGAAGAGTCAAATTGCTTGGAACACCCATTTTACAAAATGAAAATCTTCCCAGAATCTAAAGATAAGTTCTGGTAAGTTTAATCAGGTGTTTGTACAAGATTATAATTATCATTAATATTCAATAGGACCATTCTGTGGTGTCTATAGCAAAAAATATTTAAAGCTTCTCATGGAAACGAATGTGAAGGATCTACAATTCTCAGATGAGAATTCCTTCCCTCCTCCTAGTCAGAATCTGCAAAGAGGTTAGTAGGTACCTCCTAAGGAGCTGTGAGACACACAGAGATTCAGTAACTTCCCCAGAGCACATAGCCAACAATTCTCAGAGGTGGGATTTGAACTCGAGTCTTCTTGACTTATAGCCCAGCCCTTTATTCTATTCAGTAGAGCCACCATATCGCTAACTGAAAGCACAGCGCAGGCTTATTTAGGAACTAAAACTTGTCAAACATACGTGTTATTTTTGCAAAATTTGCCTTTGATGGATCAAACATGTCAGTAATGCCAAGAGCCTTCAGGGACTCCTTCAGATCAATATTTGCTACTGCTGTGAATCTGGTACAAGAGAAGGAAATAAAAAAAAAGGAATGAACATATACTATTAGAATTCAACAAAGAAACAATTTAGGAAATAGTTAGCACCCAGTGGCAAATTTAAAAATAGGAATTTAAACTGACATCTTAATTCTTAACCCCCAATTTGAAATAACAAGCAAATAGAAGCAATTCCTAACAATGGCATTACAGACAACCTTTATGTAAGAAAAGGAGGCAAGGGAGAAAAGACTCGGTGTCTCCATCTACTTAAACTCCATCATCTGGGTTGGGGGAGGGAAAGGGAAAAGAGAAAGAGACTCTGGAAGTGTCCCCTTTATTATCTAATTCAGAACAGATGGGGAATATATATGATCTAGAGAGAAAACTTCCATATCTGTAGATGTGACTGTAATAAACCAGGTCCTGGAATGCCTAGCATAACTTCTTGGCAAACAGTTGATGATTCAGGGAAGAAGTAATGTTCTCAGTACCCCAAACTGTAGCCTGGGATTCACAATCCAATGCTGTAGAGCTAGAGGTGACTTGGGAGTTCAGGAATCTAACCACTGATCTTGTGAATGAGGAAAGGGAGGTTCAAAGAGATGTAAATGACTTGCCCTCAGTCACACCACCTATAAATGGCAGCTCTATGACTAGAACCCAGATCACGTGACTCTCAGTGTGCTAAGATGCTCTTTCTACCAGACCATGCTTATTACAGGAGCTAAGCCTATTTCAGAGTTCCACCTGGCACCCAGATTTAATTCAATAAATGTCTGCTGAGCACTTCCATCCAATAAGACTTTTTTCTTTAGGACAAAGCGCTGCTTACTTGGGGAGAATCAACTGAACTCTCTTTGGTACCATGTTAGTCATCCAGCTCTGTATTGTCTTGGTGCTGATGTGAGGGATGATGGCGGAGAGTGGGGTGGTGCTCTCTGTAGGCAGGGCAATCAACATGCTGATGCTTTCTCCGTGGTAAGGTAGTTCAATGAAATTGTACCATAAATCATTAGGCGTGCTCGCTGACCCTAAACAGGGAAAAAGAAATCAATCAGTTTCAGTACAGCCTGCACAGTTTCCTAGAAGTTCACAGACCGTCCTCCCCGCTGCCCGACAAGAAAGCAGCAAAGTATTCACTAGGACATCCCCCCGGGGAAGAGAGCAATTCAGGTTGACATTTCCTCTCCACAGACAATAGCTCCCTGGAAGGAACAAGGCCAAGTATAATTACATCTGCATTCCCCATGCAGCTTTACATTTCTTCAAATTAAAAGGATGTTTGAATAGTATGGCTACTGTGTTTCATAATCACTACATTTGTCCTGGTGTGGAATTCAGCTGAAATGCAAGGGCAGAGACCTTGTCTTTGGAAATACTTTCAATTCTGGACTTTGCATTAAATGGGGATCAATTATGAAAAAAAGAGTGAATTCATTTGCCCCAGGGAGGAACAGGAGGTTATAATAAGGGACATTTTCCATTAGTTTCTGTAGCCATCCTAGTAAATGCAGAGTCCATAAAGGTACACAACACAGTGACTGATGGATTTGTGTATAACCTTTATAGCTAGTCCATTAGTATATACATACAGTACATGTGTATATAACTACCCACTGAGCAGGTCTATCAGTACATG
Source organism: Bettongia penicillata ogilbyi (assembly GCA_023548195.1). Classification (NCBI taxonomy): domain Eukaryota; kingdom Metazoa; phylum Chordata; class Mammalia; order Diprotodontia; family Potoroidae; genus Bettongia; species Bettongia penicillata. The sequence goes on from JAJHZJ010000149.1 coordinate 799,398, forward strand.
CAAATTCTATAACGTGCTTTGAATTGGGAGGAGAATAGATTGGAGTATCTTTGGGGGACTATGCAGTGCTTTACTTATCCTCCCTCCCCATTCTCCTTGAAGTGAAAGCACATCTTTTTAACATCAATATTCTTTTGGTGATTCTGTAGGACTAGGAACCATGGAAAGTCACACTCTCCAGCTGATTTGTAGCTGAAATCTTCCACGTGGATGGTCTCCCCCAGTAGAATGTGAGTTCCTTAAAATTAGGGACTGACTTTTCTTTTTACCCTGTAGTTAGTATACCCTGCACATAGTAACTCTTTACTAAATGCTTTTTAATCATTCATTCCCCAAAAGATTAAAGTTGTAGTTCCTCAGAGAGTAATGGAGAGATGCATCAGGGTCTATAGAGCCCTGGGCAATTATATGCTAGCCCATTCAATAGATCAGATATTTTATTCACTGTACCTACTGTACCTTTACAGCAGGTGTCAAATGCATAACCTGGGAAGTGAAATGGATTCTTGAGTGAAATCCAAACCACATTAAAAAGTAATTGTTAAATATTAAAAAAAAATAAAAATACAATCATGTATTGATAACATGCATATGTGTTTTCTAGGTCAATATGTATGACTCTGGGTAGCCTTAGGTCTAGGTTAGTGGCCCCTATTTCTATCTGAGTTTGACATTCCTGCTTTAAAGTCTGAAGGCTGGTCGAAGTGAGAGGAGAGTTAAATCAGAAGATCAGGTCACGAACAACTCCATCATCTTGTATGAGCTATATGACCTTGCATGACCTTGAAGCTAGTCAGGGGATAGTTTCTCAGAAGTCAAACCAAAGCAGTGAGAACAGTCTCCAAATCTTTATGAGAATGGGCTCAAAATTCCATAGGAAAGAGTTGGATTCTCTATTTTTCCTTCCCAATCAATGATAATGCTCAAAACTTCTAAAATGTGGACTTCAAAGAGGCAGTTAATAGAAACCACTTGCTTCCTCAATGATAACCTGCCCCATCCCCCCCTTTCCAACTTTTGCAAATCAAAGGAGCATCCTTAACATACAAGGCAGATGGGACATTTCCTGTAAAAAAAGACGAAAGCTTTAGAACCAGCTTAGAGGAGGTCCCCCATCACCACCCTAACCTGGATACGGACTTTGAGGACCACAGCATCCTTCCTGTTTTCAACCCTTTTGAATTTTCAGTTGGCCTTCTGGAAAATCCTTTAATAAATCTCAGTCGAAACTCATTCTTTCTGCAGGCACTCTTTGTTACAGCTGTACTGATCTACTTGGGGCTCCTCACACTCAGCACTCTAACTTCTACCTCCTTGCCTGTGTGCTTGGCTATTGGTCCAAGCCTGAAATTGCTTCCTCTACCTCTCTGCCTCCGGGAAGCCTTGGTTGCCTTCAAAATCTAGATCAAGCACCAACTTCTCCATGAAGTCTTTCTTGACTTCTTCCTCCCTGTGCTGCTGTCCACCTCAGTTCCAAATGCTTTCTCTCAAAAGCCCTCTGTACTGTGTGTGTGTACGTACATGTTGTCTGCTGTATAATGTAAAATCCTTGAGGATAGGTATTATAATTACTTTCAATTTATCTCATATATATATAATATATATATATATATATATATATATATACACATATATATATACACACACACTCTTAAGAGTAAAGACTGCCTTCTGCCCTTCATTGCATCCTTAGTTCTTAGCACAGTATCTGGTACCTTGTATCAGGGTTTAAGAAATTTGTTTTTGTTTTTTTGGGTGACCAAAGAGTCTTTATTAACTCGTGACTCAGTCTGGGTCTTCGGTTTATGGCCCTAACGCCGCAGGACTTTGGTGGCATTGGTCTCTGCCACCACTTTGCCATCTACAGTCCTCCGAGTGCTGGTTGCATGTAAGGAACTGCTGCTGCTGTCCAAGGCATGCACAAGATTGAAGTCCTCCCCATTCTCTAGCAGGTTTCGCTAGGTGTTGATCTCTGCTTCCAGTTTGTCCTTAATGTTGAGCAGGGCCTCGTATTCCTGGGCGTGGCGCTGTCCCTCTGCTCGTGTTTGCCCCAGCTCTGCTTCCAGGTGTAGCAGGGCTGTATTGATCTGCTCCATCTGGATAGCATATCAGGTCTCCACTTCCCTCAGGCTGTCCTCCAAGGTCAGTCTCTAGGGACTGAACTGTACGTTTCAGCTCAGCGACAGTGTTTCGGGCTGCTTCCACCTTCTCAGATCTTGTGTTGATTGTCATGGTGTTCTCCTCAATCTGCTGTGACCAGTATTATTTATCAAGCTCCTCTGTTCTTCTGAGCCAGAGCATTGTATTGGGCTCGGATATCAGCCATGACCTTGTTCAAGTCCTGCGATGTGGGAGAATCTACCTCCACCGTCAGCTGAGAGCCTGTGATTTGGGCTTGTAGAGAATTCACCTCCTCCTCATGTTTCTTCCTCATAAAAAGTAGCTCTTCCTTCAAGGTTTCAATCTCAGTCTCCAGTTGCAGCTGGGTCATGTTGGTGTCATCAGTGACCTTTTGGAGGCCATGAATGTCACTTTCTAAAGACTGTCTCATAGCCAGCTCTGCTTCATACTTCATTCTGAAGTCATCAGCTGCCAGATGGGCATTACCAATCTGTAGGGTGATTCTGGCATCGTCCACCGAGCTCGTATAAATCTGCTCCTGCGGATCCTCAATTATCTTGAAATAGTGTCCCCATTCTCTGATCTGAGATCCCTTCTTGTCCAAATGCTCCCTGACTTTCCCTTCCAGTCTGAGATTCTCAGTCTCCAAGCTCCGCATGTGCTCCAGATAGGAGGCAAAGCGGTAGTTAAGGTCCTGCATGGTTTCCTGCTCTCCCTGGATCACCCCAATCCCAGCCAGCCCCGCCATCAGGTTCCCAGCTCCCAATCCCCCACGGAAGCTGGTGGTGTGGGCCATGGAGATTTGGGAGCCAAAGATACCCATGCCTGCATAGATGCTGGAGGTGCTGCTGACTGGCCAGACCCGGTGGCTGGGTGCCTGGACCGAACCCAGGGAGTAGTAGTTGGAAATGCCTTTTGACTGATCTGTATCCCCATTAGTTAGCATAGCACCTGGCACTTAGCTCTTGCTGTTTGTCCTTCCATTTTGAAGAGCACCAGTGACATCAGGGTGATGTCTTGACTTGTGTGTGAACTGGATTCAAGTGAGACAGTTACATAAAGCCATCAGCCTCACTCTCTCTTTCTGAGTCTTCGAAGTCCAGCAGCCTGGGATGCAGTGGGTAATCTTGTTGTCTTTGATGCCTGACCAAGCTGTAAATGCTCCACAACAGATTCTGAGTAAATACATATTGACTGATGGGTAATACTGCATATTGATGGATGTCAAACTGAGGTGTGGCTATTTCCCCCTTTCCCCAATGTGAATACTATATGGTCCCATGATTACTCTTTTGGAGAGGTCATCCTAGACAAAGGTAGGAATCCAAATAGGTGGAGGGGAAAACTGATCAAGTCTTCTCATTTTAAAAACTCCTACAACTCATGCAAATAGGTTTCATTAAAATGGACACAGTAAGTGACCCTCATGTAGAGTTTCACAGTAGATGCGCATGGGGTGATCTGCATGACTAGAAAAAGCCATAGGCTAGTCATGTAGCAAGAGCAAGGGATAACTGATGAAGAATAATGTGTCCAGCTGTTACCCTGCCCACATCAAGAGACCTAACAAGAAGGTCCATAGGATTGAAGTGGGTAGATTGCTGCTCAGAGCATATCCCCCTCAATGACATGACAGATCCATCAACATACTGACATAACAAAGCACATCTGTAGAGCATTTTCCTAAACTTCCTGTAGTACACAAGTAGTACAAATACTATACTCCTCTATTTTATACACAAGTAAACAGGCATTTAGAGGTGAGGTGACTAGTTCGAGGTTACAGATAGTAAGTTGCAGAGTTAAGTCTCTTAATGTCAAGTCTGGTGTTTCCCCCACCTCTCCAAACTATGTTAACATTAGAGGCAGTATAATACTGTTGTTAAAAAGCAGGTGTCAGAGTCATAAAGACCTGGGTTCAAGCTCTGCCTCTGATACTTACTGGCTGTGTGACCATGACAAATCACGGTAAACAGCCTCTCTGGACCCCAGGCAATTCTTTAGCACAGTAAGTTGGGGTACATCACTGAAGTTCCCTACATGGAGGAAAGCATAGATCCTACTTTAAAAAGCAAACCATTCACACTACCTAATAAGCTTGGTATAGAAGACCAGAAGAAAATACACATCCAAGAGAAGGGTTGACCAGAAAATAGAGCTACTAACAGCCTGCAGGGTTTTGTTGTCTTTAAAGAAGACAAATCAGTGCATTAGAGGGAAATCATCTTTTTCTTGGCAACTAGAACTTTCATTCATCAGCCAAGGACTTATTAATAGTTTACTATGTTGGGCAGCTAGGTGTTTCGGTGGATAGAGTGACAGGCCTGGAGTCATCTTCCTGAGTTCAAATCCAGCCTCAGATACCTACTAGATTTGTGATCCTGGGCAAGTCACTTAACCCTATTTGCCTCAGTTTCCTCATCTGTAAAATGAACTGGAGAAGGAAATGGCAAACTATTCGAGTATTTTTGCCAAGAAAATTCCAAATGGAACCATGAGGAGTCAGATGCAACTGAAACAATTGAACAAAAAACGTTGCCAGGCACTGAACTAAGCACTGGTAAAGAAAATGCTAAAGAAAAAAAATTCCTTGCCCTCAAGGGCCTAAGATTTGAATAGTTGAGAAAATACATATTCACAAGAAATAAATGACACAGGTCCATACAAGATACACACAGAGGAGATGAAAGGTAGTAATCTTAGCCAGAGAAGGTATTAAGAGATTGGGAAAGATCTTTTGTGGAAGATGGCATTTGAGCTAATTCCTCTCTATCAGGGGCAACAGTTTGTTGGAGTTGTCAGCCCTTTCCCACAGGATTCTGGAAGCCTTCAGTCTGCTATAAAATCTACTTATCCAAAACATAAATGAGTCTGCCCCTATGTGGAACATAGGGTGCTCTATTACCCAAAGAACATCTTGGACCATAAAATGCAATAGAGCTAGTCCAGCTAGTGGAATGCATGACACCAGTTTCTCTTTCAAGAGGAAATATTTAGACAAGCATATTAGTGTAACCTTTTGGAACATGGTGTTCCCTCCCTCTATCCACAGCATTCAGACGAGGCCACTCAGCTGCCCCAGCACACTCGGCCACTGCTCAGGGATACATAATAACTCTAGGGACATGAGTGACTCTGTCCTTTGGTTACTTGAACACAAAAGACAGAGGGATTCTTTATTTTTTCCCCTAGCTTTAGGCATTAAATATTCTCAAGCAAATGAGTTGAATTTTCAAAGGTAAAGTTAGGACTACTAGTGTTTTTTTAATTCCTTGGCGAGGAATGATGATCTTCTCAGTCTTAATTCTGCCAGAAATTTACTTTTTCAGAGTGCCTGTGATTTCACTGGAAATTTGGAAACACTTTAAGACTGTTTAGAAGATGAGTAAATTTTTTTTCTTAACAAATCATTTTTTTTAAATCAGTAGGATTAAGTCATTGATAGAAAGATAGAAGTCAGGGGTCAAATGTTATGTGGCCGTGTGCAAGTCAGTTCACTAGTTTAAGAGTTTATTTTACTCAGTCACAACTTTCAGGGAGTTGGAAAAGATGGTTAATAAAGTCCTTTTTAATACAGTTTCAACAATCAGGAACGCATCCTGTATATGCACAAACATAAAAGCAGTTCTCTTTATGTGAATGATATGTATATATATACATATATATATATAAATAAAATTTATGGATTTCCATTTATAATACCAATCACTGCCCAGCCCTTACATATAGCCAATGACAATTGCTCTGCCTATCTCCCACATAATCTTACATTTCCATGTTCTAAATCACAAGTCAGTGTTCATTCATATGCCTGCAGGAAAACTGGTAGATTAGGTGGATAATGAGTTGGGCTTGAGAAAAGAGATAAACTAAAAGCTTCCCTCCAAAAAAAGAAAAGAAAACATTACTTTTTCAGAGACTAAATTATATTCTTTCACTACTTTTTAAAAGATAAGAAAAATTCATTCCCCTGATCTTATGGAGATTTCCTAGAATCCTAAACTTCTTGAATCCTGCTTCATTCTAAAGTAATATATGAAACATAAGATAATTTAGGGACCAAAAGAAGTCACACCTGCTGCAGCTGAAAGTTATTGTTTCCATAAAACAATGAATCAAATCAGGAGCACAAGGGAGTATAGGCAGCCTCTTGGCAGAACACAGAATTTCTCTTCCCATTGCTTAGATGTGTCTCAGTTCTAAAATTTTATGTATTTTGTTACACATTCTTGGGTATTAAAGGCCACTTAATATCTTTCTAATAGGAAGATTTTGGCGAATGCTGTCAAAAAGGAGGTAATCTCACTTGATAGCCTGCAAAGAAAAACTATGGGAAAACAAACATTTCTCCTTGAAGAGTTGTAATCTAGAAGATTTGAATGAAAAATAAGAAATTAAGGAATGAAAAAAATCTCATAAAGGCCACAGATGCTTAGAGAGTGTGTATGTATTCCAATATGTGGTTCTATGGGGAAACCCACTCACTTATACTTCATTTCTATCCTCAGTCCCCAAAGAGAAGACGTAAAAAAGGTAATCACATCTTTTAAGAAAAAAAAAAGCTTTCTTTCCTAACACAAAGTAAAAAGTTTATACAATTTTCTTTCTTTTCAAATAAATAATTCTAGGAAGATTTTACACAGGAAACCAGCTCTTCTGGTTCTCTACACACTAATCAAGTCTCATCACATGTGGCCAAATGTTTTCCCAGGACTATCAAGAATCTACTTTATGGACAGTAGTGCAGTGTTGCAAAAGTGTATGCTAACAGTGGGGACTAAATATGGCCTCCTAGTTCATGAAAATAGTAGGCTAACACCTAGAAGATCTGTGGGTTTAAAAAAAATTAAAAATACCAATGTACCAGAAGAAACCAATCTACTTATTGTATCAAAGTGAATATCTATTTGCTTCTTGAATCTACTTCATTGGCTTGTGTGATATACATTTCTTCAGACATCCCATTTATTAAAGTGCCTTCTATGCAAATACTGTTAGATACTAAAAAGACCATGGATTACAGTGCTTATTATTTGCCAGGTGTCATGCTAGGCTTTGGGGATACACATATAACCAAGGGAAACAAGCTCCTACCCTCAAAGGGGCTTCTATTCTATTTTTTAAAATTCACTTTGATTCTCTTTTCCGTTCTGAATTCCACCCCACCCCCCTTGTCATCTCCCGACTAATGAGAAGGCAAAATAAATAAAACCCATTACAAATATGTAGTCATGCAAAATAAATTCCACATTAGCCATATTGAAAGAGAAAGGAATCTGTACTGAGTTCATCACCTCTTTTCTCTGGAGGTGCATAGTCGGTTTGACCATGAGTCCTTTGGAATCTTGGTTGGCCATTGCATTAATCAGTTACTATTCCAATGGGGGAAGAAAACATGAAGTGGAATGGGAAAGGCGGTGGGAAGGCACTCTTGAGGAGAAGCATGGCTAGGGTCCCTCCTAAAATAGTTTAGTTGTTTTTCAGTTATGCCCGACTCTTCATGACCCCTTCTGGGGCATTTTTGGCAAAGATCCTGGAGTGGTTTGCCATTTCCTTCTCTAGCTCATTTTACAGATGAGGAAACTGAGACATACAGGTTTAAATGTCTGAGGCCGAACTGTAACTCACAAGGATGAATTTTCCTGATTCCAAGCCCAGTGCTCTATCCACTGGACCATCTACCTGTCCCTACTAAAACAGAATGAGATTTAAATCTGGTCTCTGATGACTACTACTGGTATGATCTTGGGAAAATTACTTAACTTCTTTGGGCCTCAGTTTCCTCATCTGTCAAATGAAAGGGCTCAAAATAGTCTCTAAGGGCCCTTCTAACTCTAAATCTATGATACTATGATTTTCAATTAATCAATAAATCTTTATTAAGTGCCTGCTACGTGCCATGCACCGTGCTGTGTCAAGGCTGCCATAGCTATGTTTCAAACTATCAGCATTTTAGGTGTCCCATCGTCAATGAGATGTGTTTGGTTCATATTTCAATGTTTCTGAAAACAAGAAGTCAGGAATACAGATAAAATGAACGAGGCAAACTATAAGACTGTTTCTTGAAGAAAAAAAAAGAACAAAAAAAACCCCACCCAGGAAAAGAAAATTTATGTTGTCAAAATGGATACCTCAAGCGATTCGAAGTCTGTCCAGATAAAGCTCCAATAATGGTGACCTGACCTGCCCAAATCTGGATCATGATTTTCACTAGGCTCTCCTTAGTCACCTTGGACAGATCACTGATTTGGCTTTGGTTCTGACTTTTGTCACAGGCACACATAAATGCTTGCTAGAAGCAGAAGAGCCTATGGGAGCTGTTATAAACCATTATATTCTCTTAGCCCATACATCAATGTGACTACAGGAAAAGTAGTTCAGTTAACAAAAAATGGTTTCAACTTGCTTAATGGAAATCCCTTATCTAACTCAACTATACAGGACATAAAATTAATTAGATCCCAGTTTATTTTATTCTGTTTTGGGGTAGGTCTCAGTTTAAACTTTCCAAAATGTCTGTCTCGTTCCCATCTATTTTTCCACTATTATTTGATAAATCTCTTTGCACACTTTTTTTCCCACTCAAACTGACCAGCTAGTGATTCTCAGTACATGTATCTAAAAGCACTGTATCTTCACTGTTATCCCAAAGAATCTCTAGCTACCTTCAATGAATGGCTCAGGAGTCACCTCTTTACACAGGCTTTTCCTGAACCACACTCATTCTTTTCCATTTAAAATCACTCTGTTTTAACTTCCTTGTATAAATGTTACATTCCCTCACCCACCAATAGAAGGTAAGCTTCTTAGAGCAGAACAAATGTTGATTTTGCCTTTCTGTCCCCAGAAAGGTACTGTTTTTAGAAAAAAAATTCTCTACCGATATCCTATTCATTCTATTAAAAATTAGAGTCTAGAAAGGAATGGCAGAATTTGCCAATTTTTCTCAACCACTAATGATTTAGAGTTTTGTTTTAGCATTGTTAACTATGATTTAACTGTAATTGAGCATAACATAATTTATCAAATTTCTAGTACAGATCCATAAGTATAACATGTGCATGTCCTCCTCCAGACAACATGGTAAAGATTACCTAAAAGAGCTTTGCAAATAGCAACTTAACACCATACTTACTACTAAGGCAGACCTGTGCTAAAAACTGGTAAGGACATATATTCTGTTATACTGGTAAGATCACTACAGGCAACATAAAAACTAAGTGTGATGGAAAGTAGGTACGCTGGGCTAATGCTATTGGGTTATGGAGAAAGATACTAAGATAACTGTCTCTCCATTCACTTTCAAACAGCCTAATTTTTAGACAACTTTATGTAAAGGCAACTTCTATTCTCTTGGGTATTTCAATAGCCTTAAGGACATGCTATAAACATTAGGAGCTCAAAAAATACTTTCTTGAATGAGCAAAAGTTTTACTAGACCATCCTCCTCCTAGGAGGCATATTGGTAGTCAGACAGGGAACAGTAATATTATCTCAAATAAACTGTTCCTTCCAAGTGGCTATTTACCAGCTATGTTAAGGTTTAATATGGATAACCAATGAAACAGTCCAGTTTCATGTGAGTTAACAATGAAAAGATCTGCCAATTACAAAAAGATTAAAAACGTCCATAGTGTATTCACCATGGTAGACCATGTACAAGGATAGGAATCATACAGGAATAATATGAGTATTAAAGTTTAATTTGTCTGAAGATATATAAAAATGAACCATTGGGAACCAAATGTCCAGGTTTAGATTCAAGTAATTTTCAAGGAGCAATCATTACTAATTTAAATTGACTCCTATGTGTTTCAGTCAGCTCCATTCATTAAGCACTTTCTATGTGCCAGGTACTCGCTAAACTCTGGGGCTACAAAGAAGGCAAAAAACCAGCCTGTGCTCTCAAGGAACTCACAGTTTAAGGGGAAGAGGAGAACATGTGGAACACAGAGGGACAAGGAGGGACAAACAAAATCTCTACAGGATGAATTGGGGGTAATCTAAGAGGGAAGACGCTATGATTAAGGTTTGGGGAAGGCTGCTTGTAGAAGGTAGGGCTTTAGCTGAGACCAGAAGGAAACCAGGGAAGGGAGGAGTCAGAAATGAAGAGGGAGAAAATTCCAGGCTTGGGGGACAGACAGAGAAAACGCCTGGAGTCTGGAGTCGGTGCAAAGAGGTCAGTGTCATGGGACTTCTGGGCAGGTGCAGGGAAGTGAGGTATAGGAGGACTAGAAAGGTAGGAAGGGGGCAGGCTGTGAACCAACAGAAGATCTTATATTTGATCCTGGAGGTAATAGGGAGTCATTGGAGTTTATCAAATTATAGAGGTGATATGGTTTAGAATAGCCAGGATTAAAAAAGAAAGAGAGAGACTGGCGTTCATTCATTCATGCTATGATAATGAGCACAGAGGTTTTTAAGTCATTAACAGGAAAGTTGACATGATCTTTAAACGGGGAGAGGGACAAGATTTGTGAATTCCATTCCCAAGAGGAAGAAATTCACTCTACCAACTGAGATTAGGATCTTCTCATTTCAGAGGGCTGACTACAGTAGACATGTCAAACTCTGGGTGGGTGCAGTCTAACGCAGATTAAAATGTAACTACAAAATATTATAACAAAGTAAGTTAAAATATGGTATAGATGTTAATTTGTGGTTTTCTTGGTCAACATGTAGCCCCCAGGGATCTGTGTTCTATTTGAGTTTGATACCACGGGACTAGAGTGTTGAAAAGTTGTAGGACCTGCCCCAAGGGATGTGACCTGAAGTCAGCCTTCTTGGTTTGGAGGACTGTTTCTAAACTGTTTCTAAACCACACTTCCTTAAAACTACCCATGGATCTCTAATTTTATGGTTGTCATAAATCCTCCTAAGGACAGAGACTGTAACTCCTCTGAGATAGCCTTTATAAACTTATGTGGTTAAAAAGTTTCACCCATCTACAGGCCATTATTCTGGTCACGAACATCCCTAAATTAAGCCAGAGATAGCCCTCATATCCCGTAACATGGCCCACACACTTGATGTATGGAAGAGATCTTAGGGGCTTTCAAGGAATGTAGATTCTCAAAGACCTTACTAAGCTCTCAAAGTTTTAAATGAATGCCTGGCAACAGACTTTTAAGGAAAGAGAAAAGTCTTCTCACCACTTAGCTTTTTATTTTTACTTAAAAAAATAAAATTAATTTTAAAAAAAGCAAAAACCACCATTGTCCATATATACTAGACTTTGGCTTCCCCTGCCCTTGCCCCAAAACAACAGATTTTACAAAAGTCTGTCCTTGTTTTTGAATTCTGCGCACTGGAGTGTGAGCTTACCACATCGGAACACCGCCAACTGAGCCAACATTGGTACTTGGTAAGGCTTCTCATCACCTGCCATAAACATGCGTTTCTTTGTATTTTCAGGTTGAAATCGTGACTTCCACAAACCCTTGAAATATATTGCATTGACAAGCACCAGCTTGGTGAGCACGCCATTAATAAGATCTTGAGAGATGACATTGTCAATCATTCCTGTAAAATCAAAAGGAAAATACAGTAAGAGAAAGACTCAAAGGGGTCTGCTGATGAGAAGGCAGAAGGGCTTTAGAGATCAGAGACAATCCAGGCAGGACTGGAAGTTCAAAGGATCATAGAGTTAAGGTCCAAAGGACCTTCCAGGTCACTGAATCCATGTTCCCTCCCCTCTTGAAGATGCAGAACTCGAGGTAAATAGTGGTTTGCCAAGCAAGGCTCATGAAAACTAAATATCTGAGGCAGGATTTGAACTCTGGACCACTTGACTCTAATAAGCCCACTGCTCTAAGTATCACAACATTCTGCCACTCACCCATCAAGTTGCTTAAACTGTTTTTGTGACATGGATCCTCGGTTTAAAAAAATGTATTTTATTTGCAATTCTAAATTCTTTCCTTCACACTGCCAACTCCCTAACCCACTGAGCAAACAAGAAAAACACAGTCAGTTACAAACATGCATAGTCAAGCAAAACAAATTCCCACATAGCCATGGCCCAAAATAAATATAAATACAGATATCTACATTTGTAGATATCTCTATATACATACAAACATACATACATATCTATATCCACATACCTATCTAAACTCTTCGATCTGTATGTTAAGTCCACCTCTCTATTTGGAGGCAGCATATTTAATCATGAGTCCTTTGGAACTGTGTGATTGGTTTTATTGTGGAAATTAAAGTTGTCTGTCTTTACATTATTGTCATTGTATACCTAGTTCTCCTGAGTCTGCTTACTTCAAGCCTGTTCATGTTTTTCTATAACCACCCTCTTCATCATTTCTTAGACTATAATAGGAGTCCATCATATACCAGAGATCCTTCTGGCAATCTGGTGAAATCTATGGACCCCTTCTCAGAATGTATTAGCTGGAGGAAGTGCTAAATTTCAGTTAGATGTTAGTGAAAATTAATATACATACATATATACATTTATACGTATGTGTGTGTGTGTGTGTATATATATATATATATATATATATATATATATATATATATGTGTGTGTGTGTGTGTGTGTGTGTGTGTGTAGTTTCCCCATCTCAGTTCATAGACCCCCTGAAATCTATACATAAACCTCTTAGAGGTCAATGGTCTCTAAAGATAAGAACCTTGATCTAGTCTGGCTCTTTTGTTTGACAGGCAAGGAAACAAAGGTCCAGAAAAAAGTAGCCTGCTCAAAATGAAAGACTTGCGTCTAGAACCCAAGCGTCCTGGCAACCAATCTTCTGATCTCCAGTTGTTAAAAGTGGCCTACATCACCTACTAAAAGTCACAAAACGTATCATCCCAGTCTCTGTGCCCAGGAGACCAACTTCTATGAAAACATGTGAACTCGGGTCAAAAAAACAATTTTAAAAAATTCCTTTCCCTTTTTCTTTAAAGATTTCCAACTGTGGTTTCTGCCTAGATATCACTAAAAACCAAGCAGCAAACATGCTACTGTAGCATTTTGACATTTACTTAACAGAAGTGATACCAACTGCTCTGAAGAAACATAAAGCTTAGAGATCAGGGTCCTTGAAAATTTAAATTTAATTTAAAAATACTTGAAGCTTTTCCTATCGCTGCAGGGTATATCAACTATTTTTAGTGATATCTTTGTGAGTTGCCAAAATTTCTCAAATTGTGCACTGGGTCTTCTGCACCTGTGAGCCAATTTCATTTCTGTCATGTCTTTACACAAGGGGGCACTTCCCATACAACTTTAAATAGCACTTTGAAGCTCGTACACAGCCTCCTAAAGAACGCTGGAGTTGGAGGCAGAGGATCTGGGTTCAAATTCTAGCTCTGCCATCACTTAACTTCTGAGGCCTCAGTTTCCTCATCTGTGAAACAAAGAGGGTTGAAAGAGGAGACATCTCAGGTTCCTTCTTAGAAATCAGTGTTTCTATGACTTTGGTGGTCATCATCAGACTACTATTTTAATCACCCTTAAATTATTAATAATAATTAATAATGATGATGATAGCTAGCATTTGTAGAGGGCATTAAGGTTTGCAAAGCTCCTTACAATTTTCACTTCACTTAATCCTAACTATCCTGTCAGGGAAGCACTATGACTATCTCCATTTAACAGATGAGGAAACTGAGCCTAAGCGAGGTTAAATGATTTGCCCAGGACCATGTAGCTAATCAGTGTTTAAGGTAGGATTTGAAGCAGGTCTTCCTGACTCCAAATACAGCCCCCTGTCCCCAGTACCACTTAGCTGCTCCATTTGAAACTATGTCCTAGACAGTTAGCTCTTAAATCCTCAAGACTCTATCAGTGTGGCAGCGGGTCCAAGAAATAGAGAAAAGAAGAGAGGAGAAAAGGAAGGCATTCCTAAGATACTCTCCATCAGCACCCATGTCCTGGCTGCCTATTCTTCCTCTAATTTCTAATTGTCCCAAGGCATTTCCTCAGGTAGCACAAAGAGAAACACGCAGGCAGTTTTGACACATACGTGCAAGTGTACGTCAGTAAAGATGGTTTCATTCTTTATCTCTATATTTTTTATCTCCAGTGCCTAGTAAACAAGAGACACTTAATAAATGCTTGCTGATCAATTGCAGATGCATTCTTTTGATGTACAAAGGCGCCCTGCTCTAGTCGCTTCAAGAACTTTCCTGATTTTTTCCTTGCCAGTCAGGCAATAAGCATTTATTAAGTGCTTATCAGGCACACATGCTAAGTGCTGAGGATATAAATAAGAAAGAGGCAGTCCCTACCTTCAAGGAGCTTATCATCTAATGGAAAAGACAACAAGCAAACAAGTAAGGACCTACAAGCTATAAATAGGAGAAATTGGAGGTAATCAATGGAAAGAAGGAACCGGAATAACTGCCCTTTTTCCACCTGCCTATCACTGGTTTCCCCACACTATGAGAATACATGAACAGTACTGGGCTTCAGGAGGCACCATGTTGGCTCCTGCCTCTGTATTATGCTGAGAGGTCAAAGGGGTTCACTCCTCTCACTTCAATCCCAGGCTTACTACTTTCTGACAAGCTCTTTTTATTTCTCTAGGTAGGACCTTGATTATTATGGGAATGGAAGCCACTGTCTTTCAGGGTTAGGGGTGCTCCCACACCCATCCCCTCCTGTAGCATATTTCGGTAAGTACAGAGCAGCTTGGGCCAAGGCTCAGAGATAAACTCTTCATACAAAAGGTACTTTGGATAGCAGGGGAAAAAACTCCACTTAAAATATATTTTATATTTTTAAGAGTGATCCTATTTTTCTAACATGTCTTGCTACTCTATAGTATTGCACTTATTTTATGGGAAAAACCAGTTTTTGTGAGCTTACTTTGCAAGCAAGGTAAGAGACTCTAGTGACCATTAATATAAATAATTCTATGGGAAACTGAAGTCCAGTTCAAAATTTCTGTGCTCCTTAACTGAGGACTGACTGTATAGTCCAATTAAAAAAATGATCATTTCAGAGTCTCAAGGGAGAAAGTCCAGCTGGAATGGCCCTGGACTCTATTAGGATCAGAATACCATGGACCCAAGAAAGAAGCTCTGGTGGCAGAATTCTAGTGTTCAAATGTCATGAAATTGAAAGAAAAAAACCCACCATGATGGGGTTGCAGACTTTGGCAATTTAAAAATTATTTATTAAGCCCCTCAACTGTGGAAAGGCAAATGGGGGTCAGTGGATACTATGTAAGACATAAGATTTCAGATTTTACCTTGGATCTTTCCTAACTGGGTGACTATGACAAGTTCTTTAACCTGACTCTGAGTCTCAGTTTCCTTGGCTGTAAAATGGTGACAATAACACCTGTTACACTTACCTCAAAGGGCTGTTACAAGGATCAAAAGACAGTGTGTGTGCAAAGAGCTTCACAGACTTTAAAGTGCTTTATAAATGAGCTATCATGATTTACACTATTTTACAGAAGAGGAAACTGAAGTTTGCAGATAGAAAAAGGAACTTGCCTTGCCTCCTGCAGCAAGTCTTGAAGCCTGGATAAAGCTAGGCTCAACCCCAAATTCAATGCACTTTCTGGGGAATAAGCATTTATACAGCACCAAAGCACTGGGCTAAGCACATTTTACAAATGTTATCGCATTCAATTCTCACAATAAATAACCCTGTGATAATATATTTCAGCCCAAATTTGTAATCCTGTGATACCACTGACTTGTTTTGGGGGGAAGAATCATGAAGGAAAGAAAAAGTGTCAGTACTAGAGACTGGAAAATAAAAAACTAGTTTTCAAAAAGTTGAGAGCTTTTCAAGATATGGGCAGATGAGTTTGACTTCCATTCGTGGCAAAGTGGTTAACATTGAGAAAGGGAAGCTGCAATCAGTATGAACTGAGTTCACCAAGAACAAGTCATGACAAATTCGTAATATTTTCTTTCTTTTCTTTTCAAGCAAGTTTACTGAAAGTCTGGCTTTTCTCTAGTCTAATGTAGACACAGTATACCTGGATTCTGGCGAGTCATTTCAAAGTCTTTCAGGATATCACTGTGGACAAGAAGGGGCTGGAAAAGTTAGGAAAAGCAGGATCAGTGACAACCTATGGTAAGGTCCATAGTGGAATGCTAATAGTTTCTGTCCTTCCTATTGTGTCAGTCAGACTATTTATTTCTGAATCCAGTTCACTGACAAAAATTCTTATCAGTCTTGCTGATGGCTTCCTTGAAATTCAACTAGAATATTACCTTCTACAAGAAGCCTTCCCTTAATTTCCCTTCTCTTAACTTTAGTGCTTTGTCTCCTTTAATTATTTTCTATCTAATTAATTAAATTATTTCCTAATTATCTTGTATGTAGCCTGCTATGAATATATTTGTTTGCATGTGGTCTCCTCTACTATCCTATAAACTCTTTGAGGGCAGGAACTCGTTTTTCGTTTTGTTTTCTTTTTGCCTTTTTTTTTTAGTATCCCTAGCACTTCAAACAATGCCTAGAACATGGCACATACTTACTATTTACTGAATTGAACTGAATGACTGAATTTGACAGGGAAGGTGTAATTGGCCACATAGCAAAATGGGGATCCAAAATGATAAACAAAGTAAGAATGATGGTGTGACTTATATGACGGAACTTAATACTTTTGTTTTTAAAAAATGTATTGTACAAGTATAGTACAAAGAGGAATTGATTAGACAACTGTTTTCTCTGACCAAACCTGGACACCTTAGTAGACGGGAAGCTTACGAATCAACAGAATGTTGACCAAAGTTAACTTAGTTTTAGGTTACACAAACAGAAACAGTACCTAGAATGAGGGAAGTTCTAGACACACTGTATTTGATGCTCATCACACCACATGTGGAATACTTATATTCACTTCTAGGTGTTTAGGAAGGGTGTTGAAAATAGGGCATGCCCAGTAGAGCTGAAGGAACTGGAAACCAAGTCATATGGAGATCCGGTGAAGGAACTGAGGATATTTAATAACAAGAAGGGAAGATTTGGGGCCGCTTTCTATAAATATAAATGGCTATTCAAATGATTATAAATTCCAAATTAGCAGGATCTGGATTAATGAGGTTTTGCCTTACTGCAGGGTAAGTTGGACAATCCATTTAGATGTTCAGAATCTATCTTAGTATGTCACTATTCATCCACTTGACATCCCCCTAAGTATTTTTCAGGGTGCTGCAAATATTCACCTCTAGTTTCATTTTTAACCCAGAGATTGATGGCATCGGCCGCAGAGTTTTTAGCTTCAAAGTTCACATTTCGAACCTCACACTGAAACACATCTTTGTTCCTCATAACAAAAGGCACTTCCATTTTAAAGCCGTTCTTTGCAAACATAGCATTGGCCACTGTGACAATGTCTTTATTCTTCTTGGAGACGAGAGCCTTGTTGATCTTCTTTAAAACTTTACCAAAACCTGTGGGAGAGAGCGGAGAAAGTGGCAAATTAACGACAAAGAGAATAAAAATGGAGCCCTCTATCTGGTAATTTATGGGGAACGAGAACATTCTAAATCAGATGTTTGGACAGCAGGAGGCCCAATTCTTCTGTCTTCTTAGTTGTCTACAGGAGTGAACTCTCTCTTAAAAAGGAAAGCCAGATAATATCCCAGGAAGTGTTGGGATTTTAAAATGAGTTGACAGCAAAGGCAGAGCCACAAGGCACATGCATTTATCAATATAAGCAAGAACTGATTCTGACATCTTTGATGCATCAACCTCACCTTCGCAATTGAGAGTTTTTTCCTGCAGATTTTAACTTCAACTACAGGCTCAAGGCCAAATGTGCTAATATCCTCATCCAAAATGGATCCAGCTCAACCAGTGGAGGCATGTGAAAAGGTTGAGGATGATGCCTTCTCCCATAATGAGAGGAGATGGGCTCGAATGTCCCCCTTGGTTGTCCTATATTAAGAGAATCAAGTTGATTTTTTTTTTTGTTTTCACACTAACACCACTTTTTAGCCAAGGAGTTCCAATGTTGCTTATGTCCCTGAGTGAACTTGAAGTTGCCAGCTACAATAGCCCATGCCTCTATGAGTCTATTATTCTAAAGATATATTTGAAGAAACATGTTCCTAGATTTAGAGTTGTAAGAGACCTCGGAGTCCATTCCTTTTGTTTTTCAAATGAAAAAACTGAAGCTCAGAGACAAAGTCAGTAAGTGTCAGAGCCAGGATTTGAATCCAGGTCCTCTGACCCCCTAGATCAGTGTTCACTCATTCCACTGTACAACACTGACTCCATGGAACTTTATTGTATATTAATATGTCCTTCCTGGTTCTAAAAGGGTTAATGATGAGAGGCTTCCACTCAAGCTCTCCAATGCATCATCATAGTTTGGAGGGGTCCCTTGGGACTTGCTGATGAGGAAGAAAAAATGAAGGGCAATTGCAATTCCCAAGGTGTGCTAATTCTTGCTTGTTTCTGTTCTGTCATCAGCTTTAGAAGAGGGTTTTCAAAATAGTGGAGTGTGCTCTGGAAAGACTGTAAGCTCCTTGGGGAGGGGCTATTATACCTTTGTCTTTGGATCTTGAGCATCGGGCATCATGTTTTGGCACAGGAGGCATTTACTAACCACTGCTGGATCAACTGAGATAAAATAACATACAGTCTTTTGCAAATCTTAACGTGGTTCAAAAATGCTTATCATTATTGCTATTATTAAATGTTACCAAGCTGGAAAAACTTTAATTATTAGTCCAGCAAGGGACTGTTCTCTGAAGATTAGAAGAAATGAATATGGAAAGGCTCATCCTCAGAGGCTTGGCCACTGGGTGATGAACTTCTTCAGCCTGGCAACTGACAAGGTTGTTTACTAAAGCATGGAAAAGTTCTGAACTCTCTCACCGGAAGGAACCACCACACAAGACAAAAATCACAGGGGTCTGAAATACTTAAACATGAAACAAGATGACAAGA
This sequence comes from Bettongia penicillata ogilbyi, assembly GCA_023548195.1. Lineage (NCBI taxonomy): Eukaryota > Metazoa > Chordata > Mammalia > Diprotodontia > Potoroidae > Bettongia > Bettongia penicillata. The sequence goes on from JAJHZJ010000149.1 coordinate 818,402, forward strand.
CACCAGGAAACTATTGTGTCAATGAGATATTAAGATCTAGCTTTCTCCTGTTTGTTTTAGTTTTTTTGTTAGTTTCAAAAAATGACTCTCAATATAGCAGAGTCAACTTCAAACATCGGGCACATTGTTCACCTTCAACAAAAACATTCATTCAATAAACATTTACTGTATGCAGAAGACTTTGCTAGGTGATGGAGGAGATACCAAGTAAGGTAAGACTCACAGACCTTATACTTATTCTGGAGATCCCTCTTCTCATTCAAATTAAAGTCAGGTCTTCCTGACTTTGAGGCCAACTCTCTATCTACTACACAGCAGCTAACTTTTCTATGACATTTCTAGCTTGTTGGCCAAAGCTAGAGAGAAAAAAATCAGTGCCCCTAGGCCAGACTAACAGAGTAAGTGCTGATTTTCATCGGTGAAGTTTCCTTACTAGGGATGAAATCAGAGACCTAAGAAAAATGTCATGTATAGAGAAACATATATATAAATATAAAATAGAATTATATAGTTATATAAGTATATATAAAATATATAAGAATACAAGCATATATTTGTATAATATATAAAGTATACATTTATTTATAAGTCATACAATTTATTATGTTTATATACAATATATTGCATTACATATATTATGCATATTTACATATGTATATCATAATACATTTTATTATATGTAATAACTATATGATTTATTGTAATTTAACATATTTAATTGTAATTTAATGTATTAAAGCATAAATATATAAGCATATAAAATAAATACATATACACATATATATGTGTGCATACACATACATACATACAAATATATAAGGATCATGGACGATGAGCTAGAAGGGACTTTAGGGACCAGGAAGTTCAGTCCCCTCATTTTGAAGAAGAGTAAATTGAGGCCTGGGGGCAGCTAGGTGGCACAATGAAAACAGTGCCAGGCCTGAAGTCAGGAAGAGCAATCTTCCTGAGTTCAAATCTGACCTCAGACACTGACTAGCTGTGTGATCCTGGGCAAGTCACTTAATCCTGTTTCCCTCAGTTTCCTTATCTATAAAATGAGCTGGAGAAGGGATGGCAACTCACTCCAGCATCTTTGCCAAGAAAATTCCACATACAAAAGACACAACTGAAACAACTGAGCAACCACAACTCGAGGCATAGGGAAGCCAAGTGACTTGCCCTGGTCACCCAGGTGGTAATTAACAGAGGCACGTTTTGACCCCAGATGCTCTGCTCTTTCCACCCCATACTGCATCATTTCCTCACTTTTACTGCTCAACAAATCAGCCCTACCTCAGCCCTTCCTCCAGAGATAACACAACCATTTTATCCCAAGGGGCCGGAAAGCTGAGGACATACCTAATCGTTAGTTGACCCGTTTTTTTCCTGACTGAAATCTTATACAGTTTAGTCCTAGATTTCAATACTATTACTATTCCTTTTATTTTGAATAGAGATGAAGAGAGGGCCAGAGAGGATGAATCAAGTACAGGGATAACTCATCCAAAGGCTAAGACCATCAGCTTTTCTGAAAGTGCCTCTGGTTGGATTTATATGTAGGTTGTTTTTTTTTTTTTTGAACAAGTACTATTTTAATAGGTTCTACAAGTGTGGGCTTGCCCTATGAAAAGAGTACCAGTCATTACATCTTTTGGAGGCAATTGACTTAACTGTGAAGCAATAAATCTCACAGTCAGTGTTTTTTGAGAGAAAATAATTGTTCTGAAGAAAAAGCCCACAAGAAGAAGCCTTACATGATGCAATGGAGTCCAGAAACACCTCTTTAATCCCACACAGAGAGCTGACGACACAGGCAAGCAAGACCTAGCGGGCTTGGGGAGTTGCAGTGACCCCGTGTTGTCCCGTTCCTCCCATTCTAGCTTTCAGATGTCACCCTTTCTGCTTAGAAACTGGGCACACCACCCGGGCCTTGCCTATGGTGGGGTAGGACCAACCTCTGCCAAATGCTGTATCATAAACTGCATTTGCATAGTCATCATCTCATTAAATTCTCGTTTTTTCCTTCTTTATCCTGCTCCATGAAAAAAACTTTTTAGTTTTTCTCTTAGGCAGCTTTTTTTTTTTTGTTTCAGTTTTCACTCTCAACCACCATAAGGAGACTTACAGGGGTTAAAATACCAAAAGGAAAAGTTTCAAATATACAGAAATCTATCCTTAAATCTTAGCTAAAATACTAGAGTCCCCTGGAGCCAGACCTAATCTTTCTTAGTCTTCCTCCTTCCCTGAACTCTTTCTTCCAGAATTTGATCTCAAAATCAGTCCCACCCAAAGCCCTATCAGATTAGCTAACAACTAGGAGATGTAGTAAGCTGGAATCATAAACATCTGGGCTTGGCTCTGACCCTTTTAGCTGAGTGGCTCTTAGAAAATGCTATACATTTCTGAGCCTTATTTCCTCATCTCCAAAATGGGCATAACGCTTTTACTGACTGCTTCATAGAGTCATTGTGAGGGAAAAGAACCTTTTAAACCATAAAGTCCTCTCAACTAACATTTACATTCCAATCCAATAAATATTTATTAAGTGCCATCGCCAGTTATTCTGACCTATGTCTTGCACTAGCCTCACGTCACTCTGGCAGAGTGGGTCTGGTGACTTTGCACAGCCCTGTCTCGCTTAAATCCAATTCCCTTGCAAGTTAAGACATCACCCTCTTCAGTCATTGGTCCTATTTGAGAAAGACCAACACAGGAAGTACCTACTATGTTCCAGGGTCTGTGCTAAACATTGGGGATTCAGTTAGTAAAAAATATAGTCCCTGTCCTTAGGGAGTTTACAGTCTAATAATTTGGGCTCTGCTAAAAGAGGTTCTGAATCTTTTCTGATGCAGACTCTTGACTGTCTCATTAAGCCCCTTCTCAAAATTTTTTTTAAATGCATAAAATAAAAATATAGGAGTACAAAGGAGATCAACTACATTGAAATTCAATGATCAACATATATATGTATGTATGTATGTATGTATGTATGTATATATATATATACATATATATTATATATAAGTCTACAGACCTTAAGTAAAGAACCCTATGAGAACAATCTCTTTCCCTGAAGGGAGGCAAATTACAAACTACTCTCCTTATTATAAAGGATCATATATTTAGAGTGGGCAAGGGCCTTAAAGGTCATCTATTCTAGCCTTTTATTTACTATTGAGGAAGCTGAGGTCCAAACAGCTTAAGTGATTTCCCCAAAGTCAAACAAGTAGTAAGAGACAAAGCTGGGTGTGTGTGACTCCAAAACCAGAGCTCTTTACATTGTCCCATACCTCCTTTTATGCCCCCAACGGACATTCCAGACCTCACAGTAAGCCAACTGGCATGAAACTGACCCATCTCAGCAACATCAGTTTACACAGTGGAAGAAATTCTGGACTGTCAGTCTCTCGGTGTTTTAATCACTTCCTCTAGCTCAGAGCCATAATTAGCAATTTGGGGCCCCAAATTAACTTCATATAAACAGCATGAAAGGATCCCTCCAGTCAACTTCAGAAGATAAATTCAGTTGCTGGGGTAAGATCCCGACAAATTGCCTCAGGGGAAAGAGACACTAGGACATTAGCCGCTATGGGCCAGACATCTTCCATAAGTCTATATTTGGGGTGGTTACTGGAGTGGGGCCAAATAGGAGCTCACCTGGGACACAGCAGGAGAGGAAGAAACTGTCATATGGTAGCTTCCTATTTTAATTACTCCTGCTAGTAAGGTGCTAAGCTCAACTGTTTCTACCTGCTGAAGGAGTCCAAGCCCCGTTAGCTCCCCCTGAATTTCAGCACCCTGAGGCAAAGTTCTGATTGCCAGGTTGCTCTGCCCTTATTTCAGACAACATGTTCCTCTTGATTAATTTCTACACTGGTGAAGAAGGAAGCAAAAAAAAAGGTAGTGTCAACTTACAGAGAGAGAGAGAGAGAGAGAGAGAGAGAGAGAGAGAGAGAGAGAGAGAGAGAGAGAGAGAGAAAGAAAGAAAATGAGAGTAAGAGAGAAAGACAGAGAAAGATCCAAACCAATGTCCAAAGTTATATTGCTAGTTAGTGGTCGTCCCTAGGATCACTCTCCCGACTTAGAGCCACCAACTCTTTCTACTTAGAGGTATCATGGTGTTTAATGGAAAGAGAGTTGGATTTTGAGCCATATGACCTAGATTTGAATCCTAACTTTGTCATATCATTTGTCTGACCTTAAGGAATTCACTTTCCTCAAGTATCCTCATCTGTAAAATGGGACAAGATTTCCTCATTTGTCAAATAAAAGAGTTAGACTAGATCACTTTTCCGAGCTCCTTTCCAACCCTAAATAAATATAAGATACTATGATCAGGCTATGCTTTCACTATAGTATTATTTTTTTTTTGAAGCACATTTAGTGAATAGCCAACTCATCCTAAGGCTGTACTATATAATAAAATAATGCTGCTTGGGGAACTAGGCAGCCTGAGGGTCTGGTATCAGCTCTGCCTCTAACTGTGTTATCTGGGGCAGTCACTTGGATTCCTATGGGTACAGCATTCTTCTATGTAAAATGAGGCACTGAACCAGATCATGTGATCATAGATTTAGAGCTGGGAAGGAGGTCATCCAGCCCAACTTCGCCATTTTACAAATAAGATAACTGAGACCTTCGATAGTCAAGTGATTTCTATTCAAGGTTATACAAGTAGTAATCAAAGGTGGAATTGAAACATGCATCCTTAAGCTCCAGAGCTGATGATATTTCAACTCATTCTAATATTCTGAGGTTCTGGGAATCAATCATTTCCCCTAATAATCCTTGATGTATTCTGAGGAAGAAAGAGGCCATCCTGTAAAAGACAGATATCCCAGTAATGAGAGAAAACTCACCATTGACACTGTATCTCATCACTGTTGTCAACTGCTTCTTTGTCTTCCCATCAGCTCCAAGCTGAAGCATTCCTAGAAGTGATGCAATCCCATGGGGAGAAATGATGATATTCTCACGAGGTCGAGATTTGACTATTTGATTGAAAACTTGGATTCCAGTGTCGGAGCCAAGTTCCTCAAGTAAGAAAGGATCAAGCTGGGAGTAGGCTGATGTCAAAGTCACTGTGCTGAAAAGAAGTGCAAATTTCCAAGACATGGTTCCTTCTTGAAGAATGACCTGCAAATTAAGGATAAGATATATTTACCATACAGTCATGAGGAATATATTGTCTTCTCAGCTAGGTATCAATCTTTATATTATATGGTACCTATTAAAAATTGACAAAAAGCTAAGGAGAACTTAAATACATCCGAAATTACTGGACATCGCTTAAGAAATTAGAGGCAATGACTGACGTATGGCTGTACAATCTCGGGTAAGTCACTTAACTGCTCAGTGGCTGATGGCTCTAAGATGATAAGTTACAGTCCAATCATCACTGGGGAAGAGACTGTCTATTCTGTGAGTTTCTGACACTGATGAAATTAGAGTTCTAAAAACCTCCTTTCCCCACCCCAGTCTAGCCTCCCTTTCCTATAGCCTCACCCTTAGAATCAAGAGAGAAACATATAACTCTCAAATCTTCAAAGCAACAGAATTCTCAAATGATTTTTCTTTGATACTTTTTTTAAGCCTAATAACAAAGCTTTAGAATTGAAGGAAAGGAAGGAGTGAAGAGAAGGGAGATGGAAGGAGGAGAGAAAAACTTTTTTAAGGTTACATGACACAGAAGGATTTAATAAAACTTCAGTAGATGTAAACTTATCCATAATTTAGGGTTAAGTTACTTCACTAGCAACATGCCAAATCTGGGCCTAAGCTATTCAGATACTTACCAGTCATGGAAAGGCAGTTTGGCATAACTGATAAATACTAGGCTTGAAGTTATAAAGATTTGTGTTCAGATCCCAACTCAGACATCTATTAGTTGTATGACCCTGGGCAAATTAATTAACTCAGCTCAATTTCCTCCCCTATATAGTGGGGATATTAGTAGCACCTACCTCATAGGGAGATTAGGGGAATCAAATGAAATAATATATAATGTAAAGTGCTTTACAAATCTTACAATTCCATATAAATATTAGCTAACGTTATTTTAAAATAAGAAAGTATTGCTATCATTTGTTTCGATACATTTCTTAAAATACCTCTGGCCTCTCCCTCCCAGAGGGCCATGCCTTCTAACAGTTAGGTGGAACAATGAGTGGATAGGGTGCTGGACCTGGGGTTGGGATGACTGGCAAGTCACTCTGTCTGCCTCAGTTTCCTCATTTGTAAAGTGGAGATAATAGTAACACCTAGCTCCTATTGCTGTTAGGACTGAATGAATAATATTTGTAAAATACTTGCAAACCTTGAAGTATTATGTAAATGCTAGTTATTTTTTTTAACAAGGAGAAAACCAGTTCTGCAAAACTAACCAACATATTGAAAAAGTATGACATTATAAGCTGTGTTCTATACCCATGATATTCTACCTCTGTAAAAAAAAAAGAGAGAGAGAGAGGAGGGAGAGGTAAGAGTGGATGGGATGAAGAGTCACCCTGCATTTTAATCCATTCGTCTGCCTGCTGAAATAGTCATAAAGGGAGTATACAGATGTTACACCTGAAGGCTGCATTTAATACCTACAGTGTATCAGGAAAGAACATTAAGCAATTGATCAAGAATGCATGTTTACACTTCTGTACACCTGCTCTAACTCCATGTAAAATAAGCTTCCCCCCCACTAAGTATTTTTTTTTCCTGTGGAGCGTGACTGTATTTGTAGATATGCATGCAAATGTATCTTCCATTTAATAAAAGCCTTCGCCAGAAAAGCTACTTTAAACAAAAGCACAGTACCTGGCATATAGAAGACTCTTAACATATGTTTATTGAATAAACTGAATGAATGAGAAGCACCATTCTTTTTTTCTCCAGAGTATATAATTCCTGCTAAATTGCATGCATGGTACATCATAAAAAAGGCCCAGGTGCTTAAAATTATGGGGATTCTGGGCATCACTCCCCATCTCCCCCCAACTCACTCCTAGCGAGGCTATTTAGTGGTGAAGCAAAGTAAGGTGGAAATAAGGAGAGGGTGGAAGGAAGGACACCATAAAATTTAGATCCTGTCTGTTTTGAGGGATAAAGGTCTTTTCTATCCAATCTTTCCTTTGGGAGGAAAGAAAGAACAGAAAACAGGGCCAGCCCCAGGAAAAAATTGAGCAATTGGAAAAGTTCACCTTTTGGGTTCTCTCCCATCTCCCTTTTATACTTTTCTCCTTTCTGGCCCCTCTGCCTTCCCTGATCTAGATATGCCCAGCAAACTCAAGCGACCAAATGGATGCCCACCACTGCTCTGAAGCCCTCATGTAGAAGTTTTGCCCTGTCCCATCACAATGTCCCACTGACCAAACAGTATCCAGATTTTCTTGCACAGTCTTGGTTTAACAAAGTGTAAGTTTACTTTTAATGAATACTGCAGAAGCAAACCATGTGTCCTAATTATGGTCACCATATCTATTCTCCATATTTATTATTCCTCTGATTTTTGCACTCTTTCTGTCCCTCTGGTATCTCAAATACGGATTAGGAAAGCTAATGGACAATTCACAGGAAAGTATGAATAATCAGTCTCCCCATCTCCCAACTCTTTTATTGCCTGTTAACATAAATGAATTGCTAATAAGTAGTGTGTGTTTCAGGCATCAGTCTGTACTGATCTCTAATGGAGATGGTTTTCTTAGCCAAGAACACTTTCATGAGAAAGATCACAAAACCAATCATGTCTACAGGAGTTTCAGTTGTTTTTCAGTTGTGTCCCACTCTTTGTGACCTTATTTGGGGTTAAGTAGTTTACCATATCCTTCTCCAACTCATTTTACAGATGAGGAAACGGAGGCAGAGTTAAGTGACTTGCCCAGAGTCACACTGGCTAGTAAGTATCTGAGGCTGGATTTGAACTCAGAAAATGAGTCTTCCTGACTCCAGACCCATTGCTCTCTCCACTGTGCCTCCTAGCTGCTCCTATGTATGGTGTCTATGAACTATCAATCCCTACTCTTCCCTAAGACCTCTTTACCTCATTAGGATGGTCAATTTGACCATTGTGATCCTTCCCTCATAGGCTTTCTATTAGAAGCCTCATGTTATTCCTGATTTTTGCCCCTCAAGAATGAGAAACAGATCCCATTGCCTTGGGTCTATTTGACTCTTCAACAATATTTATTATTGTTTTCTTGTTGAAAAATTTTATATTTATTTATATACATATGGTACATATATTTACATACACACAGTATGCAGTAGAAATCAGAGAGAGTGAAGGGATAGTTTTCATTTTTTAAATTTCTTTTTTTAATTCATTCTTTTTAACTCTACTATGTGCTTTGGACATAGGAGGTGCTTAAAAATGCTAGTTTAATTGAATTGAGTGGAATATTCTATACCATGCTCATGAAAAAAATCACAATATTTGTTAAATTAGCAATGAAGGTCTATCCAAAGCCAAACACATTCCAAGACCCCCGAAGTCTATCTTGTTCTTACTTCTAGGTATTAATAGACACCGACAAAAAAAATAGATAGCTACAGCTGTCAAGTCAGTTACTCCCAGAAGTACCTTCCTCTAAAGCCCCAAATGGCTGACTTTATATAATCATAGTAATTGTGTGAACTGTTTGCCAATTATATCCAATAACCTTATCAGGTTAAATTGGTCATAAGTCTGCTTTGATTACAATACAGCCTCTAACCCTTAGAAGAATCATTTAAACTTTAGCTTGAATTAAGTGATATGTCTTGGCTGATATATAGTTTACAAAGTTGTCAATGGGAATTTGCATTAAATTTTATGTTTGCAAACTGACTGTTTACTAGTCACAAATGGTGTTCTTGAGCCAGGCTAAGAAATGAATTGTACTTATGTTTATTTCTTTGTTAAAACAAATTGTTTACTTTTGGTGCATTAAAGTTCAGAGTAAAGACAGTTAAATAAACCATTAGGCTGAGAACAGAAGTAAAAACAGAAACAGTCTGCAAATTTTCTGAGTTACATGGCTATCAGCCATAACTACTAAAGGGCTTGTCATTTTCATTCATCCTTATTTTCCTACACGGACCATGTAGGATTTGGTTTTTGTTTAATCTGCAATCAATATTTCATGCATTTGCCACAGATGTAACTGTAAAATAACGGTGTAAGCCAAAGCTTTCTAAATGCAAAACTTCAAGGTGACCTACATACTTTGTTTCTCTGGGTCTTTTCCATGGCCAGCATGACCTAATTTTGCTTTGGCTCATAGGATTACTTTTAATATTATTATGCTAAAGTAAACCAGGAAAAAATAATATCTGGAATTTGAGAGTTTCCAAATACTTGCTGTAGAAACTGTGTTAACTTTTCAAAACTAGAGATTATATCTCTTTTTCAGTGTAAAAGATACCAAAAGTCTGCTAGAAGAAGATATAGTTACATTTTATTCTACTTAAAGACACTTGGTTATACTTTTAAAAAAAGGATGCTTACAATGTTCTAATTCAGTTCATGGCTCTCATTTTCATTAGTCTGAATGTCTGCATCCCTATTCATGTTGGCCATCTCCTATCCTACTGTTTCCCTTCAATGAACGATGGTCTGTTTCCTTAATAATATACTTCATAATTATATAATAAAAATTTGAAAGTACCCAAGTTCCCACATATGCCATTGTTATCCCCATCCTCTGATCCGCCTCCATAGAAGACGATATTGATGTGAAGACAGTGGAAATCCAATGGCACAGCCTCAAGACAGTCACAATGTCCTGAACATCGGGAACCCAGTGATGACTTATCAGCCTCTTTTGAAGCTTGGTTTCTACTACGGGTAGTCAGCAGAATAGTGACTTACATAAAGAACCACCGTATTTCACTGAATCACTGTTTGATTTAGGAGTTCTGCTGGGAGTTAAAAAAAAACAAACCAAAAACCAAACAACAAAAACTCTCCTTATTGCTACAGGGAAAGACTTCCACCTTATTGGTCTCTCATCTATGGATATAGATAGCCTTGGAGAAAAATCTATTCAAGGTACTACTGACTGTATGGCAAACCTAGGAGGTGAACAGTGTTCTGCAGAAGGGAACTTGTCATTTATTCTGTTTGGCTATGATTCTGTAAGTCAAATTATCCCATGTCCTAAACTCACCCATTCCCATGTAAGTGAGCAACATTTATATTTCTCTCCAGAGTTTAGGTATTGAATTTAGGTATTGAATTACTAACTCAAATATAAGCAGGCTGTGCTTTATAGATCCTTTTTATATCACACTCATTTCAGAATACATCCTGCCCCCCCAACCAGTGAGCTACTCTTTGTAGAAAAAAAATGCAAAAAAAAAAAAAAAAAAGAGTTGGGCAAAAAGAATCAAAGCATCAACTGTATCTAATGGCATGATAATATTCCAGACCCACAGTCTTCTACTTCTGCAAGGAAGGGAGAGAGGTACATTTTGTTAAGTCTTCTTTGGGGCCAGACTCCATCATTCTGATTACATAGCATTCTGTTTTATGTTAACTGTTTTTTCTAAAGCAGGAAGTTCTTTACATGAAATTAAATTTTGGAAGAAAATCAGCCCCTGGAATCTTTCAGGATGGAGGTTTTGTTTCAGCATAGTCAGTTTGTTTTTAAAGGCAAAATAACACTCAAAATGTTAAGTGTGGGAGAAAGAATAAGGGTGTTGCCCAAACACGTTGGGAAATTTCAATAAGAGTGGCCTCAATTAGTTTTACTGTTTTCATTTCTTGAATCATGGTTTTTATAACCATAAAAATGTATTCAAATTTAGGCTTTTCTCCCAGGGAAGTCATAACACATCTAAAAAATCTACTTCTCTTAGAATTATTCAGATATTTCAAAATGTTTGGTTTCATTCTCCCCAAGCACTTACATATTTTCCAAGGTGGAGAAATATACTTGTTTATAAATGAAAGCTTAGTTTATATAGGAATGAAAGTTGTGCTTAAGTGGGATTTAGATTAAGATAAAGGTGCCTTGAAAAGCATGTGAATGAAAACCGTGATGCGACATTACCTACAGAGGCATTGAACACCCACAGCACATCTGCCCATAGTGTTTTGGAGGGGCCGCAAAGAGGAGACACAACTCTGTTCCTCTCTCATTTCACTTCTCCACAGATGACGGGGGCTTTGCTTACACTCCAATGCCACCTCTCCTGTGGCCCACCAGACACTTTCATTTCGATCATACACATCAATAAAGCATCTATGTGCACCCAAACTGAAGTGACAGGTTGGCTGGATCGATCTCATCACCTCAAATTCGACAAGCTTAAGAACAAATGCGTTATCAGCTCCCCTTCCTGACTTCTGTAGTTTGTCGTATTACCAACTGATTCAGAGACCTGATGAGCATCTTTGTACCTTTCTTAGTCACAGACTTCTAGTCTGTATGACTTAGATTGCATAGTGAGCTCTCCCAGCAAGAATATCCCTCTTCCTTAAATTGGGATGAAAAGCAGAGTATTTTGTATGTCTAGTTTGAAAAACTAGGTTTTCTAACTAGCCTTGCAGTAGCATCTGGGTAAAAAAAAAAACATTTTCCCTTCATTGCTCTTTAGCTCTATCTCGGAGGAGGCAGAATTTGTCAGGAGGGATGCTGGGGACACTGCAGGAATCGTGGCACACTCTGGACTGAGTCCTGGGGTTCTCTCTTTTGGTTGCCATCTGGGAAGGTGGCTGATGGAAGCTTCTCCAGGGTCTTCCTATTACACTTCTCTAAAATAAGGAAAAGGCCCAAGGAACAGCTTGGCAGTGACTCTTTAGCTGCCTGGTATACGATGCAGGAGCACCACTTCGAATCCCAGGTAGCTATGGGTCCTTAGACAAGTCACTCTCCTTCCATGTGTTTCAGTTTCATCAGTTATTGAAGCAGAGGTTCTCAACCTGGAGTCTGTTTGTTTGCTTTGCTTCTAGTAATTCTGATGACTGGATTTCAAAACAATGGCTTTCCTTTATAATCTTAAGCATTTTATTTTACGGATTTAAAAATGTTATTCTGAGGCGTCTATAAGGCTTCACCAAACTGCCAAAGGGGTCCACAAAAGTGTGAAGAAACCCTGAGTTAAAGGAAGGAATTGACCTCCAAGTGCCTTCCAGCCCTTAAATTCTATTAATCTAAGGATTTATGCCCTGACCAGCTATAAACAGAACACAGAAAATTAGCTATATTTGCAAAAACTAGTATTACTAACTTAGAAAATTAGCTATTATTTACTAATCTTATTAATGACCAAGAATCTGTTTTATGATTGCACAGGAATGAAGTTCACTTCTGTCTCTAATTGCTAGCCATGCAATAACAATAACAGCTGGCATGTGCATATCACTTTACGACTTGTAAAGGACTGTACGTGCGCTATTCCATTGGATCCTCGCAACAACCCAGTGAGATAAATGCTATTAGAATCCTCACTCTTAATCTAGATAAGGAAATGGAAACAGAGATTCCAAGTGACTTGCCCAGGATCACATACCATACACATGTCTGAGGAGGGATCTGAACTCAGGGCTTCCTCTAACAACGAGACTGCACTAAATCCAAATGTACCAAATTTTGTTAATCTTTACCGGTAAGAGATATATGTAGTTGAAAATTCTATCTTTCTTCACTGATTCAAGATGGTAGACAACTACAAAACAAGCTTAAGGTGTACCTCGACATTGTTTGGGTGTGAACCAAATTGTGTCATAATCAGCCTGTGTCTTCAAAAGCTATAGTAAAATTGATGGAGAAATGTGAAAGGACAACCAGTCAGTCAGGTTGAAACAGAGTCCTTATCTCTTTTTGGTTGCCTGAGCTGTTAATATTATTGTTTGGACAGGAGCAGCATCCATTATCACTTAGCTGATCTTTGCCTCAGTTTCTTCAACTGTAAAAATGGGACAGTAAGACTACCTATATATCCCTTGTTGTGAGAATTGAATGCAATAATATTTGTAAAATGCTTAGAATAGTGTCTGGCACGTAGTAGGCAATATACCTATGCTAGTTATTATCAATATTGGAGGTGGCTAGGTGGTTCAGAGGATAGAGCCTGGACCTGGAGTCAGGAAGATCTCAGTAGAAATCTGGCCTATGTGGCTCTGGGCAAGTCATTTAACCTCTGTTTACCTTAATCCACTGGAGAAGGAAATGGCAAACCACTCCACTATCTTTGCCAAGAAAAGCCCATATGGGGCGTTACAGACATGCCTGAACGACATCAACTGTTATTACAACGATTAACCAGCAATTTGTATACTGAGTGTTGTCCTTCCTCCAAATATCTCAAAACAAGTAGAAGAGAAAAAGCCCTTAGATTGGCTACAGTTATGAGAATAAATTCTGCCTGGAGGAAAGAGATCTGTTAAAACAACACACACACGCACACGCACGCACACATACCTCATTTGATGCTGGCTACAAGAAGGGAAGCTAAAAACCCCATTTCCCCTCACACACCCAATATTTTAAGTACATGACCACAGGTGATCATGAGAAATACATGTATAACAACATCAATTCTGGGAGCTCTTTATATTTTGGATGTTCACCCTCCATAATAGGAATAGTACTGCTGTGCTGTAGCAGACAGGGAGCTGCAACGATCAGATCCAATTCCAGAGGCCTCATGATGCCACATGCTATGGCCAATCTCCACATAGAGAAGTTAGAGATTCAGAGTAGACTGAGACTTTTTCTTTTGGACATGGCTAATGCAGGAATTTGTTTTGCCTCACTATAGAGGTCTGTCTGTACCAGGATTTTTCTTTTAGTGGCTGGTAGTACTTTCTCAATTTGGAAGAAGGGTGTAAAGTAGGAGAAAGAGAACTTACATGTGAAAATAAAATGGAATTGAATTTTAAGAAAAGGAAATAGCATTGGCTTCAAATACTTGCTCTTGCTATCAACTCTGTGATACTGGATACATTACATACATAACCATTCAATCCCACCAGTAAAATGAATCCAATGACAGTATAACAGCTGACAGGGTTGTTGTAAAGATTAAATGATAATGCATGTAAATTATTTTGTAAACCTTAAAGTATGACATAAATGTGAACTACAATTACTTATCTGACCTTATGCAAGTCATAGGATTGTAGATGGAAACCTGGATGTAACTTTAGAGATGCCCTCATTTTAGAGACAAGGAAACAGAGGTTCTGAGAGACCAACTAATTTGTCCAAGATCACAAAGGTAGCAAGTAGTAGACTTGGTATTTGAACCCAGGTTCACTGAACCCAAATCCAGTACATGTCCAGGAAAAGTGAAAAGGGTATTAGATTGTAAGTCACAAGGTTCTGAGTCAAATCCCAGCCCTGTTGTTTATCCCTTGTACAATGCTGAGCCAGTCACTTAATTTACCTGGGTCTCCATTTTCTCATCTGTAAAATAAAAGGGCTTTACTTAAAATGACCTCCGAGGTCTCCTATTGCTCAAAATCAATGATCCTACAGGCTTTCTAAAATGAAGGAAAACAAGGTTTAACTTGAACCCACAGTGGCATATTTATCTTGTCAGAGAAATTGGCAGGTTCCCTGACTCTTTCAACAATTCCTTACAATGACTCTCCCTCCTATCTTATGATAAACCCTTAAATATTCTGGATGGTCCCTGGGAAAATATGGCTTCTGTATTTTGAAGTGAAGAAGGGAATGCAGGACACTACTTTTCTGACCCCTGAAAGTCTGTCTTAATGTCTGTCACTTGGATGGGCAGCCTGTCTGAACAAAGCAATCATCTTTTTAGAATTCAATAAAAACCTGGCAGAGGAAAGTTTGGTCTATGTTACTAGGTTAAATTTATTAAACCAAGCTTCCTGTGGCATATCCTGGGAATGATAGGACATTGTGCTGAGTCACAGGGGTAGATAGAACAGTGGTTCTCTCTCCCCACAGCCGGCAGATGGGACTTTTGAATGTTCAGTGAAACTAATCTATTAAAAAAAACAGTTCAGATTCTTTGTGGGAAAAGAAATGGGAGAAAATGTTGCCAAGTTAAGAAGCAATGGCATCCTGTTGGCGTGTCCTCCCCTCCCCCCCTTTCCATCACCTCAGTTTTCCTC
Organism: Bettongia penicillata ogilbyi; assembly: GCA_023548195.1. Classification (NCBI taxonomy): domain Eukaryota; kingdom Metazoa; phylum Chordata; class Mammalia; order Diprotodontia; family Potoroidae; genus Bettongia; species Bettongia penicillata. Next base: position 833,463 of record JAJHZJ010000149.1, read on the forward strand.
AGCTGATATATTTTTTTTTTTTTAGTGTAATGAAACCTGATAGTGCCTATATGCAAGGAGAGGATTTGTCACGTGGGTTGTAGGGAAAGAACATGTAAAGTGTCCCCATTCCAGCTTTTTCTACCTCCAAATCATTCTTACCACTGCTGTACTTGCTGGGTATTCTCTAAAACAATTCAATCTAAGCTACATGTTTGCTTAAGCAAAACTGAAAGCTGAAACCCATACTTTTCTCAGTATGGAGAGTCAGCTCAAAATTGAAACACACATCACAGCAGGTGAGTTCTCTGAATCAGGACTTGACTATCATCTTGGGCAGCATTTGTTCAATTATCCCATGAGGGGGTTCTGGTGAGTACTGCTAGGATGCTTGTTTTTGCCTCAGAAGAAGAGCTGATGGATGGTCAGCGTGAGGTTGCCATGTTCTGAGACTCATTACAGGGTTACTTTTTCTCAGTTGGAAGGGCATCATCTCTGTTTTCAAGAGAGTATGAAGGTCAGGATCTGGGCTTAAAGCAGGCAAGAACTCTTAGCACTATAGATTTTAGTCATGGGTGAAAAAATTAGGAAACAACACTCAAATAGGCAAGAGGAATGGGCACACCCAGTATCTCTTCTCCATCAATTCTCTAATTAAAGCCGGAGGGTCATCTCCAGTCATCCTGATCTCTGTCTTGCCCCTGGACCCTGATGGCTCTGGAGGAGAAAGTGAGACTGCTGACCTTGTACAACCTTTCCTCCCTTAAATCCAGTTCACTTGCAAATCATGGCATCCTCTTCCTAATGTCACGATCCTCTTCAAAAATGAAGGACAAGTAACAGCAAGAACCAATTTAAAGTTCACTTGTGTCTTAATCAAATGAAACACACACCTGATACAATTTTTAAAAAGAAGAGTTGGGTCTCCAGGGGCATAGATCAGCATTTTATCCACTTTTCTTGAAATAACAGAAAGAAAATAGACATGAGATCAGAATATCTCGGACTGGATCCAAGCTTTACCACTTACCGCCCATGTGGGAAATCACTAAACTTCCAGGCTTCATTTTCCTTTTCTGTCAAATGAAGGGGCTGGACCAGATTATCGCTAATGTCCTTCTCATTCTGACTTTCTATATGTTACTGATTCCTGCCACCATCTTTTAGGGCAAAGGTGATATTTGCTTGAGGTGTAATCATGACCAGCAACCTGCTCATTACAGCAAATGTCTGTCCAAGAACAAAAATGAGATGGGAGGCTCTAATTAAGACATCTCTCAACTGTGATCAGGGTAGCTTGAGAACTAGAAAGAACAGGAGAAGCCACTCGGTAAGCATATTGGGGTGGTTGTCTGAATAGAACTGAATTTACCCTAACACAATGGGATTTTCATTCAATGGCCTGTCTGAAAATGGTTCAAGAACAGAAAACTTGGTCTTCCAAAATTCCATTAAAAAATGACTCTCATTGTTATATCCTATCTAATGCAGAGGTGGGGAACCTATGGCCTCAAGGCCGTATGTGGTGCTCTAGGTCCTCAAGTACGACCCTTTGACTGAATCCAAACTTCATAGAACAAATCCCTTTCATAAAAGGATTTGTTCTGTAAAACTCAGACTCAATCAAAAGGCCATCCCCAAGGACCTAGAAGGCTACATATGACCTTGAGGCCGCAGGTTCCCCATCCCTCTACTAATGGCTCTCAGTGTCAGCAGAAACTGGACTTCACTGCTGAGAACCCGGAGTGCATCCCAGCTCTGCTCCTTAACAGCTACGTGACACAAATTTTTCTGGGCTTCATTTTCCTCATATACATGTTGGCTGTTTGTCCATTCTTGTGACTTCATTGCTGTGGAGGAACTCCTGGCATGAGAACTCTGTTCACAGACATAGATCAGCAACTCACATGTAGTCTGCAGACTTGGCTGGGAGCACTGTGGAGCTACCTTCCTTTCTCAGCGTTATAAAGGTAAGTAGAGTCAAAGGCTAGACTCTAGCCCAGACCTTCCTCAGGCCAAAGCTAACCTCCATATCCACACCACTATGCTGACTACACAAAATAAGGAGCTCTAAATACTAGGGCCCTGAATTTTTCTTTTGATTCATCCCTGTGATTTTATCACTCCCAGTATAAAAAAACCCAACAACTCTCTCTGCCAATATGGATCAGCAACTTACCTATAACAGAGCCTTAAAGAGGATGGCCCAGAATGCATAGAGTCAGCTCCCCATTAGTGTGGATAAAGAATTCTTTGAAATGGCCATATTTTCAAATTTATACTTTTTGAAGTTAGAATAATGCAAAATGTTGTAATTGGTTCCAGATCAAAGGAAATATGCAGTGTGAATTCGATAATGCCACCTCCTCATGAGATTTGTTATTTGTTCAAATTGGCCCTTACTTGAACAATGTCACTTCAAATCCGGGATACTTTATACTATTCCATTTTTCTGGCTGATGAGACAAATAAATGAGAAGTTAAGTGACTTGACCAAAGTCATGCTACTCTAATGTGTCAGAGAAAACACTCGAACTTGGGTCTTCTTGACTTCAAAGACTGTTGTTCTATCCTTCTATTTTGTGCTTGTATTTTGCTTCTCAACTGCAACATCATCTCAAACACTAGTCCCATGTAATTTATATATGAAGGGGAAAGAGAAGCTATGAAGGATCTGTGAGTTTGGCTTTTTAAACCTGCATTAGAGAACATCCCAGAAAAATATTCCATAACTATCGAATATCTAAATGATTCTGATTCTTTAAACCATTGCCTCTTTTTCTTTCTGCCACCCCCTCCCCCCAAAAAACCCCGAAGTCCAACTTCCTTTCTATTAACTGGTGTTACTTTTCAAGCTGTGTGCCAAAAGTTGACTAAATAACCTCTATTTTTATTTCTTTGCTGTTGGAAAGACTCAGTGGTACAGTATAGGACTTTATTAGTTTTTCCACATCTGGGTTAAATGCCTTTGGGGAGAGATTGGCTCACTGGCCTCCTTGTCCCTGGAGGCTATCTGTTGGAATGTAATCCAGCATGGCCACTGTTGGCAACCTAAACAAAAGGCCCTTGGGTGACCTGGTTAAGGAAAGCCTTGCAGTTTTCTCTGCTGGAGTTTAAAAGTTTGATTTACTGTGCTGACAGTGGTCAATATACCAGCTTCCAGGTATTTCCTTTTCTGTTATTTTCCAAGACTGCCAAGCTCAGGCAACACAAGGAAGGAAGTCTTTCTATACCATCCTGAAACTGAGAGAGGTTCAAGTGAGCCCCCAAATAGCAGGGCTTTGAGGCGAGGTTAGTATTATTTCTTAGTAAACACTAAGAACCAATGATGAGAAGTAAAACATTTTGGGGTAACTCGGGAAAAAACAGGGAAGGTGAGACTTTCAAAAAAGATAAATATTTGGGCAGTACCTAGATGGTACAGACTTACAAATGTGGAAACTGAGGCCCAAAGGAGTTAAGATTTGCCCATTGGAACTTATCTAGTGAGTAAAGACCCCAAGATTTTTTTAAATTATTAAAAATGAGAAGGGTTAGGGTTAGGCATCCCAAATGAGGAAGCAGTTTTCCTTCTAATGCCAACTTCTTTCAATTTACACTGTTAATTTTGGAAATCATGTATCAGTGTCACATATAGGCTGTTCTCAATTAACAAGCTGGTTGTCTTCCAAAAGTCTGTTTGTCAGAGTTGTTTGGAACTCGAAATGCATTTTCCAGTAGAAATGATGGTTGGGTCCCCAGGCCAGTCCACAAATCAGTTCCTGAGCCAAAAAGCATTTATAAATCACTAGAGGGATAGGAAAAGTCTCCTTCGAAAGGTGGGATTTGACTGGAGTCTTGAAGGAAGACTGGAAAACCAAAAGGCAGGTTAGGAGGGAGAACATTCCAAGCAAGACGGAAAGTCACTGAAGTTTATTGAACAGGGAGGTAATAGTAAGAAACTTGGGTGTGGAACTGAAATCATACTTGGGGGTGGTGTTGGGGAAGGGGGGACCACAGAAAGAACATAATTGAAAGTGAAGATGATATAAAATTAAAAGATACCAATAAAAACTATAAAAAGGAGTCTAGCAGTAAAGGAGTGGGGAGCAAGAAGAGAGGGATGAGTTGACAACAAAGTTAAGAGAAGGATTTTTACATGTGTTTTGCTTTTAGGATGATAAGGAAACTCAGCAAATTTGTTGGCAGAAGGAGCTCTGCATCTGTGTAAGAGAAAGCATTTCTTTGCAGGGGGAGGATGGTTCTTAACATGTTTTGTGTCCCGGATCCCTCTGACATTTCAGTGAAGTCTACGGACCCTTTCTCAGAATAAAATCATGATAGAGCACTGGGTCAGAAGTGAATTCAAATCCAACCTCAGGCTCTCATATGTGACCTTGGCCTCTGTTTGCCTCAGTTTCTTTAGGATTGTTGTGAGGATATATGTGTGCCTGTACACACACACATATATATACATACATATACACATACATACATACACACATATATAGATATAATACACACACACACAGAGTTGTAAAATTACTTAGCATTGTGCCTGACATAATAAATGCTATATTGATGCTTATTCTCTGCCTTTCTTAATAGGAGGAACAAAGTGGCTTCCAGAGGAAGCTAAAGGGTTCCCTCAGTGGAGTTTCCTCCTAAGTTAAGACAACATGTGCTAAGAAAGAAAAATCAGGCTATTTTCTAAATTCCCATTGTCCTCTAAAAATCTGCACACACATCCATGCATAAGGAAAATCTGGTACTGATTCCCTCAGCACTCTTTTCTTTCACATGAAAACCCCCAAGAATGAAATGCAAAATAACTACCTTAACGCTATTTTAATCTTGGGGCTAACACAAAGAGAATTATTATGCACCTCTTAGCTTTATCGGCTATGCTGCAACAATATTTTCTGTGATTAAATCCCCCCAAAGGCCCATGAGTCATTATGTAAATTTCCCATATGAAATAGTCAATTGTGTTCTCAGAGCTATGCCCAACTGTAAAAATCCATCCAGGTTGGACAGTCCATTGCATTTCTTCAGCTAATTGAAAATATCACAGGTGTAACACATGAGTTAAAGCTCCCATGAGGAAACTCAATTTGCATTCCCAAGCCTAAAAGCATGCAAGCCAATCCTCATATTACACTGTTCTGCACTTCTAATTCAATATTATTTGCCTGAAGACTGAACTAATCAGAAATGTTCACATTGCAAATTGATGACCTGAGACTTTTAACATCAAGTGACTTTTAAAACAGTACTTTTTATCATGTCTTTTTTTTTACTGTAGAAACACTAGCAAATGTAGCTTGCATAGATATCAGTGAAGCAAAGGAAAACCCTGAAACTCTTACTAAGAGATGTCTACCTAGGAAGACACTACGTACACTCTGCTCCTTGACAGGTCCCGATTCCATTAATAGTAACATATACAACTAACTGCCCATGGGAAATCTCCACCCAGAAGTCCAATACGCACCTGAAACTTAACACATTCAAACTAGAATTCATTATCAATCACCCAGTAAATCTGCTACTCCTTAGAACCAAGAAAACAATTTATACAAAGCCAATGATACCGTATAGACAAACAACCCTGAAAGACTTAGGAACTCTGATCAACAACGATCAGTCACAACTTCAAAGAACTCATGATGAAATATACCACCTAACTACCCACCTTCTGATAGAGATTATGATGGCCTGAGAGTGCAGATGGAGACACTTTTTTAATGGCCAATATGGTTTTTGTTTTTCTTCATTATACATATTTGCAATGGGCTTTGCTTTTCGTGCTTTTTCCACTGATGTAGGTGAGAGGGAAGAGGGAGAAAATGAAGAACTGGGAATAAAATATAATTTAATTTTTAAAACCCCCACACGTCTTCAAAAGTCCCTTATCTCTCTTGAAGTTTCCTACAATCAATTCAGTTACCTAGGTTCTCAAACTCTTCTTTCTCCCTAGCACCCCCCCAACCCCATCCCACCAGTTGCCAAACCTTAGCAACTCTTAACTTTACAAAATCATTCACATGGGTCTGTCCTCTTCACTTTCCTCAGATGTCTACCACCCTAAATTTGACCTTCATCCCCTCTTTCCTGGGCTATTACAACACTCTCTTAATTGATCTCTCTGATTCCAGTCTTTCTCCTCTCCACTCCCATCTACCACACAAAAATGCCACAACAGTCTTTAAAATTTTGTTATTCTGTCCTTTAACACGAAAAAAAGCCCATATGCAAAAAAAGATGATTGCACATGAAACTACAAATTATATACATATATGTATCACTTTTTTTTTAACAAGTGTGTAACAAATTCAAAAGGCTACTCTCACAAAGCTCTCTTGCTAGTATGTTTCCTTCTGAACTTCCCTATCCTTTGCACATTTTCTTTAAGCAGCTCCAATGTTTCTTTCATTTTCTTGGCAACACTTCCACAGGCCCTCCTAATCCCCTCCCCATCCCACTGGATGAAAACAAAAAATCCCAAACCCCTGTGAATAAACCTAGTCAAGCTAAACAAGCCAAAGTCTGAAGATCCTATATTCTGAATCCATCACCCCTCTGGCAGGATCTTAAGTCCTCTGGAGTTCTGATTAATCAATTTCTCTTTCAAAACTGTCTTTACAATATTGCTACAATTGCACAAAGTATTTTTTCCTATTCACTTCACTCTGCTTTTGTTTGTGCATGTCTTTGCAGGTTTCTCTGAAACTGTTCCCTTCATCATTTCTCAGAATGCAATAAAATTCCATTACATTTATATACTATAATTTGTTCAGCCATTACCCAGCTAATGCATCTTCAGTGTTAGCACTGTAGCTGGCACATAGTAGGCACTTAACAAGTTTTTCTTGACTAATAAGTAACATCTTTGTTTCTACTTCTAAGTTACAAAAAGCTGCTATAAATAAAAAAATATCTAGGTCCTTTTCCTCTTTCTTTGATCTCTTTGGGTCGGAGGGTATTCACAATTTGGTTACATTTTGGGTGTAGTTCCAAATTACTTTCCAAATTATTTGGACTATTACCAACTCCATCAACAAGATATTATTATGCCTGTCTTTCTATATCTCCTCCAATAATTGTCATTTTTTTTTCTGTTTTACGGTTGCTCCTCTGAAGGGTATAAGGTAGAAGCTCAGAATTGTTTTAATTTGAGTTTCTCAAAGTACTAGTGATTTGGAGTTTTTTCCCCATTACTGTTAATAGCTTGAATTTCTTCCCTTGAGAACCACTTGTTCACATCTTCCAACCATTTATCACTTGGTGAATGATTCTTATTCCTTATATACCTTGGATAGAAGACCTTTCTCAGAGAAATTTTGTGCAGAATTTCTTCTCTCCTCCCCTCCCAGTTTAGTTATTTCCCTTCTAATTTTAACTGCAGTGATTTTGTTTGTGGAAAAACTTTCCAATTTCATTAATCAAAATTGCCTATTTTTTCTGAGGTCATATGTAAAATGCTTTGCAAAACTCATGGTGTTACATCATTTGAACTTACCTATCACTATCCTTCATTTTTGAAGGGGACCAGTGACATCACAGAGTGATATCTTGACTCATGTATGAATTGGATTTAAGGGAGGCAGATTTGCACAAGTTGTCAGTCTCACTCTCTCTTCCATAGTCATCACAGTCCATTGGCAAGACAATTGGCAAAGGCCTGGGATGCAGTGGATGATCTTGGCAGCCTTCAAGTCTGACCATGCTCTCCCCAGTGCCTGCTTCAGTTACCTTCTTGACCATTCTAACAAATTGTTCTCGTCCTCTCATTCCACTTGGGGTAGACAACCCCCTCTCCTAATCACTGATAGATTCGAGTTTAACCCATCTGCTTAGATGATTTACTTGGGTATGGCTGCTGAGCATACTACAGCTTCTTGGAAGTGAGAGTCGGGTGAAGGTGGACAGCAGCAGTGGAGTCCACATATTGGAGTTTCTAGTCCTCCCTGAATACCCCATAAATTGAGACAACAGAGGCTTGACAGGCTATTTAATTACCTTTGGTAAGGCCCTTCATTTCTGTGTCTCAGTGTCCTCATCTGAAAAACAAGGCAGTTGAACAAACAGTTTTGAAGATCATTTCCAGCTTTGAAATTCGTTGATTCTAGTTCAACCTCACACTAAAATGCTGTTCTGGTCAGATGAGTTTAGGAACATGAACACAGTGGGATCTGATTCCGTTTTCATCTCTCCTTGGCTTCCATGCACAGTGTGTGGCAGTTTCTCCTGAGTCCTCACAGCAACAGCTTTCCCTTCAGGAAGGGATCAGTTCTTACTCACTGTGTGATCCTGGGCAAGTCACTTAATCTCTCTTTGCCTCAGTTTCCTCAACTGTAAAATGGGGACAATAATAGCACCCATCTCCCAGGGTTGCTGGGAGGATCAAATGAGATATTTGTAAATGCCTGGCATATATTAAGTGCTTTATAAATTTTTTTAAAAGTTCTTTTGGGACTTTTCCTGTCTTTGTATTTCATTTCCTTTCAAATAAAGGATTTTCTCTTTTAAAAAGTCATAAAACTCTGGGTTCAGGCCTTCAACTATCAAAGCCTTTCCTCAAAAAGTAATCAGTTACACAGGTGTAACTGATCAAGCACAGTACTGTGGAATTCTGATTCTTACTGGCTAGCTGTGTGACCTTGGGTAAGTCACTTATCATTTGGGCCTCAGGTTTCCTCATCTATAAAATGAGATTGATTTTTTTAAATTTATTCATTTTAGATGGGTGATTTCTAAGTAGTCTTCCAATTTTAAGTCAATGATCCCAGGTTCCATGATCCTGACAGAACAACACCTGAAGGTTAGCTACCTAGCAGCAAACATTTCCTATTCTATGTCCTTGACTTCCAGGAAATATGGGAAAAACCTCAGAAGTCCAAAAGCACTTTTCTTTTTTTTCAAGGCACTCCATGAACCAAGAATGGTCCTACTATCCTGAATCCCAAAACTCGTTTTTCCTATTTTCAAAAAGACTACTTGAAAATGCATAAAGCAACCCCCAACTTTGGGATCACAAGCAGATGTTCCATTTAGAAAAGCACTTTCAACTGGAGATTGGAACAGTGTAGGCGGGGCTGGGGGTTGGTAGCAGAATTTTCTCCCCGGAAGGGCAATCTGTGTTTTCTAGGTATTTTAAATATCATACTGGAGCTAAATGGGCTCAGGTGTTTGCTGAAACAAGGCACCAACCCTCTTTACCACCTCACCCCACACTCATTCTACTTTAAATTTATGAGGGTACCACTATGGAGCATGGATGCACCAATGGATCAACAGAGAGCATTTATTAAACTGTCCCCATGGGCCAGGTATTGAGCTAAGTGCTGAGGAAACCAACTGTAGTTGTGTTGTTTGTCCTTTGTTCTCTAAGAGGACTGTGACATCAGGAAGATGATGCTATGACTTGCAACTGAAGTGGATTTGAATGAGGGAGGGCTGTGTAAAGTCACCAGGCTCACTTTCTCCTCCAGAGTCATCTGGGTCCAGGGGTCAGACACTCATCAAGATGACTGAAGATGGCCCAGGGGAAACAAATACAAGCAAACAAGACAGTCCCTACCATCAAGTTTATGTTAAAATGGAGGGAGACAGCACATAAAGGGAAGATGATACGAAGTGGTTGGAGGAGGCGGGAAGGGAAACTCCTGGGGGGGAGGTAGAGACTTCTCCAGAAGAGAGTGTCAAGCTAGGAGTGAAATGAGCATGAATGGCTGAGGAATCATAGCACTGATGGGCTCCTGAAGGCAGGGCTAGGGCAGGGGGGAGTGGGTGGAGAAGAGAAACCAGTGCACATGGATCTTCCAAATATAACATTCCAAGGGATCAGAATTTCAATATCCATGGGATCTTGGAGGTCATCTTGTAAAACCCATACCTGGTTAGAGACCCCTTACTCAAACCTCCACTTGGCACCCTCTAGTGATATAGAAACTCACTTCCTCTTGAGTCAGTTCATATGTTTGGGATTTTTTTCCCCCTTATATCTAGCCTAAAAGCTATTTCCCATTGCTCCTAGTACTTCCTTATGGGACTTGCTTCCCTGTGAGTCTAATTCTTCTTTCTTCAACATAGCAGCCTAATACTTTTAGGAGTCCAGAGCCGGAAGGGATCTTGGAAGTCAACTAGTTTAAACTTCCCATCTTACAAATGAGGGAACTGAGGCTCCAAGAAAGTCAATGACTCAACCCAGGTCACAGGAGTAGTGGTACCAGGGGGACAGAACTCAGAGCTCCTAGCCTTGTTGATACTTTTGGTAAACTCATTCATTCATTGTATGATTGGTATCTCTTCCTCTCCCTGCAATCCAAATCCAGTTTATCCAGAATTGGATAATGCTTCAGCTCCAAAGGCAAGACTGATGTTTAGAGATATGGCTCATGATTGTTGCCAGGAAAGTGACAAGAATAGGTTATCTGTATAACTTTTATACCTCAAATCATTGAGAATGATAAATTTGGGACTCAGGTACTAGTAATGGGGTGCAGTGAGGGGACGAGAGGTATGGAAAGCAGGAGGTAGAATTTGAACTGAGCCTTGAAGGAAAACTAGAGTTTCTGAGAGGTAGAAGTGAGGAGAAAATCCAGGCATAGGGTCACTTTAATTAATCTTCACCAATGATCACTGAAAGCAGACAGATGAATAGCTAATGTAATTCTGAAGCTTTAGATCCATCCTAGAGGGAGACTACTTCCTTGAACTAAAAGAGCTGCTAAACAAATAAGAAATAAACTTAATTAATTTAATAAACAAATCTAAATTAAAAAGAGCCTCTGTAATAAAAGGGAACATCACTGGACACTTGGCTCAACATGAGTTCTGTAAGGGGAAAACCTACTTGGTTAGAGTTCACTGATGGGTAAACAAGTATGGAGGGAGGGAGAAGGAAGCAAGGGAAAATGTAATTCATAAGACTTTCAAAATGCCTGACAAAATTTGCCAAAGACTATTAATAAATTTGAGACACCAAGGAATTTGGAAAGGCAGAGGAGGGAGGAAATAGTTTGTCATGAGGCAGTCAGTTTTAGATTAGAAGTATAAACAGTTAAGACTCAAGGTTTTGTGTTAGAACCTGCTTTTTCTACCATTTTTAGAAGCAGTTTGTTGTAGGTTAAGCACGGTAAAATCTCAGTGCTCAAAGATGATGTTCAGCTTTTCAATGCAGTAAAGTCATGAGCTTCCAATGACACAGAAACTTCAAGAAGATCTACAGAAGTTCAAGTTTACAGAAAAATGAGAGATGAGTTCATTGTGTTTCCCCAATACCACTTCTGCTACAGGATATACATCACCACATGTTCCAACTGGTTCTTGTATGGGTGTGATTTCTGGTCCCCCCTCCATTCTTCATTAGACACATGCCAACTTCTGAAAGTCCTTCCTAAAGTTTGAGTACCAAAACTGCCTACAAAATTCTTAATGTGGTCTGCCTGAAGCAAGGGAGTACAATATAACTCTTCCCTCCTCTCAGGTACAATGAATAGAATATTATTCTGAACTTGACCATGCTCAAATGACTATGCTCCATTGAAATAGAGAAAAAATAGAGTATTGGACATGAAACCACAAATCTCTAACATCACAGCTTGCTTGTTTCCATCAGTTCTCCTACTGATCACAAAAAGTGAACTGTAATTTTCTTTAATCTTTCTAACATAACCCTCTCTTTTAACCCTTTCTCTACAAGCTACGATAGGAAATCAGCTGTTGTTGTTTGTTCATTTCGATGAAGACCAGTAACATCACAAATGAGTGATGGTGTGACTTGTCCAAAGTAGGACCAGATAAATATTTGATGTTTTTGGTTACTATGGGGAGTCTTGAAATAGAGAGGAAGAAGTCTGACTATTACTCCAGCAGTGATGGGAGGAGGAGAAAAGGTAGAGAGAAGGTTTGAAAGTAAGAGGCTTCTTGGGCAGGTATATACTTGCCAGGACAGGGTCAGGAAGGATTTAGTTCCACAAAGAAGCACATGACAATGAGATCTAAGTTTTTCCAACGCCAGTTGATATCAGGAATACATTTCCAGTTATTTATAGGACTCTTTCTCTTCTCTAAAGATCCCTGGGGCACATTTTATATTTTGTGGCATATCTGGTGCTATTTTCGTTATGATTTAATGAGGGTTTTATATCATTCCTCCCGCCCCCTTTCTAATACCTTTGAACATGGGGATTCTGCCTATATTAATTCTGCCTTTGGCAACAAAGTTTCTGACAACCAAGTTTGGGCAAATTACTTCTCCTCTCAGAGTCTTACTTTCTTCAACTGTAAAATGAGGATCTTGACTAGATGAACTCTAAAGTCCCCTTTCTACTCTGGCAGTCTAGAATTCTTTGCAGGGCATCGGTTCACCAGAAGCACTAGTATCATGGGAAGGTCTCACTGCTAGCACAGTGGGGAAAACCATTAGGACAAACACACCTGTCTCAAATCACCCACTTAGTCATGATGTGAGGCAAAAAGCCTCCATTAAGATTTTGCATGAATTGAAATATTAGCAATGTTATTCACACCTTTAGATTACCAGAAGACCTGTAAGTCTTTTATAAGGACTTAAATTTACTCACTTGTTCAGTGGAAAATGTGGCAATCTCTGGTCAGTCCTGGATACAAATGAGGAGAAAGAACTGCTAATTTATCCAGAAAATGTAGTAAAGCTTCATTCTGGATCATCCAGTGTCAAAAGTGAAATTTACATGCAAACAGCTACATATTTATTAGCTATAGCTGGTATGAATAAATGGGAGGGAAGGCAATATCAATGAGGGGGACCAGGAAAAGCCTTTTGCAGAAGGTGCAGAAACTTCCATGCAGGGCAGCACTTTCTAACCAGTTTATAAACTTATAATACCAATTGATAGGCCTGAGGGCCCAAGAAGTTAAATGACATGCCCAGGGTTATATGGCTAGCAAGAGTTAAAAGTGGTATTAGACCTCTGAGGCCAACTCTCTGTCTATTACAATATACTGCCTCAATTAAATCTCAGGAATTAACTTAGAAAAGGTGGTGATCCAGCTAAGCAGCTCTTGCTTCATTTTACATGGTGCTGTGTTTAGATGCTGGCCACTTTTTAAAAGGCTGTGTGAAGCTGGGCAAGTCTTTTACCCTCTAGGGTTTCCAGGGAACTAAGTCAGGGATTAATCTTTCTTTGTGTCATGGTGGCAGCCTTTGGTGGTCTGGTGAAACCTACTGATCCCTTTCTCAGAATGTTTTTAAATGCATAATATAAAATATATAAGACTATGAAAGCAAATCAATTGCATTAAAATATGGATATCAAAATTTTTAAAAAAGGATAAAAACAAATTCAAGGATCCCAGATTAAGAGACCCTTCCTATTCTAGGACTAAGTTGCAGAGAGGATATAGACCTGCATTAGTAGGGAGAATTCCTTTTACCAAAGTAATCACAGGTCTAATTCCTATCCCTGTGCAGCACAAACCCATGCTCTTGAACACTGAGCTTGGCACAGGATGCCCAGGTGGCTGGAATATACACCACTCCGCAATTCAGCCTTTTCCAATCCTAGCTTCCTGCAAGGGTCACTGCTGGTCCCAGCTTCCACAGGAGTCTTTCCTGATGCCCTAGGTGCTCTTTCCCTCCTCCGACTACATTGGATTTAATCATCCTTCTGCAATGTTGGATGTTCCAGTATAGCCCTACACTCAGCTAGTTCCCTAAGCCCACACAACTCAGGTACACAATGCTCATTATATCTTAGGTACCTAGTTGCCATTTCCACAGACTAGCTGTAACCAAAGGCAATAGCACAGGACAGCTAGCTAGCTACCTGGAAGCCTTGGCATGACCCAAGGAAGGACAAAGAACAGTATGCACTGCTCACTGATAAGTGTTTTAGTGCTAGGTGAGAGGGTGTGTGTGAGTGTGTGTGTGAGTGTGAGTGTGTGTGTGAGTGTGTGAGAGAGAGACAAAGACCTTTGGCAGTCTGTTCAAACCTATAAACCCTTTGTCAGAAAAAAAATGCTTTTAAAAAACAAAAAATACAGGAATAAAAAGAAACAAATTATATTAAATGAATTATCAAAATAGTATCTTAAAAATTTATAGACCCCAGGTTAAGAACCCCTATATTAGATTAATTAAAGGTCTCCATATCTTTTCTCACTCTTTGAACAAATTCAAATTTAGTCATTCTCCACTTATCCCCGCAAGAATAATCTTAATATAAAAATATTACACATGCAAAGGACATACCAACTGAGTGCTAGTCCAAAACTCAAAAGTCCCTAGAAATCCACACTACTCAGAAAGAACATGAAGGTACTTTGGGAAAGTGGATGATTGTGGAAAGAACCTTTAGTCCTAATCATTGACTATCTGTTGACATGGAATGAGCCAGCCTCTCATGAACCTTCTTATGCACAAGTTTGGACAAAGAAGATAACATTTTCATAAATTGATGGGGTCCAATGTTACGTAGATTCATTAGATTTAAAAATAAATGTGTAAAGAACTTTGTGCTCAAATATTCACTGCAATTCCTGGGTCCTTAGAAAAGAATATAAATTTGTTGTCAAGTCTATATGTGAGAATTGGGAAATGCTTGCTTCCTCAAAAGACAGAAGAAAATATGTTCTCATCAACTCCGGTCTACCCTCTAACTTACCTTTTCTCCTCACCCTATTTATTACCTCTTCTAATTTCTCCTGAAGTCAAGCCAGGTCTCAGACTTCCATGAAGCCTCCTGAAATGAGGCCAGTTCAGAGAAATCACTTCCTTCTCGGAATTCCTGAAGCAAGGATTACACTATTCAAATTGGCACTTCATATAGGCCAACCTGAATTATTTTAAGGCTGCACATGGGTATGTATTGTCTCTACAAATACAGAGACAAGTATGTAGGCTCCTTGGGGATGGAAATTTCTCATCTAGACTGCCAGGGCAAGAGGACACTGAAACTTTTCTTACATGGCTCCTTTTTTGGGGATGGGAGGCCATTTGGGTTAAGTGACTTACCTAAAGTCACGTAGCTGTCTGAGGCCAAATTTGCACTCAGGTCCTCCTGACTCCACGACCGTCTCTCTCCACTGTGCCACCTAGCTGTCTCACATTGCTCCTTTCTATGTACCCTACAACTCAGCAATATCAGCTTTTTTGTTGCTCCTTGCCTGGCTCTCTGCCTTTTCTACTGCTGTCCCTTCATGTCAGGATTGTTTTCTCTTCTCACCTCTACCTCCTGGCTTCTTGAAGACTTGGCTCCAATCCTACCTCCTGTCAGAGGCTTTCCCTGGTGTCCCTCCCTGCTACTGCCTTCCAAGATGACCTCCCATCTGGATGTAGCTTATACATACATGGTTGTTTGCATGTTGTCTCACCCATTATAAAGTAAGCTCCTTGTGGGCAGGGCAATGTTTTTGCCTTCCATCGTATCCCAGTGTTTGGCACGCAATAAGTGCTTAATAGATGTTGTTATTGTTGACTGACAAAACTATTCAGAAGTTAGTTACTCTGAAATTGCCTCAATGGAGAGAGGGCAGGGCCTGGAGTCAGGAAGGCTTAACTTTCTAAGTTCACATCTGGCTTCAGACGTTCATTGGTTACACGGCCCTTGGCAAGTCACTGAACCATTTGTCTCAGTGTCCTCATCTGTAAAATGAACTAGGAAAGAAAATGGCAAATCTTTATCTTTGCCAAGAAAACTCCAAACGGGGTCACAGAGTCAGACATGAATGAAATAACTGAACACCACACACATTATCTCTCTGTACATGTACAATGGATATCTATCTATGTACACATCTCTGCACATGTACACACCACACACACAATCTTCCACAGTTCTCCAAGGCCAGGTCTCCTTCATTATACCATACTACATTAATATACATGTCTATATATATGTGTAATGTATAAAAATTATTGTACAATATATGTTATATATAGTAGCTACTACAATAATATAGTAACTACTGTAGGCACCTATATACCTATAATTACATTTATATAATATAATAATATAGTGTATAGTTACAATACTAGATCCAATTGGCTACAAGGCTGTGTGACCCTGGGCAAGTCATTTACCCTCTATACTAATGAAATTCTGAGTCCAGTTCCCCTCCCTGCGCATCACAACCCCATGCTCTTGAATGTGGAACTTGGCACAGGTTGCCAATAATTATTATATAATAATTATATAAACAATGCAATGCACAAAACAATTATATATAACTATAATTATAATATATCTAATTACATATAGCAATTATATAACATGTATGCATTATATATTTATAAAATTTTGTTATTTGTAGAATTATTTATAATTATATAACATGTATCCATATAGGACACTTATATGTGTATGTGTGTATATGTATACATATATATACCTATATATGAATGCAGCTTGGTACAATGGAATGAGATCTGTCTGTGGAGTACCATAAAAGGCCTGTACTAGAGGGATGTAGTACTTGGACAATTTGTTCATCAGTTCCAGGCAACTCTTAGATAATAAGTTACAGAAGATTTGCTACTCTGTATTGTAGATGGAGTTTCTACACAGTAATTCAGGTGTGGACCTGTCCCCAGCCTCCTAAAGCAACATTTTCATATATATACAAAATAAAAAAAATAAAATATAAATTTAGTAAGGTTTCTTCATAATGTGCTAAGTTTAGAGTAAGATGAGTAAATGCTGACATGTATGACGTCCATGAACCTGAGAGCTGGAAGGAGCTTAAAAGTCATCTAGGGCAGCAGTCTGTGAATTTAGGGGTTTTTTTGTTTCTTAAATTTCAATAATGATTTCAGCAAAATTGGCATATCATTTCCTCTGTAATCCTATGGGTTTTATTGTAAGCATTTCATTTCAAAGCATTATACTGAGAAGAGGTCATAGGTTTCACCAACTGCCAAAGGGGTCCAAGGCACAGAAAAGGTTAAGAAGCCCTGATCTGGTCCAATCTCTTCATTTTATAGGTGAGAACATGGAGGTCCACTGAGGGGGAAAACTGACTCCTACACATGCAGAAAACCAAAAACCACCCAAAGCCCAAACAAAGACAGCAGTGTGGCATGGTATTAAGAGCATTTGCCTAAGTTTCAGAAAACCTGGGTTTTTTTCATTTCAATCCTGCCATTTACTACCAGCCATTTGGCTTTGGACAGATCCCAACCTCTCTAAGCCTGTTTTCTTTTCAGTAGACTGTGGGTGAGGAATAGAGTGGCACTAAGTGATCTGTATGGTCCCTTATTGCTAACATTCCACGAATCAGGGTCAACTTTCTTCTTACTACAGAAAATCATTTACTTATCTGGAACATTTAATTGTTAAGCCCAGTGACAGCAGGTACTGAATCTATTCCTTTTTCTATATCCCTTGGCCCCCAGCACGAGGCTGTGGCCAGGATAGGACCCCAACGAGTCTTTGTTGAATCAAATCCTTCAGTTGAATCCTTTGTTGAATCAAAACCTTGACTGGTTAGTAAACATGCCTATTTTGCAGTTCTTTATAACTGGCTTCAAAAAGAGACAGACAAAGAAAAGACAGAGGGAGGGAGGTGCGTGCACACACACACATACACACACACACACAGACACGCACACATGCATGAGAGAGAGACAGAGAGAGAGAGAGAGAGAGAGAGAGAGAGAGAGAGAGAGAGAGAGAGAGAGAGAGAAGGAGAGCGCTAATCACTGGCCAAGTAACCACTGCGGAGATAATTTCAGAGGAAGCATTGTAGAGAAGGGACTGAAAACAAAAGGTACCAATATCTTCTCGCTCTCCTTTTCAGAGTGGCGTTGTTCAGTCATTTCAGTTAGATCTGACTCTTCATGACCCCATTTTGAGATTTTCTTGGGAAAGATACTGGAGGTTTTTTGCCATTTTCTTCTCTAGCTCATTTTACAGATGAAGGAATTGAAGCAAATAGAGTTAAGTGACTTGCCCATGGTTACACAGGTAGTAAGTAAGAAGAGAAAAAATATCCACTTTAGAAACGCAATTAAACAGCACCTTTGGGAAAAAAAGTAAATATCCAAGTGCTTTTCTTCCTCCTGGGAACGCTGTTATCTTTCTTTTGGGAACCTTAAAGAAGCAAACAAACAAAAAGAAAACTGAAAAACCAAACTGTGTTGCGCTTCGAATTTGGTTTGTGTGAAGTAAAAACTCTTGGCTGAGGGGTACCAAGCTATCCAGTGGATGGATGAAACACTTCTTTTTGCTGCCTCATCACCCTCCCAACCATTTGTTCTGAATCTAGCTGCCAAGATCTTTTAAAGTTCAAGTCCTAGAAGAGATCAAGCCTTCTCTGCCAAGTTCAGTATCTTCTATCCATAGAAGACAGTCAGACTTAGCAAAGAATCACATCACTCAATTCATAATGTGACAAGCTGTCCTACAGTGGAGAACTGTGGATCTGGGGTCAGAAGACATGTGAATATCACTTCTGTGATTTCCTTGTACTGTGTCTTTGGCAAATCACCTAATTTCTCTAAACCTCAGTTTCCTTGCTAATAGGATGGGGCTAATAGAGCCTGCTAGCACATGTAACATGTACTTTGGAAAGTATCAAATAAATAAATTCAACACAAAGTCAGAGGGTTTCTCTCTTTTGGAAGAAACACCAGGATTGAAGTTTGTCTTTTAGGATAAAGAAAATTGCATATCCTGTCACTCTTTAAAATAGGTTAACATCTTTAGAGGCTACCACCTTAAGTAACTTCCAATTCACTAATGTTTTGTATAAGGTAAGTTTTATGTGCTTTCTCACAAAAAATAAATTCTATATTCAAAAGCAATGAACAATTATAGCACTGACAAAATCTAAAATGTGAGATTTTTCCAGTTGTTTGTGTACAGATTATTATTGTATCAATTGCGTTGAATCCCACAAACCTGTCCCCTCAAGGAAGTCCATAGTTTTTCAAAAGAGATTAGTCTAACTATTCACATCAAAAAGATCAAGTGGATGAAAAACAAATATTTTCTAAATAATGACATACAATTGGAGGCCATTTATTTAGGACATCAATGTGTATATATGTATGTGTATGTGTATATACCTATATCTAAATCTTGAATGGGTGTTGCATATAGATAGAGTTAGATCCAAAATTGAATAGGAGATTGGGCTAGACACAATTAGGAAACTAGACAGACCTTTCAATGATCCTGAGTCGCTCACTGCTTTATAGTTATTAATCACAGAACACTCTGATCACAGAAGAATAAAAATTTCAGGTAACCCAAAGGGCATGTAAAAGTACATATAGTAAATTTAAGAAGGCTAAAACATATTATCAAAGATGATTTGGGAGAAGCATTATAAAAAATATCATTAAGGATGTGCATGAGCCAAAGAAGAGTTAGGCCAGTCATTTGAAAGTGAAAAGTAATGGAGAGTCCAAATGACACAGTGATGTCCTCTAAGCTGAGCCAGAAGAAGCTCTCCACAAAGTAATTTGAATGAAAGATACTGACACAAGGAAACAAATGTCACTAAATCCCACTGAGACTTAGTGGGATGAGACCTATAACTAGGATAGGATTCTAAAAGGAGATGTCTTATTCAGAAGGAATAGGACATGTGAAAGTTGGGGAATGGGCACAAATGTATAGAATATAACTATATTTTTAAATAGACTCAGTGAAGAAATCTAGTAGAAGGAAGAAACATGAAAGACAACATTTAGATGAAGATCAGATGAGATAGAAATAAACATTACAGAGTACTCAGACCACCTAGAAATGAAAAGGAAATAGATGAGAAATTTGGGGAAGGGATCATAGGCCTAGAAGAGAAGCACAATGGAGATATTTATAGATGCTGGAGCTCTGTCTTTGACCAAAGCAAGGCAGGTAACAATTTCCTAGCTTGCCTTTAAAATGATATAATCCCTCCCTCTCTCTCTCTCAAAAAAAAAAAAAAAAGTATGAATCATAAAGGGAACTTCCATTCTGAATTTGACTGTTACCAACAATAGAAGAAATGTTACTGGGGTGGAAATAATGGAAATGTTAGGGGAAGAGGGAATGTCAAATTTATTTATCTTAGCATATGACAGAGGAGAGGGGAACCAGATATGGTGAGCAGACTTTAAAGGACTCTTTCAGAGAAAGAACAGGTAATTTCACATGGACTAAAAGGCTGCTGATGGAAACTTAGAAAACTCTCAAGAATGAGAACTGAGAATACAAAGTAATTGAATTGCAATGAGGAGGAAAAGGGGGAAATGTATAAAGAGATCAATGAAGATGCAGAGGGAAATCAACCAAGTTACATTTTTAAAAAAGATTTTGAACAAGATGGAAGAAGAAATGAATGTTAGGCATGATCCTATAATAGTGTTTGGAATGCTAAAGTTAAGAATGACCTGTAGCTATAAGAAATGTTAGGGAATAAAATGGGATTTTTAACAAAACCTATATGAGGGGGGGTGGCGGGGAGAGAAGGATAATTATGGAATTGATAGGGCTGCTGCTGGTCAAGGTAATCAAGGTAGATTACCCAGGATAATGAGTAAGGGAGAGAGGGCAGAGCTACTGAACTCCTATTTTGATTCCACTTTCTCTGCCAAAGAACATGTCTGAGGACTGGAAAGAAGAAATAAAAAATGACTAATAGAGATCTGATATCCAAGAGATGTAGGTAAACTATAAGAGAGCACCTGGCTGCCATTGATGAGTTCAAGTCACCAAGCCTAATATCCTTGAACTGCGAACCGGAAAATTTGATGAAATAGTGACCTTTGCAATACCGTGAAGAATGGAAGAGTGATACGGATGAACTGGAGAATTTACTGATAAAAAAATCTATAAACCATAAAGCTAGTGAGTGTGATTTCAATTCTTGACAAAATTCTAAAACATTTTATTAAGGAGATGGCTAGAAAAGTGGTGTTCACAAAGAGCTTCATCAAGAATAGACCAGTAATTAAGGGGTCCAGAAACATTGGACCAAGAGCATGCAAAATACCCTAAATGTGTCAAGGGAGATCCCTCACCCACAGTTGACATAATTTGTTATTTGCATCCCAACCTGGATTCCCTGTGTGTCTTTGGGAGGCAAGACAGGTACCAGCCAGTCTATGTCAGGCTGGGAAAAACACTCGTGCAACTGGGGTCCTTTGCAGATAAGCGGACCCTCCTATCTTAATAGTCTACTCTATCCAGTTCCCAAGGAAAAAGAATGCAGCTTTTGCCATCACCTTTTTCTTCTCCTTGGAGAGGGGCTACTGTACTTTCCCCTCCCACACCATCCCCTTCCTATTTTCTCCTCCTTTTGTTGTACTGTCACAATTATGCAAACTTCTATAAGGACTGTGAACTCTTTGGGTTCCACATATATGTTCATTTCTCTTGGAATAAACTTGGTTTTCCCATAATTCTTGTGACACTGTGATTGCCTGTCGAGACAGACTAACCTCATTTGTATTGTAATGGACTGTTATAGTAATTAGCTCTTTTAAGCTTAGTGGGCAATATAATAGCCCATAAGGTCCATTGGTTTCCTTCTCTTTAGTTTAAGGAAATTTATTTTAGATGAAAAGGTTCAAATTCCTCTTAGGAAAAATTTCTAACAGCTAGGCAAAGCTTATCTATCTGACTGTCTGTTTACCTACCTATATTTTTAAATAAATGTAACCTTATCCCCTGGACCTGTGCCAGAAACAAAAAATTCAGTTTGCTTCAAACATTTGGGTAATGAAATTGCAGATTATATTGTGTCTTGTGTTAGACACAGGAAAGAGATGGCCTTTCCTTGGGTCTCTCCTCAGATCTTCTTTTTCATGCTAACTATACAGCCGAGGTCATTCCTCTATAAGTCCTTTCTCTGCCACAGTTTAGTCCTACCTCTGCTCCATGCTTGCTCCAACCACTGGAATCTAGAAGTTTAGAATTTCTTCTTCCCCAATTCTGAGCCATTTTTTCCCTTCTGTAAAAGTATTTTCATCATGACTCACACAATGAGTCTCTCATGCAACAGCTTTGATTGATTCAAGAAGGTGTACAGGCCCTGTTCACAATGAGATCTAATTTATTCAATTAAAAAAAAAAAGACTCCATATCGAGTCAAGACACCAGAGATAGAATGGATAGTTTTGACCTTGCATTTATGCTTTTTTTTTTTGACAAGTTACTAAGGCTGGTACAGTTAATCAGGCAAATGCTATAGATACAGCTTGCCTAGATTTTTATTGAAGGATTTAACAAGGCTTCTTATGCTATTATGTGAAAGATGTAGGTCAAACATCACAATCTATATCATATTATGTAGATTATGAAACCGGGAGAAACCCCCCTCCCCAACCCATAAAGTAATCATGTTCAACAACATCTCTGAGGATGATCTGTGTGTTTTATGCTATTTTAGTTAAAGGTACAGATATGGCATGCTTGTCAAACTAGGAGGTAGCAAATCTGGAAAGGATAGGTACCAAACTAGAAAAGAGAGCCAGGACCCAAAAAATCTTGACATGGACAAGAGGTGTAGAACAAGATATACATTTTCCAGACAAGTCAATGTTTGGTTTGGTTTTGTGCAGATACACTTGTTTTTATAAAAGAGGTCTTTTGGGGGGAAGAAGGCAGTAACGGACAGTCATGAGAGAGTAATATAGAGACTAAAACCAAAAGGATGAAAAGAAAGAAAAGAGCATATATAAATAGTAGAGAGAAGGAAGTTCAGAAGGGAATACAGTGTTAGAACTCCCATATTAAATCTGAAGTACAACAACAAAAAAAATCCTGACTACATATAGTAGAGATTCATGGTTGCAATTCTCTCTTTCTATTCTTTGAATAAGAAAGGAACATTAAAAAAATCTTGATAGGTCAAAACAGTGGGTTGAATCAGGTAAGACTGAAATTTAACAGGGATAAATGTAAAGTAATATATTTCATCACTATAAGATGGAATAAGTATGATTAAGAGCAGTTCACCTGAAAAAGACCTGGGGACTTTAGTGGACTGAAAACTCAAAATGAATCAGCTGAAATTAGCTGCAAAATGAAACAATAATATAATCATAAATCACATTAAAATTAACAAAAAGGAAGAGAGTTCAGGATTAGAGAAGTTCGAGCCCTTCTAGATTCTAACCTGATTGAATCGCTTCTGGAATACCAAGTGCTACATTTTAGAAAGAACAATTGATTATTGAGAGAATATCCAGAGAAGAGTCACCAGAATGATGAAGGGTCTTGAGATCAGATGAAGCAATCAGAGATGGATAACTTGAAGAAGAAAAGCCTGGGGGTGGGAAGGAGCAGGAAGGGCATCTAATATCTGTCTTTATGGGTTCCTCTTTTCAGTAACATGTCTTCAAGCAAAGAGAGGATTGTCACTCCTTGGCAAGAGTGTAGACAGAATTCTTGTTGAGGCAGAAGTTAAATGAGGTAGAGTTCAAATAAATTTCCAAGTCTAAGATTATGTGAGTCCAGCAGCTCATCAAGTGAATCTTCTATGGAGCATTTATTGAAACACATGGCCAAGGACCGCACTGAATGAGAAGGACTGGAAGGATAATGACTGCAAAGCGATCGTGAATCCATAAGAGACAGAGAGAAAGCATGGCACCCCATAGGCTCATAAAACATTCTTTCGCCTTTTCAAATGCCTTGTTCATTTCTGAATGTGTTATTCTGCATTATAGACACACACACCCAATGACAGCCCATGAAAACTGTGGATAGAAAGAGAAGTGACAGCTTTTTTTCTATAGACGTGTAGAAAAGTGATCACCTGATATGAGTTTTGAAAAGAAAAAAGGTTTCCATGCTTGGCATATCCTCCAAGCAAAAAAATCCCACAAGGTGGCACAAGTATGAACAATATCAATTTATGCTGAAATAAAAGTGTTTTCTTAAATCAATAATTAAAGACATTAACATTTAAAAAATTGCTAGCTTTTCAAATAATTGACATTCTGAGGAAGATAAAAAATTTTTAAAATTTTAAATGATTAATTAGTAACAAATTACTGACCAGTCTAAGTTTGAAAATATAGAGACAACCAGAGGGCATAGTAGGCAAGAGCACTGTACTTGAGGAATTGCATATTTACTATTTTTTTGACTCTGGACAAGTCACTTACATTTTTTAGCCTCAGTTTCCTCATCTGTAAAATGAAGACTAGTATTAATAATAATAATCATTATTATTTTATGTATTATATGATGATAATTATTATAACAATATTATTATTATTATAAATATATAATAATCTAATATATTATTATTATACAGATATAGGGTTGTGAAAATCATTTGAGATAACATATGCATAGCACTTTACAAACCTTAAAGCACTATATGCTAGGTAGACTAAATATATTTATTTATTAAATATAAAATATTATATTTATAATAAATATATTATATTTATTGATAGTATTAGTATTAATATTTTAAAGAAGAAAAAAGTGGTAAGAATATGAAATGTTCTAGATAAAAAAACTGGCAATGGGATTTATTCAAAAGAGTTGCTTGAACTCCAGGATGAAACTATGGAGTGTTTAGACTTGTTTTACCTGTCATTTGAATTACTACCAGTGGACTGGTGGATAATATTGGTGAGACCTATGTATTCAAAGAAGGCCCCAAAAGACATCTGAACACTACATACTGGTGACTTTTACTTTGGCTCAATAGAAAAAATCATTGAACATCTAAGCAAACATAATCTGGTAGGAGAAAAACAAAGTTACTTTCATAAGAAGTCTGACATTCCTAATATTTTAGAGTTTTTTGACAAGGTAAATAAGCATGTGGATTAAGAAGAATGTGGATTTAATGTACTGACTTTCAGGAAGCACTTTATAAAGTTCCTCATTAAAGGTTATTCTACAAAACTGAGTTACCATGGGATTAGAGGTAATATTTAGTCATGGATAAGGAGTTGAGTTGAAGACAAGGGGAAAAATGCCTGTCTGTGAATGTGGAAATGTTCAAAGGAAAGAAATTCACCAGAGACTGGTCTCAGGATGATTGCTATAAATAAGGACTGGCTGAAGAAACTGGGGGTATATAGCTCAGAGGAGAGAAAGCTTGGAGGCAGAGGGAAAATACATCGTAGCTTTAATAAATTTTTTAAAAATTTAATTAATTTGTTTTCAGTTTTCAATAACCAGTTCCATGAAGTCTTAAATTTTCCCCTCTCTCTCCCCAAGATGGCATGCAATCTTATATGGGTTCTACACATACATTCTTATTAATAAATTTTTCTTAAAGGATTTTCATGTAGAAGAAAAAGCAAACAGTAGGTAGCTCCAGTGGACAACATTAGGAGTAAAAATAATAATGATAGTAGCTGGCAGCTATACAGCTTTTTAAAGTTTTGCAAAGCACTTTGCAAATAATATCTCCCTTTATTTTTGCAAAAATCATGTGAGGAGGTAGGTGCTACTCTTATACCCATTTCATAGATAAAAAAAAAACAAACTGAGACAGAGGTAAAATGACTTATTAGAGGGTCACACAGCTAGTAAGTGTCTAAGCTTGGATTTCAACTCAGTTCTTCCTGCCATCAATGTCCAGATTTCAGTGTTCTACTTATACTGCATCAACTAGCTTTTTCAGTGAACAAAAGTTGCAGGAACAGATTTTAGCTAAATATAAAAAGTAAGTACTTCTTAACAATTGGAGTTGTTCAAAAGATAGGGCGGGCTGCTTCAAAGAGAGTTTCCTAATCACTAATTGTTCAAGAAAGTTTTCAAAGTGAGAACTCTGGAAAGATCTTAGCTTCAAAAGGTCAAGGTCTCCCACTGCATCCTGGGCCATCTACAGTTGTTCTGGTCAATATCTTACCACTGGACCCAGATGGCTCTGGAGGAGAAATTGAGACTAGAAACTTTGCACAGCCCTTCCTTGCTCTTATCCAGTTAAATTGTAAATCATGACATCATCTTTCTGATGTCATAGTCCTCTCCAAGAATGAAGGCCAAACCACAACCACAACCACACACACACACACATGCACACAAGATTGTTAATCAAACAATATCTATTAAGTACCTACTTTGTGCTAGGCATCTTAAAAGGTATTGTGGATACAAAAGGCAAAAGTAATATAGATTTTGCCCTCAAGGAGCTTATTATAGTCTCTCAGGACAAGATAATATATACATATAGAGGTAAATACAAGATTTTGGTGGGAAGGACACCAGCATGTAGTAGAAGGTAGAGAAGAAATCAAGAAAGACTTCATGGAAAAAGTGATGTATTCTTGGAGGAAAGGTGAAGTCTTGAAGGAAAGTAGAGGTGGTGATAATGAGCAAAGCCATTCCAGGGATAGGCATAATCAGTCTAAAAAGCATGGAGATAGGAAATGGAATTCCCAGGAAATGGTAGAAAGAATGTAATGCATCAGATGGAGGCTAGACCAAATGACCCCTGAGATCCTTACCAATTCTAACGATCTATGATTTGAAAATACTTGGAAGATAAAGAGTATAGAGCAGACCTGGGAGCAGGGGTCCTTAACTTTTGTGTGTCACAGACCCCTTTGGCAGGCTGGATCCTTTGAATTCTATGGATCCTTTTCAGATCCTAAATACATAAACAATATACATAGAATCATCAAGGAAACCAATTATATTGAAACACAGTTGTCAAAATATTGAAAAAAATTCACGGACCCAAAGTTGAGAACCCCTGACTTAGAAGCTGTTTAGTTCAATTCCTCTACAAATGAGAAAACTGAGGTTCAGAGAGGTAAAGAGACTTACTCAGAGACACACAGGTGGGAAGGAGAAGAGCTGGGTTGTGAAATGTCAAACTGTGTGAACAAACTGATCTCACAAGACAAAACTGGCTAAAATAGGGTGGATGAAGGTAGACAGAGAAATGTATTTCAGAAAAATTATCTAAGCCATTTCCAAAAAAATTCCATCCTGATACCTAATTGGTACATGGAAGTGACTCTGGGTTCTCCAACACTATGTTAACAAAATACAAACTCCTGGAGTTGCCACTAAGTTTAAACAGTTGACTGTATCTGCTGCACAAGGACCATGTTCAATGAGAATGAAGAAGCAGGTTGGCTATGGGGACCCCCCATAAGAATGGCAGAATTGGAAAGATTCTTGGACACAACTGGAGGAAGCATATTACACTAGAAAAACCCTGGATATGGAGACAAGCAACCCGTGTTCAAATCTTCCCTACCTATGAGACCCTAAGCAAGTATGAATTTCTCTGGGCATCAGTTTCCTCATTTGTAAAATGAGAAGGTTGGATTACATCTTCTAAGGGCTTTTCTATGAAATCTGTGATTCCATTACTCTACAGGTATATGATAAAGAATTCTGACTACACACTCATAAAATAAAAAGGATTTTTAAAAAGTAATTAAATATGTATTAGGAAAGAGACCTAGAAGTCGCAAAATTTTAGAGCAGGAGTAAACCTCAGAACAGAGGTTCTTCATTTTTTTGCATGTGACTAACTCCTTTTGGTAGCTAGATGAAACCTATAGATTCCTTCTCAGAATAATATTTTAAAAAATTATAATGGAAAGTTAAATTTCAGTTATAGGGTGGTAGAAATAAAGATGTAATTTTTTTTTCCCATTTGAGTTCAAGGATTCTTCAGTGATCGATGGAACCCAGGTTAAGAACCCAAAATTTAGATGAAGAAATGGTGTCAGTTTTCTAAGCTGCAGTGTCTAAAATTGAACACAGCACACTTAGATTTGGATCTTGGCCAAAGTCAGTCTATTTTATGGCAAACGCAGAATTAGAAGTGCTGACCTTGGACTCTGGGTGGGGGGAGATTATTTTTGAATGTTTCAGGGGATGAGGCCAACAGAATTCTGGTCAACCTCAAGAATGAAACAGAAAGTTATCTCTTATGCTTATACACATGTCAACATTTCAAGGATCTGTGATTTCATCAGTGTGGGTTAGAAGGATTCAAGAATTGTCCTAAAGCCAACCTGATAAGGAGTCTCTCTGCCTTAGCTATCCTCAGCCTCCTGGACAACACGCTTACTGTCCATTCCTGGAAATGGCCTCAATCTTTCCAGCTTGGTAGGACCTTTCAGAGCTTGGACTCTGCAGTGAGTCTTCAAGAATCCAGGGTCATCTTCATGTCACAATGATGTGTGGAAGGAGGAAGTCAGGGGATGCACCAGTATGGATACCTGCCCAAAAAGGCATGTGAAATGCAGCATATTATTCTGAACCATGATCCTGAGAATGATACAGACTTCATGAAGCCTGAGAAGATTCACTGAAATCATCAAAGGAAGGAAAGAGCTTTTAAAGGCTAAAGTTAGGCATCATCAGTGGCAAAGGCTGAAGGGGGGATATGATCAAAGGTTATAAAATTATGCTATGTATTAAAAGGATATGGGCTTCTGTTCAGAACAAAGAGCACCCCTTGAAGTTTGAAAGAGGGTCATTGAGGGAAGTGTTATTTTATAATAGAGCCAGTAAATTGATGAAATTATTACCATCCTCCAAAGGTAATAAAAGGTCAAAATAGATAGTCATGGAGTTATCAGGCATTAGACCTTTGACCATCTCATGACCTAAATCCTTCATGTTAAAGATGTGGAAACTGAGGCCCAGGGAAGTGAGATAACACATCCAAGGCAGCACAGCATATAGTGACAGAGCCAGGATTAGAACACAGATCACCTGATGCCAAGTCCAAAAGAAGTTCTTAGATGATAGATGAACATCAAAGGGACACCTGGGAAGACATCCTTGATCTCAGCCATCATGCCTACTCCCAAACCACATCATAGAGACAGACTCTCTGACCTAATATGAC
Source organism: Bettongia penicillata ogilbyi (assembly GCA_023548195.1). Classification (NCBI taxonomy): domain Eukaryota; kingdom Metazoa; phylum Chordata; class Mammalia; order Diprotodontia; family Potoroidae; genus Bettongia; species Bettongia penicillata. The sequence continues at coordinate 862,191 of JAJHZJ010000149.1, forward strand.
ATGTATCACATTCTTAAGACCTAAAAACAACTCACCGTTAGAGAACATTTTGAGATTTACAATTTAAACTTTATTGATGTTTCTTTTTTGTAATATCACCTTCACTACTCATTTCCCATAATAGAACTCTCCCTTATAACAAATACTTATAGTCATGTATCTGCAAACATTAGCCTTATTCCATGACTCTAGGACATCACTTGACATGAGGGATGAGGCAAGCTGCCCCATCAGGCACAAAATGGTTTCTCTACAACCACCTCACCAAGCATGATTAAGTGGAAAGAACCCTGGATATGGGGTCAGAGGATCTGGATTCCAATCCTTGCCCTGCCATTTACTAACACTAGACTAGTCACTTTAAATTCTTTCTCTTGGTCTCAATTTCATTATCTGTAAAATGAGATGATTGTACTGGATAATTGTTTAAAAGTTCCTTTTAACTCTGAAACTCAAGATCCTCGAGATAATGTCTTTTATAAGAATTATCTTTGTTTTACAGAAGAGCAAATTGAAAGCTAGAGAAATTAAGCAATTTGTCTAGAGTCACATAGTTAATAGGCATCCAAGCACTAGTCTTTCAGTACTGCCTCTAAGGTAATTTTCTCAGTCCCTTGTTAAATCATGGAATTTCCCAAAATTGAGAGAGGCCCAGGGGTAATCTAACTCCATGCTGAAAGTAGGTATGCCCTAGAGCAGAGGCGTCAAACTCAGGGCTATAAAACTCCCCCAGATGAAAACGCAATAGAGAAATGCTTAACAAAATAAAATATAACCCAACATAGATAATGTTAATTTGTGGTTTTCTAAGTCAGTATGTGGCCAGCAGGGATCCAATTTCTATTTGAGTGTGATACCACTGGACACTACTGTGGTCTAGACAACATTCAAAGAAATGGGCATATTCAGTTCCTTACTGAACACATACAATTCTCACTAACTCCATTACTGGAAAATGGTGGGAGTGGGGGAGAAGAGCGGGGAAAGTGGTGTATTGTTAGATCCTAAAGTCTGAAATTCTATTCAGTAGACACTCTGCTTTCTCCCCACTCATCCCCTTGAGAGTCATCAATCTGTAGAATAACTTTGGATGAAGGAGTCTCAAAAACCACTTGGTTATAGCCATCCATGTAAAATCTTACACTTGGGTTGAAAACAATCAGTTCAACAAATATCAAACAGGAATGGCATGGTTAGATGGCAATTGATCTGAAAAATACACAGGGGCTTTGGTAGACCACAAGCTCAATACGAATCATTAGTGTGATATGGCAATCCAAAAAGTCAAAGTGACCTTAAACTACATAGAGAAACAGAGATGTCAGGAATAAGAGAATGTAGATATTGGGAGTACTGTCCTCAGTTCTGCAGCCAAAGTTTTGTAAAGATAATGAATTGCTAAACTATAGGCCATAGAAAAAAAGCCAACAAGAACAGTGAAGGGTCCTGAGCCTATGCTATATGAGGATCAGCTGAATGAACTCAGAGCTTCTGGTTTGGAGAAGAGAAGAGAAGACTGGGGGAGCAGGGGAGACAATCGCATTAAGTACTCAAAAAACTAGTACTGTGAAACAAGGATTGTTCTGGGTCTTCAGTCTTGTCTTGGCAAAGATAATGGAGTGGTTTGCCATTTCCTTCTCCAGCTCATTTTACAGATTAGGAAACTGAGGCAAACAGGGTTAAGTCACTTGCCCAGAGTCAGACAGATAGTACGTATCTGAAGTCAGATTTGAACTCAGGGAAGATGAGTTTCCTAACAAGTCTTAGTCTGGAGCTCTACTCACTAACACCACTAACCTGACCAGAAGAATTAGAAGCCAAAATCATGGATGACAAGTATCAGTTGCAAAGAAAACTTTCTAACTATTAAAAGTAACCAAAAGGAAAAACTGAATTGGGGGTAATGAACTCCCCTTCAGTGAGGGTCTCTAAGCAAAGGCTGGAGGTGCTACTTGTCAGGTATGTTGCAGATGGGGTCCTTTTTCGATGTGTAGGTTGAGCTTGATTGCTACTGAAGCCTTCCAACTGTGAACTTCTGGGACAAAAAAATCAAGGACTTTTCTAGACTCTTCAGACATCACCGTGTACTCTCCCACATTTACAAAGTCTACACTTTAACGATCACAAGGATTTTTTCTTTGTTACTATGTTGCCAACAACACCTTTGACTAACCTATTCGGTACATCTTAAAGGAAGTTAGCTATAGAAATATCAATTATTAATACTTTTTTTAAAACTTAAAATGAAAGAAGGCAGAATCAAGTGATGAGCCTCCAGATAATCTTGTCCAACCTCCTCATTTTACACATTAGGGAACTGAGGCCCAGAGAGGTGAGGAGACCTGCCAAGTCACACAGCTGAGCCAGAAGCTACAACTCAGTTCTGCCTCCAAAGCCAGCTCTCTTCCCACTACTGTGCTGTGTGCCTCTGAGCTTTTCCAGTGTTTTGTGTTCAACTTATGACAGACAAAAAATTTTTTTTTAAGTATGTAATTTTCATTTTTATTCTATCAAAGCAAAAGCAGTAAATACTATTTTGGAGACTGAAAGAGGAAGTCACATCTTTTTACTTGATGCTAAAGGTAACATTCTTTTGAGCTCCAGTTACACTGTTAACTACCCACAGCAAGGGACAACACAGGTAACACTGACCCTTTTTCTCTAAAGAAAGCCTGGTGATTATCTTTCTTTGCCGAAGGCACAACATGTTTGTGATACAGTAGTACTTAAGATCCAGACAATCTGAGACAGAATCTCTGCTTATCCACCTATCCCAGGAGGCCTTTCCAGGTGTCCATCCGGTCCCTGTCCCCCCCACCCCCCCATTGCTCTTTCTTTCCCATCTGAAGTTGTTTTGTGTCTGCTTTCTAAATGTCTAGAATATTTTTACTCCACCCCTTCTCCCCCCAGGAAAAGGGAAAAATTTGTATCTTTCAATACAGATAAATTACATACAACAAGAACATTTCACAAGCACCTTCCAAGATAAACATTTTCATGATAAACATATTTAGCAATTCACCCCACAATTCCCATTTTTTAAAATTACCATGAAAATAGCTCACTCAGACTTGCCAAAGGTACTTACATATATCAATGATAGACAATAGGATGACAATAAAGACTTTTTATTTCCCTTCATCAGCCTTCTATACCAAGCCTCTCTGAATGGCTAAGCATAACCTTCAAGGGAAAAATACCCAACAAGCTGACAGATTTCAGTTTCCCCACACCCTGCCCAAGTAAGGGATAGGGAGTACAGCAAGCAGTGAACTCATCTGCCAGGTTATGGAGCCAGAGTCCAGTGTTGCCTTTAACAAGTAATTCTCATGCAAGGTTTTGGCACCAAGATGCATCATTAGGCCGGCTGGAGTTTCCTGTGGGTGCCCTTCTTGCCTCTACACTGGCCAGTAATGATGTCAAGTTTCAGAAGTTGGAAGGGGAGAGAAATGTCACCCCCCTCCAACTTTCAGGGACGTGTGTCTTTCCCCAGATACATGCCCTTTTACCCTTCTTTCCATGTCCTCTCCCCTTGTCAGGTTATATATAGGATAGCGATCAGAAACCCAAGGAAGAAGCTAGTGGCTTGAATTGCCTTCCCTCCCTCATCCTACAGATCCTACAGCTGCAAGTCACACCTGGATGCCACAACTGGCGCTGCCTCTCGCTCCCTTTCTCCCCTTCACTCCTCCCTGGGTTATGTTTGCGGTTGCTACAGGGAGGGAGGAGGGAGAAGCCAGGATACCCCCAACCAGAGGCAGAGGTTTCCAAAATGCAGCAGAAAGTTCCACCAACGCCTCAGCCTTGTCGGCTCTGGCCAAAAAGGGCAAAGGAAAGGATTTCCCCCACCCACCAAAGCACACACACAAGGGTCTAGGAGAGTTGTTCTGCCCTCCGGGTAATGCTTTAGGATTTAAGGATCGCGAGTGGAAAAGCAGAAGCCCTCGGGGCGCACGGAGCCCGGGCTCCGGGGGCGTCCTCGCCTTGCCCGCGCCCCTTGGGAGGGGAGCCGGACGCAGCCGGGCGCCGTTCCCCGGGGGAGCGCGGCCAGTCCCAGTCCGGTCCCGAGCCCAGCCGAGGCACGCAGCCCTCTCCCGTCCCTTCCTTCCCGGGTTCGGAGCCCCCACTCACCGCCTCTCACTCCCGATCGCCAGGTATGCCACCCGCGGAGCAGCGGCAGCGGCGGGCGCTGGGTCCTGCGAGGGCGGGGAGAAGACGGAAGGAGAGAAAAAAAGCAGGAGGAGGAGGAAAGAAAGGGGAAGGAGGAGAAGGGGAAAGGAGGCGGCAGCGGGAAGGCGCTAGCGCCACAAAGCTCCCTTTATAGTCCCGGACCGCGGCTCCCAGAGCTGCTCCTCGCAGTCCGGGCTTTATCAAGCAGATGGAGCGGGCGGCGCGGAGCAGACCGTGAGCCCCGGGCAGCCCCCCGCCCCCTTCCTTCCTGCCTCCTTCCCCCCCGCGTCCCTCTCGGACCGCGGCCCCTCCTCCCAGCCGGCCTCCTCCTCCTTCCCCACTTACCCACGAGCTGCCCCCTCTCCTCGCCCTTCCTCCCCCGCCAAGATTTCCTTGGGGTTGGCACCTACATCTGAGGTGCGAGCCCAGGGCTAGGACAGGTCCCAGAGCACGTGGAGTGGGCTGAATACGGTTCAGTTCCAACAGAAAGTGAGAGGTGGGGAGCGAGGGGACAGGAGGGGTCAGTTCCAGGTTTGTTCCTTTGGGACAGCTGTGTCCCAGCTGGAGAAGGGGGAAGTATTTCTCCCCTTTCCTTCCCAAACTTGAAGGCTAGCATACATAGCCTGTGCCCGAGAGGCTATACTGACTCTAGTAGCCCAGGACCTACCAGCCTACTTGGCCCTGGTGATGAAAACCAAGGTCAGGAGGCATTGGACAAAATTCAGAGCCCAACTCTGACTCTGTAACTGTGCACACGGGATCCACCAGGATTTCCTCTGCCCCTAAAGGACCAGAGTTGCTTGTGTCCCTGAGAAAATCCACAGTATTCTAGATGGGGGTGGGGTATAGAGGGCAAGCACAAGTAGATCCCCTAGATAATCTGCTTGAGGAAGGAATGGGTCCTGGGAATCAGTAATAAAGTTCTGTCCCAATCCCCACGAGAATTACCAGGACCTTAACACGTTTACCTTCAATTCTTAAGACAGAAAGGAGTCTCTTTGGACATTCTTTGAGACTGCGATAGAAATCTCATCATATCCATAACTCTGCTATTTTCAGAATCAAGCTAAAAGCTTTCCCTCTAAAGAATGTGGATTAAATGTGAATCCACTGAGTAAGAATTAGAAAATCTTGGGTATTGTCTCCTTTTCAGACACTAAAGAAATATTTATTGAATGCATACAGCGATCAGAGCACTGTGATAGCCTCTGGGTTGGGGGCTCTGGGGGACGACCAAGTAGTCTGAGGCATACTCCTAACCCTTAAGGAAATAACCTGAGTAATAAATGACGAATGATTTTTCAAGTCACATGTAAAATGTCAGTCTCAAGGTTTTATAGTCACACACGTGACATACACATGCATATACATGTACGTACATATATGCTTGCATGCTCTCACATGTACATATTTGTCCGGCCTCTGATTTTGTGTGGATAGCATGCTTCAGGTGAGGAAGTTACCTTTACCTGTGCAACTCTCTGTCTTAGAGGAAAACTAAGACTTCTGAGATGTGAAGTGACTAAGGTCACAAAGTTAGTTTGTAAGAAACAGACTGGGCTTGAATACAAGTTGTATAGATTCCAAGGCCTGCCCTCTCTGCCACATTTTGCATACGTCTAAAAATAGGTAGACATATTAGGTAATGTATCCTAGGTGACAAACACATACCGTACAGCTATTAATTCTGTACTGGACCCCCAAAGATGGACATAAGCCTTTGAAGGTATTCATAAAAATTTTATATTTTTCTTAAAATAATCCCTTTAAATGTAAATCAGATTTGAAAGGATTATACAAATATGACCCCCAAAATAGCATTTTCATCTATTAGGCAGTTTAGACAGCTGGTTTTTCCAGATCATTCTTGCTTAGCTATTTTAATTTTAATAGTTTGTTACAGAAAACTTGGGGATTGTTACTGTAAAAAAGATTCAGAGTAAACAGAAATCTAAGGCCCTTACCTATTTTTGTCCAGGCTTTTCACTGCTACTGAATACCTTCTCTTTCTCCTAAACTCTATACAAAGGAAGATTTTGAGCAGTAGTCAATTCTGAAATTGGGAGGACATAATAAAAAAAATATATTCCAGGCTGAATCCCATGACATATTGCTATCTTTTATTCTCTGTGGATATTATGTGAAAGGTCCAAAGCATCTCCTCAAAAGGGAATAGTATAAGACAAAGGGCTGTTTTGCAAGTTGGATAGTGCCAGGAATACCAACTCTGCTTCTGACCAAGTGAGCCTTCCTAATGTTAGTTTGTGTTTCCAGTGCTGGGGAGAAAAGACAAAAATAAGAGATTCAGTGGCATCATTTTTTTGTAGCATATAAAGCAAATTATTATATAGTAATTGAGATATCATAAACTTGTGATCCAGACCTTACCTTACCTTCATGGAAGAACCTAGGTTTCTTTTTCGGGGGTACTCAGTAGTAATAAATCAAAGCTGTTTTTCTTTAACGTCTAGTTCTTCTGTAGAAAAAAATTTTTTTTGATGAATTTGTACTTCTGATTGACAGTGCCCCACTATCTTTATCTCAATCTCTTTGGAAAAAACCAAGGGCTTCCTCAGTCTCTAAATAGAATAATTTTTTTTTTCTGATCTCTCTTTGCAATTTAGTCTTTGCTGCCTTGAATTTCATTATCCTATTCAGTTGTCCAATCCATCACATTTTTCAGATAGGGCTTTGGATTATTTGTTTGTTCCTCCAAAAAATGTAAGGTTACCTGGAGTTTATCCAGCTCAGTGCAAGGAAGGCTCAGTAGAACTCTAAGCCTGGCTTTGTGTCTGTAAGCCACAGTTGGGAGAAACATAAGAAAAGCCAAAAGAGGAGGAAACAAATGATCCATTTAGACCCATTTCCTCTCTTGGAAGGGGTCCAGAGCCGAAAGCTTCAGAAGATATAACACCCACTTCCCAGCCCCCACCTCTACAACAGACCTAAATATGCGATCTTGTACCTTAGGAAAAAAATTCCCTTTTGATTTCAAATTGTGATCATGTGAGGTCCTGAACTATGAGGGGATGCAGAAGGCAGCCAGTAGTGGAAGAGCTTTGAATGGGGAGTCAAACAGCCTGGATCTGAATCTTGATTTTGCATGTAAATTAGCTCTGTGACCTTGGAGAAGTCACTGAATCTCTGAGCCTCGCCTACTCATCAGATAAATGACGGAGGTGGAGTAGAGGATCTTAGAGGTTCTGTCCACCTATAAATTTATAATCCTATGATGGCATTATATTAAAATGACTAGTTTCTGTTCTCAGCTATAATCTCTCTTTACCACTCATACCACAAAAAGTAGGTTTTTGTGTCATATTATATATTCTGGCTGTGTGACCCTGGGAAAGTCACTTAACCTCTGTTTGCTTCAGTTTCCTCATCCGTAAAATGGAAATAATAGTAATAGCACCTACTTCCCAGGGTTTCTGTGATGATCAAATGAGATAGTATTTGTAAAAAAAAAAAAAAAGGCTTAGCATTTTACAAATTCTCGATATTCTACTACTACTCTAAAATCTAAATGAGGAACGACTTTTAGCCAAACCTAACCACAGAATTTAACTTGTGCATTTCATATGTGGTATTTATTTTCATTTATCTCCTTTAAAAGTTTTTTCTTCAATTAAATCAAATCCCTTCCTTAACCTTCTAAGACAAACTGGAACATTTATCTGTTTAGGCTTCCTAATGACACTAATCAATTTTCATGGAATCACAAAATTTGAGAATTTGAAGGGATCTTAAGTTGGAAGTGAGGCAGCTGGAGGGTATGGTAGATAGAAAACTAGGGCCTGGAGTCAGAAAGTTCAAATGCTGCCTCAGACATTTATTAGCCATGTGACCCTGGGTAAGTCACTTAACCTCCATTTGCCCAGTTTGTTTAACTGTAAAATAAGGATAATAGTTGAGAAGATGAAGTGAGTTACAAATGTTAGTGCTTTGCAAATCTTAAGGTGCTATAGAAATGCAAGAGAGGCCATCTAATTTAACCAGGTATGAAAGGAATCCCCATTGTAAAGGGAGCAGACAAGTGTATCTTTCCATTGAGCTGAGTGAAGAGACAAAGCGAAATACAAGTTATGGTATACTTTTGTTATTTCACAGTCAAACCGGTGCAATTACCACACAAATAGGACGGGGAACCTCAGATTCCAACAGAGAAAAGCAACCTTCCCTAGTCCCTGTTGCACCTTCAAGCTATTGCCTTTTCTCTCTTTCCTTTGACCAACTTTTTAAAAAAGTGTTTTCTTAATCTTCCACACAGTTCTTTAACCCTTACCCATCTGTCTTCCACCTCCCCCACTCCACCTCAACATTTAAGGTCGTAGTATCATGGAAGAGAACAGATAGGTCATCTAGTTCAACATTTCTTATTTTACACATGAGAAAAAACATGGAGGTCCCAAGTTTTGAGATGACAGAACTGCATCGAGCACAGCTTTGGAGTTCTCTGACTCCCAATCTGCAGCTTTTTACATTTCTGCTGAAATGCTCCCACAAAGTTTCCATTGACTTTCTAATAACCAGAAACAAAGGTCTTTTCTTATTCTGCATCTTCCTTAAGCTCTTAACAATGTATTCTAACCAAAAAGGATTTATTTATCACTTTATGTCCAAAGCTGGGGCTGTGGAGATACAAATCAACAGTCTCTGTCCTGAAGGAGCTTTCCTATTCTTGGGCTGATAATTTAGGAGCACAGATATGTCTAAGGCGGGAAAAGGAGTAGGGGTGGGATGGGGGGTGGGGAGAAGAGTGGAGATTAAGAACTCTGGAAATATTTGAGGAAGGAAAGACCACCAAAAACTGGGAAATCAGAGAAAGCTTCATGGAAAAGACTGATGTTAAGATGGACTGACTCAACTCTTAAATTGAATCTTAACAGAATATAATTCTGAAAGGTGTGAATGAAAAGGGAGTGTATTTTGGGCATGGGGTGTATTTCAGTCTTGTGCAAAAAAGGAGATAGCCATTTTGAGTCCAAGGCATAGTAAGCAATGAAATTTGATTGGAATAAAGAAGACGCAATAGAGAAGAGGGTGAAATAAGGCTGTCAAGATAGTTTGAAGTCAGATTGCATGGCTAAGGCATATTTTATCCTAGAAAACACAGGAAGACACTGAAGTTTTTTTGAGCTGGAGAATGACATGGTTAGACCCCTGGACCTTAAGTTATTTTGGAAGCTATGTGAGGTATAGCTAGGAGAGGGGGAGGAGAGGGACTGGGAACAAGAAGACCGATTAGGAGACTACGTACATATAGAAGGGTAGCTAGGTGGCTCAGTGGATAGCGTGCTGGGCCTGGAGTCAGGAAGACTCATTTTCCTGAGTCCAAATCTGACCAGACACTGACTAGCTGTGTGAACCTGGGTGAGTCATTTCACCTCTATTTACCTCAATTTCTTCCTCTGTGAAATGAGCTAGAGAAGGAAATTGCAAACCATTCCAGTATCTTTGCCAAGAAAACCCCAAATGGGGTCACACAGAGTTAGGTACAACTGAAAAACCATTGAATGACAACACCTTCCATCCTTTTGTTCATTCTTCCTTTTCAATGACTGAATCCACATCTTCTTTTCCATTTCCAGCCCATTAACAAAATTCAGAATTTTATTACCGTATATTCTCAGTAACCTTCTAAATTGTCTCTGAACCTCTAGACTTTCTCCTTCCAGTTCCATCTGTACACCACAGCCAGATTAATCTTACTAAAATTCTACTTTTGTCCATTTATCACACAACTGCCCAAGTGATATTCTTAAAACACAGGTCTCTAGTTCTTCAAATTCTTAGCTTCCTTCATAGATTACTCAAGTGCCACCTTGTACATGAAGCCTTTCCTAGTTTCCCCTGGCTACTAGTTGACGTCACTCTCATTACTTTGTATTTATTTTTTATGTATTTTGAATCTACTTATATTCTGTTTCCCCAATGGACATATAGCAAGGATTTTTTCATTTTTGATTTTCCGTCCCCAATGCCTAGCACAGGGCCTTGCACATAGGAGACAGTAAATGCTTGTTCACTGATCACGAGTGACACCCTGCTGTCTAGCAGCCTTCCAAGGCTTTCAGTAGAAGGGGGTACTTGGAACCTAGTGGACCCCTTCCTACTTGAAGCTAGGTTACAGATGCATAGGTTCATGTGGATGAGAGCCTGGCCCAAAAGGGCCACATCCATTGTTTCTTTTGGCTGTCTGGCTCTTTGCCCTCACCCTGGTATAACTATGGGGAAATTTCTAAAACAAAGTCAGATATCGTTCATGTCTAAGATCTTTCCCCAAAGTGGATAGCAGGGTCCCTTCTAGAAGAAGTACTCAATATAAAATATGGGTGTCAGATATAGGAAAGTAATGTCCACTGAAAATGCTTAATCATAAAAGACACCATAAGCACACATCAACAAATACAGAAATATAAAACAATAATCCACTATACATATTATGTTCTCTCAAAAGGTTAAAAAAAACCTCAGTGCTGCTTCGGAAAGATATTTTACTTTTATCTCCGAGCTGTACTGTCTGGGAAGCTCACAGGGTTCAGAACTCTCCGCCAGGTAGGACTTATGGGTGATAGACTTTCTCTGTCCTTTCAGCTGCAGTATCCTCCTCTAAAGATCAGGGCCTTACCTTCCTCTGGACAAATGGCATCTCAACCTCGTGAACCAGGGTTGAAAGCACTTAATGTCATGATGACTGATCCATGGCTTCTGGTCAGGGAAGAAAGCAGAAAACAGAACAAGGAGGGGCCAAGGACTCAAGCTTGCTCTATGTAGCCACCAAAGCTTCATTAGTAATAAGTGTTTGCTGATTGACTGTTAAATGAAAAACAAATATTGATTTAATGGCTGCTATGTGCCAGGCACTGTGCTGAGTACATTGCAAATACTAACCTATTTGGTATTGACAATAACCCTAGGAGGTAGGTGCTATTATTATTATCTCCATTTTACAGTCAAGGAAAGTAACTCAGGTAGGCATAAGCTAAGTGACTTACCTAAGGTCACACCTCTAGTGTCTGAGGCAAGATTTGAACTCAGGTCATCCTGAGTCTAAGCTCAGTGATCTATCTACTGTGCTATCAAATTACCAAGAATTAGTAAATTAATGAGGCAGAGTTGAAATAATCTCCCTTCTCCCTCTCAGTATTTTCCCAAGTATCTGAAATTCTTTCCACAGAAGTTTTTAGTGAGCTAGGAAATGAAAAGTCTTCAATTTGCTCTTAAAATTGACAAATGTTACCTTACTAGTTGTGACTGAGGAAGGGTAAGGGGAAGAAGACTATTTTCACTGGTACTTTGGCACAGATTTATTTTTCAGAGTAGCTAGTTGGCATCTTGAGTACTTTGGAAGGCAGAAGGAACTTGAGACAAGAGGAGATGTAGGTCGGATCAGTTTCAACGTGAGTGAAATCCATCTATTGCCAAGAGATAGCTACCATGAGGCAGACAGCCAGGGGGGGTCAGGCTCCAGTAATGTGCCTGGATCTGATGCCAGTTCAAGGGAGAATATGGAAAGTGGACTTGGGGAGGGTGTTAAGGAAGATACTGATAACTTTATAATGCTAAGTGTGAGAATGTGATGATGGATGCTCCATTTAGCATAGCACTTGTATTAGTAGGTGCTTAATCAATGCTTTTTTTTTGTTGTTGTTCATGGATAGGTTTAAAAAGTAGGATTTAAAACTTACCACTCCCTTTCTACCTTTTCCCTTCTAGGCATTAAGGCTCTTCACTTTACCCAGTTTTCATTCCTGGACAGAAAGGAACATGATTCATGTTCTATTGAGAGGCACCCTTGTATAGTGGAAAGAGAAGCCAGAAGAACTGGGGTCCAGTCCAGGTTTTCCTGCTTACAAATTGTGTGACTTTGGATAAAGCTAATTATTGACTTTGGATAAAGCTTAACATTATTGACCCTTTCTTCATCTGTAAAATAGGGATAATACCATTCCTATCACCTGCCTCACACATTGTTGGAAAGTTCAGTAACGAAATGGGGGCAATTTAAAAAATATAATTAATTAATTAATTTTTAGTTTTCAACATTCACTTCTATAAGATTTTGAGTTTTAAGTTTTCTTCCCCTTCCTCTCTTCCCTCGCCAAGATGGCATGCAATCTGATATAGGCTGTACTTATACATTCATATTAAATATATTTTCACTTTAGTCATGATATAAAGAAGAATTAGAGCTATTAGGAGGAGTGACAAGAAGCAAAATAAAACAACAAAAGAAAAAGGGAGCAAATAGTCTACTTCCATCTGCATTTAGACCTCAAAGTTCTTTCTCTGGATGTGGATGACATTTTCCATCATGAGTCTTCTGAAATTGTCTTAGAATTCTTGAATTGCTGAAAAGAGCTAAGTCTATCAAAGTTAGTTATCACGCACTGTGACTGTTACTGAGTACAATGTTCTCCTGGTTCTGCTTATTTCACTTAGCATCAGTTCATGTAAGTCTTTCCATATTTTTCTGAAGTCTTCTTGTTCATCATTTCTTATTACACAATAGTATTCCATTACATTCATATACCACATCTTCTTCAGCCATTCCCCAATTGATGGACATCCCCTTAATTTCCAATTCTTTTTCACCACAAAAAGAGCTGCTATAAATGTTTTTGTACATGTGGTTTCTTTTCCCATTTTTATGATCTCTTTGGGCTACAGACATAGAAATGGTATTGCTGGGTCAAAGGGTATGCACAATTTTATACCTTTTGGGCTTAGTTCCAAATTGCTCTCCAGAATGGTTGGATCAGTTAACAATTCCACTAGCAACACATTAGTGTTCCAACATTCCCATGTCCTCTCCAACATTTATTATTTTCCTGTTTTGTCATGTTAGCCAATTTGGTAGGTATGATGTTCTACCTCAGAATTGTTTTGATTTGCATTTCTCTAATCAATAGTTATTTAAAGCATTTTTTCATGTGACTATAGGTAACTTCAGTTTCTTCCTCTGAAAACTGCTTATTCATATCCTTTGACCATTTATCAATGGGGAATGACTTGTATTCTTTTAAATTTGACTCAGTTCTCTACATATTAGAGAAATGAGGCCTTCATCAGGGACAACAGGGACATCAGGCCTTCATCACAGGGCTGGAAAAATTGTTTCCCAAAGTTCTGCTTCCCTCTTAATCTTGGTTGCATTGGCTTTGTTTGTGCAAGCACTTTTCAATTTAATGTAATCAGAATCATCCCTTTTGCATTTCATAATGTTCTCTCTCTCTCGTTTGGTCATAAACTCTTCCCTTCTCCATTTGTCTGACAGGTTAACTCTTCCTTGCTCTCCTAGTTTGCTTATAGCATCAGTCATTATATCTAAATCTTGTACTCATTTTGACTTTATCTGCTATCGTGTATAAGATGTTGGTCTATACTTAGTTTTGCCATATTATTTTTTAGTTTTCTTAGTAGTTTTTGTTAAATAGTGAGTTCTTATCCCAGAAATCGGAGTCTTTGGATTTATCAAATACTAGATTACTATAGTCATTGACTATTGTGCCTTGTGTACCTAACCTATTCCACTGATCTACTACTCTATTTCTTAGCTAGTACCAGGTACTTTTGGTGATTGCTGCTTTATAATATAATTTAAGGTCTGGTACAGGTAGACCTCCTTCAATGGGAGCTATTTTTGCTGCCATTTTGGAAATCTTTTTTGTGAATACTTGATTGCATGTATTTGTTATGAGTGAGGACTTCTGTTCATAGGGGGTTCAGTTCATAGATGAATGGCGAATAATAGATATTCCTCCCCAAACAGCATCAACAAAACGTTTTTCAAACACATGGAAGAAAACCAAGAGAAGCAAAGAAGGGGACACACACAAATAAGTTTTGTTATTGTTTGTAAAATTTGATATATACATATATATGTATATAAGAGTTCACAGTTTATATAGACACATACATATCTATATGTAAATATATTATATGACTATAATCCTCTTTCATTATATATTAAAATGTGTTATCGAAGATTAAATGTGCAATTAAAAAAATAAAAATTACAAAACCAGAGGGGAATATAAATAAAAACATTCCAGTTGTGAACTCTTACTCCTTATAATAAGGGAGCCAAATTAGTATAGTGGAAAGATGAGTAGATACACGGTGAAGAAAAATCTAGATTTGAATTCTCCCTTGATACTTAGTAGATGCACTAAAGTAGGAAAGTTCTTTAACTCATTTCCTTGAGTTCAAATCTGGCCTCAGACACTTACTAGCTGTGTGACCCTGGACCAGTTACTTAACCCTCTTTGCCTCAGTTTTCTCTTCCGAAAAATGAGCTAAAGAAGGACATGGCAAACCACTCCAGCATCTCTGCCAAGAAAACCCCAAATGGGGTCACAAAGAGTTGGAATAGGACTAAACAATAACAAAGCACTTTCCTCATAAGCTTGTAGTGAGGGGTCAAATGAGATAATGTATATAGAGTTTTTTAAACATAAATGTCAGTTGTCATTGTGTCAGAGGCAGTGCAGTATAGGACACAGGAAACTTGTCTCAGAATTACAAAGACCTGGTTCCAAGCCCTGCCTCTGACAAATGCTGGCTGTGTGATCCTGGGAAAGTCCCTTACCCTCTCTGTGTTTAAGACAACGCACTAAATTGCAGATAAGGCAGCTTAGGTGAGAAGAAGGTTGGTGGAATTACTTTTCTCATCTGGGAGAGCTTTATTCCAATGAAATCATAATGGAACGTCCAATTCTGATCTGTTATTATGTTAAATAAAGTTGATTTAAAGGCTTGTAAGAATCATTGTAGGAGTGAATATATTTAGTCTGATTAAAAGAAGTATCAAGAAGAGATTTTAAGCACAATGTGTTATGCGCAGGGAGTGCTATTATAAGGTATTCTTTATTTCTGTGAAGACATAGATCAAATAAATTGCAGGAACATAGATTCAGGATAGAGCTTAGGGCAGATTTCTTCATGGTAAAGGTTGATAGTCATTGGAAGTGATTACCGGGAAAATTCCAGGTGAACATCCTTAGAGGATGTTAAAAATAGACTTGGGCCAGATGATTTCTATGGTCCCCTCCAAGGCTATAATGCCAAGATGCCAGGCATAGACACCCATCTGTCTTGGACAGGATAGCTAGGTATTCTTCCATGCAGTGCTATGGAAAATCCCTAGTCCTCTCGGTGGCTCTTCTGACTGGCCTCTTCTTCATCTCATTTTCTTTGCTTTGCTCATGTTCACTCTTTGACTGTTGGTTCACTCAGTTCTACCCCCCCTCCCATCTCATACTCCCTGTCTCTTTTCACAGTACTGACTGTGTCTATAACAGACTCCCCCTTGTGATACATTAAGATAAAAGCCAATACCCTCTTTCCTTTCAAAGGCTCTCTCAAGCCCTTCTTCAATGGAGTGTTTCTGACTACAGTACAAGGTTCCCCACAGAGCTGAGGAGGATAGAGGGGAGAATCATTTATTTATTAAAATTTTTATTTTGAATTAAATATTAAATTTTGCTCAGGGTAGAGAGGGTGGAGGCTGGATCTTAGGGGAGGAGAAGGAAGCGGGGAAGGGCTTGTGTATTAACATTATTTTTTCTTCTCATCTACTTCCTACATATTGGGTTCTATTCATATTCTTCTGAAAATACTTTATACTTTTCTTGGCACTTAACACGTTCTGTATAAATATCATCTGGACAGTTAAGTGGAATAGTGTCTAGAGTTCTGTGCTTGAAGACAGGAAGATCCAAGTTCAAATCCTGTTTCAGATACTATCTATGTGACCTTGGACAAGTCTCTAAACTCCTCTGAGCCTCAGTTGTCTCATCTATAAAATGGAGATAATGGTAATACTTACTTTGAATGTTATTGTGAGACTCAGTTAAGGAGCTAGTTGTTTTTTTCATCTTTTCCCCCTGCAAACAATTAGCACATAGTAGGTACAATAGAAGGAAAGAATGAAGTAAACACAGATTTATTAAATGCTTACTATGTTCCAGGCACTGTGCTAAGCTCTGGGAAACAAATAAAAACAAAAAGCAGGTTCTTCCCTCAGGAGGTTATATTTTAATGGAGGAAGACAACTTGGGAAAAGAAAGCTGAAAAGTTGAAGGAGGAAGTGAATGAGATAAAGGTACCTGCTTGGAGGCTGATTTCAAAGTCTAAAAAATGGAAAACAGGGTTGGAAGAGCAATAAAGGCAGTCTGGCTCAGGAACCTCCACAAAATGGAAGTTTCAGGAGAAAATCACCAATGGCACAAAAGGGGAGGGGTGGATATTGCTAAGGGATGCTCCAAGGTGATCAAGCCAAAAGAATGTTCTAGCTGGAGGAGGCCCCAGCTATCCTCTATCACTGCTAGACCTTAATGTTTTTCTTCTCTGTGGAATCCTCCCAAAGCTCCTCCCCCACCCTGCAAGTGCAATGTGCTAGCTGGGCTCCTAAAGTCTTTTCTTCTCTGAAGCTTGCCAGGGTTAACCCTCTCAAGATTCTGACTCTGAATTCTGCTGGCAAAGGGCCCCACCATATGAAGCTGCTTCCTGATTCAAGTGATCACTTCTACGTGTCTATCTGGAGTCCGAATTTCTAATCCCTCAGCTGCACTTTGAACTCCTCTTGGCCTGACTCAACAGCTCCTAAATAGGTTATCTTCTCAGAAATGTTTGAGGAATGAATGAATGAATGAATTTCCAAACCCCATTAGCAAGAATGTATTACTATGTGATAGCAGGGGGTATATCTTAAGTGCGTGTCTATTACTTCTCTCCACTTGCTCACTAGAAAATCCACCCATTTGTTGATGATAATGCTCCAAAATCACAAAGCAGTCATTTTCCAGAAGTAGTTTTTAAAAATAAATTTTCCGCCTTTTTGGGCACTTTGAGATGTCATTAAAATCTTGACTATTGATATACAGATGGTTGTAACTGTCTGGGGGAACCACCAGATGGTGGTATTACTGATAATTTTCTAAATTGGGATTGTCAAGAAGAGCATGATTATCCTCAAAAATGCTTCAATATTCTTATTATAGTACAATTCTTTTAAAATAAACTGCTGATTACCTCAACTGTTGATACGTTTTGGGTGTTCAGAGTCAAGAGCAATTTCTGTGTGTGAGTAAAACATCTCAGAGGTACCTGTCATAACCTCAAAACAATGGTCGAGAATATCTGAATCAATGTTAATATCCCTAGAGAAACATTTCTCAGGTGGGGGCTACCAAATAAGGATGTGGTTTTAATTAGAGCTGGATTGGAGACAAATGACCTGCCCTCTGATGGTGCTCACATGTAAACTCTGCACAGATGTCAATAAATGTTTCTGAGAGTCCATAGGTCACACTTCCTTCCAACCACATAAATAGTACCTCTGACTGGGAGCCATGCATGTAGCCTATGCTTTAGGTTATAAAGAAGATTACAGATTCCATTGCTGAGGTAAATGCAAGTTTCTAAAAGGAGTTTCTAAGCATTTAAAAGAAGGTTTCTCTATAATTCCCTAAGGCCAATTCAAGTTTATTTGGTTAAATCAATTTAACTTTGACAAGATATAAAAGATATGATCAACTCATGGCAAGCTGTTCACAGTCTTGGAAGCTCCTTCTGCCTGGAAGTGTAGGACTACGTAGGATTATGTGTGCATGCTTACATGCATGCATGTGATGTGTATATGTGGTGTGAAAAGAAAGCTTTTGCCAGAAGGATTCTGATTCTACAATGGCAAATGGAGGATAGTCAATTCACTCAGTACACTACGCTAGGGGTTCAGGATGCCCTGGATTATGTACTAGGCAATCTTGATTGATTGGTTGTTGTCCTTTGTGCTTGAAGATGACCAAAATGACGTCACAATATCAGGGTCAAGGTACAGTGTGTCTGACTGTGGCTGATCAAACCATATGAGCTTGGAAGGCTTTACCACAGGTTGGGCACAAATAGTTAGACTTGCATAGTGGATACCAGATATACTATGACATTTAGGAATTTTTCAAATACCCATGCCAAGATCTGAACCCTAGCCCTCTGACTCCAAATCCAGCATGACCATACCACATTTCTTCATTAATTTAGAAGTATATATTACATGTAGGGTATGACCAGTTTATTTTCAGCAAGTCATATCATACTCCTCTCAGTCCATGGTCTATGTGTTCATTGAGTGTGTATCCTGAAGTGCTGGTATTTTGATAATGTGTCTACTCACTCATTCAATAGCACAAGTAGTTGATAGGACAGCCTTTATCTGTGACTGTGTCTACACGAAACTGCTACCATCATCAACCAAACTGTCAGTCTTCACCACCATCAATTAATCAGTCATTCAGCTGCCCTTTATTAAAAGTTTACTATAGGCATCTAGGTGGTGCAGTGGATAGAATTCCAGACCTGGAGTTAGGAAGACCTGAATTCAAATCCATTCTCAGATACTTACTAGCTATGTGACCCTGGGTAAGTCATTAAACCCTGTTTGCCTTAGTTTCTTTATCTGTAAAATGAGCTGGAGAAGGAAATGGCAAACCACTCTTGTATCTTTGCCAAGAAAATCCCAAATGGGGTCACAAAAAGTCTGAAACAACTGAACAACAAATATGCTCGGTGCTAAAGATACAAAGAAAGGCAAACTAGCCCCACATCTTGAAAGAACACACTAGGGAGTCACTAGAATTTATTAAATAGGAAGTGGAGTGACATGATTAAGACATACACATTAGGATGATCAATTTTACAGTTAAATAGAGCTTAGACAAGGTAGGGAGGAATTTGAGGCAGGGAGACCAGTAGGCTATTATAATAGTCCAAGTGAGAGGTGATATTGGCCTGAATTAGGATGGGCAGTGTCAGAATAGAGAAAGGGGTATACCCAGGAGAGGTTACAGAGGTGAAATTGACAGGGATTTGACACCAAATTGGACATAGAGGGTGGTGAAAGTGAGTGTTCCAGGAAGACGCCTATATTGTGAGGTTGCTTAACCATGATGATAGTGGTGGCCTCAACAGTAAGTTCAGAAGAGGAAAGATAATGTTTGGTTTTGGTTTGGTAAGTATCTAAGGTAAGATCTGAACACAGGAAGATGAGTCTTTCTGACTTCAGGCCTGAGACTCTATCCACTTGGCCACCTAGCTGCCCAATACTAAACTGGGGTGGAGTGTCAGGAAAGAGATTAGGGCTAGATCAGTAGTTTTGAGAATCCTCAGGATAAGAGGTGGCAATTGAATCTATGGGAGCTGATAAGATCACTAAATGAAATAGTACAGAGGGAGAAGAGAAGACAGATCAGGACAGAACCCTATGGGACACCATTGGTTGGTGGGCATGACCTGGATGTCGTACAAAGGAGACTGAGAAGGAAGGACCAGTTAGGTAGGAGGAGAACTAGGATAAAACGGCTTCACAAAAATCTAGAGAAGAGAATGTCAAGGAGCAAGGTGATCAACAGTTTCAAAGGCTACAGAGAGCTCAAGAATCTACCTTGGTAAAAGAAGTCTTCTTAAAGGGAGCATTTTATACTAAAGAAATTACAGGTCTGGATCAAAAGGGAAAAACACAGACACACATATTCATATAGCACTTTAAGGTTTACAAAACAACAATGATAAATAATTCAAGAAAATGTTCCCTTCCACCTGTCAAAGATAGTAGGTTTAATTCCCATGAGCCTATGGTTCTCTCTTTATATTTTCATCGGTTAAATGTAGGATCTCCTATTGTTATGTTATCTGAGAAGATTTTGTATGCTGTTGTTGATAGTAGATGACTGTTGGCTCCATACCCATTCTCGATGCTGTGCCTCCCAGGACCTCCAACCCCAACAACACACTTGGGATAGTGCAAGACTCCTATAGCAAGACTCTTCACCCATCCCTCTCCATATCCCTTTTCTTCCTAGGCATCCAGAGTTCTTCCTTTCTACCTTCCTTCCTTCTTTCTTCCTTCCTTCCCTCTTTCCCTCCTTCTCTCCCTTCCTCCTCTTCCTTTGTCCACATAGGGTATCATACCCTTACCTGCAGGTGTTCTGCCCAAAGGAATATGCGTTTTGATCCTGAAAGCTCTCAAAATATCTTGGGGCTTATGGGCTGGATTTCTTTTTTAAGGATCATGTCTTAAACCCAAATCACTCTGGCTCTCTTTGATCGACCACCAATAGGTCCTGGCCAAAACCTTATTTGCTGAGGTTTGTTCATTGGTCATTGTTTGGGCTCTGATGGTTCAGAGAGAGTGTAAATAGCAATTGTTTCTGTTTTGGCCAGAAATCCTGAGGGTTCCTCCACCCCGATTGATTTTTTCTTTTTGGACTAGGTAAAAGACCATACTCTGACTCATTTCCTACCTAGCCTTAATCATAGAATGGTCATTGTCTCAAACAAACTGATACCTGGGAAAGCCCTTAACTTGGAAAGACCAAGATCTCCCACTGCATCCAGGGCCATCTCCAGTCTTCCTGATTTATATCTTGCCACTTACTCAGATGGCTCTGGAGGAGAGAGTGATGCTGGTAACTTTGCATGGCCCTGTCTCACATAAATCCGCTTCACTTGCAACGTCACCTTCCCAATGTCATGGTCCTCTTTTGAGTATAAAGGATGAACAGCAAGTTGCCCACAGACAAGATAGATCCATCCTTCACTACTCACCCCTGACTACATACAATGTGAGTCATAAGTACAGAAGGGGTAGCTTTACAGTCGGAATGATCTACTCTCAGTGAATCCTCCCTGTAAAAGCCCAGAGTAAAATAGGTTCTCTGAATCATCTTATCAGGTTACTGCTCCCAGACCAACAGATGGATAGGCAGTACTTCGCTTGGCTCTCCTGAGAGGCAGAGAATCCATGATGACAGCTGTGGCTGTGGGGTGCTTCCCCTTGCTGTATGCCCTCAGCTGGTAGAGGAGAGTAAGGGAGAGAAACGTCTTTTCTGTGACAAGACTCTAGGGAATTAACAGATTCCTAGCCATAGGAGAATCCTTGAAAATAGCTCTCATGTCTCCCCCAAATCCTCTCTTCTCCTGGTTAACTATCAGAAAATCTTCACATGTCGTAGTTTCAAGTCGTCTGTCCAATCTGGGCTTCCTCCTCTGAAGACTCTAGCTGGTCCATATCCTTCTTAAAATATGCATTGACAATTGAATCTAGCACCCTATTTATGGTCTGATCAGGGACAAAGCTGAGCAGGATTTGGCCTAAGCAAAGTCTTCCAGTATCCTTGGAATCAGGGGACTTTAAACCATTGAAAGTGGCTAGGTAACATGTCTTTGCCTGGGATAATAAGGCATGTAGGTATAACTCATTAGAGGGGAGAGAAGAGAGCCAGTCATGCATGAAGAGGGAACCTTGGAGCCAAGAAGACCTGGGTTCACATAGGACTTCTGGCACGTATTGGCATGTGATACTGGGGCACATCACTTAACGTCTCACTCAGCGTTCTGGACAGCTGTTTAAGAATAAGTTTCAGATGGAGGGCTGACCTGCATAAGGAAAGAGAATACACATTTATTAAGTACCTTTGTGTGCTACATACGGTGCTTTTATAAATGCTGTGTCATTTAATCCTCGCAACCATGCTGGCAAGATGCTATTATTATCATCTTCATTTTACATTTATGGAAACACTGGCAGATAAGTGATTAAGTGACTTGACCAAGGTCACTTAGATAGTATCTGAGATCAGAA
The DNA here is from genome assembly GCA_023548195.1 of Bettongia penicillata ogilbyi. Classification (NCBI taxonomy): domain Eukaryota; kingdom Metazoa; phylum Chordata; class Mammalia; order Diprotodontia; family Potoroidae; genus Bettongia; species Bettongia penicillata. Next base: position 884,005 of record JAJHZJ010000149.1, read on the forward strand.
TTGAACTCAGATTTTCATGACTCCAGGTTCAATGCTCTATGCACTTATTGCCTGGAAGGCAGTTTAGAGGGACTTTCTTCCCTTTTCCCTACAGAGGAGGAAACTGAGGCAAGCAGAGTTAAGTGACCTGTCCAGGATCACACAGCTAGTGAGTGTCTGAGACCAGATCTGAACTCAGCTAGAGAGCTCAGTCCTGACTCCAGGAGATTTATGCACTGCAGCACCTGGCTGCCCTTTGGCAAGTCATAGGGTCATGTATTTAGAGATCACAAAGTCCAATTCCCTCACTTTACAAATAAGGAAATGGAAGCACAGAAAAACCATGATTTGTTCACAGTCATACCTAGGATGTGGCAGAGGTGGGATTTGAATCCAGGTCCCCTGAATTCAAATCCAGTGCTCTTTCTACTGTACCACAGAGACATGTAGGTTTTCTGAACCTCAGTTTTCTCATCTGTAAAATGAAAATAATAGTATCTCACAGGATTGTTGTGAGGTTCACATGCAATTATGCCTGCCCGTCGTCACATAGATAGTATGTGGTAATCAGGATGAAATTAAGGCTTCTCTTCATTCCAAGGCCAGCTTTCTCATCACGGCACTACTGTTACTGAGGACTAGATCATTGCTTATGAAGCATCCTATTTGGATCAGTCTCTTCCATTAAAAGGCATTATGACAGGCTAGAAGGCTGACTTTAATTAGCAGCATTGCTGTCATGGTCATCTGGGGCTGGAGAAGATGAAACCACCTGCAATATGTAGTTGCTTCTGAAAAAGGAATTAGAATTGGACTTTTTAAACTTAGAAACTAAAATGCAAACTCATTTTTTTAAATAGCTACAATCTCTTTAATCCCTGAACTCATTAATCAAATAGGGGGAAAAAAATCACCAAGGGGATGATTTTACTAAGTAAAAACCAAGCAGAAATTTGATCTTCTCTAAGAAAAATGGGCTATGCCCTGGGATACAATTAATTCAATTTTATTCAATTCAATCAACAACCCAGCAAATATTTGAGTATCTCCTGAGTGCAAAGGCACTGGGGTAGGCTCTGGGAAAGATAACTAAGATGACCAAGAGAAGATCCCTGTCCTCAAAGGGCTTTCAATTCTGTGAGGGAAAACAGGAAACGAAGCAACAGTATAAAGTGAGAGCTTGAAAGTGCAAGGAAAGTACAGAATTGGGAGATGTGGAATGTTGAAAACTAAAAATAAATAGATGGATATGTAAAAGAAAAGAAAAAGAATTGAGAGACTTGGGAAGGAGCCAAGGGACTGGCTGGCATGATCAACAAAGGTGATGTGGTAGAAAGCATTTCAATCCGTCAATAAATATTTATTAAGCACCTACTATGTGCCAGATGCCATACACTAAGCATTTGGGCTGAGCTCTGTATTGGAGAAAAAAGCATTAGATTAGGAGACACGAGAAATCTCAGAATTATGAGTCAAGAGATGTGAATCCAAGGCAGCTCAGTGGTACAGTGGATATGAGTAATGAGCCCAGAGTTAGGAAGACCTTTGTTCAAATCCCTCCTCAGATACTTACTAGCTGAGTGATCCTGAGCAGTCACTTAACCTCTGTTTGTCAACTGAGCATAACAACATAAACCTCCCTAAGTTATTGTGAAGATCAAAGAGAGAGTAAAGGGCTTAGTGCTGTGCCTGGCCCCTAGTAGGTTCTTCATAAATGCACATTCCCTTCCCTCTCCCTGCCCCCAAGTTATTTCCCTTTCTTGGGCCTCAGTTTCCTCATCTATAAAATGAGAGAGGTAGGACTAAATGACTTTTTAACTCTCTTCTAGCTTTAAAAAGCATGTGAAGGGGAACATGGCAGCTGTGGGATGGCCTAGATCACCTTCTCAGACACTAATGACATGTCATTTGCATTCAATTTTGCCTTCCACAGATTGCCAATTATAGTTAAATTTGTCAGATCAGCAATATCCCTGGGATAGCTCAAGGTTAAACAAATTCTCTAATCCAAATATCGCAGGGGAATACTAACGCCTTACTTTTCTGCCAGTAACAATAACAATATAAAAGCAATTCCATGGCATATAAGTGAATGACATATGTAAATTCTATTTGGTATAGACAGGAAACATGGGGTGAACACATTAAAATGAAGATGGTTCAATACAGACTAAATTCAATTGTTTGTGCTAATAACTGTTGAAACAGGTTCTCCCACCATCAAAAGCTTTCCAGGGAGGGAATTAACTAGGAAGGCATTAACTCTTGAAGTGTGAACAATTTCAGACTTGAACATTACCTTAAAATATGTTGATTTTATGCAAATTATATACAGCTTATATTCATTCATTCATTCATTCACTTTCTCCTCACCTGGGCTTTTCTGAAACTCTTGTTTCCGTACAGTGTTCGAACTTCCCATCCAAATGTAAGTTCCTTGAAGGCAGAGACTGATTTATTTTTTTAGCCCTATCACTAGTAAATGTCCTGCACATAGTACGCACTTGTATGTTTTTTGAACTGAATTGAATAATTATGTTACCTTACATGGTTGTTGTAAAGACCAAATGAGGTGCTTTGCCAAACCTTAAAGGGCTATATAAATGCTGACAGTGGCCCTTATTATAACTCCATCTCCCGTCTCCAGGCCTTTGTATAAGCTGTCCCCTCTGCCTTGAAGGCGCTTCCTCTACCTTCAAGCCTCTGACATGGCTAGGTTCTAGAGTGAATAAAATTTTGGATTTAGAGTCAGGATTATCTGAATTTTAATCCTGATTTAGACACATTAGCTATGTGACCCTGGGCAAAGTCATTGGATACTTCTCAGTCTCAATACCCTCATCTGTAAAGTGGGAGTCATAGTAGCCTAGGTCACAAGCTTGTGACAATCCACTGAGATAAGATATGCAAAGCATTTTGCAAACCTTAAGTCACTTACACAAATGTTATTTATTATTTTTTATTTGAAAAGACAGGATTGCATAATGGATAAAAGGCTAGTAACAAAATTAGAAGGAACTGAGTCCAAGGATGATGTCTGTCAGATATTGATTGAGTGGTCCTGGGGAAGTTACTTAACTTCTCAGTGCCCTCCAGCAACCCTCTAAGTTACAAAAGAGCTTTTCAAATGCTTTGGAAGAAGGAATTTCCATACCAGTGGAATCAGCTTCCTAATTTATTTTAAAAAATTGTTTATTTAGGGTTTATATGAGAGATACAAAAGAAATGTAAGACATAGTCCCTGTCCTAGTTGCAGACTGGAAGACAAGACATTCACATATGAAACATTTAAGTAACAATACAAATGATGAAGGGCTGGGGTAAGCAATATAGATGAAAGTGCTCTAAGATTAACAGTTAGGATTATTACACTGAGTCCTGGGTGCCATATTGTAGGAAACACATTAGCACTGACAAGCTTCAAGATATCCAGATTGAAAGAATTAATGTATGTAAAGCACTTAACAAATTTACAGCATTATATAAATGCTAGTTATGTTTATCATTTATTGCTGCTATCCAGAGTGGGGCAACCAGGATGGTGAGGAGACTGGAGATCATGCTGGACAAAGATCTACTGAAGCAACTTGGTTTGGTTGACTTGGAGAAGAGATAGCTAAAGGAAGCAGGTTGGTTGTCTTCAAGTAGCATAAGGGCTGTCCTTTAGAAAGGCTCCAGAAGGACAAGCTAGGAAGAACTGAGGAAAGTTTGAGAGAGAGAGAGAGAGAGAGAGAGAGAGAGAGAGAGAGAGAGAGAGAGAGAGAAAGAGACATTTCAAGAAGTTATGGGAAACAACTTCTTATGAATCAGATCTGGCTAATAGTGGAAGGAGATGACTCCAAAGAGTTTTCCAACCTCGGGATCATGGAAGACATGTTAGAGATGGTCTAGTCATAGAACCCTAGGACTAGAACTGGAAGAGACCTGAGGAATGATCTCTTATAAGTCCCTCATTTTATAGTTGCGGAAACCAAGGTCCTAAGAATGGACTTGTTCAAGGTCAGGTAGTAAAGGTAGTAAATAATAATAGTAATAATAACATGAGATTTTGTAGTATTTCAAAAGGAAATATCACTATAAGCCAGATTGGTCTAGAAAGGTTCTATGGTAGAATTTGGGGGTGAGTCAGACCTTGAAGGATAGTTTGCATCTGGAATGCGGTTTGACCTTCAGTTTCAAACACATGGACTTACCCTCTCTGGAAAATGTGAGTGGACATCATTATTTTAATGATTTCCTGATGAAATGCTGTTGAAACTGGGTTCAGTGTGTCCTGATGATGTACCTGGTTTGTGGTAAAACTCAGCTTCTTAGACAACCCCTGCTCTCTGAGGGGCTAGGTGGAGAATTATTTTCAGGCCCTGAGTAGGGGCTAGCAATCTACATCATCTTCTTTATTATGATAAAGGAAAGTGCCATTTCTAAGGGAAGGGCCATTGCAAGGAGCCATGAGAGTTGAAAGGATTGTTAGAGATCACTTAGTCCTACCCTCTCAATGTATATATAAATGAAGAAACTGAGCCCTAGACAGGTGAAGTGATTATTAGAGGCTACATTGATAGTAAAGCTAGGATTCACAGAATTGTAAGTTTAGCACTAGAAGGGACCTTAGAGGCCATTTAATCCAACCTTCTCATAACATATGGAGAAACTGAGATGCAGGTTACAGGTGGAAATCATAATAAATGGGATTTAAGCCAAGATCCTCATACTCATGACTCTATAGAGTCAATGCTTTTTCTGCTGGATTATCTGGAAGTCCTTTGAAATCATCCTGCATCAAAACAGTCTTACTTATGGCTAGTTATAGTCCCCAGGTGCCAAAAGTTCCAGTGATAGAGGATGAATCTCATTTCCATCCAGCAACTTTTGGCTTTGAAGGTTCACCTCCGCAGTGCTTACTTAGTCTAAGAACTTAATAAATATTGATTGATTGTTGAATTGTCTTGGTTGAAAAAATGTGTTGTCTTGAAGCCAACCTGATGATAAGCATCTCCAATCTTAGGTAGGCTGGTGCTCCAAGGGAATAGTCCACTACTGGTCCTGAACTTGGAGGCTTTTCTCTAGGTAGAACCTTACATACTGGGTAACCTTGGAAATAGCATCATCTTGCAAAACCCAGGGTCACTACCAGGGTACATCAAGGGAAGACTGATGTAGGTGAATCCTACATTTTAAAGCAATGGTAACAATACCACGTTGCTTTTTACAACAACCCTGTGAAGCAAGTACTATAAATACAGGGTGTTCCAAAAATCTTAATGTAGTTGTGAGATATTAAAACTTAAAATGGTGTTAAGACTTTTGCAAAACTCTGAACCATTAACCCCTATTTTGGAGGCAAGAAAACTGAGGTTGTATGATGTCCTACGTAACACAGCTAGAAAATTGGAGAGCTGGAACTCAAACCCACATGTCCTGATAAATTTTTCAGAGTGATAAAGCCACTTGTCACATGAGTTTTGTTTAATTGTGCGGTCAGATCCCAATTAGTATGAGTAATGAGTCCATTAATCTGGACTATTTGAAGTTATAATTATATGTGAAATATGGTAATTGTTTCCATCCAATGGAAATATCATTGAAAATTCAATTGATGTAGATTAATTCTTTGTACTAATTGGGACCTCTTTGTACTTAAGAGGTCCTCAGGGGAGGGTATGTATAAGGCAGCTGGTGAAGAAATAGCTGAAAGATGAGTAAGTGCCTATGACCAGTGAGTGTCTACATTAAAGAAACTTGGTGTATGTACTTGGTGCATATGTGTTTTAGGAAGTAGGGTAAAAGCTGATACTCAGGGTCAGAAGGATAGGGTGCTCTTAACATGAGAGAAGGTCAGGAATCCTATGGACATGTCAATTCCTACTACAAGTATTATAAGTCATAAAGGGGACAAAAATGGAACAATTTTGTAAAATATGAGCTACTATTAAGTCTCATCACTATAAGTCTTACTTTGGGGGAAGAGATGCATTAACCAGTGTGGATTGCTCAAGTGGGAAAGAACCTTTCAAAGTTAAGAATAATGAGTCAGTCAAAAAGCCAAGGAGAATACAAGGAGATAGAGGAGTAAGTAAGAGTAGAAAAAAGATGTGGTTTCCTTCCCATACCAAGAGTTACTTCTCTGCCACCAGGAATTTGTTTTATACTTCTTTGAATTCCCATCTAAAACTCAATCTATCACTGTACTTTGCCCCCATGGTAATTATTGATATTGGTTGAATAAATAAATGGATAGGCTTAATGTCTACTTCAGACATTTACTAGCCCTTCACCCTGCATGGTTGACCCCTATAGAAATGTTAGCTATTATTAGTAATAATATCATCATCATCATTATTAATTGTGATCCCTGGAGAATCGGCTGACCTTTCATGTTTTTGATTTCCTCATTTGAACAATGAAGACCTGCAAGGCCCTTTCTAGCTCTAAGTCTATGATCTCTTACAAAGCTATTTTAAGGAAGCAGGAAACTGTATCTATGTGGGAACATTTATCAGGATTTTCCTAGAGAAAATGAGAAGTTTATGAAGAGGAACAAGGAAACCCACAAACCCATGGAGACTCCATATGACTGACAGGCCAGTTTCTTCTAGACTTGTATTGGTTTTCTGAAGGTCAACGTTGCCTCACAGAAAATATTTTCAACCTGGATAGCAGGATAATAATAATAATAGCTAACACTTAAATAGCCTTCTAAGGTTTGCAATGTACTTTACAAATATTATCTCATTTCATCCTGACAACAACTTTTGAAATAAGTGCAATTGTTACTTCCATTTCGCAGATAAGAAAACTAAGACAGACAGAGGTTAAGTTGATTTGCCTAGGGCAACCAATCTGGTAGGCTTTTAAGGGTGGAGTTGAACTCAAGTCTTCTTGATTCAAAGACCTGGGCTCTGTCCATGGTACCATCTTGCAGCCCCAATAATAGGATCATAAATTTAGAATTGAAAGATCACCTTGTCTAACCTTTTAGCTGATGAAGACACTGAGGCTTAGAGAGTTTACTGAGGTAGAAAGTGGCAGAGCCAGATTTGAACCAAGGTTCTCTGACTTCTTTCAGTCAATTAGCAAACATCTGTATTCTAATTCTGGTCCTGTCATTTGAATGCAATATTGCATCAGTTCTCTGGGCTCAAGTTCTATCATTTATATGATGGATGATTGTTCAAGGTAAGCATTAAGATGTCTTTTGGCTCTAATAGTCTATGTTTCTCCTAAGAAGTCTACTTTGAGTCATTTTTTCCCCTCCAATAGAATTGATGGATTTGTGAGGAATAATCCACACTCCTACCCAATCTCTGGCTAGTTGGCTAGTAGAAGGGGTGAAGTCTGAACCTTAGAATAGACTTTTCTCCCATTAGAAGGGTTTCTCCTTAAGGTCAGGACAGCTGGGTTTGTTTGTTTGGGTTTTGGCTTTTGTTTGTATCCCCAGGACTTAGCACAGTGCTTGGTATACAGAAAATGTTTAATAAATGCTTGCTGACCAGTTCACTAACTTCAAGTGAAACTAGTCCATTTAGACATTGAATTTGTGATTTAATTGGGTCTGATTCTTCATGACCCATTTTTGGGGGTTTTCATAGTAAAGACACTGCAATGGTTTGCCATGTCCTTCTAAAGTTCATTTTACAAATGAGAAAACTGAGTTTAACAATGTTAAGTGACTTGCCCAGGGTCACACAACCAGTAAATGAGTGTGTGATGCTCGATTTGAACTCAGGAAGATGTATTTTTCCGACTCTAGCCTGACATTTTATCCACTTCACCACCCAGCTGCCCATACTGAACTTGTAGCCCAGGTTATTTTTACCACTGTACTCTATTCCATATTTCCCACACTAGTATAACCATACAACACTTGGTAGCTTGCAGTCTATTGATGGAACTCATAAACGCTGGCCCTAGGAGGAACGGATTTGGGGAAAGTTTGAGAGCAATCACTCAATAGCATTAAACAAGCCCTTATTATGTGCTAGGCACTGTGCTGGAGATATTGTCCCCCTGCCCTCAAGAAACTCCCATTCTGATAGCTGAGACAATGTGCAAACAATTGTGTACACACAAGATTTGTCTCATGTGATGCTGGGGAGTTGGGGTGGAAATGGACTAAAATCCTAAAGTGTTTCTGTTCCCTGGGGTCTGTATTGATAATATCAATAGATCTGTTGTGTAAAAACAAACCTGAATTCCAGGGACTTTCTGTTGGCTCTCTTGAAAGTCTCTCGAGTCAAGGGCAACAAGGGCTCATTACATTGTCAAATCAGCTGGGCTCATTGGCACTTGTCCAATTCTATTACAGTTCGGTGCACTCCAAATAATGGAGATTTTTGACCTTATTAGGTTACAAATATAACAGATGAGGACAAATGGAATTTCCATTAACTCTCCATTTCACTGGGACTTTGTACAGGGTACATTTCTTGGGTACTTGAAAAAATTCCTAATTAAAAAAAAGGTTTTTTGAATCAAACTCTTTCTAAATTTTGGATTCAGATATTTGAGAGGTATGGAAGTTGTTCAAAATTCTGAGCCTGATTGAAGTTAAACATGTGGATAATCATCTGAATATTTATTTTGATATTTCAGGGATTCATGATTTCATCCTTGTAAATATTCCTTCCAGAAAATCATCCCTCTGTGCCTTATTAGATGTCTTCATAAACTGCTATGACCGAAAATATTTCATCATCTGGTAGCCATCTCTTTGGTACTAAGGGAAGAGCTAAAATGCCTTTCACCATTTCCTGTGGTATAATAGTATTCTTTTATGTTCATCATACAACATAATTTATTCAGCTATTTTCTATTTGATGAGTATCTCTTTAGTTTTCAATTCTTTGCCATCATGAAAAGAATTGCTGTGTTTTTGCAGTATGGGTCCTTTTCCTCTTTCTTTGATTTCTTTGGGGTGTAGGCACAAGAGAGGCTTGTTAATTGAAAAATTAATTAAAAAATAATAAAGAAAGGCTTAGAAGGAATTGTCAAGCATTCAGGCATGGCTATTCATGTGGCTGTGTTAGCATGATCTGGCCCTTCATGTATCCTTGCTTAGAATTCAATAACTTGTAGCACTATCTGATACCCAACATTTTCCCAGAGAAAAATGACATAGAGGAAGACAAATACAGACCCACACTACCCTGTTACCCAGAGACATGATGCCTTCCCATAGTGATGCCAGACCTGGTTTAGCTGATTTCTCTCCTTTCAAAAAGATACTTCTCTTACCACCTCAGTATCATGGCCTCTCCTAAAACACAAGCTTGAGGATCTAGTCAATAATCAATAAATGTTTATACACTTACTATATGTCAGGTACTATGCTAAGTACTGGGGATACAAATAAAAAAGACAGTTCCAGTCCTTGAAGAGCTTACAAAAAAAATGGGGGAATACAGAAAAGGAAGCTAGAAAGGAATGGGGAAAAGGTAAAAACTGTACAGTGCCTCCTCCTTCAATAGAGGTGACATGGGAGGCACACAGGACTGCTCAACTTGCTGTGCCCACATCAATAAGAGTGCTCTGCTCTGTGAGCAAAGCAGAATTGAAACAACATAAAGGAAATGTAGGATGCGCAAATTTGGTGTAACCACCGCAAATGTTCACACAGACTATTTATGCCCAACCTGTGGTAGAGCATTCTGAGCTCCTATTGGTGTGATCGGCCACCCTCGGACACACTGAAACTTGAGTTTATCATGTGATGTCATTTTGGTCCTCTTTGAGAATCAAGGACAACAACCAACCAACCAGCCAACTGTCCATGGCCCAGTCATCCAGTCATAGAGTCCAATCCAAGACCTAGCCTCTTGTTGCATAGGCAGCCTAAGGGTTGGAAAGAAGCTAGTGCCTTCTTTGGGGCTATGGGTAGCAACTACTCCTTTTCCACCCCTCACATCAATTCCCCTTCCTTCCTAATGGTGGAAACATATCGAGCTGCTCCAAATTTGACTAGGTTAATCCTCATATGATAGACATGCAAACCATTTCAAGGACTCTACTCAAAGATCTTCCTGCTTCGACAGGTCTTCCTAAGGTTTGCATGCTCCACTGGTATTGCCTTCAGGAATGTAGATCAATAAATAATCATAATAAGGTCTTTTAGGGTTTGTTCAATCTGTCGGTAATATCTGTAGGAACCCAAGATGATATCTACACTAACAATAATGATGATGGTGGTGGTGATGATGATGATGATGATTTACTTGGCATGCAAAGCACTTGACATGTTAAGTTATCTCATTTGATTCTCACAACAACCATGTGAAGTAGGTGTATATCACTACTTTATAGATGAGAAAACTGAGGCTAAAAGAGAGGTTAAGTGGTTTGCTCAGGGTCATACAGCCAGTAAGTGCCTAAGTCAGGGTTCCGATTCAGGTCATCTTTACTCTAAGTCCATCTTCCTATTCATTGCACCGTTTAATGATCATTTAGGATGAGAGATCAAAGTTAATCTCTCTGCGTCTCAGTTTCCTCATCTAGAAAATGAAAGGGTTGTTCTAGGTGACCTCTGAAGTCCATTCCAGATCCAAGGCTACAATCTTTTAAATTTAGTGAAGGAACTGTGAGAATAAAAAAAAGCCCGACAATCTGAATCATTCATATAACTTATCTGAATAAATTGAAAATTCATTGCTTTCATATAAAAATTACATCGCTGGTTGATTCAAGTGAAGTCAGGTTCTTTGTAATAATGATGGAAATGGTTTCTTAAGTCATTTGTGTTTTCTTGGACTGGAAAAGTCTATAAAATTAATCAGGAATCTTGATTCAGGATTGAGGATGGCAAATACACTTTTATCTTCTTTCCATATCACCAGATAATCTATTTGTGCTATCAAAGAAAGGCCCAGAGAGGTTAAATATTCTAAGGGACAGGAATTCTTTACTTAAGGAAATAAGCCCCATGAAGAATTGAATCCATTCTGTAGGTCAGGTTGTCCATTCCTCAGCTTCTTGTTGAAGGCATCTAAGGAAGGGACAACAACCCTCATACTCATGTAACAACTGTAGATGGCTTGGTGGGGATAGGTCTGAGGGCAACTTAAGTTTCAGGCTGAGATCTAAAGTTCAGCTTGACTTTGCCATAAACTTGATATGTGATGGAGAAAATCACCATATCTCTTGAGCTTCAGTTAAAATTACTGGAGTGGTGGTAGAGATTACACAAGATGATCTCTAAAACACCCTTCAGCTTAAATTATAAAATAAAGCTAAGTATAATGTTGGTGAGGGGGAAGGGGATGGCCCAAAGTTTATGATTTGTACCCTCAAATCAAGAGTTAAGCTTTCAAATCACTTTATATACCTTATTTTTCATCAGACCATTGGGCATTTATAGCCTTAAAATTTTCTTTCCACAGGCAATTCCATAATCATAGGTCAATACATATTTATTTATTAAAATGTATGTGTACCATAATTAAATTTAATATTTAGATGATTTTTTTCAAAGATACTCTAGACCAAATGATGAGAAACCACCAGTATAAATTAAACTTCACTCTGTGTTTGAAATGGTTTAAAAAAAGTTGAGAATTCAACACTTTTGTGTTTTATTCAACCACTTCAAATATTTGAAGAAATGAGAGCATGTCCTGTAGTCTAAGCCTGCCCTTTTATATTTCATGCACAAGTATCCTAAGATTGTGAAACTTCTCTTCATTTCTAAGAGGTGATGACAAAAGAGGAAAATTTCTACTGCAGGAGTCTTTCAGCCCAAAGCCCAACTGGAAACTACAGAAAATTGAATATCAGGAATGAGTGGTGGAAAGAGATGACCTAGAGAATTCAGTAAAACTCTAGTTGCCTGCTGGGCTTTGGGCTCCAGCCTCGTTTGATACATTGGATATCATTTTCACAAACACTGCAAAGAGAAGGAAGCTGGGATTGTGACTCCCCAGGGAGTCTGTGATGTCAGCAAGTCTTTATAGATAAAATATACATTAATGTTGCTTTGGGGGTGCTAGTCTATTTTATCACTCTTACGGCTTTGATGGTGGTGTGGGGTACAATTGAATGTTGCCTTTTCCCTCTTTCCTTCATTTAAAACTAAGAATTTTTAGTTGATTTCTATTTGGTTAAAAGCAGTGGAAAAGGACTGAATTTTTAGTTAAAAGACCTAGGTTCCAACTCCAATACTGTCCTCTATGTGACCTTTCACTTGACCTGTTTCTTCATCAACAACTTAAAAAGATTTTGAACTTGAAACTTGGACATATATAAATTAAACCAATCATAAAATGTAAATCTCACACCTATAGTTATGGCAAAAATGACAAAAGATGAGAATGGTAAATTTTGGAAGGGCTGTAGGAAGACAGGCACATTTATGCACTGAGGTTGGAGTTGTGAATTGGACCATCGCTTCTAGAAAACAATTTAGAATCATGCCTTCAGAGTCACTAACCTGTACATAGCATTTGACTCAGGGATACTATTGCTGTGCATATATCCGAAGGAGTTCAAAGAAAAAGAGAAAGGTCCCAAATGTCCAAAAAATAATTTACAACTGTACTTTTGTGGTAGCAAAGAACTAGAGATAATGTGGTATAGGAACATAATGGAATATTAATATATTGTTGGGGCAGCCAGGTGGTATGGTGGATAGAATGCCAGGCCTGCAGTCAAGAAGATTTGAGTTCAAATCCTTGCTTCCTTCTTTATTCCTCTTTCCTTCCTCAAACACTTGCTAGCTGTGTGACCCTGTGTGACACTTAACCCTGTTTGCCAAGAAAACCCTAAATGGTGTCACGAAGAGTCAGAGATGATTGAAAATGACTGAGCCACGACAAATGGCATCGTAAGATATGATAAGAATAAAGAATCTGGAGCAATTTCGAGTCTTGTATGAATGGAGAAAGAACAAGAACAATGTATATGATAATCACATAATGAAAAGGAAAAAAAAAACATTGAAAGACTGCAGAACTCTTTTCAATGCAATGATCAGTCATGACGCCTCCTGCCTCTGGACAGAGAAATGGTAGACTCGTGGTGCAGACAAGGTCAATGGATTGATGGGTTTTGCTTGACTATTTCTTTGTTACAACGCACTGAAATGTTTGCAATAGGGACTGAGAGTAAGCAGGAAATGACAATAAGGTGAAGAAAAAGAATCCACTTTTTTTTTGGGTGGAGAAAGGACATGTTCTTTGTTCTAACTCTAGAGCCATGGAAAATGGGGGTGGGAGAGGAGGAATGCCATCAGCTTTTCTGATGTTCTTTATGGCTCTTTCTCAAGGGAGCTGGTATAAATTTCTACCGTACTCAAAAGCATCTGAGATTTCGTTGTCTAGATCCATTCCATCATCAAGTACTATTATTCTTTCCTTTGAAACATTTATTATATGTTTCCTTTCTCATCAACTTTTACCTAGAGCACAGGGGATAGAAAACTGGCTCTGGAGTCTGGAGAACTTGTGTTCCAATCCAGCCTCAGGCATTTAATGTATGACTGGGCAAGTCACTTAACCTCTGTCTGCCACAATTTTCTCAACTGTAAAATAGACATAATAACGGAACCTATGCCAGGGTTTTTGAGAAAGTTAAATGAAATGATATTTGTAAAGTGTTTAGTATAGTGCCTAGCACACAGTAGGCAATAAATATTTGTTTCCTCTCTTCCTCCCTCCTTCCTTCCTTCCTTCTTTCTCTCTTTCCTTCCTTCCTTCCTTCCTTCCTTCCTTCCTTCCTTCCTTCCTTCCTTCCTTCCTTCCTTCCTTCCTTCCTTCCTTCCTTCCTTCCTTCCTTCCTCCCTCCCTCCCTTCCTTCCTGTTTGACTGCAACAGTTTCTAACTTTCCCTTTCCTTTTCCTTGTCCAACCCATCCTGCAGTCCACAACCAAATTAAACCCTCTATAACACCACTCTTTGATCCTGTTACTTCTCGGCTCAAAAATGAACAATGGTTGTGTATTGCTAATAGATTGATCCCTCCAATTTGTCAAAGTCCTGTATAAATGGGTATCTCCCTAGTTCTCACTCTTTCCCCAAAAGGATTCTCTGCTTTCCTGCTCTTTTTCTTTAGGATGCCATGCCTAGTCCTGACCCACAGTCTGGAAGCCTAGCAGATCTCAGAACTGAAAGGTGCCTCAGAGGCCAACCAGAGGAATCAGTATCTAAACAGTAATCCTTTGAACATTACCAACAGATTTCCTTAAAGACCTCTTCGGAGGAGGAACATCCTCTAGGATCCAACATGAACCTAACTAACTTTTAAAGTCCTATACCATCTGACATAAAGCTATCTTTCTAGTCTCATTGTATATTACTCTATTTCCCACCCTCTCTGAGCTATCCAAACTGACCTCTTCTCTGTTCTTCACACATGATACTCTATGTTCCAAATTTTTGTCCTTGCACTGGTCATTCCCCAGTGCCAAGAATGCACTCTCTCTTCTCCACTTCAGAGAATCCTTTTATTCTTTCAAGAGGTAGCTCCTGCACTACTCTCTTTATGAACCCCCCTTCCTGATCCCCTCCACCCACCATCTCGCCACCCTCTTCCTCCAAATTGCCTTGTATTTAATTATTTTATACTTACTCGTATATGTGTTTATTCACTTTCTATTTATTCTGTACATAATCATGTATGTACATACTGTCTCTTCCATTAGAATGTACACTCCTTGAAAGTAGGGATTATTTCGTTATTTGTATTTGTGTCTCCAGGACTTGACACATAGATGCTTAACACATTCTTACTGATTGATAAACATTATTTAAAGTACGGCTCAAATCCCATTGCCTCCATAAGCATTCCCTAACCACTCCAGTCCAAAATGATTTCTCTTTAATGGAATGGTAGTCATTTTAAGAGTAGACATCCTATTTCATACTTCATAAACATTCTGTTTCTCCTGTGGTCTAAAACAACGTTCAATACATATTGGATGATCAATAAATACTTATGAAATGGAATAGGGTAGAATGATTTTGATGAACCAATTTAAAAGCAATAGGCTTACATTGATGGGGGCTTCTCATTTCCCATCCTCATCCTATAATTTCTGCGTGAGTTATTCTATTTTTATATTATAAATTATTTGTTTTTATTGAGCAAATATGCATTTGGCCAATAGGAGTGTGGATGTGGTTGTGCAAGAACATAGAAGGGGCCTTGAAAAGTCTTGCAACCAATCCTGAGGGAAGGACTTGACCCATTTAGACAGATAAGCCTGTTTTGCCATTACTAAGTGGTTGGAAGGGTACATGCTAGTGTCTGTATGGATCTCTAATAAAGAGTCTTTAGAGGGATATCTGTTTGTTCTTCTGAGGCCCAGTTTCTAAAATTTAGCAGGGATATTTACCAAACATTTCCTGAGAGATTTATGCTGTAGAAATATCATCAAGAGGGAAGATGGAAGAGGGTGTAAATCGAGGAGGGAATAGGAACTGTAATACTGTCGATGAGAGGGTATTTGCTTTAGAAGTTGGCTTAATTGCTCAAGGTACTCTAAAGTGATGAGGTAGGCAAAGTGCCTGGAAAATTGGACCTGTAAGTAAGTAATCAGATGTCATCAAACGAATGAAGTCTATAAGTAATCAGATGGCATGTAAGAATTTTGGAGAAATGTTAAAAAGCATGACTCACAGACTGCAGTTCAGCCCCAGAATCATGAATCTTCCAGCTGTTGATACTTCATTACCAGAAGCTTCATTGTTTTGACACTGGGTGGATGCTGATATTCAGTGGGTTGGTGAATCCTTGTGCAGGAAGGCAGATTAGGGGAATGCTTCCTTTCAGTCTTATTTTAAACTATTGCAAACCAGAGTCAAAATGAAAAGCAGAATTCATTATCAAATGTGAATTTATATACCACAGGGTTCGTTGCTCCTGATAGCTAATAAAAAATCAATTTTATATCTAAGAAGCTTGTTTTGTTAACACAATTATGAATTGTCTTATAAATAATACATATTAGAGAGAGAGACAGCATGGATAGTATCCTAGTCAAAATGGATTCAAATCTCCCACCTCTGACACATACTGTCTATGTGACTCTGGATAAGTCACTTAAACTCTTAATACCCTCCTCACTCACACCCCCTGCCCCATCTCTGACTATAACTTCAAAGAGCAGATGCTAATCTTTTGATAGAGTGGATTTACTCAGGTGGACCACTGAAGTACAGTCCAGATAAATTAGTAATACTTAATGCTAATTATAATAATCTATTAAAAGAATAAAATTTAAGGCTAGATGGATAACTGAGAAACCATCAAGCATAGGAATTCTTAACCTTTTCTGTGTCATGGATCCCTTTGGTAGTAGAGCGAAGTCTCCGGCTTCCCTTCTCAGGAACATGTTTTTAAATAATTGAATGTCAGTTAAATGTCAGTTAGTGAAAATAAAAATTTTCTTTTCCCCCAATCAAATTCATAAGGAAACCCTCTGAAATCTATCTACAGAACCGTTGGAGTCTGTGGACCTGAGGTTAAGAATCCTTCTTTCTGTCCAACCTTCCCATTTTATAGATGAGAGAGCTGCGGTCAAATGACTCCCAAGGTTGCAGATCAAGTAAATAACAGAGCTGCAATTCTAGCCCAGGTCATTGGATGGCAAATTCAGTACTTTTTCTCCTATGCTAGGACACCAGGGGTTGTGGGAAGACTTTGTAAGCTTGAGGTGCTATATAAATGCGAATTATGCAAATTGTTGCCAGGAGTGAAATCATGAGAAAAGTTGGAGAACAGTACTTGGGCTTATAAGATGGAATTCATAGGTTTCATGCGAGAAGTTACCTTAGAGGTCAGTTCTCTAAGCTACTCATTTACAAATGAGGGAGGTGATCTTACTTCTCAGTCACTTAGGAAATAAATGGCAATAGGTTTTTAAATTTTTTTCCTTCCTTCCTTCCTTCCTTCCTTCCTTCCTTCCTTCCTTCCTTCCTTCCTTCCTTCCTTCCTTCCTTCCTTCCTTCCTTCCTTCCTTCCTTCCTTCTTTTCTTTTTTTCTTTCTTTCTTTTTTTCTTTCTTTCTTTTTCTTTCTTTCCCTCACAAAGAAGCTAAACCAACATGACCATCAAGCAAATTATGAGTCTTATGGCTCAAGCTTTGTAAGATGGTCTGTTAGAAAGATCACTGAACATGAGGTCATAAAGCCCAAGTTGAATGCTAGTGGTGCCATTTTCTAGCCTTATGTCTTTGGGTAATCCAGCATTTCTGAGTCTCACATTCCTCATCTGAAAAACAGGGATAATAATAATTGGCGTTCCCTCACTGGGGGTGTTGGGAAAATCCAAAAGATCCATGCATAGAAAGCTCTTTGAAAGTTAAAAAGGACTATGCAAATATAAGTTGTTACTATTACTTGGGTATCCCACTGGGAGTAATATGGAGGTGAATGGCCCCGGTGGATGCTTTAAACTGTCCAGACTAGTGACTTTCATGAAATTAATAGATTTCCTAATAATTTGCTCATCACCACCCAAACAGACTACCTTGCCAACAAAATTTGGGTGCTTTGTTGGTGTATTTACTTTCATTCTGTTGCCAAACACTTGGCATTCCAGGGTGTAGGAAAGTTGTCTGGTTTTGTTGGATAGAATTAAATACATAAACAGAAGGCTTTGACTACTTCAAGTAGGGAGTGTCAGCCAGGAAAAAAAAAATCAAAGCATATGTTTACATCAGTGTTCAGAACAAACAGTACTGGGGGCTAGCAACTTACTTGGAATGAGTTTTCATTCTGAAAGCAATTTATTAGAATTCCATCACCCAAGTCAGGGCATTATTCTCAGACCACACTGTCTTTTTTAAATTTCATTTTTTTTCACAATAAGGAGGTCCATTTTCCTTGGGCATACACATAAATAAGAACACTATTTCTTAGTTTTTAAATAAAGATTTCAGAGTTATAAACCTGAATCATAGGCAACTGTTTCTCTTTGAACCATTAAAGTGAAAAACAGTAGGGTTGCTTCTGGGTCACTTAGGCCAGTCCCAAAGATGGATCATTTATTTTAATCCATGAAAATTAAAAACAGAACAATATGGATTTGAATAGGAGTGGTAGTGGTAGAGAGCAGAGAAAAAAACATTTTAAAAAATATTTAAACATTTTTAAATTAGTACTCAGCTCAGTATCTGTCAATTCGATACTTGACTTAAGGAAAATAAACCATTCTGGTCAGAATAGGTCCCTTCCTCCTGAGCAAAAATGGAAATGGTTTAAAGGATCAATGACTCAAAATGCAATGAGCACCAAAGGAATTTTATCAACCCCTGTATTCACCCTTGGCTTCGCTTGCTCAGAGTACATTCCCAAAGTGTTTGGGATCTTCATGTCTTAAAGTGGTGCCCTTTGACCTCCAGAGTATAAAGCAGTTTCATATTTAGGGGTTTGTATAGTCCTGATGGTGATGGTGATGGTTCAGAGAGAAACAGTTGCCTGTGACTCAGGTTTATAACTCTGAAATCTTTATTTAAAAACTTAGAAATAGCAGTGTTCTTATTTATGCGTATGCCCAAGGAAAATAGACCTCCCTATTGTGAGAAAAAATGAAATTTACATCAAGCCCTGGTAGTAAGTGGCTGAAGCAGATCTTCTGAGTCCAAATCCAGCATAGCCTTTCTACCATGCTAGATCCATATGTCCATCTGTTTGGGTCTCAGATTTCTTGACCATAAAATGAGAGCAGGGGGAGACTAAGTGACCTGTAAACCTATAATCTGTGAGCCTAGGATCTTAATAATATCATGATATTATGTATACATTAGGGTATTCTACTTCTTTGAGATTCAGTGATCTGTGTATGCCTTATTGACTAGCAGTTTTCTGTTAAGCAGAATGTTTGATTAACCAGAACATGACATTCCCTGATGATTCCGGAATGAACAACTGAAAGTCTACTCATTGTGTTATTCTTATGACTTATGACTTTAGCTGCTGTTACTCACATCCAGTCTCCAAGCTAGAAGGCCTAAAAATGCAACTATTTCACCAGAACCTTTTTTCAATCATCTTGGTTTATGGCTTAAGACCACTGAGAAGTAACAACTCATAATCCCTCTGAGACACACCCAGGCAGATGAGAGTCTGCTGACGCACAATTCCTTATTCCATCTCATTCTGATGGAGTAATGGTGTCAGCTGGTTTGACTCTAGGAACCTTTCATCACATTAAGTTCTGCCTTTAACACCTTGATATTTCAAAATATGGGGTGTGACATTCACCAGGACCAACATGTCTTACTTCCTCTACCATGCACCCACCTAGTAGAGAATTTGATTTGACTGTTTAGGATTCTTTGAGAAGTAACATGATAAAGGGTTGATCTTGGAGTAGAAAAGACCTGGGTTCAAGTCCTTTCACTAATACATATTAGCTATGTGAACATGGGTAAATTTGTTTAACTTCTCAGGTCCCCAGCACAACTCTCTAAGAGACTAAGGAGGAGAAGATCAACAATTAGGAGAGTAGAGGGGATGGGGAAGCAGGAAAGACCCCCACGTTGGAGGTAGAACTCAGTTGAACAGAGCCTTGAAGAAAATTAGGATTCTGTGTGACTGAGGCAAGGAAAGAAAACATTGGGACCAATAGAAAGAAATAGAGGTGTGAGAGAGGAGTATATGTTTATTCCTAGAGACAATATAGAATTAGGTGTTGAAATTTTTGAGGAGTACAGATGACATAACTATATCTATGTTTTTGGGATTTGGTAGATATTTATAGGATGAATTAGACAAAGGAGAGAGTTGGAGGCAAGAAGAATAACTAGCAAGACTTTCCCAATGGTTCAGGTGAGAGGTATGAGAGCCTGCATTAGGATAGCAGTCTTGTGAGTACAAAGAAGAGGATGGATGTAAGATATTTTGGAGGTTGAATGAATAAGTCTTGCAATTATTCAGCATGAGACAGGAAGTATTGAGAATTATCATAAGGTTATGATTCTGGGTGGTTGGAAGGATGATGGTACCTTCAACAGAAACAGTGAAATTAGGAATAATGATGAGTTTTGGAAGAAAGAAAAAAATTGGGGGGACATATTTTGTTTTGAATGCCTTTAGGACATCCAGTTTAAAATGTCCAATTGATAGTGATGCAGAAGTGGAAATCAAAGCAGAGAAGATGAGAGCTAGACATACAGATGTGGGAGTCATCTGAATAGAAGTGATTATTGAATCTATGGAAGCTGATGAGATCACTAAAGCAGAGAATGTGTAGAGGGCCCAGGGCAAAGCTTGGAGAGCATCCATGCATAAGGGGCATGGGTTATAAATTAACAAAAGACTAAGGACTGATCAGAGAGTAATAAGGGTGAAGCCAGTATGGAGCAATGTCAGAAAAAGTGAAGAAGAGAATATGTAAGAATAAGGATGGATAGTGTCAAACTGCAGAAAGGAAGAAGGATGCAAGAGGCATGGAGAGTGAGAAGAATTCAATTAGTATGGTCATTAAGATATTATTGGTAACATTGCAAAGAGCAATTTCAATCAAGTGACAGGGTCAAAAATTAGATTGCCAAGGGTTGATGAGTGAGTGGAGAAAAAAATGAAGGAAATGAATTTGATGACATTTTTTTGAGAGCATGGCTATGAAAGGGAGGAAAAATGTAAGGCAAAAAAGGTGTCCTGTGCATGTTTTTAAAAAACAATGAAAAAAATTTTATTTTCAGTTCCAAATTTTCCCCTCCCCTCTACCCTCTCTCCCTCTCACTGATAATGCAATAAATACAAAATCCATTATACATATGAGATCATGCAAACATATTTCCACATTAGCCAAAAAAAAAAGAAGAAAAATAAAAATAGCTTAAAAAATATGCAATCTGCACTCAAAGTTCATCAGTTCTCTTTCTGGATGCAAATAGCAGTTCATATCATGAATCCTCTGACATTGTCATGGATCATTGTATTGATCAGAATAGCTAAGTCTTTCATAGATGATGATCATTACAATATTGCTGTTACTATGCACAATGTTCTTCTGGTTCTGTTCACTTCACTATGTATCAGTTCATGCAAGTCTTCCCAGGTTTCTCTGAACCCATCCCTCTTGTCATTTCTCACAGCACAATAGTATTATATCACAGTCAAATACCATAACTTGTTCAGCCATTTCCCAGTTGTTGGTATCTCCTCAGTTTCCAATTTTTTGCCATTGCAAAAAGAACTGCTATGAGTATTTTTGTATATGTATGTCTTTTTTCCTTTTTGTTGATCTCTTTGGGGTGCAGATCTAGAAATGGTATTATTGGGTCAAAGGGTACACACAATTTTGTAGTTCTTTGGGCATAATTCCACATTGTTCTCTAAAATGGTTGGACTACTTCATAACCCCACCAACAATGAGTTAGCATGCTTATTTTTCCACTTCTGCTTCAACATTTGTCATTTTCTATTTCTGTCATTTTAGCCAGTCATATAGGTGTGACATGGTACCTTAGAGCTGTTTTGATTTTCATTTCTCTCATTATTAGTTATTTAAAGCATTTTTATATAACTGTTCATTGCTCTGATTTCTTCTGAAAACTGCCTGTTCGGATCATTTGATTATTTACCAACTGGGAAATGGCTCTTACTTTTATGAATTTGGCTCAGTTGAGAAATGAGACATTTATTAGAGAAATTTACTGTAAAATTTATTGTAAAAATCCCTCTCACCCCTGTTTCCTGTACTCCTCTAATTTTGGCTATTTTGGTTTTGTTTGTATAAACCCTTTTAAATTTAATGTAAACAAAATTTTCCATTTTATCTCTCATGATCCTTTCTACCTCTTGTCTTGTTACAAACTCTTCTTTCCTTATCCAGAGATCTGAGAAATAATTTTTCCTCACTCCCCTAATTTGTTGTGATATCACCCTTTATGTCTAAATCACATATCCATTATGAGGTCTTGCTCTATGACTAATTTCTGCCAGACTGCTTTCTAGTTTTCTTAGCAGTTTTTGTCAAACGGTGCATTCTTACGCATCTTGGATCTTTGGGTTTATCCAACACTAGGCTACTGTGGCCATTTTTGAATGGTGTACCTAATCTCTTTCATTGGTCAATCACTCTTATTTCTTAACCAGCACCAGATTGTTTTGATGATTACCACTTTGTAATATAGTTTGAGGTCTGGTACTTCTAGGTTATTTTTCTTAAGTAATAGCTTTCTTAATGATGGAAATTCCTGGATATGTTTGTGTAGAAGTGAATCTCCAAGGAATAAAAAGATATTGAAAGATTAGAGAGAGCATAGAGTGATCATAAATCATGAGCTCTCTCAGGAGCCTGGAATGCAATGGGATCAACGGCACAAGCTCAAGGGTTGACCACAGCAGTAAGAAAAAAAAAGTGTGTGCAGAGGGAGTTGGGGGATATTTTACTTAGAGAAGACATATAAAAGAAAGTTACTGAATAACTGTTTTGGGAGGAGATGTGTTAGAATAGCATAAATATCTGACTAATTAACAGTCTTGCCTAGAAACAGTAGAGAGACTGTATTGTTAGGCAATAATATTAATATATTATTAATAATAAGCTAACATTTATATAACATTTTAAGTTTTGCAAAGTGCTTTAGGAATATTATCACATTTTATTCTCACAACATACCTAGGAGGTAGGTACTACTCTCATCCTCATTTTATAGATGAGAACATTGATATAGACAGAGGTTAGGTGACTTACCCAGGGTCATACTGCTAATTAATGTCTGAGGCAGGATTTGAATTCAGGTATTCCTAATTCAAGGTTCACTGCTCTGTCCACTGTGTCACTTAACTGCCTCTGAAAGGCATGCTATGGAAGTGCCATCCAGACATAGGGCATTTCTGTGAGTTCTCTATCACAAGTCCTTTAAAGGGGAAATATTTCCCATACTCACAGAATCACAGAATATGAGAGGTAGAGGGCATCTCAGCAATTATTTAGTTCAACCCATAGATGAAAGGAGTCCTCACCATAACATATCCAACTAATATTTCTCTAGTCTTTGCTTGAAGACCTCTGAGGTGAAACCCCATAGCCTCTTGAAGCCAACCATTCTATTTTTGCATGACTTTAATTATTTACGAAGATTCTCCTGATATCAAGCCTAAATTGGTTTCTTAATAACTTCTACCATATCTTCCTCATGATCTTTGTGAGAAAGTCCTTCAAATTTGATCATAGTTCTCATGTACCACCTGTGATTTTTCTCCAGACTAAATATCCCAAGTTTCTTCATGGGATCCTTATTTGTCATGGATTTGATACCCTGGACTGTACTGGTTGTACTCTTCTGAACAATCTCCAGTTTATCAGTATTTTTGTTAAACTGTATAGCACCTAGAACAGAATATGATACTCTGCCCGAGGTCTGATGATAAAGACGTTTTGTGGATCTCTTTTCTTCCTATTCCAGGAAGCTTATCCCTTCTTCATGTAGCCCAAGATGACATTAGATTCATGTTTTTTGTCTATGACATCACACTGTAGGAAGATGAGTCTTCCAGAGTTAAAATCTGACTTCAGACACTTACTAGTTGTCACTTAACACTGTTTGCCTCAATTTTCTCATCCGTAAAATGAACTGGAGAAGGAAATGGCAAACCACTCTAGTATCTTTGCTGAGAAAACCTCAAATGGAACCGTAAAACAATTGGACACAGCTGAAAAATGACCAAACAACCACAACAAAACATTACTCTGATGACTCATGTTGAACTTACATCTGTCTCCAGCCCCTCAACCTTGATTTAAAAAAAAAAATGTTGTTTAGCCATGCCCCTCTCACCTTATACTTGGGAAGCTGATTATTTGTACATTTGTCCCTATTGAATTTCCTGTTATTAAATTCACCCCATGCTCCTTTAAGATATTTTTTTTTGATCCTGACTGTCATCCAGTGTATATTGGCTATCCCTCATAATTTTACGTTATTTGTAAATTATTCTAGTCTTTGACAAAAATGTTAAACAGCATAGGGTCAGGCATAGATCCCTGGGACACTCTGCTGGAGACCGCTTGCCACATTGACAATGAACCATTGATAACTTTTTAAAAAATTTGGCCAACCAGCCAGCTCTGAATCCATTTGATGATTTTGTTATCCAGTTCATATCGCTCTGTCTTCTCCCCAAGATTACTATGAAATGTGATAGTAAAAGAATTTCTAAAATCTATATAAACTACATCCACAGTATTCTCACCTACTAGTTTAACCTAATCTTCTTTTCTGATAATCTGGCATGACCTATTCTGAATGAAGCCATGCTGGCTTTTAGTGATCACAGCTTCCCTTTTTGGGGATAATAATAGCCCTACCTCACATAGTTATTGTGAGAATCAAATGAGATAATTTATGTAAAACACTTTATAAATCTTAAAATACTATATAAGTGCTAGTTATTATTTTTAGATGTCCACCAACCATCTCTTTAATGATTCATTTATAGATTTCTCCCCAGGAACTGAAATCAAGCTCACTAGTCTACAGTCTGAACATTCTATTTTTTTCACCCCTACATCTTAATGTTTTTTTAATTGTGACATTTGACTTCCAATATTGTGGTTTTTATCCCATTTTCCATGACCTTTCAAATAGGTGACAGTGAATCAGCAATTACATCCAGTTTTTTCCGGACCCAAGGAAGCAGTGCATCTAGACTAACTTTCTTACTCTCTCCTTACTTATCTTGGGCATTAACTTTCTATTGGGTTTTTTTTTTTTTTATTTCCAGTGGAAAGGTCATTCTCCTTGGCATGGAAAACAGAAACAAAATAGGAGTTGAGCTGCTCTGTGTTTTTTCTCCAGTCCCCCATTGTTGTTTCATAGACCCCAAGCAATGGTCCAAGCTCGTCTTTAATCCTGCTTTTCCTCCAAGCGTAACTGACAATATCCCCTCCTTTCTTCTGGAGTCGTTGACTTTCGTCATCAGCCAACGCATCACATGAACTCTGACCGTCCTGATACTGTTCTCACAAGGCTAGACCACACACCCTTATGTTCATTACATGGTCTGGCTTCCTTCTCCCACACATTTCCTTTTAAAGTGTGTGTTCTTACAAAAAGCATACACACACATGTGTATGTGTACATTTATGTATATACACATACACACACAAAATCTGAGTTTACTCAGTAAATCTCCTTCATGCCTAATACCATGCCTTACCCAAAGTGAATAAGACAGATTAAAAAATACATTTATAGAAATTAACGTAATTATGGAAGTGGAGGGATTTGAATAACAAGTGGGTTCAGTGAGTATCTAAGATGTATTTTAAAGTCTTTTGCGATGAGCCTGAGAGAGATAGATCTGAGAAAGGAGAGAAACTGACTTAACAGGAGAGCTAGGGAGCGAACAATCTGGGGTAACTTCTTTTGTCTTCAGTGTTTGAGGAACCACAGGGCTCTCAAGAACCTTTGGGTTTTCCCTCCCTCTCTCTCTCCATCCCTCCCTTCCTCTCTCCCTTCCTTCCTTCTTGTTTTTTCTTTTCATCTTCTCTCTTCTTAGTAATCTTTAGCAAAAACATTCGAATAAACAAACTAAATAAAAATTATCTCCACAAATCCCAATTGTTTTGAATGTTTATGCAATCCTATGTCTGTACTTACTCTAGAGCTGGAGATATGACACACAAGTGGACAGAGAAATCTCTGATGAGGGCAGCTAGGTCGTACATTGGATAGAGCACTAGTCCTGGATTCAGGAAGATGTAACTTCAAATCAAGCTTCAGACACTTACTAGCTGGGTGACCTTGGGCAAGTCACTTAACCTTTGCCAGCCTGTTTCCTTACCTGTAAAATGGGAATAGTAATAGTACCTACCTCCCAGGGTGGTGAGCATCAAATGAGGCAATATTTACAAAATACTTAGCATTCTGCCTCCCACATGGTAGGCACTATAAACGTGCAGCAACTATTATTAATAATAATGGCCGATATATATAAACAAATTAATATTTAATATAATAATATTAAACTGCCAATATATTAATATCATCATCATCATTCTTGCTTTCCCCCCTCATCTGGAATCTTGATGATCATCTCTTTTATGACAGGAGAAATATCAGTAAATAGTTATCTGTACCTTTATTTATTTTAATTTCCTTTTCTTCTGACCTTATGCCTGAAACTTCTGGAGTAAAATTTCAGTGCAGAAGACTAAGACAGTGGCAGCAGCAGCAACCTGGAAGGTACAAGCAAGGCCAATGTGGGTGTGGAGAAGTGGAGCTACAGTCGTGAAGGACTAGTAGTTAGCAAACAGGAGCACTTCAGAAAACATTATTTTCATCATCTCTCTTTTTTTAATTCACAAGAAGGTGGAAAGTAAAAACCCCCAATGGTGTCTCTTTTCCAAGAAATATAGGTGTGTTCATTTGAGCTTTTCTTTTAAATACTGATGATCTGGAAGAACAAAGGATGGCGTGGGCACAGAGAAGAGTGTATTTTACATTTGATTACATATTATTAAAAAACCATATGATTGCAACACTCCAATTTATGAATGCCCCAGGAAGTGACCTGAGAGAGTGGATGGCCCCTAGTGGGGGGGATAGTGGATTTGAGCAATATTTCATATTATTGCCTCAACTAAATTTAATGCCAGTGAGTAAGGGGTAAAAACAGAAGCCATTACTAAACTGATAAGTTGTGGTATATGAATGTAATGGAATACCATTGTGCTATAAGAAATGATGAACAGGGGGACTTCAGAGAGGCCTGGAAGGAATTACATGAACTGACGCTGAGTGACATGAGCAGAACCAGGAGAACACTGTACACAGTAACAGCCAAAGTGTGCAAGAACTGTTTCTGATAGACTTAACCCTTCACAGCAATGAAAGGACCTAAAACATTCCCAAAAGACTCTTGAGGCAAAATGCCATGTGGACATCCAGAGAAAGAACTATGGAATTGGATCGCACAATGAAACACTATTTCCTCTTGTGTTATGTTTTGTTTTGGTTTTTCTCATGGTTTCTCCCATTCATTTTAATTCTTCTATGCAACATGACTAATGTGAAAATGTGTTTAGTAAGAATGTATGTGTAGAACCTGTATAAGACTGCATCCTGTCTGAGGGAGGGAGGGGGGAGGGTGGGGGAAAAAATTTAAGACTTATGGAAGTGATTGTAAAAAACTGAAAACAAATAAATTATTTGTAAAAAGAAAAAAAATAAACTCCATGTTTGTTTGGGCGAACCATTTGCAGGGTTGAGCACACTATTCTACCCATCAGGGATACTGCCACCTTTAGAAAATGATTATCACTGGTGCATAGGTCTGGGCGTGCCCAAAGAGTCTAGGAGGACTCAAATATATCATGACCTTTTGGCTAACACAGATATTACTCTGTGAGCTCATTTAAATTCTTTCACCAGGATAACTAACCAGTGACCACTTGGTATCTCCATACAATTAAGGGAGGTAGTGACTTTAACGGAATAACAATTAAAATGCCCTGGTTCCTTCATGTCATAAAATCATGAATTTAGAGCTAAAATATATATAAAAAGACATGCAGTTCAACCAAGAGTGTATTTATGTTCAAATCTGACCTTAGGGGCTCACTAGTGTGTGACCTTGGACAAATTAACCTCTGTGTGCTCCAGTCTTCCCATTTGTAAAATGGACAAAATAATATCTACCTTCCAGGACTGTTGTGAGGATAAAATGAGATAATATTTGTAAAGTGCTTTGTAAGCCTTAGAGCACTATATAAATGCTGTGTGTTCTTGTTGCTCTTTCTATTGATCTATCTATCTCCATATCTATCTCCATTTCCCCTTCTGATCTATATTTTCCATGTATTTTTGGTGTTGGTTATTGCTATTATTATCAATGTAAGGATAGGGTGAACTGAGTCAAATAATCCATCACCCACTTCATGTAGCTACCCAGATGCTTGAGAACATATTGACTGATTCCATCACTCCAAATTATGAGCTGGATGGGAACAAGGCCTAGACTTCTCTGTTGAATCAATCTATCAATCAAAGGTATTAAACTAAAGGACACTGTCATGCCCTGTATGTCTTCTACAAAATAGCAGTCCTACATAACCCAGTGTTGCTATTCCAATAATGCTCTGGGCAAGCTCCTAAGAAGAGATCACTTGAAGGGGAGGGAGGAGAAGAGCCCCAGTGTCCTTGCCCTTTTCCCTGGACCAGAGAAAGACCTTGTGAACTGTGAAGGCAATTGGGACCAGCAACACTTCTGAAACAGCTGGCAGAAGTATTGGCACTGGGAACCCAGGATACTGAAGACAGGAAGCTCAGGTCTCTCGAGGGAGTAGACTCTCCCATGCTCAAATGGAACTTCTCCCCAGGAAGGGGAGAAAAGGACGTCCAACAACCAAGAGCTAACTCAGTTAAGCCTGAATCCACTTTCCCTTGATTCTGTATACACCAGTGGGAAAGGTGTTGCTGATTAGAAATATTATTATTTATTTGGTCACAGACTTTTTTTTTAAAATTTATTTATTTATTTAACTTTTTACATTCATTTTCACAAATTTTGGGGTTCCAAATTTTCTCCCCTTTTATCCCCTCCCCCCACCCCAATACCCCAAGCAATCTAATTTTCCCTATCTCCAATCTGCCCTCTCTTCTGTCATCCCTCCCTTCTCTTGTCTCCATCTTCTCTTTTCTCCTGTAGGGCCAGATGACTTTCTATTCCTCATTAACTGTATGTCTTCTTTCCTAGTTGCAACAACAATACTAAACAGTTGTTCCTAAAACTTTGAGTTCCAAATTCTCCCCATCCCTTCCTCCCCACCCATTCCCTTTGGGACGGCAGGCAATTCAATATAGGCCATTTCTGTGTAGTTTTGCAAATGACCTCCCTGATAGTCGTGTTGTGTAAGACTAACTGGATTACCATCTCTCCTAACCTGCCCCTCCTTGTTTCTCTTCTGTCTTTTGATCCTGTCCCTCCCCAAGTGTTGACTTCAAATTGCTCCCTCCTCCTTTTGCCCTCCCTTCCATCATCCCCCCTTGCAATATCTCCTTCTCCCCCACTTTCTTATACTGTAAGATAGGTTTTCATACCAAAATGAGTGTGCATTTCACTCCTTCGTTTAGTCAAATGTGATGAGGGTAAACTTCTTGTTTTTTTTTTCTCAGCTCTCCTCTTTTTCCCTCCACTAAAAAAAACTCCTACCTGCCTCTTAAATGACATATAGTTACTCCCTTCCATTTCCCCCTCTTTCCTCCCACTACATTTCTCTCTCACCATTTACCTTAATTTCTTTTAAGGTATGGTCCCATCCTATTTCAGTTCAATCTGTGCTCTCTATCTCTGTATGTGTGTGCATGTGTGTATGTGTATGCATGCGTGTACATGTGTATGTGTGGTCCCACCAACTACCCAGATACTGAAAAGTTTTAAGAGTTACAAATATTGTCTTTCCATGTAGGAATGTAAACAGTTCACTTCTGGTAAGTCCCTTAAGACTTCTCTTTGCTGTTTCCTTTTTCATGCTTCTTCTCATTCTTGTGTTTGAAAGTCAAATTTTCTTTTCAGCTCTGGTCTTTTCATTAAGAATGAATGAAAGTCCTCTGTTTCATTGAAAGACCATATTTTCCCTTGAAGTATTATACTCAGTTTAGCT
Organism: Bettongia penicillata ogilbyi; assembly: GCA_023548195.1. Classification (NCBI taxonomy): domain Eukaryota; kingdom Metazoa; phylum Chordata; class Mammalia; order Diprotodontia; family Potoroidae; genus Bettongia; species Bettongia penicillata. Next base: position 913,530 of record JAJHZJ010000149.1, read on the forward strand.
GGGTAGGTGATTCTTGGTTTGAGTCCTAGTTTCTTTGCCTTCTGGAATATCCTATTCCACACCCTTCGATCCCTTAATGTAGAAGCTGCTAGATCTTGAGTTATCCTGATTGTATTTCCACAGTACTGGAATTGTTTCTTTCTAGCTGCTTGCAAGATTTTTTCCTTGAGCTGGAAGTTCTGGAATTTGGCCACAATGTTCCTAGGAGTTTCTCTTTTTGGATCTCTTTCAGGTGGTGATTGATGGATTCTTTCAATACTTATTTTGCCCTCTGGTTCTAGAATGTCAGGGCAGTTTTCCTTGATAATTTCATGGAAGATGATGTCTAGGCTCTTTTTTTGATCATGAGTTTCAGGTAGTCCCATAATTTTTAAAGTGTCTCTCCTGGATCTATTTTCCAGGTCAGTTGTTTTTCCCATGAGATATTTCACATTCTCTTCCATTTTTTCATTCTTTTGGTTTTGTTTTGTGATTTCTTAGTTTCTCGTAAAGTCATTAGACTCCATCTGTTCCATTCTAATTTTGAGAGAACTATTAAATTCAGTGACTTTTTGAGCCTCTTTTTCCATTTGGCTCATTCTGCTTTTGAAAGCATTCTTCTCCTCATTGGCTTTTTGAACCTCTTTTGCCAATTGAGTGAGCCTATTTTTCAAGGTGTTAATTTCCTCAGCATTTTTTTGGGTCTCCTTTACCAAGGTATTGACCCGTTTTTCATACTTTTCTTGCATCTCTCTCATTTCTCTTCCCAGTTTTTCCTCCACCTGTCTAACTTGCTTTTCAAAATCCTTTTTGAGCTCTTCCAAGGCCTGAGCCCACCCTCCACCCCCCTGGGGTGTCTGGGGTACTGAGGCCCCGCCCTCCACGTCTTTCCCTGATGGCAAGAATACGTCCTCGTCATCAGATCCGAAGGTCGGGATCATTTGCATTTGTTGGAAAAAACTCTCTATAGTCTTATTTTTCTTCCCTTTTCTAGGCATTTTCCCAGCCAGTTACTTGACTTCTGAGACTCCTTTCCACCCCCGCCTGGATCCGCCCAGCTAGTGCTTGGCCTCTGAGATTCAAATGGGCTTTCTGTGGCAAGCTTTAGTTCTGGTGCAGGGGTGGAGGCAGGGCCGCCTCCCAGGCTCAGTTCCCTCAGGGGCTTTATGCAGAGACTTTCGGGAATGGAGCGGGTGGGGGCGGGGTGGGGGGCCTGCCTCCCAGGCTCAGTTCCCTCAGGGGCTTTATGCAGAGGCCTTCAGTAATAGAGCGGGGTTGGGGCAGGGCCGTCTCCCAGGCTCAGACCCCTCAGGCTGTTCATGCAGAGACCTTCCGTAATGAAGATCCTGCCTGCTGCTGGGGGATTCCTGAGTCCCGGGCCACTGCCGCCTCAGCCGCTGCCCACCCCTCTGCCTCCGCTGCTTCCTGCCCCCGTCTCTGCCGCCACCACTTCCTCCCGAGGGGGCCCGAGTCACGGAGACGCTCCACTCCCCTCCTCTAGCCCAGCCTTCTTTCTCACTGACCTGTAGCTTCTGTGGGCGGAGGGACTTTCCCGGCTGCCGGAGCTTCCGTGTCTGAAGCCTGCTCGGATCAGCTTCTCTGTGGCCCCAGCAAGGCCGCGCAGGGGTGGGGTCCGCTTTCTAGGGCGCGACGGACCCCGGGGATGGCTCTTCAGGGCTCTCTGGCACGGAAACTCTTCCACTCCGTTTCTGCACACCTTGTATTGACCCAGAAGTTATGGGGGTCTCTTTTTACATTAATTCTATGGGCTTTGGTTTCGGAGCTCATAAACGTGCGTCCTTCTACTCCACCATCTTGCCTCCGCCCCCCGGTCACAGACTTTTAAGAAAGATGTTTTGTGTCAACTGTTTTTTACTAACACAACTCAGTAAATACCCCTCTTAAAAAGCTAAGTAAGTCTGGAGTACTCACTGATATCAGTGGTGTTAACAGGATTTTAGTGAGCCAGTCTCTAACCTGAGAATGAGAAAACAGCAAGCCAGTGACAAAGTGCCATTAATCAGGGAGCAGTTTAATTAATTAGTTTCATTATGAGGAACAGATTTGCAAATCAAGAATTCTCCTGGTCAGAATTCCACCTTGCTGAAGTGAAGATAGAGATTCTGTACATAAATCAGAGTGGGAAGGGAGGGGGGAGGTAGATCACAATGTTTTCCCAGGCTAGAGCAGCTTCCCATGACAAACCCACAAATGAAAGACAATACAACAATTCTGGAGTCCTGGGGGAGTGATATTACACCAGTCCTTAGGGGGTAATTAACTGGTGGTAGAGCACTATGATAGGAACAGGTTCTATAGTCTTGGATTCGCTTCACTTCAGGTACACAGGCAGTGATTGTGAACCTTGTCAAAGTTTGAGTGATCATTTTAAGCTACATTGTAAGTCTAACTCACAAAGTAGAAAAGGAAATTCTGAGAATCAAATCTATTACTATATTCATTACACATATCACATCAATTATTATGAAAACCACCATTCCACAGTGGATAATCATGGCTAGAAACACACTGGTGAAGGTTCCTGAACTGTAACAGTAGAAAAATACTTGGACCCCTCAGGGTTAATGCTAGAGCCCTTTGGGATATATGTGTAGTAGCTGTGCTCTGGGGACCCAACCTGATAGTATAATAACCACAAAAATAGCAGTATTTACATAGTGTTTCAAGGTTTACAAAACACTCTACAAACTTTAGTTGATCCTCAAAACAACCCCAGGAGATAGGTATCATTATTATACTGTTATGCCGTTATTATTACAGCTACATAATGTAGGCATTATTTTACAAATGGGGAAACTGAGTCAGAGATTAAATGACTTGCTCAGGGTAATGCAGCTAGGGATCTTAGGGAATACTTAGTATCATCTTGTTTTACAGGTGAAGAACCTGATAGTTTTGGAGATTTGGGGCAGCAAGGTGGCACAGTGGATAGAGCGCTGGCCCTGAAGTCAGAAGGACTGAGTTTGAATGTGGCCTCAGATAAGTACTTACTAGCTGTGTGACCATGGGCAAGTCACTTAAACCCACTGCCTCAAAAAAAAAAAGTTTGGTGATTTGCTCATGGTTCCACAGGTGTTTAACATGTTGTTTTCTCCCATTAGACTGTGAAAGCCTTGAGAGCAGGGGCATTTTTTGGAGGGGGGGACTGTTACTGAGTATTATCAGTTGGAATTCTTTGCGGTTTGTTTATTCTTTTAGTCTGAGTGAAAACTCATCTTATTATAGCATATACTAGTGCTTCCTGAAAACTAGACTATTTAATTCAGATTCTCCCATTTCTAATCCTGGCTCTCCTCTCAATTAACTGCAAAATTCAAAGCAATTTATGAATAAGACCTTCCTCATCCATAAATCAGGCTAGCACCCTCAGCTAATTACCAGGAGTGTTGCAAAGGAAGACCACAAAGAACCTCTGAAATACTTTACAAAGAAGAGTTAGACAGCATGTGAAATCCTAGTAATAACTGGCCTGAAATAGAAACAGGTCTGAAGGTGTTTCCATCTCACCCTTCCTTTTCTTTGTTCAATGCAATCCCTTCATTGGGTGTGTACTTAGTCATTAGTGTTACTGAGCTATAAAAGATTCCCATTGAGATTAAATGTACTAGTACCCTCAGAATAGTCAAGCTGGGTCTCCTGATGCCACTGTTTAGAGACGGTCTTCAGTGTCTGCTATGGAAACAGCTCTCTGGGGTTCCCAGGAAATCGAACGAAATTGAGTCATGTGCACCTTCGGCACTGCCACAAGATCGAGAATGTATTTTAGTTGTTCTGGCAAAGAGAAACTTTGTTGTAGTGGGCAGATGTACCCATCTGGTGTTAGATTGGCAGGTGTCTGAGGGATCAGGTAACATTCTTAGATTGGTATTGTCGGTATGGACAGGTGTGGAAAAGGCAGACTGGAAAGAGCCCCTCCAAATCATATCAGAGGACGTGAGTTCTGATCCCAGATCAATTCCTTACTTCCCATTTGATCATTGACTTCTCTGGGCCTCAGTTTCCTCAGTGGTAAAATGAATGGGATGGACTAGATAACATCTAGACCTTCTTCTAGCTTTGTAAATCCTATGAAAACATGCTCATCATATTTGAGATTCCCAGACTTGAGGCAACCTGTTGTTGTGTACTATACAAAACCACAGGAAAAATAAGTCATTTCATTTCCTGTCTCACTCTTCTGTCTTTGGCCAAAAGTCAGGTATTATTAAAGGAGTAAATGGTAGAAGTCTTGTCCCTTTCCCGTTGGAATAGCTGGGGAAAGTAAAGTGTCTGTTACCAAGAAATGGTGATGAACTGTTCAAGATGGGAAGAAATATAAGAAATGGGAGGAGGGGAAGGACACCTGAAGCACTAAAAAGAAAAGAAAAATACTGAGGAGTGGGTTTTTGTTTTCTTCATTTTCTTCACCAGGGATTTGGTTTGAAGGAACTGAGGACTCTGGAGACTTGCTGGCCTTGCCTGAGAAAGGAAGACTGGCTAGAGGTTGAGGGAGAGATAGGAAAATGGTAGGCCCCCCTTTTAAGTAGAAGGAGGCCATATCCCAAGCAGGACTTGGTAGTTGGAGGTGGAGAGAGCCTTGAGCAGAGGAACCCTCGTTCTGTAAAGGAACCCTCATTCTGAATATTTACACATACATTTTGGCATCAATGGTCACTCAAGTGTGGAGTAAATCTCAAGCTTCAAGGTCCCTCAGAAACCATCTTGTCAAAAATGGACCTTAGTCAGAATCCTCTAGATAGTGTACTTGACAGTGGGTCATCCAGCCATCATTGGGAGACCTCTAGTAATTTGGCCACAATGTTCCTAGGAGTTTCTCTTTTTGGATCTCTTTCAGGCGGTGATCGATGGATTCCTTCAATACTTATTTTGCCCTCTGGTTCTAGAGTATCAGGGCAGTTTTCCTTGATAATTTCATGAAAGATGGTGTCTAGGCTCTTTTTTTTGATCATGGCTTTCAGATAGTCCCATAATTTTTAAATTGCCTCTCCTGGACCTATTTTCCAGGTCAGTTGTTTTTCCAATGAGATATTTCACATTCTCTTCCATTTTTTCATTCTTTTGGTTTTGTTTTATGATTTCTTGGTTTCTCAGAAAGTCATTAGCCTCCATCTGTTCCATTCTAATTTTGAGAGAACTATTTTCTTCAGTGAGCTTTTGAACCTCTTTTTCCATTTGGCTAATTCTGCTTTTGAAAGCATTCTTCTCCTCATTGGCTTTTTGAACCTCTTTTGCCAACTGAGTGAGCCTATTTTTCAAGGTGTTATTTTCTTCAGCATTTTTTTGGGTCTCCTTTACCAAGGTATTGACCCATTTTTCATGCTTTTCTTGCATCTCTCTCATTTCTCTTCCCAGTTTTTCCTCCACCTGTCTAACTTGATTTTCAAAATCCTTTTTTGAGCTCTTCCATGGCCTGAGCCCACTGGACATCCACCTCGGATATCTGGGATAGAGAGGCCCAGACCTCCACATCTTTCCCTGATTGCAGGCATTGTACTTCCTCATCAGAAATGAAAGGAGGAAGGAACATCTCTTCCCCAAGAAAGTAGCTTTCTATGGTCTTATTTTTCTTCCTTTTTCTGGTCATTTTCCCAGCAGTTACTTGACTTCTGAGATTCCTTTGCACCCCCGCCTAGATCCGCCCAGCTAGTGCTTGGGGTCTGAGATTCAAGTGCTGCTCCCCAAACTCAGGGCTTTCCACAGCAGGCATGGCTGCTATTCAATGTGAGCTAGTGTGGACACAGAGCAAGCTGGTCCCTTTTTCCAATTGTTTCTCTTTTAATATAGAGTATAACAGTGTATAATTGTGTGATATTATAATTATCTAGCATATAATATCTAAAGATGATAATAGCTAAGATTTACAGAGTGCTTTAAGGTTTGCATTTTGCATATGTTATCTCATTTGATCCCCATGTTAGCCTAGTTATATAGGTGGCATCATAATCTCCATTTTAGATAATAATAACATTTTTATAGAACTTGCTACGTGTTCAGTGCTATACTAAGAGTTTTACAATTGTTACCTCATTTGGTCTTCACAACAAATGTGGGAAGTAGATGCTATTATTTTACTGATGAGGAAACTAAGGGGAACAGAGATAGAATGACTTGCCTAGAGTCACCTAGTTTGCAAGGCAGCATTTGAACTCAGAACTTCCTGACTCTAAGTCTGGTATGCTGTCCACTGTACCACCTAGCTATGAAAACTATGACTGAGTAGTTATGTGACTTGCCTAGGGTCACACAACTAGTAAGTGTTTGAAGAAGGATTTGAATTTGGGTCCATCCTGACTCCAAGTCTTGCACTCTATCCCCAGTAGTACCTAGTAACCCCCAAGATATAAAAAAAGCCTCAAGCAAGAAGTGACAACTGAGAGATTAATTCAGAAAAAAGGAAGGTTTGTCACAAAAGAGAACATAAATAATTTAAAATTTTATTTTTGATGGCTCAATCGTTACTTAAAGCTAAGGTACTTCTATGAACTGACCATATAATTGAGCCTATCTCATGATTACATATTGCTATAAGATTAACAAGGTCAATGGAAGTAGAGGAGTCAGATGGACTGTTCTTCTCCCTAATGCCAGATGGGCAGTCATGTGATAGTTCATGGAGAATTCTTTATATTAAAGATCCACAATTCCACTTCAACATCTTAGCTTCCGAATCTGTTATCTCCTCTAGCTCCGCCTTGGGACCAGAGCTGCAATAATGGAAGCTTCACTAAATGGTGTCAATAGTCAATAAACATTGATTAAGCACCTACTACTTACCAAGCACTGAACTGAGCACAGGTAGAAAAAGTGGAGGAGAGGAGCATAGTGAAGTCAGAGAAGGTCCCAGCAGAGTAAAACCAGATGAAAGATGAGGTGTCTTATTGTTGAGATTCAGGGGTGCCAGGGTCCCCAAAATACTGACACGCTAAGTCCTGTTTGAATGAATTCGACTCAAGTCTTCTTAAAACCAAAGAAAAACAAAGTTTATTAAAGATCTGCCATATTGCATTGACTCTTAAGGAGCCTAAGCATTTGCAATGCTTGTATTCACAAGCCGACCAGATAGAATTTCAGCTAGATAGAGCCTGAGCTGGATTGAATCTAAGCACCTTCATGGAGGCAAGATGAAACTTAAATACAGAAAAGACTATAGGAGGGATCTGGGGGTGGTCTGGTAGTCTAGGGTGATGGGAGGAGGGCTTTAGGGAGGGTCTTGAGCAGAAGTCCAAGGAGGACCTCAATGGGACTGGGGTGGCTGGTCAAGGTTTGGAAACAGCTGGAGGCAATCAGGAGATATCAGACAATGGAGGGCCTGGGCCAGAAGCAGGTGTCACCAGGTAGTCTCAGTTCCCAGGGTTGGTCTTGATAGATCAAACCCAGGGAGGATCCTGATGGGAATGGCTAGTATTAGGATCAAAGAGTGGGAAGTGAAACAGAGACCTGGGCATAACCGGATCAAATGGGAAGACCCAAGGGGAGCTCAAGGAGGCCCCCAAAGTCTGAACACCATCATTATTAGAGTAAACCAATCATTAAACTTTTCTGGGATGTGGGTAATAAGATCACATTTCTAAGGTGCATTAAGGTTTAGTAAGTATTTTCCTCCCAGCAACTCTGAGATAGAGAAGTATTTTTTGATTTTGCAGATGAGAAGATGGAAACTCTGAAAGGTTGTCTTGTCCATGGTCACACAGTTAGTAAATATTGGGGCAGAATCCAGCTCTCCTGGCTCTATATTCTGTGCTCTTGTCCTTACATTCTGCCGCCTCTCCTATGCCAACTTGTCTGAGATTAGATCACTCTCAATTTATTCGCTTGTGCTATGTATATTTAAAAATACTTCTTTACTCCAACATTACCCCTAAATTCTACCAATACACCAGTTAAATCATAAGTTATGTTAGAAGTGAGCCTGTTTAACAAGCCCCCAACAGTGAGAAACATGTTCACCTTAAATAGCAAACAATATCTGTTGTGGAATCAGGAAAGCCTTTATTAATCTTTACATCCATTCGGACGGGTAGCCTCCCCAGTGAGGTTACAGAAAAACTACTACATGTGCAGGAAGATGGGGCTTCTTATACTGTTTTTTGAACTTTGGATCTCCCATGACACCATCGCCTGGCCATGTGACTCCATGTTCCCCTCTCTGATAGTTCCTTGGGCCTTCTTAGTTTCTGACCTCTAACCTGTCCATGCTAGGTCACAAACCTTATCAAGTAGGAATGTGGGCAATAGAACTTCCTAACCTCCCACAGTTAACATCAAAACAATCCTTTCATAGCATCTGTCACCTATGAACATTATTTTTTGAACAGACTTTCATCCATGCCTAGAATCAATCAATTGAATCACAAATATTTATTAAGAAACTACCATGTGCTAGGCAGTGTGCTAAATCCTGGAACTAGAAAGGCAAAAAAATGAAACACTCCCTAATCTCAAAGAATTTGCATTCAAGTGAGGGAGAATCCTTAAGATGAGGGATTGTTGTACATGTAAATTTATCCAGAATAAATACAAACAAAATAAAAATCCTTAATCATCCTTTATGGTTTAGCTCAGGTGCCATTTGTAAAATAAGGGAGTTGGACCAGATGGTTGCTGAAATTCCTTCCAGCACTAGATCTATGATCCCCATGAAGCCTGACTTGATTTCTCTGCTTTCTCCTTTCCCAAAGTGTTCCAGAGAGAGGCTGGAGTAAGTTCCTACTGGTTCCCCAGAATGGTTGTTCTTTTCAGTGTGAGCATTTATGCTTCAGAAATGGACAAATGCTACAGATCAGGGTTTGTTTTATTGTTTCAGTGATTACCTAGAGTTAAAGTGGTGGGAAAAATGCGAGTAAAGCAAATTATACTAAAAAGTATAACGGGAAACTCACCCCCACAGCTGGTTGTTAAACATTTACTAGCACACCCCTGATCCACTTTCTCCTCCCACTTTTCTAGACTGCTCTGTGTAGGTCTCTCCTTTGGCTCCACAGTTCCCTGCCTTGTTCACATTTATCAATGGACATGCTGTATCCCTTCTAATAGAATGTAAATTTCTTCTAGGATGGACCTGTGCCATGTTTTACCTTTGGTTACCAGCTCCTTTCTGTTACTTATGAGTAAATAATCAGTTTTGGGTTCAGGACTATTCACAAGAATGCTCATGAGATCCTACTCACTGAAGCCCCTCTCTTTTAGACCAGTCAAAGTTTATCATATGATTTAAAGTTATAGCAAGAAGAATTTTTAAAAGAGGAAACCTTGTGATAGAATATTGCAATAAGCACCACCAACATCAAACCAACAGGTTTCCTCCCAACCCCTACACCCCCAAGAGGGCTGTGGGTCCAGACTGATTCCAACCCTGCAGCCCCTTGAGATCAATTGAGGGAACAAGTTACCATTTCCATGATTACTTTTTGGACATGCCTGGTTCACAGGTTGTTTCCACTTTGTAGATCTCTGAGAAAGCAGGTTTCAGTCACTGACAGGGTAAGGTCTGCCTAGGGCCTGGAAGCAGATAACCAAGCCAGGCATAACGGCAAAACTCAGTGAGTCTAGATAGTGACTGCTCTATCTGCTATCAAGTGAGGAAGTAGCTCAAATCATGTAGGATAGTACATAGAGCATAGCGTGGGGAGAAATCCCTGAGCAATGGTTGTCATGTTTATTTTCTCTGACATCTTTCTGCCCACATTTTTATTTTAAGAAAATCTAATTTTGTTTTTTCCATTGATAAAAATATATTTTCTCTCTCCCTCCACTTCTCCCTCTCCTATGCCCCCCACCCATTGAGTTGTGCTACTACAAGACCTTTAGCCCAAAGAGATCAAAGAAAGAGGAAAATGAATCATATGTACAAAAATGTTTATAGCAGCTCTTTTTATAGTGGCAAAAATCTCATTGTTCAGTTTTAACCTTAAAGGTGTTTGTTCCTCCAAGTCTTATGGCTATGGGCATTACAACTTTTTTTGGAAATATCCTTCAGTGGCATCTACTGGAAAACACAGTCTCATCCCCTTGGACACTTGGATATTCAACATTTAACATACCTTGGTCTTAATAAATGTTGGTTGAATTGAATTCAACCTTCTATCTTTATTATCCACCAAACTCTTAATAATAGAAAACTAATGAATCCTTTCTGTTACCTTCTGGTCATTCCTTCCTCCTTTGTTGATCTTTGCCTGACTTCTTCAGCTTATCTCCAATGGCTTTGAAGGTAATTAGAGGCAACATGATTTTAATTTGAAGAAGATTGGTCTCAGAGTTAAAAGATCTAGATTCTAAATCTTGATTCTTTCACTTATTAGCTGTATGGCTTCAGGCAAAAATCTCATTATCTCCTCCCTTTTCTGTAAAATGGGGATTATTTTAACACCAGGATGTTGAAAGGATCATATGAAATAATGCATGCAAAGCTTTTTGTAAACTCCAAGGCATATACAAGTCACATCCATTATCATTCCAGTCTTGTTAGATCCATCTTTGACATTCTTTATGCTCTAACTCTTTTTAATTTTTCTTAGGCAAGGCTGACTTTCAGGTGTGGAGATCTGTGTACTCTTTCTCAATGTGAGATTTCACAAAATAGATGCATATGTGTCCCTGCTCTGTGACTTTTAGCCCATGACTGCAACATGCTTTCCTCCTGAGGAAAAGGTCATAGGACTACAGATTTAGAGCTGTAAGGGACCTTAGCAGTAAGTCAATCTAACTCCACTTATTATGAATGAGGAAACTAAGGATCCTAGATTTGCCCAGCATCACCCACAGAAATTAGGAGAGCTGGGATGGGAACCCAGAATCAGTTCTTTTTCTGGGAATTAATATATAGCTGATGTAATTACAACTAGGTCCTGATTAGTGTCAATAAAAAAAATCCCTTGACATGGTTGTGCGCATTCATGTATTTACATTAGTGTTATTGGAAGTTATAATGATGTAAATATGATAATTGACTCTAGATCAATGGAAATATGCAGTACAGATTCAAATAATTTGACTTTTATCAGGATATGCAGTATTTGCATTTATTAGAATCTAGCTAACCCAAAGTATAGCACATGTGTACTAGTCTAAACATAAAATCTTCAACATTCCCATTACACAGTATCATTAGTAATTAGAGCTCTAGTGTTTGAGGATTAGGGTAGTTAGGTAGTTAGGTAGCCAGTGAAGGAGTGGTTTTGAAATGTGTCCAGCACATGAAGGGTGGCATTCATTACCTTCCCTCACTAGTCTTCTTTAGCATATGGTGGCTACCTCCCAGGTAATAATGTCACAGAAAAGCACAACTTTCTTTAATAACAACACTAATAACTTACAGGTTACAAAATACTTTTTTCATAACAACCTTGGAAGGTAAATACTATTCCCTCCCTCTTTTTTGTGAATTAAACTTAGCCGGGATTTGAATCTAGATTTCCTGACTCCAAGTTTTACATGCATTCCATCATACTATACCATCTCTCCTTGTTAGTCTGTAGCATGAGCCTCCCATAGATTTTCCATATGGCTCTGGAGCTGCTAACTAATTCTCAGGTCCAATGTGTTCTGATTCAGTATTTATTCTGTAGCTCTGAGTCTTTACCCACTGACTCTTTGCCAGACCAAACCAGATGACATTTGGAATCAAACCAGGAGGCATTTAATTAAAGCAGCCTGCAAGATAAATAACAAGAAATTGAATAAGTCGTAAATAACCCTCCATTTAATTCTTCTGTCTACCCAACACACAGGCAGTGGAACACATTAATTTTAATCTTATGGGAAAGGTACTAGGAAAGTGTCTAAAACCATTCTTCTGTGCAGTCACTTTCCTTTGTATCTTGTTACTACACTTAACATAGACTGACTTCTTAGAAACCAGAGTTCAGGGCATCTGGGTCAATTATGAACCAATTATATCCTTTTCCTGACTCTACTTGTGCCAGACTGGTTCTTGCCTCCCACATCTTTGTCCTTTTTGCAGTTCAAACATGGATGCCATATCTTCTTATCTTCCCCCCGCTGGATTTCATCCATACCTATTGGTTACTGATAGCTTCTTGTTAAACTCCGCAAAAGTCTTTTTTTTTTAAATCAAATTTTAGAGAGACAGCGGCAGAGGCAGTGGCAGAGGCAGTTGCGGCCAGGGGCTCCCAGAGCAGGTAGGACCTCAGGGCCATTACTGAAGATCTCCGCATAAACCCCCTGAGGGAACTGAGCCTCGGAGGCGGCACTGCCCCCATCCCAGCACCAGAACTTAAGCTCACATTGAATAGCAGCCATGCCTGCTGTTGAAAGCCCTGAGGCTGGGGAGCAGCATTTGAATCTCAGACCCCAAGCACTAGCTGGGCAGATCTAGGTGGGGGTGGAGAGGAATCTCAGAAGTCAAGTAACTGGCTGGGAAAATGCCCAGAAAAGGGAAGAAAAATAAGACCATAGAAGGTTACTTTCTTGCTGAACAGATGTTTCCTCCATTCCTTTCTGATGAGGAAGAACAATGCTTACCATCAGGAAAAGACATTGAAGCCAAGATCTCTGTATACCAAAAATCTGAAATAGAGATCCAATGGGCTCAAGCCATGGAAGAGCTCAGAAAGGATTTTGAAAATCAAGTTAGAGAGGTGGAGGAAAAACTGGGAAGAGAAATGAGAGAGATGCAAGCAAAGCATGAAAAATGGGTCAATACCCTGCTAAAGGAGACCCAAAAAAATGCGGAAGAAAATAACACCTTGAAAAATAGGCTTACTCAATTGGCAAAAGAGGTTCAAAAAGCCAATGAGGAGAAGAATGCTTTCAAAAGCAGAATAAGCCAAATGGAAAAAGAGGTTCAAAAGCTCACTGAAGAAAATAGTTCTCTCAAAATTAGAATGGAACAGTTGGAGGCTAATGACATTCTGAGAAACCAATAAAACATAAAACAAAACCAAAAGAATGAAAAAATGGAAGAGAATGTGAAATATCTCATGGGAAAAACAACTGACCTGGAAAATAGGTCCAGGAGAGACAATTTAAAAATTATGGGACTACCTGAAAGCCATGATCAAAAAAAGAGCCTAGACGTCATCTTTCATGAAATCATCAAGGAAAACTGCCCTGAGATTCTAGAACCAGAGGGCAAAATAAATATTGAAGGAATCCATCAATTACCACCTGAAAGAGATCCAAAAAGAGAAGCTCCTAGAAACATTGTGGCCAAATTCCAGAGTTCCCAGGTCAAGGAGAAAATATTGCAAGCAGCTAGAAAGAAACAATTCCAGTATTTTGGAAATACAATCAGGATAACACAAGATCTATCAGCTTCTACATTAAGGGATCGAAGGGCATGGAATAGGATATTACAGAAGTCAGAGGAACTAGGACTCAAACCAAGAATCACCTACCCAGCAAAACTGAGTATAATACTTCAGGGGAAAATATGGTCTTTCCATGAAACAGAGGACTTTCAAGCATTCTTGATGAAAAGACCAGAGCTGAAAAGAAAATTTGACTTTCAAACAAAAGAATGAGAAGAAGCATGAAAAAGTAAAGAGCAAAGAGAAGTCATAAGGGACTTACCAAAGGTGAACTGTTTACATTCCTACATGGAAAGACAATATTTGTAACTCTTAAAACGTTTCAGTACCTGGGTAGTTGGTGGGACCACACACAGATGTACACACACACACACACACATGCACACACACATGTACATGCGTGCACACACACATATGCATGCACACACAGAGACAGAGAGCACAGAGTGAGTTGAATAGGATGGGACCATATCTTAAAAGAAATTAAGGTAAATGGTGAGAGAGAAATGTAGTGGGAGGAGAGAGGGTGAAATGGAATGGGGTAAATTATATCTCATTCAAGAGGCAAGCAGGAGACTTTTTAGTGGAGGGAAAAAGAGGAGAGCTGAGAAAAAAACATGAAGTTTACCCTCATCACATTCGACTAAAGGAAGGAATAAAATGCACACTCATTTTGGTATGAAAACCTATCTTACAATACAGGAAAGTGGAGGGAGAAGGAGATAAGCAGGGAGGGAGGGATGATGGAAGGGAGGGCAATGGGAGGAGGGAGCAATTTGAAGTCAACACTTGGGGAGGGACAGGATCAAAAGACAGAATAGAAACAATGGGGGGCAGGATAGGATGGAGGGAAATACAGTTAGTCTTACACAACATGACTATTATGGAAGTCATTTGCAAAACCACACAGATATGGCCCATACTGAATTGCCTGCCTTCCCAAAGGGATTGGGTGGGGAGGGAGGGATGGGGAGAATTTGGAACTCAAAGTTTTAGGAACAACTGTTGAGTATTGTTGTTGCTACTAGGAAATAAGAAATACAGTTAATAGGGAATAGAAAGTCATCTGGCCCTACAGGACAAAAAGAGAAGATGGGGAGAAGAGAAGGGAGGGATGATAGAAGAAAGGGCAGATTGGTGATAGGGGAAATTAGAATGCTCGGTGTATTGGGGTGGGGGGAGGGGACAAATGGGGAGAAAATTTGGAACCCAAAATTTTGTGAAAATGAATGTTAAAAAAAGTTAAATAAATTAATTTATATTAAATTAAATTTTATTTTTAAAAATCAACAGCAATCTAACTTCTCTCCTCACCCCCTCTATCCTAGTCAAGAAAAACAAAACTCTTGCTATAAATGTGTTTAGTCGAGCAAAACAAATCCCTGCAGTAACTGTGTCCAAAAACACAAAGTCTCAATCTGCACGGACTCCCTCACATCTTTATCAGCATGTGAGCAGCATGTGTCGTCATGAGTTCTCCAGTATCATGGTTGGTAATCTCATTGATCAGAGCTCCTAAGTCTTTCATTTGTTTACCTTTACACTATGTGATCATTGTCTATAACATTTTTTTGTTTCTACTCATCTCAGTCTGTATCAGTTCATGTAAGTCTTTCCCGTTTTCTCTAAAACCATTCCCATCATTTAAAAAAATGTTTATTTTTAGTCCCAAATTTTTCCTTTGCCCCATCCATTCAAAAGGCCAAAAAAATGATACCCATTATACATATGAAGTCATGCAAAACATTTCCACATTAGCCATGTCGTGGGGGAAAAATCAAGAAAACACAGCGAAAAAAATATGCTACTTTCTGTGTTCACTTCTCCAGTTCTTTCTCTGGAGGTGGATAGCATTTTTCATTATGAGTTCTCTGGAATTGTCATGGATCACTGTATTGATAGGAATAACTAAGTCAGAGTTGGGGAACCTGTGGCCTCGAGACCATCTATAACCCTCTAGGTGTTCAAGTGTAGCCCTTTGACTGAATCCAAACCTCAGAGAACAAATCCTTGGGATTTGTGACTTCAAAGCCACAGGTTCCCCACTCCTGAACTGTCTTTTGCAGTTGATTAAAATGACAATACTTTTGCTACTGGGTACAACATTCTCCTAGTTCTGCTCACTTCACTTTGTATCAACTTATATAAATTTCCTAGTTTTCTGAAACCATCCCCATCATCATTTCTCACAGCACAGTGAAATTTCATCACATTCATATACCATAACATTTTTTTAAGCCTTTTCCCAGTTCTTAAGTATTCCCTTAGTTTCTAATTCTTTGCAACCACAAAAAGAGCTGCTATAAAATTTTTGTACTTTAGAATTTGTTTTGCTTGGAACTAATACTTCCATTAATCTACACTTTCTCTTACTCCCCTTTCTCTTTCTTTCTTGTTTCCTTGTTGAGTCAAATGCATTTCTATACTCCTCTGTACATAGCTTTCCCTCTTTTGATCAGTTTAGATAAGAGTGAGGTTCAAGGATCAACAGTTCCCCCTCTTCTCCTTTGTTCATGTAGACTTCTACTTGCACACTTCGTTTATGTGAGATAATTTCCACAATCCTTCTTCCTTTTTCCTACTTGAATATTCCTCTTCTCTTGTCTTTTCATTCATCTTTTAAGGTCATCAAAACATAACAGAACCACTCCTAGACCCTCTGTCTAATTAGACTCCCTCTATGACACCTGATGATGATAGAGTCCTGAAGGGTCACATGGATCATCATCCCATATAAGAACGTAAATATTTTATCCTTTTTTAAAAAGTCCCTCATGAATTTATATATTTTTGTTTCTCTTGACCCCCGTGTTTGCATTTTACAATTTATATGTAACTGTGATCTTCACATCAGTAATGCTTGAAAGTCTTCTATTTCCTACTGCTATGTCCTTCTGTGTTCATTCCTTGTTTGCTGTACAGTCTAGAGCCTGTGACCATTCCTTATCTTGTAATGCCATCCATAGACTGTGGTTCCCTTCTTCACCTGCCCACACATAGCCTTCTTGAAGACATAGTTCAGAGAATATCCCAGAATGAATGATAATCTCATGTGACCTCAAGCACTGCGGGAGAATGGAGCCCCTCTGGGGAAATACCATCTTGTCATTTTAAAGACAGAGAAAGTGAAAAAATAGAGTCAGTGAGGAAATGGTGAACAGAACTTGCAATGCCTGATTGTATTTTCTATGCTAAAACTGGAGCTCATGAGGTTTGGCTGCATTGGATGTGGTTGAAGCTGATACATTTCAACACCTGCTTTTCTTTTCTTTTCTTTTTAAAATTTTTTATTTAAAATTATTTTATTTGTTTTTGGTGTTCTATAATCACTTCGATATATCTTAGATTTTTTTCCCTTCCCTTCTCTTTTTCCCCATCTTTCCCCACTCCCTCCCTGAGGTGGTGTGCCATTTTACATAGGTTCTACACATGCACTCCTATCAAATACATTTTGGCTTTAGTCATGTTGCATAGAAGAATCATAATGAATGGGAGAAGCCATAAAACAAAACAAAACATGCTTCAGGAGAAAATGGTCTGCTTCATTCTGCGATCCAATTCCATAGTTCTTTCTCTGGATGTGGAAGGCATTTTGCCTCAAGAGTCCATTAGAAATTTTTTAAGTCCTTGTATTGCTATGAAGGACTAAGTCTACCAGAAAAATTCCTCACACACTGTGGTTGTTGCTGTGTACAAAGTTCTCCTGGTTCTGCTCCTTTCACTCAGCATCAGATCATATAAGTCTTGCCAGACCTCTCTGAAGTCTTCCTGTTCATCATTTCTTGTAGCACAAGAGTATTCCATTACATTCATATACCATAATTTATTCATCCATTCCCCAATTGATGGGCATCCCCTTGATTTCCAGTTTTTGACCACCACAAAAAGAACTGCTATGGGGGGGGAGCCAAGATGGCGGAGTAGAAAGACTCACGTATGCTAGCTCCAAATCCACAGCCCATAAATTTCCTGTAAAGAGAACTCCTCACAAATTCTGGAGCAGACCAAGTGTGCACCAAGGCAGTGGAAGAGATTTCTGTTCCAGAGAGCCCTGGAAAGCCGTCCCCGAGAGCCCTGGAAAGCCGTCCCCAGGGGTCCGTCACACTGCGGACAGTGGAGCCCACCCCCGTGTTGCCCTGGCCACGGCTCCAAAGGAGCAGATCCGAGAAGGCTTCAGGGATGGAATCTCCAGGCGGCCGGGAAGGTCCCTCCACCCACAGACGCTCCAGGTCAGTGAGAGAGACGTCTGGGCTGGCTGAGAGGGGAGTGGGGTGTCTCTGTGACTCGGGCCCCCTTGGGAGGCAGCGGCAGAGGCAGCGGCAGAGGCAGCGGCAGAGGCAGTGGTGGCCCAGGACTCCCTGAGCAGACAAGAGCTCCATTACCGAAGGTCTCTGCATAACCCCCCTGAGGGAACTGAGCCTGGGAGGCGGCCCTGCCCCCACCATCTCCATTACCGAAGGTCTCTGCATAACCCCCCTGAGGGAACTGAGCCTGGGAGGTGGCCCTGCCCCCACCTGAGCACCAGAACTTAAGCTCACGTTGAATAGCAGCCATGCCTGCCGCGGAAAGCCTTGAGGCTGGGAAGCAGCATTTGAATCTCAGACCCCAAGCACTGGCTGGGCAGATCTAGGCGGGGGTGGACAGGAATCTCAGAAGTCAAGTAACTGGCTGGGAAAATGCCCAGAAAAAGGAAGCAAAATAAGACCATAGACAACTACTTTATTGGGGAAGAGATGTTCCTTCCTCCCTTCATTTCTGATGAAGAAGTACAATGCTTGTCATCAGGGAAGGACGTGGAGGTCAGGGCCTCTCTATCCCAGATATCTGAGGTGGATGTTCAGTGGGCTCAGGCCATGGAAGAGCTCAAAAAAGGATTTTGAAAAGCAAGTTAGACAGGTGGAGGAAAAACTGGGAAGAGAAATGAGAGAGATGCAAGAGAAGCATGAAAAATGGGTCAATACCTTGGTAAAGGAGACCCCAAAAAATGCAGAAGAAAATAACACCTTGAAAAATAGGCTAACTCAGTTGGCAAAAGAGGTTCAAAAAGTCAATGAGGAGAAGAATGCTTTCAAAAGCCAAAAGGAAAAAGAGGTTCAAAAGCTCACTGAAGATAATAGTTCTCTCAAAATTAGAATGGAACAGATGGAGTCTAATGACTTTCTGAGAAACCAATAAAACATAAAACAAAACCAAAAGAATGAAAAAATGGAAGAGAATGTGAAATATCTCATTGGAAAAACAACTGACCTGGAAAATAGGTCCAGGAGAGACAATTTAAAAATTATGGGACTACCTGAAAGCCATGATCAAAAAAAGAGCCTAGACATCATCTTTCATGAAATTATCAAGGAAAACTGCCCTGATATTCTAGAACCAGAGGGCAAAATAAGTATTGAAGGAATCCATCGATCACCACCTGAAAGAGATCCAAAAAGAGAAACTCCTAGGAACATTGTGGCCAAATTCCAGAGTTCCCAGGTCAAGGAGAAAATATTGCAAGCAGCTAGAAAGAAACAATTCCAGTATTGTGGAAATACAATCAGGGTAACACAAGATCTATCAGCTTCTACATTAAGGGATCGAAGGGCATGGAATAGGATATTACAGAAGTCAAAGGAACTAGGACTCAAACCAAGAATCACCTACCCAGCAAAACTGAATATAATACTTCAGGGGAAAATATGGTCTTTCCATGAAACAGAGGACTTTCAAGCATTTCTTGATGAAAAGACCAGAGCTGAAAAGAAAATTTGACTTTCAAACACAAGAATGAGAAGAAGCATGAAAATGTAAAGAGCAAAGAGAAGTCATAAGGGACTTACCAAAGGTGAACTGTTTACATTCCTACATGGAAAGACAATATTTGTAACTCCTAAAACGTTTCAGTATCTGGGTAGTTGGTGGGACCACACACAGATGTACACACACAGACATGCACACACACACATGCACGCACATACAGAGACAGAGAGCACAGAGTGAGTTGAATAGGTTGGGACCATATCTTAAAAGAAATTAAGGTAAATGGTGAGAGAGAAATGTAGTGGGAGGAGAGAGGGTGAAATGGAATGGGGTAAATTATATCTCATTCAAGAGGCAAGCAGGAGACTTTTTAGTGGAGGGAAAAAGAGGAGAGCTGAGAAAAAACATGAAGTTTACTCTCATCACATTAGACTAAAGGAAGGAATAAAATGCACACTCATTTTGGTATGAAAACCTATCTTACAGTACAGGAAAGTGGGGGAGATGGAGATAAGCAGGGAGGGAGGGATGATGGAAGGGAGGGCAATGGGAGGAGGGAGCAATTTGAAGTCAACACTTGGAGAGGGACAGGATCAAAAGAATAGAAACATTGGGGGGCAGAATAGGAGGGAGGGAAATACAGTTAGTCTTACACAACACGACTGTTATCGAAGACATTTGCAAAAGTACATAGATATGACCTATATTGAATTGCCTTCCTTCCCAAAGGGAATGGGTGGGGAGGGAGGAATGGGGAGAAGTTGGAACTCAAAGCTTTAGGAACAACTGTTGAGTATTGTTGTTGCTACTAGGAAATAAGAAATACAGTTAATGGGGAATAGAAAGTCATCTGGCCCTACAGGACAAAAAGAGAAGATGGGGAGAAGAGAAGGGAGGGATGATAGAAGAAAGGGCATATTGGTGATAGGGGAAATTAGAATGCTCGGTGTATTGGGGTGGGGGAAGTGGATAAATGGGGAGAAAATTTGGAACCCAAAATTTTGTGAAAATGAATGTAAAAAGTTAAATAAATAAATTTATATTTTTTAAAAAAAGAACTGCTATAAATATTTTTGTACATGTGTGACCCTTTCCCATTTTTGTGATGTCTTTGGGATATGGTCCTAGAAGCAATATTGCTGGGTTAAAGGGTATGCAAATTTTTGTAGCCCTTTCGGCGTAGTTCCAAATTACTTTCCAGAATGGTTTGATCAGCTCACAGCTCCACCAACAATGAATTAGTGTTCCAACTCTCCCTAATCTTTTCCAACATTTATTATCTTCCTGTTTTGTCATGTTAGCCAGTCTGATAGGTGTGATGTGGTACCTCAGAGTTGTTTTGATTTGCATTGCTCTAGTCAATAGTGATTTACAACATTTTTTCATATGACTATAGATAGTTTTAATTTCTTCATCTTAAAAATGTCTGTTCATATCCTTTGACCATTTATCATTTGGAGAATGACATATTCTTGTACATTTGGCTCAGTTCTCTATATATTCTATTTATTTATTTAGTTTTAATTTTTTTAGTTCAATCTTTTTTAAAAAAATGTATTTATTTTAAGTATTTAGCATTCATTTCCACAAAATTTTGAGTTCCAGATTTTCTCCCCCTCTCTCTCCTCCTTCGACCCCCAAACGCTGAGTATTAATTAACCCCTACCACCAATCTGCCCTCCCTTCTAATATCCTTCCCTTCCCTTATCCCCATCTTCTCTTTTGTCCTGTAGGGCAAGACAAATTTCTATACCCCTTTACCTGTATTTCTTATTACCCAGTTGTATGCAAGAATAATACTCAACAGTTATTCCTAAAATTTTGAGTTCCAACTTCTCTTCTTCCTCCCTCCCTCCCCATCCCTTGCTGAGAAGGCAAGCAATTCAATATAGGCTATATATGTGTAGTGTTGCAAATGACTTCCATAATAGTCATGTTGTGTAAGACTAACTACATTCCCCTCCATCCTATCCAGCCGTCTATTTCTTCTATTCTGTCTTTTGACCTTGTTCCTCCTCAAGAGTGTTGACTTCTAATTGCTCCCTTCTCCCATTGCCCTCCCTTCCACCATCTCCCCCCACCTGCTTTTCCCTTTCTCCCCTAATTTCCTGTATTGTAAGATACATTTTCATACCAAAATGAATGTGCATTTTATTCTTTCTTTGAGTCAAATGTGATGAGAGTAAGTTTCATGTTTTCTCTCTCACCTCTCCCCTTTTTCCCTCCATTGAAAAGTCTTTCTCTTGCCTCTTTTATGAGAGATAATTTGCCCCATTCCATTTCTCCCTTTCTCCTCCCAATATATTCCTCTCTCACCCCTTAATTTCATTTCTAGATATGATCCCATCCTATCCAACTCACTCTGTGCTCTCTGTCTCTGTCTCTCTGTCTCTGTCTCTGCGTGTGTGTGTATGTGTGTGTATAATCCCACCAACTACCTAGATACTGAAACAAGTTTCAAGAGTTACAAATATTGTCTTTCCATGTAGGAATGTAAACAGTTCAACTTTAGTAAGTCCCTTATGATTTCTCTTTGCTGTTTACCTTCTCATGCTTCTCTTGATTCTTGTGTTTGAAAGTCAAATTTTCTTTTCAGCTCTGGTCTTTTCATCAAGAATGTTTGAAAGTCCTCTATTTGGTTGAAAGATTTTTTCCACTGAAGTATTATACTCAGTTTTGCTGGGTATAAAACTCTTGGTTTTAGTCCCAGTTCTTTGACTTCTGGAATATCCTATTCCATGCCCTTCGATCCCTTAATGTAGAAGCTGCTAGATCTTGTGCTATCCTGATTGTATTTCTACAATACTGGAATTGTTTCTCTCTAGCTTCTTGCAGTATTTTCTCCTTGACCTGGTAACTCTGAAATTTGGCTACAATGATCCTAGGAGTTTCTCTTTTTGGATCTCTTTCAGGAGGCTTTCATGAGGTGATCAGTGAATTCTTTCAATATTTATTTTGCCCCCTGGCTCTAGAATATCAGGGCAGTTTTTCTTGATAATTTTATGAAAGATGATGTCTAGGCTCATTTTTCGGTCCTGGCTTTCAAGTAGTCCCATAATTTTTAAATTGTCTCTCCTGGATCTATTTTCTAGGTCAGTTGTTTTTCCAATGAGATACTTCACATTATCTTCCATTTTTTTTCATTCTTTTGGTTTTGTTCTGTGATTTCTTGGTTTCTCATAAAGTCATTAGCCTCCATCTGTTCCATTCTAATTCTGAAAGAACTATTTTCTTCAGTGAGCTTTTGAACCTCCTTTTCCATTTGGCTAATTCTGCTTTTTAAAGCATTCTTCTCCTCATTGGCTTTTTGAACCTTTTTTGCCAATTGAGTTAGCCTGTTTTTAAAGGTGTCATTTTCTTCAGCGTTTTTGGGGTCTCCTTTAGCAAGTTGTTGACTTGCTTCTCATGATTGTCTTGCATCTCTCTCATTTCTCTTCCCATTTTTTCTTCCACCTCTCTTACTTGATTTTCAAAATCCTTTTTGAGCTCTTCCATGTCCCAAGACCACTGAATATTTATTTTGGATGTTTGGGATACAGAAGCTTTGACTTCTATGTCTTTCCCTGATGGTAAGCACTGTTCTTCCTCTTCTGAAAGGATGGGAGGAGATATCTGTTCACCAAGAAAGTAACCTTCTATAGTCTTATTTTTTTCCCCTTTTTTGGGCATTTTCCCAATGAGTTACTTGACTTTTGGATCTTTTGTCAAGAGTAGGGTATACTCCGGGGATCCGTAAGATCTCAGTTCCTTCAAGGAGGCACAGTCAAGTATGTACACTTGTCTGGGAGCAACAAGAAACTTTTGTGCCCAGAATCTGTGAGTAATAGAGTTTCCTCTCAACAGCCATCTGGCCTCCAGTTCCACCAAGCCAGCACTGGGGACTGAGATTCAGATAAGCAGCTCAATTCCTCCAGGGGTTTTCAGTGGGGGCAGGGCTGCCATTCAGTATGAGATAAAGATCTGTGGTTCAAGTCCCCCAGGAGCATTAGGTGGGGGCAGGGCCACCACACAGGGCTGAGGTCAGTTCCCCTAGGGATTTTTCAATCTAATCATGGATGCAGGCTGCTGTGGGAGCTGCTGTAGCCCCATGGGGCCTCTGCCTCTGCCCCCTGAGGTCAGAGCTATAGGAAGAACCTGCTCCCTTCTTGGCGAGCTGAAAAAACCCTTTCACTGACCTTTGGCACCTGTGGGTTGAGGGATTTGCAAAACATAGCTACTGCTGCTGGGGTTTCCACTCCCGAGGCCTACTTATGTCCTCCTCCCAGAGCCATGCCTCATGGCCAAGGCTGGGCTTGACTCTGCTCCATGTCCAGTGTGACAGATCTTTCCTGTTGGCCTTTCCGGTCACCCTGGGCTGGAAATCTCCTCCACTCCATTGTTCTGTGGCTTCTGCTGCTCTAGAATTTGTTGAGAGTCTTCATAGGTATTTTATGGGCTTTGGGAGAAGAGCTACTGTGTGTGCATCTTTCTACTCCACCATCTTAGCTCTGCCCTGATTATATATTTTAGAAATGAGGCCTTTATCACAGACACTAGTTGCAAAAATTCTTTCCGAGTTTTCTGCTTCCCTGCTAATTTTGGTTGCATTGGCTTTGTTTGTGCAAAAACTTTTCAATGTAATGTAACCAAAAGTATCCATTTTGTACTTTAAAATATTCTCTCTCTCCTGCTTGGTCAAAAATTTCTCCATTCTCCATAAATCTGGCTCTTTTTTCATCATGGCTTTCTTCTAGGCCAATAATTCTTAAATTTTCTCACCTGGATCTATTTTTCAGGTCAGTTGTTTTTCCAATTAGATATTTTACATTTTCTTCTATCTTTTCATTCTCTACATTTTGTTTGACTGATTCTTGATGTCTCATAGAGTCATTAGTTTCTATTTGCCCAATTCTAATTGTTATCAAACTGTTTTCTCCAGTTAACTTTTGCATTTCCTTTTCCATCTGTCTAATTATTTCTTTTAAAGAATTATTTTCTGCAGTTAGTTTTTGTACTTCCTTTTCCATTTGTTCAATTTTCCTTTGTAAAAAGCTGTTCTCTTCAGTGAATTCTTTTTTCATAGTTTTAAAATCATTGGCCAGTTTTTTTTTTCTATTTCCTTTTTCAACTTTTCTAAAAGTGCTCTTTGTGCATGTGAACAGTTCATAGTCTCTTCTGAAGCTTCAGATGGGAATACAGTCTCAATACTAGCCTCTTTGGTATTCGTGTTTGGTCATTGTCTCCATAGAAAGATTCTTTGGTCTTTTCCTTCCTGTTTTGCTTCTTACTCATGATGATGACACTTTGTGTATTGTGGCCCCTGGTTCTTTCAGCTAGAAGCTAAAGAACCTGGTGCTGAGCTGGCTGGTGTGAGAAAACAGAGGCCAGGTGAAGTCTTTCTTTTTATGTTTCCCCAGATTAGCCCTGGAACTAGCTTGTTAAGTGTGAGGGAGGGGTGGTTTGATCATGGGAGATCTCCTCAGCTGACCTAGAGCAAAGGCAAGCTCAATACTTGGTGATTCAGGCTGCCCTAGTGTCTTCCCATTTCCCATGGAGTGCTGAAGCACACCTGGGGTCCTGGTATTGGTTGTTTGGAGGCTCCACTCCCCTGGAGTTCTGAATATCCTCCTGATTAATTGAGGTGGGGCTGTCTGGGACAGCTCTGGTCCTCTGCCACAGTAAGAGGAATTATCCTTAGTGATTTTCCTAGCCTCACATGCTAATAGACTCTTTGCCCCTTCTGCTGATCCCACTGATCCAGAATTTTTCTGGGAAAATATTTTATGGTTCTTTCAAGGTCAATCATTTGTCATTTTGATTCCCACAAGTTCAAGTAGGTGACTTACAGGCATTTAATCTGTAGGCTGATAGTCTCAGGAGCAACTTCTGCAGCTACTTGGGGTACCACAGAACTCACTTGCTTGGTTCCACTGGACTCTTGCCCTTGGCTGCTATTCTACCATGCTGCCGCTGCTTCGTACTGCCTCAGGGCTTTCCTGCCAGGCCCTGCTGCTGCAGGAACATGCTGTGCTGTTTGCTGTGTGCTCCTCCACCTCTGTGCAACAGATCCTTCCCATGGACCTTCCAATCTGTCTTGGTCTGTAAATCTTCTACAGTCTGTCTCTGGGTTCTGCACCTCTGAAATTTGGTCAGATTATCTTTTTAGTGGTGTCTGAAGAAGTTTGTCTAATAGCTTAGGTGAGTAGTGGCTCTCACTGCACCGTCTTGGTCCATTTTCCATAAATCTGACAAATGCACTATTCCTTGCTCCCTTAATTTGTTTACAGCATCAATCTCTATCCCTAGATCATGTATCCATCTGGCCTAGTTTCCAGCACATTGTTATCCAGTTTTCCTGCAATTTTTGTCAAACAGTGAGTTCTTATCTCAGAAGCTAGGGTCCTTGGGTTTACCAAACAGTAGATTGCTATATTCATTGACTACTGTTTCTTGAGTACCTAACCTATTCCAATAATCTACCCCTTTATTTCTTAGCCAGTACCAAGTGGTTTTGATGATTGCTGCTTTATAATACAATTGAGACCTGTTAGGGCTAGGCCACATTCCCTAGCTTTTCTTTTCATTGGTTCCCTTGATATTCCAGACCTTTTGTTCTTCCAGATGAATTTTGATATTATTTTCTCTAGCTCTAGAAAAAAATTATCTGGTAGTTTGACTGGTATGGCACTGAATAAGTAAAATCAGTTTAGGTAGAATTGTCATTTTTATTCTGTTGAATGGCCTACCCATGAGCAACTGATATTTTTCCACTTACTTAGATCTGACTTTATTTGGGTGAAAAGTGTTTTGTAATTGTGTTCATATAGTCTCTGGGTTTGTATTGGCAGGTAGACTCCCAGATAATTTCTAGTGTCTACTGTAGCTTTAAATGAGCTTTCTCTTGTTGTTGGGCTTTGTTAGTAATATATAGTAGTGCAGATCATTTATCTGGGTTTGTTTTCTAACCTGCAACTTTGCCAAAGTTGTTTATTATTTCAAGTAGTTTTTTACTGGATTCTCTGGGATTCTCTAAGTACATCAATATATCATCTGCAAAGAGCGATAACTTAGTTTCTTCTTTGCCTATTCTAATTCCTTCAATTTCTTTTTCTTCTCTTACTGCTAAAGCTAACATTTTTTTGTACCATATTGAATAACAGTGGTGATAATGGACATCCTTGTTTCACCCCTGATCTTATTAGAAATGCATCTAGTTTATCTCCATTGCATATAATGCTTGCTGAAGGTTTTAGGTATATACTGCTTATTATTTTATGGGAAGCTCCATTTATTCCTATGCTCTCCAGTGCTCTTAATAGGAATGGGTGTTGTGTTTTGTTGAAAGCTTTTTCTGCATCTATTGAGACGATCATGTGTTTTCTGTCAGTTTTTTTTGTGGATATGATCAATAATGCTAATAGCTTTCCTAATATTGAACCAGTCCTGCATTCCTGGCATAAATCCTACCTGATCATAATGTATTATTCTCACGATAAATTGCTGTATTCTTTTTGCTAACATCTTATTTATGGGCAGTTTTCCTTAATTATTTCTTGGAAGATAATGTCCAGACTCTTTTTTTCATCATGGCTTTATGGTAGACCAATAATTCTTAGATTTTCTCTCATGGACCTATTTTCCAGATCAGTTGGAAATTAGATATTTTACATTTAGATTTTCCAATTAGATAATTTACATTTTCTTCTATCTTTTCATTCTTTAGAATCTGTTTGACTGATTCTTGATGTCTCACAGAGTGATTAGCTTCCACTTGCCTGGTTCTCATTTTTATCAAATTGTTTTCTTCAGTTAGCTTTTGCATCTCCTTTTCCATCTGTCCAATTGTTCCTTTTAAGGAGTTATTTTCTCCAGTTAGTTTTTGTACTTCCTTTTCATTTGTCCAATTTTCCTGGTTAGGTTTTGTGCTTCCTTTTCCATTAATCCGATTTTCCTTTTTAATTATTCTGTGATTTATTTTTTCATATTTTTAAAATCATTGGTCAGTTTTTCTTCTACTTCCCTAATTTTGCTTTTAATATCTTTCTTGAACTCTTCCAAGAATGCTCTTTGGGCTTGAGACCAGTTCATATTCCCTTCTGAAATTTCAGATGGGAGTACAATCTCAATGCTGCCCTCTTTGGTATTCATATTTTGGTCCTTGTCCCCATAGAAAGATTCTATGGTCTTATCTTTTCTGGTTTGCTTCTTGCTCATGATGATCGCCCTTTTTCTGGCTTTGCTTCTGGAGTACAGGGGGCTCTTTCCCACCATTCTTATGTTTTATACTTGAAGCTTTGTGTATTGTGGCCTCTGGTTCTTTCAGCTAGAATGCTGTAGCTTACCTGGTGCTGAGCTGACTGATGTGCCAACAGAGGCCATGTGCAGTCTTGCTGAGTTTCCCTGGAGCTAGCTGCGTTAAGTGTGAGGGAAGGATGATCTGGTCATAAAAGGTCTCCTCTCTTAAGCATAGGCAGGCTCAATGGTTGGTGAATTAGTGTTTGCACTAGTGTCTTCCCTATTCCCCTGGCTGTGCTGAGACAAGCTTGGGGTCCTAATGTTGACAATTGCAGGCTTCACCCCCCTGGGGCTGAGGATCACCTCGTGGTGCACTGAGGTGGGGCTGTCTGGGACAGCTCTGGTCCTGCCCTGATCCCCTTCAACCACAGCAAGAGGGACCCCCCTTTGTGATTTCCCTAGCCTCTTGGGATAAGAGACTGCCCTTCTGCTGATCCCAATGTTCCAGGATTTTTCCTGGGGAAATATTCTCTGTGTTTTTCAAGGTCAACAAAGGGAGGGGTAGAGTGTTTACTGATCATCCCACCATCTTAGCTCCTGGAAGTCAAGTAAGTGACTTATAGACATTTAATCTGCAGGTTGATAGTCTCAGAAGCAACTGCTGCACTTACTTGGGGCTCAACAGTTGTCTTTTGCCCAGTTCCACCAGACTCCCATCCTGGGCTGATATGCCCAAGATTCTGCAGTGGGGCTGCTGCCTCAGATCATCCGGGGATTACTGCTCAGCCCTGCCATGTAAGGGACTGTGCTAGTACAGTCTATGTGCTCTGTACTTCTCCAGCCCCATGCAACAGATCCTTCCCGTCGACCTTCTAGTCTGTCCTGGGTTGGAAATCTACCACAGTCTGCCTCTTATTAGATTCTACCACTCAAAAATTTATTCAGATTCTCTTTTTAGAGGTATCTGAAGGAGTTTGTCTTAGAGCTTAGGTGAGTGGTTGCTCTCACTCTGCCATCTGGGCTCAGCTCCTAAGAAATGCTTTTTAGAAGTATCCTTTCATTTATGTTTTCCAGTCATCATATAATCATCCCAACCTCCCAGTGTGAGCCACTTTGAAAACATCCATAAACACTCTCATTGTTTCCTGCCAGAATAGCGATGTTATACTATGTACCAGGCCTATGTCCTTCTTTCCTGAATGACAAGCAAGTCAATCAGTCAGAGAGGTTTTTTTTCTCTTTGGATCAAGAATTCTTAACATGGGATCCATAAATGCATTTTTTGAAGAGTCCATGAACTTGGATAGGAAAAATTCCATTTATGTTTTGATACATTTGGTTTCTTTGTAATCTTTTATATTTTATTTTATTCATTTAAAAAATATTATTTTGAGAAAGGGACTATAGGCTTCACCAGATTTCCAAAAAGGGTCCATGACATACACAAAAAGAAAACCTCCTATGCTGAATGGATGGGGCAATATTTGGTGTTCCTACAAAGGGTGTAGCCCATAGGGGTAATAAAGGTCAGGAAGAGGTATTTAAGGAGGGAAAAGTGTTGCCAAAATGCCAGTAAAGGAACAGGGTATTTACCAGAACTGTTAGGATCTTCTGCCAGTTCCAAAGACTGCTGGAGTCATCTATCTGCCTTTCATTCTGCATTTCTTATGCAGAGTTAAGATGTCTTAGCTACCGCTGACTGGCAAGAAATTGGTGTGGACCAAGGAAATGGAACTCTGCAAACCAACAGAGATCTGCAAACCCTTCTCTCCATCAGGCAGGGCAAATTGTAAACACTAGTCCAATACAGATTGCCTAGAGCAAAGTGATAGACAGAAATCCTGTCCTTCTTTGTGGTTCTTATCAAGATACATCCAACTCGGAAACTTTCAATGATTCCTTGCTATCTACAAAACAAGCTCAGTGTCAACCTCTGCCATCTGTCTACAACCCACCTTCCTAGACTTAACTCTCAATATTTCCTGGCTCCTTGTCTGTGACCTTGCCAAACCAAACCACTCACTATTCCCTGGGAGCTTTTGGTGATTTCCTGCCTTGTAACTTTGAGAATGTACTTCCCTCTGCCTCCCATCCTTCTCTTCTTTCCACCTTCTGAAATCCTATTCATTCTTAAAAGTACAAGTCAAATGTCACTTGTTCTGTGAAGTCTTCTCTGGTATCCCCAGTAGGAAATAACCTGCTTCTCTATCCCATAATTCCCACAAGACTTTATATTCAACACAACATGACTATTATGGAAGTCATTGCAAAACTACACACATATATCCTATATTGAATTGCTTGCCTTCTCAGTGAGGATGGGTGGGGACGGAGGAAGGGAGAGAATTTGGAACTCAAAGTCTTAGGAAAAATGTTGAGAATTGTTTTTGCGTACAACTGGGAAATAAGAAATATAGGTAATGGGGTATAGAAATTTATCTTGCCCTATGAGACAAGAAAGAAGATGGGGATAAGGGAAAGTAGGTGTGTTAGAAGGGAGGCTAAATTCGGGGAAGGGGTAATCAGAATGCTCAGTGTTTTGGAGTGGGGAGAGGGGAGAGATGGGAAGAAAATTTGGAACTCAAAATTTTGTAGAAATGAATGTTGAAAATAAAAATAAATAATAAGCATTATTTTTTTTTTAAAAATGACTTTGTATTCAGTCTTGTGTTGTAGTTATTTGTGGCTGTGTCTTCACTTCTATACTAGGTTGTAAGTACTTTGAGGGAGAGACTCCTACAGCTCATCTTTACATTTTCACCCCCTACTATGCTCTGACCAGCAAAATACCTTGCATATAGCAAATACTCATTAAGTATGTTAATTTGTCGACTGGTGATCTGTGGGTTAATTTGACAGTTGAATAGATATGTAGGCAGGAGAGAGGGAAGAGTCACAAAAAAGGTAATTACCTTTATTAGAATGTAGTGGAATTTGCAAAATATCACTTTTAAGAAAAAATAAGGATGGGCTGGGTCACCTTACATAGAAGGGAATATTCCTTTCTATAGCACTTACTATGAGCCAGGCACTAAGTGTGCTAAGTGCTTTATAAATATTATCTAATTTAATTCTCACAACAACTGTGAGAGGTAGGTATTAGTATTATCTTCATTTTATAAATGAGAAAAATGAGGCAAACAGAGTTTAAGTGACTTGGCCAGGGTCACACAGCTAGTAAGTGTCTAAAGCCAGATTTGAATTCAGGTGTTTCTGACTCCAGGTCCAGCATGCTATTTACTGAACTACCAGCTACCTCTACAGCTATATGGGTTATGCCTACATTCAAAGGGGAAGAAATTAGAGAATAGATGGGAGTGGAGAAACATATTTATTTTTCCTAGTATGATTCCTTCCAAAGATATCTCCTTATGGTTTCCATTTTTTAAAATTAATTTATTTGTTTTCAGTTTTCTACAATCTTTTCCATAAATCTTAGATTTTCTCCACTCTCTTCCCCCTCTAGCCCCCTCCTTCCCTGAGATGGCGTGCAATCTTATATGGGTTCTACACAAACATTCTTACTAAATACTTTTTTACCTTGGTCATGTTGCATAGAAGAATTAAAATGAATGGAAGAAACCATGAAAAAAAAACAAATAAAAATGAAACACAACACAAGAGAAAATAGTCTGCTTCATTCACGGTTTCCATTTTTGGAGATGTTTATAACACCTTTGTTCCTCTCCTCTTCTTCTCCCACCATTAGCTATTTTTCAAACCAAGGAATGGGAAAGTCAGATTTGGAAACAGTCTTCCCAGAGGATGGGATGGAGTCAGGGGCCTGAGAGAAGCTGGGGAGGAGAGCCAGGGGTTTTTGTATTAAGTGCTCCAGGGGTTGAAGACATCCACATACGCAATAAAAAGGGGTTAAGAAAATCAGAGAGCTCCTCCAGCTGGTGAGGCTTTCGGGCCAGGGCTGACAGGAAGTTGAGGGGGTGGCTGACTGGGAATGAAGGAAAATTCCAAAGCTGGGAGGCAATGCTTAGGGACACCTAAGTGTCTTCAGTCTGGACTTTAATATACAATAACAACAAAGACCTTCTGAAAATAAAAACACTTCCTGCCCACCCCTCTCCCCCCAAAAAAAACCTCTCTGAGAGGAAGTGACCGGGAATGAATGAAAATAAATAATGTGGAAGTTGGTTTATTTATTTTTTCAAAATCACGCAAAAGATCAGGTTGAGTAATAATGGAGCCATTGGAGAAAGGACAAAATATTGCAAAGGAAGCAGGAAGTAGACTGAGGGCCCAAGGGATCTGTCATCTGGAAGGAGGCCAAGCTCAGATGAAGCAAGAGAGGTTGTCGACGATATGTCTAGGAGCTGCTGGGTTGATATGACAATCAGGAATCAGAGCATGGAGGCAAGGCTAGACTTCAGAAATGATCTGAAAAAAATGTGGACTTGACATCTGGCTTAAGCAGAGGGTGTTACATCCAAAAAGACTTCTGAGTTAAAAAAGCGAGCATTCTTCTTGACAGTCCCCATCAATTTCCCATGTCTACGCATGCTGAGACTACCTCCTCCCAGAATATATTATGGCCCATTTCCACCAAACAGCTGCCAATGGTTTTGTAGGCTAAATTTTCTGTTCCCTTAGGAGTCTCAGAATTTAAATAGTTGAATCAAGTTTTTATGTTGTCATTATCAGACACATATCTACAAATCTGCTAATGGCCACATAAACATATGGCAGACTCCTACAAGGAATGTAAAGATACTGAACTACAGGAGGAATGTTATAGAATAAAAGGACTGTAATAAACTGAAGGTAGTGCAGTATTTACAGTGATGGGTCTGAAATCAGAAAGTCTTCTCTTCCTGAGTTCAAATCCAGCCTTAGACACTAGTTGTGTGACCCTGGGCTAGTCCCGTAACCCTTTTTGCCTCTGTTGATCATCTGTAAAATGAGCCAGAGAAGGAAATGACAAACCACTCCAGTATCTTTGCCAAAAAAAACCCCCAATGGTGCCATAGAGAGTCAGAGATGACTGAAAAGTGACCAACACCATTAATAAACTGAAGGATCTAACTCCAACAGTCGTAGGAACCATCGATCAAGAAGACACCTCAGAAGCCACTGCACCAACACACTTGTCTGACTGATGACGGGTAGGCTAAGCAAGGTCATGCATTTTAAGAAGCGGGCATTAAATAGAGTTTCTTTGCTTCCAGAGCCAGCGAGTGCTCTAAATTCTGTACCATGTTGCCCACCGGCTTAAACTGTGTCTAGCTACAGATTTGCTAGATGGTTTCAATCACACCAACTTACGTTTGTACAATGATCTTAAAAATGTTCAGTTTTTATTGTTATCTTTTGTTTTTACATGACCTTCAGTTTCTTCTTCCCTGAGACTCACTCCTTTGGAGCAAAGCATGTGAAAAAGGAAGAAAAGCAGTTCAGTCAACGCATTATCTGGGTCTGATAGCATAGGCAATATCCCATACGTCCGCAACATTTCCCACCTCCGCAAATCAGGGAGAGAGGTGCATTTTCTCATTTCATCTTTGGGGCCAAGCTTGTTTATCATAATATTTATCATTATAACATAATAACTTTTATTTATATTTAACAATACATAAATATATAAGTATAAATATTTATATTATAATAATATTTATATTATACTAAATCTCATTTGCTTTTTGTTGGTGGTGTTCTTTCCATTTACATTATGGTATCAATTGTGTATATTGTTTTCCTGGTTCTGCTTACTTTCCTCTCTATCAGTCTTCCCATTGCATAGTGATGAACAGTTTCTAGCAATCAATCAGCAAGCGTTTTTATGGGTTTACTATGCACTGTCCTAGATGGTGATGATGCAAATAGAAAAAAATGGAAAAATTCCATGTTGGAGTTTCACAACAACCCTATGAGAGAGGCAGTACAACAAGTAGCCCTATTCTGTAGAAGAAGAAACTGAGACTGAATTTAGAATCGGGAATTAGAATTCACACAAGGTCCCAGAGCTTGTCAGTAGTAAATAGAGGTCTTTTCAGTATGCCTTCAGAGCTCATTTCACAATTCGATACTATATATAATATATATGTATATATATAATATATGTATATATATATACACACACATATGTATATATATTTTATATATATACATATATATATATATAATTCTATGATCCCATTCTCATACTTAAGGTTGAAAGGTTAGTTCTTCAGTATTAACATCATAGCTAGAGTATAAATTCTCTGAAGGCAGAAGCTGCTTTTATTTTCAGTTTTGCATTCCCAGTACCTGGTAAGTGTTTCATACGTAAGCAGGTATTTACTACATGCTTGCTGACTGGATGATTGATGGCATGTCAAGAGTTTCTAAAAAACTCAGCCATTAGATCTTGATTTCTGTTTCAACATACATCATTGGCACATGGTTTTCAGAAAGGGAAGTCAGTGTTAAGTATGAGGTAGGTCAAAGGATGGGGAAGCAAGGTAATGTAGGGAAAGCAGCACTGCCTTGGGAGCACTATCTGGCTCTTCCAACAACTAGCTATATCACTTTTGGTAAGTCACTTACCTTTTTCTTTCCTCAGTTTCCTCATTCATAACATGAAAGGTTAGATACTCTATAAATATCTCTAAAGTCCTAATATTCTAGGATTGTACTTTAAAAACAAACACCCATTCCTAATAGGTACAATCTGAACTATGTGCCTGTGAGTTCTCTTAGAATTCTAAGATTCTGGGAGAGAATAGGAAAAGAGGAGAGAGGAGAGGAAAGAAGAAAGGAGAAGATTACTAACTTTCCTCAATGGTTCCTTAGAGAAAATAAAAGACAATGACCAGATGAGATAAGGGTAACAGCCACCAACAGTTTCATTTAGAAGAACATAAGTAAACTTGTTAACGTCTACCTTAGACAGGGCAGACAGGACTCTTCATATCACTAATCCCGGTGTGGCTGCTGAATCCCAAACAAGTCTCTACATGAAAACTCTTCAAACAATCCCAAGTGGTTCAAGAACTGCAAATGACTGTTAAGCTGCAGGGGAATCATACCTCTCAGTTGGGAAAAGAGGCAAGCTTTTACTTATCTAAGTCCAGAGAGCTCCAATTTGCCACTTCTATTTATTCCTTAAATAGGGTTTTGTACTAACAGTTGGGGCCATGACTTCTGACCAGACTGCAGAGGAATCTCTTCTGATGCATTATCTGCTTATGGTCCAAAAGTCACCTTGCCATCATTGTTTCCCATACTTGAGTCTTTCAATAAGGCACTGAGTCAATCAGCAAGCATTTGTTAACAAACATCAAAGGCAACTAGGTAGTAAAGAGAATAGAGAGCCAGGCCTTTAGTCAGGAAGACCTGAGTTCATTTTAAGTCTCAAACACTTTCAGTGACCCTGAGCAAGTCACTTAACCTCTACCTGCCTCAGTTTCCTCAACTTTAAAATGGAGATATTAATCATATTTAGGTCACAGGACAGTTGTGAAGATCAGATGAAATATTTGGAAAGTGCTTATAGTGCTTGGCATACAGTTGTTGCTTAATAAACATTTCCTTCCTTCCTTCCTCCCTCCTTCCCTCCCTCCCTCCCTCCCTTCCATCTTTCTTTCCTCTCTCCCTCCCTCCCTTCCTTCCATCTTTCCTTCCTTCCTTCCTTCCTTCCTTCCTTCCTTCCTTCCTTCCTTCCTTCCTTCCTTCCTTCCTTCCTTCCTTCCATCCATCCTTCCTTCCTTCCTTCCTTCCTCCTTCTCCAAGCTTGTATCATACAGTGGGGATAAAAAGAAAGGCAAAAGCAGTTTTTGACCTCAAGAAGCCTACATTCTAATGAAGGAGACAACATATAAATAGGTCAATTACATGTAAATGCCTCATTTTCATTTTCCATTCTCTTCTCAATTATTACTCATCTCCGGGTTTCAGTCTCCTCATCTGTAAAATTGTCTCCCCACATTCATCCACTCCCCTTTCCCACTCATCCTTTACACATTTGTCATGAAGGTCCTTTCCAGCTCTGATCTTCTGTCATTCTGTTTCCTGTCTCCTTGACCCAGGTTTGCTGACTACCTACTGTCCAACATCTACCTTTTGGTTCATTTCAACCTCTCTGTGGATAGGGCCTATTCAAGCAGCTTTCTGTAATCAAAGATGAAGAAAGAAAAAAAGAAACTGCTTGAGGTCGTAGACCTGGAAGCAGAAGACATGATCCACCTCTAACTGTTGCTACCTGTGGGACCATAAGCACATCCACAATCTCTCTGTGTCTTAATTTCCTTGTCTGTAAAATGGGAATGATAATACTTGTAGCCCCACTTTGCTGGGTTGTTGAAAGGGTTAAATGAGGTAACATACCTTGATGCACTTTGCAAACTTGAAAATATGATGTAATTGTCAGTTATTTTAACATTTTAAATTATTCTAGTTACTTAGACAAAAATAGTGCACCTTAGTCCCTTGGATATTAGATGATTTCAAAGACTCAAGAGGAGCTACTTCATGATCCATACATGGAAACTCAAAAAGTGGTCATGGGAAGGGCAACTCTTAGTGCCCTTATTTCTTTTTTAATGTCTTCATGTGCAAAACCAGGACTCAGACACTGAAAAATAGTGGTTAATAAATGCCATGTTCTTTCTGGACAACAAAATATGCTATGTGGGAAAACGAGCAACGAGAATAAAGCATTGTCATTAACAGAAACAATTCCTCAAAGAAGAATGGGGTCATCTTAGGTGGCCTGACTAAACACTGTAGTTCCAATTAGAAGCCAGGATTTTAGGATGCATTTTAACATTTAAGGGAACTTATACTGCCCCCTCCTTTTTTAATATAGGAGAAGGTAAATTTAGAAGAAAATTCATCAGAAATAACTTTTTTATGGAATAAAATATAGTGTTTCCGTGTAACATTGTACTGGTCAGTGGGCCAAGATCAACGAAGGAAGCATATCCATGGCTGCTCCTGACCTATAGACTAGAAAAACATTCTCAGAAGTTTTAGGTTTACCCCCTAGAATCTTATAGTAGTCAAGCTCTGGGGACCTGACTCTGAGTGCTAGTTAATATAGTCACCTAGAGAATGTACAAGATCTATATTTTTGTGTGTGTGTCTAAAGTCAACATGCATATGTGTATATATGCATACATTCATCTTGACTTTTAACATGCTTATGTAGCATATGTGTATGTATGCATCTTGATTTTTTACATGCATATGTAGCACTTCCTCTGAGACAGCTATACTAACTCCCACTCACACTGAATAGGGTCCCCTAAAATATAGGTAATATATCTGCTTAGGTCCCTAGGGATAGCACTAATGTGTTTGGAGGATGTTTCTCTAATGTTGTAGCACATGTGCTCCCAATATACTTCCTTCTTTGATTATTGGTTCATGTTGACTAGTCAGCCGGACAATCAGTTTTTAGAAAGAGGTATTGGCTAAGGTGATATAGTGAGAACAGAAAACATCCCCCCAAACGTTTGTGGCACATTCTACCAACAGTATATAGAGTCTAGTGGAAAGTGGGCTCAGCCTTAGAAAGTACGTATAGCAAAGGGGTAACTGAGCTCCTGACTGCTAGAAATTTTTTTCCTCTCCTGCAAGGATACACTCTAACTTTCTACATAGAATCATGAATCTGCCTTTCCTCTTCACATACAGTCTGTTTTCAGCTCCTGATGCAGACAGTGCTGTTTTGCAGACAGTGCCAGGACAACATGTTCCAATCATCAGATCTTCCAAAGTTCACCAGGTCCTCTTCAGATGAAGGGTGGGAGAAGGAGACGAAGGAGGTTGAGGCACTGCCTTCCCCACCAGGTGACAGCTTTTTAGGGCTTGGTAGGAATTGCTTTCTTCTGACTCTCCATTTGCTTGAATCTCCTGGATTCTAAACTCGATGCTGGTTTTATACAAACTTCTCAGAGTGTGACCCCTTAACTAACCAGAACAGACTTCTCTCGGTGCCACTTCCATTTACCCAATGACTTTCACAGACTTTTAGCACTTAGGATAGTCTAAAGTCTTTGATTCGTTGAAAAATGTTCTCACTTGGTTGTGGGAAAAAGGCATAGCATACTATTATGAACTTTAAAAGTGATGGGATAATGGATAAACTTAATGACCTTTACCCATAAATACATACCTACACACATACATGCATATATATTCACAAGGAGAAGCAAAGGGAGGGAGGGAAGGAGAAAGAGAAGGGGAGAGGAGGGAGAGAGAGAGAGAGAGAGAGAGATAGAGAGAGAGAGAGAGAGAGAGAGAGAGAGAGAGAGAGAGGCTGGTTTTTACAATTTGACTTCGGTTTCTAATCCCAACTTTCTGAAGAAATGCAATATTTATTAATAGATCTAATTATTCCTGAAATGGAATTTCATCAGTTAACTGAGCACAGATCCCACAAGTATATTTATTAAAACATAATCTCTATATTTTTAGTGGTTACAATGTTTAATGTTTAGAAAAGTTCATACCAAATGGATTCTAAGAAATGATTCATGAAGGCATGGAAGTGTTTAGTATTTTTCTGTGGAACCAGTTGATGACTGAATTATATTGATTTATTTAATTAAAATTATTTTGGCTATATTTTTTTCCTTTGTTCCCTGCCAAATTCTTTTCTTCTTATTCTTTTTAACCATTTATTTCCTTCTAAATCCTGACTTACAATAGGACTTCTGGCCAAGATACTTCCTTTCTGTCATGTAATGCTTACCTCAAAATCTCCTTCCAAACAGAGTTTGTTTGCCCAGTTATCTGAAGCTGCATTTTAAGTTTTACTGGGGTCTTTTGTTTTTATGCTATAGAGATTTTCCTTTAACCCTTCCACTCCTATTGAACTCTTCCTTGTAGAAAAGCCAACTGATGCAGCAACCATCTAAAAGCTTCCATTCTACCATCAAAGTCCTTCTTATTGTAAATCATCATTGTCAACGTACTATACGTTACATGTGTTTAGCAACATTTTCATGTTAACATCATTCTAGTCACCACGGATATTGTTTACTTGGTTTGGCATTCTTCACTCTTCCAAGGCTGCCTTCATTCATGCATTCCCTGAATTGCTTGCTTCTGACTTCCATTGCCAACTCTATGGAGCAAATCATTCAAAGTCCATGCTATAATATTGTGACTTCCCTACACTGTCAAAATGGCTAAATTTCATTAGCTGAAAGGAAGACATACAATAATTTCATTTCAGGAAAAGGAAAAGTAATACATTGATTTTGTCTGATTATACTATAAGCTTCTTAAATAGAATTCCAAAACTGTTGTCAGACACGGATGTCCCCCAACCTTCACCCCAAGTGAAATGGGGAGGGACACATTAACAAGTTGAAGAATCAGGAAAGGCCTTTTGAAGAAAGTGGATCTTGAACTAGGGATTTCAAGAAGCAGAAGAAAGAGGGAGAGCATTCTAGGGATGGAGGACAGCCTGGGCCAAGCCATAGGGAATGGAGGTATAATACTCCAGGAAGAGCAGAAAGTAGGCTCATTTGAGTTGGGCAGAGAGTGCAGGTGAGGGAGCGATGTGAAATTAGCCTGCAGTGATAGATTGAGGCTAGAGTGGGAAGAGTTTTCAAGGACAAGCAGGGAACTTGGGAACTTATCCCAAGAGCAATTGGGAATCACTGAAGCTTTTCTCAGGGGAGTGACATGGTGAGACCCAAGCTTTAGAAATATCAATTTGGCACCTATGTGGAGGGTAACCAGGGAAGGGGAGAGGCTGGATGCAGAGAGACCCATTAGGCAGTGGATGCAAGATAAGAGTGGCTAGGTGGTGGGAATGGAAAAAAATATGAATATGAGAGATATCATGGAGTTAAAATGAATAAGTATTGGCAACTGATTATATGGGGAGAAAGAAGAGTCAAGAATGACTTCAAGATGGTAAACCTGAGCTATTGGAAGAAAAGTGGCACCCCTTACAGAAATGGGGAGTTTAGCAGGATGGGAGGTTCAGAGGGAGAGAGAGTGAATTCTCTTTTGGAAACTCTGAATGAAAGCTTTCCATGGAACATTCAGGTAGAGATGCCTAGCAGGACTGCAGCTCAAGAGCAGTCAGGGCTGGTTGTACAGATTTTGGGAGTCATTTGCATAGAAAGACAGTTGAATCTATGGGAGCAGATTCAATCGCTGAGAGACTAGACACAGAAAGGTCAGGAAAGAGCTCTGGAGTATATCCATGTGTTTGGTGTGGGACAGAGATAATGATCCAGCAAAGGCCACTGAGAAGAAGCCATCAGCCTAGGGGATGACCCAATATCCCAGGGTTTGTTGCTTCCATTTTCATCCTTTTTTACCACTGAAATTCTCTTGAGTATTTTGTCTTTGGGTCAAGCGATTGGTGTCTTCCAAAGCACAGCTTGCTAATCTGAAAAGCTAATTTGTGCTAATATTCTAAGTTGTGATAGATAAGAGATCACTGCTTAGGTAGCATATGTCCATTTCAACAATGACCTTTGGTCATTTTATGCCTGGAAGTAAACTTCATCTAGTCCAGTTCCCTCATTTTGCAGGTGGAGGGTCAGGGAAAGGAGGAGACTTAGCCAGTGTCACTCAGGGGGATAGTTGCAGAGCATGTCTTAGACATGGTCTCTAGAGTCCCTCTTCAGTGCCTGTTCAGTAACAGAAATGAGTGACTCTAATGATGGGACTTTCAGGTCAGGTAGGAAGTAGCAGAGCACCGTGGAGCTTTTGTGATAGATATACAAATAAATCAAGTTCTATAAACCATGATGAAGAGGCAAGAATTCTGAATCTGAAGTTTGAGGACTTTAGATAAAATTCTGATGGCTGCCTTGAGAGACTTTGGCCAAGATACTCTCCTCTCAAATGAGTCTGTTCAACCTAATAATCTCCAAGGTTCTTTCCTGTTCAATAGCTACGGTCCTATAGCTTGCCTGTGAATAAGGCTGACCCAAGTCACTAGAGTATTAATACTGGTTACTTTTATTTTGTTTTTACCCATTTGGTAAGAAGACCATATATCTGATCTCATATTAGGTGGAATTTCAAGTTTTATCTCTCAACAGACTATTATCAATTTATCATTGAGAGAATCAAACTCCAAGTTATATTCTTTCTTTCTCCTATGGACTATTTTTTTTAAACTAGAACTGTGATTTTATTGGTATGGGGGGGCAGTAGGAGGTTAAGTGACAGGAACCAGATAGTGTGTAACAGATGTGGGAATTAACTCTAGGTCTTCCCTACTCTGAAGCCAGCTGTCTATTCTCTAGAGCAGGGGTTCATAATCCTTTCTCTGTATGTATGGACCCTTTGGAAGTCTGGGGAAACCTGTAATCCCCTTCTCAGAATGATGCTTTTAAATACATAAAATAAAATGCATAGGATCACAAAAGAATTCAATTATGTTTAAATATAGTTGTATATACTTATATACAACTATATACATATATACACATATACATATATACACATACACACACGCACGCACACACACACACACCCACACACACACACACACACCCACGCATATATATATATATATATATATATATATAT
Source organism: Bettongia penicillata ogilbyi (assembly GCA_023548195.1). Classification (NCBI taxonomy): domain Eukaryota; kingdom Metazoa; phylum Chordata; class Mammalia; order Diprotodontia; family Potoroidae; genus Bettongia; species Bettongia penicillata. The sequence continues at coordinate 954,254 of JAJHZJ010000149.1, forward strand.
ATATATATATATATATATATATAAGCTCATGGACCCCAGGTTACATATTTTTGATACCAAAGGATGAGTGACTGCTTCTCTGTGGACTAAGTACAAGAAGCGAATGGAACTTTTTATGCTGTCAGAACATTTATTGAGCACTGGAGTATGACTGAGTAAAGAAATATGGGAAAACCTCAATTGTTTTCTCTTTGATGGACATGGGTCAGCATCTTCAAAGTCCATGTAGCACGGGGACAAGATGGATATGATTGGAGATATGTTAAATCCAATCCATGCCAAATAGCTCTCTTAACGTTAGACATCTTTTTATGAGTATGAGCCTTACATCTCCAACTCTATGTGGCGTTTCTTCAGGGCAAAGACAATGCCCCATCCTTCTCTGTGTCCTCTCCATACCTAGTACTGTGTCTTACATCTACTCAATAAATATTGAGTCACTTATTGATTGATATGATTTTCTTGGAATCCTCCCTAATGAAGGGAAAAGATAGCTTAATTAATGGTACCGCATTGATCAACATAATGGTTCTATAAAATAAAGACCTTTCCTAAAAGAAATTTAACACCCGAATTCTCGGGAACAACCTTTGATTGTTAGGTAACAAACAGGACCTCCATTAGAAAAATAGGAGATCTTACTTCCACTCTGTTCCTCAGAGAATAAATTCTAGGGTACAAGCCCAAGTAGGGAAAAGAAAAAATCCAATGCCATTTTAGATCCTAACCATATGGACTTGAACTAGAATTCGAGAATTTGCCACTGACTTGCATGATTTCACCTTTATTAAATGCTAGGCATTGTTTTAGGCACTGGAATAACTCACTTAATTCTTCTGCCTTAGTACTCTTACATCTAAGATATCTTGTCTCTGAGAAGCCCAATCATAGCTGACTGCTGTAAAGCAAACTTGGTTATAGAAATATCAAATTGGTGGTTTACTTTTAGTGTCTGGCTTTGAGACTGAAGCCCAGCTTCCAAAGAAATGAAATGTTTATCACTAGATTCAATTGTTCACGAAACGGTATTTTATGTTAGCTGTGCACACATTCCTGAGTTTTATTACTTTTTCAAAATATATCTGAATATATGTTGTGAAATTCATGCACATTTCAGTCCTGACTGAATCGGGATAGAGATCTGTGATTTTATTGTTATAGGTGACTTCCCAATGTGCAAACTGGCCCATTCTCTGTAATTTAAAGTCTGTGAGAGGTGGCCCAGAACTCTGGAAGGTTAAAGTACTTGCCCAAGATCACAAAGCCACCTTGAAACAGTGTCTTTGTGGCTTTGGAGGAAGCTCTTTATTTACTATATCTTTCAGACTTGGTTGCCTCTATGCTATTATACAGCTATATCTTAACTCATCCCCTTGTAGAACACAAAACTTTATCTTGAGGAAACTCATCTTTATTATTACATAAAAATGGACTAGATAAAAAAACGTTGCTATAAATGGGCCAAAATTAGAAGGGGAAAAGAAAAAGTGACAAGCAAGAAGATAAAACCGAAAATAAAAGTAATCTGGGCATTCATTATTGTAGGAGGTTGCAGGTTCATAGCTTAGAACTGGAGGGAAATTTAGAGATCACTGAGTTCATTACTAGTTAGGTTCCTAGATCTAGAGTTAGGAAAAATCTTAGAGACGATCTAATCTAACTCCTCTGTTTTATAGATAAGGATGCTGAAGCACAAAAAGGTAGTTTGCCCAAAATCACAGAGAGAGAGTAAGGGGCAGAGCTGAGATCCTCTGAATTCAACACCGGCTCTTCAGCCATCAGTAAGATGCAGCTCCCTCACTAAGCACAGGGTGACACTGATGTATGTAAACACTTTATGTGGGATTTAAATGAACATTTTCATAGATGGTGAAGCACATTTCTTTCCTATTTCCTATTTAAAAGAAACAATGGAACATGGAAGGAGATTTTGTTGGCTATTTTTTTACAAAAAAAGTATTATTACAGAGCAAATGATTTTGAAGGAGCACCCTGAGTCACTGTTCCAACAAACTCCAAGAGGCCTGTCATTAGGGAATAGGTTATTAACCACGAAAATCAAGCTTGACCAAAATAAATATGAACATCCTGGGAAACTGAACTTTACAACAGTGTATAACACAGAGAAAGACCACAGATCAGAGAAGGATATGAGAGTCCAGGAAATTATGTACAAAAGGATTTCCCCACATAGACAAATAAAGATGAAAGAGGAGAAGTACAGGCATACCTCGTTCTATTGTGTTTTGAAGTTATTGCATTTTTCACAAATCAAAGATTTGCGTCAACCTTGCAATGAGCAAGTCTGTCAGCGCCATTTTTTCCCACCAGCATGTGCTTACATTGTGGCCCTGTGTCACATTTTGGTAATTCTCATAGTATTTCAAATTTTTCATTATTATTAGATTTTTTTTATGGTGACCTGTCATCAATGTTCTCTGATCTTACTATATTGTGATTGTTTTGGAGAGCCACCAACCACGCCCACATAAGATGAGGAATTTACTTGATAAATATTGTGTATGTTCTGACTGCTCCACCTACCGGCCATTTCTCATCCCCCACCTAGGCTCCTGCTTCCTTGAGAAAGAATGATATTGAAATTAGGCCAATTAATAACCCTACAAAGGCCCCCAAGTGTTTAAGTGAGAGGAGGAGCCAGCGAATGTCATTGTTGTTTTATTTTAAGAAATTGCCACAACCAGCCTGATCAGTCAGCAGCCATAGGTTACAGTATGCAATAAACTAGAGTATAGTATAAATATAACTTTTATATGCACTAGAAAACCAAAAAATTTATGTGACTCGCTTTATTGCAATGGTCTGGAACTAAACCAGAAATATCTCCAAGGTATGGCTGTACCACATATTGGCTATTAAAGTCCAAATACCTTTGAGGCCCCCTCTGGCTACTTGATGGTAATAACTGTTTTGTTTTGTTTTTAGTTCAGCTTGGGTACATGAGGAACGAATAAATCACAAGAGAAAGAGATAATTTCCTTTGAAACGTTATGCCTTAAAGCACCCCCAACTAATAGGGCCTTGTTAGCCAAAGAAGGCTGCATCGTTCAGGATAATCTGTGATTCTATAGCTACTCAGAATCACGACTCCTAAGCCATCATCAGTTTCCTTACCTTTAATAGTCACTAGCTGGGTGGCACAGTGGATAGATAGACTCACATAGTGGATGTTTGTCAGGAAGACTCATCTGAGTTCAAATCTGGCCTTAGACCCTTATTATGTGACCCTGGGCAAGTTATTTAATCCTATTTGCCTCAGTTTCCTCATGTGAAAAATGAGCTAAGAAGGAAATGGCAAACTACTCTAGTATTTTTGCCAAGAAAACCCCAAATGGGGTTGTGAGGTGTTGGACATCACTGAAACACTGAGCATCAAAGAGGATATAATTAGTTCAAGGCAATAGCATTTAGTGAAATGGTATAGCTGTAAAAGTAGAAATGAAACATTTCCCTCATTAGCCTATGACACTCATTTTCTCACAAATATACCATCACTGAGCAGAGTGGACATAGGTAAGAATATGCATGGGAACACTCAGACCTCAGAACATGTGTGGAGGGAGCCCTTGTGCCTGGGAATGCTAATGCAGAAACAACTCATGCCTCCAATGATATAGGACCTCTGACCTCATCTAGAGATGTCATCGTACTGATTTGGCCTGCCCCATGCTGGTCTATATTGAATCCACAATTTCCATTCATCACTGCTCTTCTGGATGCATGGTCTCTGCTGACCCCTGGTCCAGTTAGTACTTTTCCTGCTGGATGTTGCCAGGCATATGTAAAAGCAAGCACCCTGACACATCCAGGATGGCCTGCTATACAGGTTCTTAGATCTGCTTTTCTAAAAGGAAAGCAACTTTTGAGGGGTGAGCAATCAAGCACATGTATCATTCACTTAGTTCAGGGGAAAAAAGATAGCACCCTGAATTTCAGAGAAAATACAAACAGAGAAATAAAGAACAACAGACATGGCTTCCAACTATCTGACCATAAGCAATACATACATAGTTACCAGAGAGAGAAGCACTAACGTCTGGGTTTTCAGAGGGGAGGTGGGCTCCTTAGTGGCTACCCAGAGTCTCATCTGGCACACAAACCTTCTTCCAAAAACTAAGCCCCAAGGAAAAACCTCACCTCAGAGTATTTGTACACTTTTCAGAGCCAGAGAGCATCACAATCTTTGAGGACCAGAGCCTCATTAGAAATTAGCAAAAGGTATGAGTCTTCCTACAAAACAAATCTCCCCCATTCAAGCTTCCCTTAACAGGCAGGCCCATTAGTGGGTGGGGAAGATCTTTAACTCTCATAATTACCATTACCACATGGCATCACTGGACCTACTTAACTGTAGAGTTTCTTTCTACTTCCAACTTCTTGCTTCATTTGAAGTCTTTAACTATAGTGCCATGTTTTACTCATGAGTGAACTCTTCCCTGTTCTTTTAGTTCAAAAGCCTAACCTTTGGGGAAAAAAAGGAAAACAACTGCTCTTTTCTCAGCAATAAAACCAGCAATAGCCCTGGGGAGAGTGAGGAGTGGGGAGAAAGGTCGAAAATACTACTCAGAATTTTTCTTTTCAGAGTATTGACTTGGCAGGAGATTCCCTGCTCTAGGTGACAAACTTGTTAAAACACAGAAAAGCATCTTCTCATGCCCACAGGTCTTTCATTTATCTTAAGTTTCTTGGTTATTTGACTTGGGATCCACATTTCCTATGCCCCTTGACTTTTAGTCTCTGAAGGCAAGACTAGCCAATAAACCCAGTCATTATGAACCTGTCCAAAGTGCTTAGCTAGTGCAATCCCCAGATGGACTTTGGAGCATATGCAGATGTTCTGACAGTCCTATAGTTGTTTGGTAAAGAAAAGACTCTTCAATTACCCATGTGGATGGAACTCAAGATGGAACATGCAAAGAAGGAGTGGAACAATTCCTGCTCTTTGTCTTTGCTGCCCTCTTGATAGGTGGAGTTCTAATGAAAGAAGAGATTATGTTGTTGTGGGAGAGGTCTCAGGCATTTCCAATCCGAGGCTGAAATATGTCTCATGAATGTGGTCCTTAGTTCTCCGTCTCAGTATTTGTTTTTTCATTTTAGGTGAAGAATACTTGTGAGTTTTGAAAGGTCAGGAGAGTGAGTCACCAGAAGGTCTAGAACTGGAGCATATTCTGCACTTTTGCAGTCAGTTTAGTTTTGAGATCCTGAGGAGTGAGGAGTGACTGTTGAAACCTAGGGCCCTGGAGTCAGGACTGGGGTTCATTTGGCAGTGATGCCCATTTGAATGTGAACTTGATGGGGCAAGTGACATGGAGAAACTACATTTTCTGAGCACTCTCCACTAGAGACTGAGATAACATAAGGGAGACAGTCCCAAAATTTGGGGGAGAATGTTTGCATCTTTCTTCTTGCTGTATCTGCAAAGTCAATATCCCTTTCTAAAAGCTGTTAATTGCATGATAATTGGAATGAGTGCTAATCACTGGTGGCTAACAATGCAAGAAACTTAGTAGAATGGGGACTCAAGACAGCAGAAGTAGAGGAAGATACTCACTACCCATTCCCATTATACTTGTAACAAATAACGACAGTTAAGCAAAAGCTATGGATAATGCAATTACATATGACAATAGAGGCAACATCATTCACCCGTAGTCAACCACCACTCTATTAAGAGGAAGGATGTGTGTTTCATGCTCTTGTCTTTAGAACTAAGACTATATTGCAATGAATTGAGTTGTGCTGCCCTTCAGTATTGTTTTCATTTAGAGTACTGAGTGCATTCATTGTTTGCTTGTTACTCATTATCTGTTACACTCTCTTTACTCTGCATCACTCCATGCAAGTCTTCTTTTTCCTTATTTTTTTGTAGTCTGGATGTCTGATTGAGGAACTCCAACATTCAAAAAAAGATCAGCAAGATGGAGAAGACTAAGTAATCCTCTAGTTTTAGAGGATGTGTCTGGGCATGGGGAAATCAAGTTACTTGCCCAGGATTATGTGCCAGTATGTGTCAGAGGTAGGACCCAGGGATTCCTTAATCACACGGAGCCAGTTCTCTACCCACTATGGTGTGCTGCTTTTCTAAAAGATTTCTTGGTAAAGAGTCACCAGGCCAGAGTTGTGATGAACATGGTCCATGAGGAGTCACGAATAAAACACCTTCCTCCTTAGAAAGTCATCAAGTAATGTGGTCCAAATGTCTTTCATTGTAATTTAATTATCTAATTTCATGTATCGGTTGTCTTTTTTAAATTCCCATTTATATGTTCTGGAAAAGACAATAAATTCATGTTAGCATACTCATTACATATGTAACTCCTTTCCCTATTAGCTGTTTGACCCAGTTTATCACAATGTTCAGACTAGACAGTCTATTCTTCTCCCTTACATCCTTTTCCCTCTACATATCGACCATTTCTCAAGTTACTGCCTGATTTCCTTTATCCAAATGAACATATGTGCTAAACTCAGGTTAGAGTGATTCTGATTTGGATGATGGAGGTTATTTTTTCAAACACTGGCACTCTTTATTATTCACACACAATTGGATTTCCAGGAAGGAGCAATGATGTGGGTTTAAATTCTAGAATGCTTAAGTAGAACTTTGTGAAGTCTCTAAACCTACTTTGATTCCAGGAAAGCCTGCCCTATGCACGCTGGTAATTGGAGACATTTACCAAAAAGACTGGGTGGTAGTTAGGAATTTCCAAAGCCAGATTAGCTTTTCTGTCACCACTCAGCGTGCTCTTGGGACATCACCCTCACTACCACTCATCTGGGACAGATTCCAGGAATATAAACTAATTTTAATATTAGCTAAAGAAGAACCTAAGTAGAATTCTACATTTGCTCCCACCCCTCATAAAGCACTTTCATGGTCAAATCAGAACAACTGGGGTAGGGAGGGTGGGTTGCTGTTTTGAATTATCTGCATTGCAATTTTTTTTTACTAGTAATAGTGCCTAAGTGAAAGTTAATGGTCTGTGGGAATTAATCCTGCCCTCCTTTGATGGCATGAAGCTAGGATGTAACTGTAAAAGGACAATAGCCAGCAAGAGTTGAGCTGAGCTCAGAACAGGATAGATCTTAATTAGAATTGGCATTGGTGGTGACTTTGAGCAGAATGTCTTTGTGAGGCTATGTGTGATGGGACAAGGCAGTGGTCAGGACACAGAGGAGGACTTTTTCAGTCAGATTGGAGGCCAAACTCGGAAAGGAAGAGAAAATAAGGGGAAGGAGAGGAATAGTGTTGGCCACAGAGATCCAGCATGATTCATAACAGGATAGAAGAAACCTGGACCTCACCTCTTCCCTAGGCCAACAGGCTCCAAAATCGGGCAAAGTAGGCAGGTAGGCACCACTAAGCTTCATGAAGGGGATCAAACATGTAATTCGGTAAAGTTTCACAATTAGATTATGAGTTCCTTGAGGGCAGGGACTACCTCTAGCTTTCTTTGTATCCCCAGCTCTTAGTACAAGACCTAGTACATAGAAGGTACTTAAAATGTCTATTAACTGATGGACTGGCTTCCTTAAGTTGCTTATTTCCTCTTTTACTTCGGATTTTCCTTCATGCTTAGCTTCACACTTTAAAGGCAAGCTGTTTGCAAGTTAACAGGTGCCCAAGACGATCTATAATAAAGAAGCAAGAAGTCATCCTGTAAAATGTGTTAATTTCAGATCAGCTCTACTGACAAGTTGGATGTTACTGCTCTTGTCTTCACTGCCAACTATTCCTTCTTTAGAGTAATTTTGAGCATTCCTTGATCAAGTGTAAGCTCAGAAACTGGTTCATTTTGGTCTCTGTAGCCCCAGAACCTAGCATAGTATCTGGGGACCCTTTCAGCTGATTGATTGTACATCTAATTTATATCCCTTTTAATTATTAAATTGAATTATTTAATTTAATGATAATTTGTTAATTCTTTTCCTTTTGTTGTTGAGTTTTTCAGTCATGTCTGACTCTTTGTGATCCTATTTGAGTTTTTCTTGGCAGAGGTATTGGAATAACTTGCCATTTCCTTCTCCAATTCATTTTACAGATGAGGAAACTGAGGTAAATAGGGTTAAATGACTTGCCCAGGGTCATACAGCTAAACAAGTGTCCTATGCCACAGGTGAACTCAGATTTTCCTAACTGTCCAGTTCTCTACCCACTTCTTGCTAACTAAATAATGTCAGGCAGTTTTCTGCCTCCTACACCCCTCTAAGTTTCTGCCCTCTGGTGGCCCTTCTCTACATCCTTGAATCTTCTCTAGACCCTTTGGTTCAGAGACAGCCCCGATAGGCTTTGGGATGCAAAGAGTAATAGACCCAAAATGAGGAGATATCTGGGTTCCAGTCCTTTCCCCAACACTTACTTATTAGTTGTGTGATAATGGGCAAATGATGGGCAAGTTCCCTGGGTCTCAGTTTCCTTATCTGTGAAATGGAAACAGTACTTGTAATAACCTACCCCAGAGCACACTTGTGTGACTCAAATGAGACACAGATGACTTAACAAACCTTAAAAGTGTTATATGAGTGGCAGCTGTTATTATAAAGAGAGTGGAGAGCAAGCATTCAGCTGAGACATGAATATTCAATAAGGGTCCATCCTGAGCCAAATTGTCAAGGAGGCAGTTTGTCCTTGATGCTTTTTGTGATGAGACAGGTCATGGAACACATTCTGTCTGTTCCCCAAGCTCAGAACTACTGATTCTTTCTCTGCCACCTGAGTGAGACAAAAAGAGATTTACTGGTCACAAGTCTGTACCTGAGGGACCCAGGCTTTGCCAGATTTCTCTTGTTTTTTGCCAGCTGGTGTGTCTTTTTCATACCCAGGCCATCACACTTTCATTCAATTAAACAGAAGTACAATGCAAGGAAATGATATAAAACAAACTCTACCCAGTTGATGGAAATCAGTAACATACTCTCATGTTCCTCAGCTTGGCACGACCCTTTCCATGCCCTGCCTGTTCCCACCGCCCCTTCGGTCCTTGCCCTTCTTTTCTTAGGCCCCTCTTCCAGGTTAAAATTCCACCCTACTTTCTCTTGCACGTTTTTCTCTCTGGAGGAATAAATTACTCTGCTGTTTGGATCCTAGGAGGATTTTTGTCTTTTACAAGATGACTGTCTCCTAAGTGACTTCCTTCACCAACTCAGCTGGTGTTCCTGTGATCTCTGCCCCCAAGTCATCCTGTTTTTCCTCTCTCCCATTTCTCTGAACTTGATATTTAAACCTTTTTCATAGGCTTTCTCTTCTGGAGCAATTCAAGCTCAATCCACAAAGGGAGAAGCCTCCCTTTCTCTTCTAAAGCAGTTTTCTAAATTTGTTTAATTCATCAAGCATTTAAGTAGCTACTGCTTGCCAGACACTGTGTTAGGGGCTTGGGATACAAAGAGAGAAAGCCCTCCTGTGCTTCACAAATCCATCTCTGCATCATCAGTTCAAATGAATTCTTTCATTGTATCTCCTTCCTCCCCATTCAGGAATTCATAGACAAGTCATTTAAATTCTCTGGACCTCATTTTCCTCATCTGTAAAATGATGGGACTAGATGGGTTCTAAGGTCTATGATCTTACATTATATTAAAGACAATGACCAAAATAAATATTTAAATAAAAATTTCAAAATAAAGATAACTACACAAGTGGCCATGGGAAGACTGTCATCTTCCATTCAAATATGAGCTACTCTACAATTTAACAAATCCTTTGTGCAGGCTCATCCTCAGTCCTTTTTGGGGGAATAGTGGGCAGAGTTAATTTCTTAACATGTTCCTTCCATAATACCTGGGGTTCTTCTGCTACCTTCACTGTTTCCTAGAGATTCCCACATTGGTGCCTCACTAATATCAATCCATCCCTTAGAATTTTCTCTTGCCCTACTGTGTTCTGCTATCTCTTCCATCTATACAACCTTGGTATCTAAATGGTTTTGTCTCTCCTTACCACTGAAGATTCAGAGACACTAGTGTTCAGAGCATTTAAGGATGAGTCTGAGACTCTGCCAGACACAAGGGTAGCACATAACAGTTCTTAGGGAAATCCAAGGATGCAAAAAAGGGATAATCCTCTTTTGAGGCCAGGGAGGCAAGAATAGACGTAATTCAAAGGCCAGGCAAAGGCCTTTCCTGGAGTGCATCAATATTTGGAGATGGAAGCAAGTGGAAGAACTGGTACTGATCAGAAAGTCCAAAACCAAGGGACTTTGCCATATTTTAAGGATCTGAAATAGAGTGCCACAGAGTGGATGCTTTGTCCAAACCCAAATTGATTCCTGGAAGCTTGTGATAGGCTCTGAGGAGGGATGGCTGTGGGCACTAGATGAAGGGGCCAAACATCTATCCATATTTGCTAATTACTCCCAGGACTCTAAAGCAGCAATGAGAACATTCTCTTGATGCTAGCGCAGCAAAAACAGAAATTCAGTCACTGAGTGTTCGTAATAATAAGAATAATCGTAACAATACATACAAATATATAGTACCTACTATGTGCCAGGCGATGTGCTAAGTGCTTTACAAATATTTTTTCATTTGATCCTCAAATTGTACCTCCCATTTTATGGAAACAAAGACAAAGGGAGATTAAATGATTTGCCTATAGTCAAACCTTAAGTATCTGAGGCTGGATTTGAACTCAGGTCTTCCTGGCTCCAGGCCTGTTGCTCTCTCCACCATACATACCTATCTCTTCTCATCAGATCTTCTCAGATTAATTTAGGAAAACTTCATGGAAGAGTTTTAGATTTCAGGATTTGTTTAAATACCTTCCAACTCTACAGTACTTATCCTACTGGTGACACTCATCCTGATGTATAGGTGACCCCTCTATCCAGTGAAATGTTCAGAGAATGCCCAGAAGTGATGGGAAAAAAATGAAAAGGGGCCTGAGTGGATCTTTGTCTGGTGATAATGGAATATAATTGAAGGAAGGATGGATTCATATGGAAATCAAGCCATTGTCAAAGGAAACTGAATAAGTAAAATTTGTTAAATCATTTTCTCTAAGTCATGGATACTGATGTATTTTATGGGACTGATTTATTTCTATGTTTTAAAATTTTTTCACTTATAATCTCCATTTATTTTCATTGTGGCTTTGAAATCTTATCTTAAATCTTGCTTCTTTATTCTTCAACAGTTCTCTGTGGGTTTTTCTTTTGCCCTTTTCCTTTTTTTTTCTGATTCTTTTTGATTTCCTTCTTTAATCTGTAGGTTTTCTGACTTTTCTGCCTTTCAAAGTAGTGATGATGTCAGAGATCATAGGTGAGTCTCATGTCTTTTCATAGGGCACTTTTGGCAACCCACTCTGAGCTTTCCCACCTCTCCCCTTCATCCCCTCAACATTTTAGTTCTGTTGGGTTAGTGCCAGAATAAATTTCTCTCATCTCACCACTGCCGACGTTTTCCACAGGAACTGTTAGGCAGTGAGCAGCCCCCTCAGCTGTTTCCTTTCTATCCTTTGCTTCCTCTCTTTTCCAGGACTTGGCAGCTCTGACATCGTGAGGCCAGGAGGTTGTCAGAAACTTGGGGTTACTGACTGTGTTTTGATGTTCGCTTATTTCTTAGAGAGAAGAAATCTTCAGGTTTTCTGACTGGAGAGTGATTGTATTTGTTGTCCTATATCTTGAAGTTCAACCTTCTTGTGCCAGTCTGGTGGTAACCATAGTAACAATATTTGTAGGAAAAAGTTCCCTCTGTGAATGGCTGAGAAACAAAGTTAAGAGGGAAGGGATGCTGTCAGGACTTGACAACATCTCACTTCTATGCACTCCACAAAATAGTTTTCTTGAACCATTGCTGCTTGATAGCATTTACAGGGGGCTACTTATGAATTAATCTATCACATAAGAGTAAATGATAGAACCTTCATTCCTGAGGAGGCTTTGAGAGGATATTGTTTAATCTAGAAATAGATTGGAAGAAGCTCCTTTCAACCTTCTAGGTTCTAGAACTGGAAGAATTTTCTCTCAACCTTCTAGGTTCTAAAATTAGAAAGATCTTCTCTCAGTCTTCTGGGTCCTAAAATTCAAAAGTTTTCTCTCAACTCTTTTAGATTCTAGAACTGGAAAGTTCTTTCAAAATTGTAGGTTTTAGAATTGAAAGGATTTTTTCTCAACCTTATAGGTTCTAGAATTAGAAGGATTTTCTCTCAATCTTCTAAACCTCTGCCCCTCGGTTGATAGTAACTGCAAACATTAGTCACTTCCACACATCAACCTTGCTCAAGGAATTTCAGAAAGTGTCCAGTGGAGGTTAACACTAAATTTGTTTTCATTGTGAGTGGACCATGAAGTTGTGTGTATTTCTGTAAATGCAGAGTGTATCAAGAGGTCTAGCAACCGTCTCTTGTTGTGTCATTCAGTGCAAAGACTGATGGATTTGGGGTCAGAGGAACTGGGCTCAAATTCTAGCCGTGCTACTTACTATGCTGTTGTTGAGCCATTTGCAGTTGTGTCTGGCTCTTTGTGATCCTATTTGGGCTTTTCTTGGTAAAGATACTGGAGTGCTTTGCTATTTCCTCCTCTAGCTCATTTACAGATGAGGAAACCAAGGTAAACAGAGTTAAGTGACTTTCCCAGGGTCACACAGATAGTAAGCACCTGAGGCTAGATTTGAACTCAGGAAGATGAGCCTTTCTGATTCCAGGTCTGGCACTCCATCTACTCTACTACCTGGCTATATACTATAGCCTACGTATATAGCTATGTACTCTAAATTACATCACTTCTCCAGGCCTCATTTTCCTCATCTGTAAGATGAGCAAGTTGGACTAGATCAGGACTTCTTAAACTTTTCCCACTTGTGACCCCCTTTCCCTTTTTGGCAGGATTCCTTGTTGTTGCATGATCTGAGGGCATGTACAGTGCAAAGTGTGCATGTTTTGTGTTCAGAACCAAGGTTGCCATGAAGTTGGGGGAGGCAACAGGAGCAAGTGCTGCCAGAAACACCTAGGATTTATTATGCATTTGGTTTTTTAATTAATTTCTGGTTATTGCAAGTTCAAAAACATTTTACTGTTGTCACATTTTTCGGAATCCCACATGGGGCTTTGACCCACAGTTTAAGAAGTGCTGGATTAGATGACTTCTGTCTAAGGTCCTTTACAACTGTAACTCTGTGATCCTAAGCCATTGACCTTCTGAAGTCAAGATTTTAGGAGGAGCTGATTTCAGGCCAAGAAAATGATGCTAAGCCTCACAATTTTATTAAATATTTCATATTCAAAATTGTAGGGATTTTGAAGAGGAAAGAATAATGAAATTGGGTCACTAGTTAATACTTGGGAAGATAATACTCTGAAAGTTATTGAGAAAGAAAACAAAGTGGATAAAGAATTCCCCCAATCAGCTTCAGTGAGTGGGAGTGTTGATTTAAGGTGAAAGGAGAATGGAGAAAGAAGAGGAAATGAGAACTTGGGAAACAGGAGGTTCTTTTTTGGAGGGCTAGCTTGGGTAATACTTAGGAAACTTAGGATAGAGAGTAACTTGGCTGGGCATCTGGGTAAAAGGAGTGGAATGGGCGGAGTGGGAAATTCCAGGGAAAGAACTTTGTTTGTCTTGCAGTTTTGCCAAGGACCCTGGTGGCAACTGATGTGTCACCGATAACAAGCTTTGAGTTGCCTTTGCCACTTGTTGGCCATGGTTGGGGTGTCAGGACTTGTTTGCGGAGCTACAAACCCTAGCCTTTTTGGATTTAGCAGACTCTTCAAGTCAGATAGTTTAATAATCTTTAGTCCCCCAATTCATTCCCCCTCCTCTTTTTTTCAAGAAGGTAGTGGGAAAGAGGGAAAGGGACAAGAGGAAGAGGAGGTATATATCTTCTGGGTAGTGATTAATGGGTCATTGGTCATTGCACCAGTTTTGAGTTGACCTAGCTATATCATCATCTAGGTCACATATCTCCATCTGGATGATAAGAATAGTAAGAAAGGTTCTGTCAAAGGCTTTGCTGAAATTCAAGTATACTATTTTCACATCATTCCCTTGATCTATGAAACTAGTAACTCTGTCAAAAAAGAAAATGAAATCGGTTGGCTTGAATTCTTCTTCACGGAGCGATGGTGGCTAGCTCTTAGTGATCACCTCTTCTCTTTGTAAATGCTCACAAGCTGTGCCTTTAATAATACATTGTGGAATTTTTGTGGTGGTTGATATTCACTTGCTCAGTCATATCCAACTCTTTGTGATCCCATGGATGATAGCATCCTAGACCCTTCTGTCCTCTACTGTCTCCTGAAGTCTGTCCAAACTTATGCTCATTGCTTCCATAAAACTATCTATCCATTTCATGTTCCGATGTCCCCTTCTCCTCTTGCCTTCAACCTTTTCCAACATCAGGGTCTTTATGGAATTTTGCAAGGGGTCAAAGTCTATAGTTTGCAAGTTCCATCCTCTTCTCTTTTGGAAAAATCAGAATAACATTAACCCTTCTTTACCATTTTAGTATTCAAATTAAGTTAGTTAATAAGCCTTTATTTGAGGTTTACTATGTGCCAGACACTGTGCTAAGTGCAGGGAATACAATTACAAGCAGAAAAAAAGACGAGTCTGGTCCTTGAGAAGTTTATACTCAAGTGGAGGAAGATACCACATAAAAAGGAATTGACAAAACTGCGGTGGTGGATATTTAAAGAGGAAGGTACCCAGCATAAGGGTATGCTAGAGTTAAGCAAGCTAAAACAGAGGATTTATTCATATTTATTTAAAGATCTTGTGTAACAGTCATTGCCCTTTTAATTCCTGCATCACTAGCCTTCGTAATTGTAGCATATCAAAATCCTTTTCACCATTTGGCTAGTCCTATCTGGCCCCCAGACAATATCTTTAATAACTATCCAAACAATGCTTCCCAGGCCTCAAGTTTGATTGCCAACATATACTTATTTGTTGAAATTTGACCTTTAAAAGTTGAGCCCAGAGTACGCAATGCTTCTAAAAAATGCCTCGATTTCTATGTGTCATCAGATAGTCAATTTTTTTCATGACTAGCCCTTTGATTTGGCTTTTCTCTGTCTATGATGAAGCAGATAATCCTAACTCTCATTTAAATTTAATCTTCTGATCATAAGAAATTAACTTTTTGTCCTAACAGATTCCTCCCTATTCTGCCAAGTACTAGGTAAATAAGTAGGTTCTGAAAGAAATTGCTTCAAATTTCTTGCTTGGTCAGGCTCTAACTTGACACTGATGTTTCTAGAGATCTAATAACCATCTTAAGATCCTGGGTTGGTTGCTCAGCACAGATGTTCTGCAAATAGTTTGCTTGACACATTAGAAGCTGTAGCATGTCCAGTAGCCACACCTGGGTAAAATCTTCTTGGTAGACAGGTTAAACCAGGTTGAGGCTAACTGACCAGGCTTCATACCCATTGAGTTAGGGGGATGTCTATACCAAGCATGTGAAGACTTCCCCCCAGCAGAATGGGTGTATGAGAACAGTGTGTTCTAACAGCCATGAAGGTGACTCTGTGGAGTGCTTAGAGCTTGGTCAGACATTGAAGACATAGGAAGCTAACTAGAGGTTTTCCACCCTTGTTTTTCCTTGTTATGGTGACCAAGTACAGCATGAGGGAGGTAGCTCAACTATATGAAAAGTCTCCCAGCTATTTTTGTTGCCTTTCTGCCCCTTGTCATCCCTTGATAGCCACTTGACCAACAAGTGACCCTGTTTGCCAGCCTATGGCCTGCCTGTCTACTGGCCATGTACATGTTTTGACAACTATTTATCAGCCAGCCCATGGATCTGCTCATCAGTTTCCTAGGATCTCCTGAAAAGTCAAGACAGATCTATTCATTAGTCATTTGTCAACTAACGGTATTCTGTGTTTTGTGTAGACCCTCCTGGAGGGGCAGCTAGGTGGTGCAGTGGATAGAGCACCAGTGCAGGAGTCAGGAGGACCTGAGTTCAAATCTCACCTCAGACACTTGACACTCACTAGCTGTGTGACCTTGGGCAAGTCACTTAACCCCAATTACCTCATCCTGGGTCATCTTCTATCATCCTGACAAATATCTGGTCACTGGATTCAGATGGCCCTGGAGGAGAAGAGAGGCTGGTGACCTGCCCAGCCTTCCCTCACTCAAAACAAAGTCAAGTGCAAGTCATGTCATTATTTCTCTGATGGCATGGTCTTCTTCAGCAATGAAGGACAAACACACACAGACCCTCCTGGAGGATCAAGGGCAAGATCTGTCAACTAATGAGATTCTTTATCTTTAGTTTGTTTCATCTGTATTGTCTAGGTATCAAGCACTATATAACTAAAGCCCTGGAGGAAGGGGACATCTCAGATGGGGTATCAATAAGCACCCCAACATGCACAGGGGGGCCAGCTATCACAGGTTCCTAGATCTGCATTCATAAAAGGAAAGCAACTTTCAAGTGGTTAACAATCACTTTAATCAAGCACATGTATCATTCTTTTAACCAAGTACATATATCATTCTGTTGGTTCAAGGGAGTCAGCACCCTGAATTTCAAAGAAAATACAGAGAAATCAAAAGATCAACAGACATGGCTTCCTTTGCCTGAATTCAGTAGACAGTTGGACCCCAAATGTTTGACCATAGCTACCAGAGAGGGAAGCATTGACATCTGGATTTTCAAAACCTGGGGGCTCCTTAAAACAGCTTCCCAGAGTCCTTGTCTGGTACTCAAACCTTCCTACAAAAACTAAACCTCAAAGTAAAACCTCACTTTCAGAGGATTTATACATTTTTTAGGGCCAGAGTACAAAACCCTCTGATTCAGTTCCTCAATAGAAAAAACAAAAGGTACTTGGGACCCTCCTACAAAATAGCTCCCCTAATCAAGCTTCCCACAATTGGCAGCTCCATCAACGGGTGGTAAAGATCTTTTTTAATCACATTATTCAATTGGAGACACTTTTAGCAAAACAAAAACAGCAAAAGATCCTAATTTGATTGCCATCACAGATGGTGAGGAAGATTTGAGGTCCATTTCATTCAAGGGGGCCATGAACCCTTTTTAATAAAGTGCCATTGGTTCAGAGTTCTGCCTCAGTTACTTTTATTGTAGTCTGAACAATTTTGAAACCCCACAGCAACAGAACTGGGATTTGAACCCAAGTCTTCTGTCTCTAAATACTCTGCCCTTTTCTCTGTATCATGTACCCTTGTTCCTCTGTATCACACTACCTGAACTGGGAGGTGAAGGAAGAGACTAATGACTGATTCAACTCAAGTGCCACTTTCTAATGAAGCCTTTCCTAATACACTTAGCTGCTAGAACTCTCAATTCCTAAACTATAGCTTTCTTCTCAATGAATTTACATGTCTTCTCCATAAAATGTAAGCTCCTTGAGGTCAGAGACTAGTTTCATTTTGTCTTTGTATCCCCAGGACCTAGCTCAGTTTCTGGCATATAGTAGGCCCTCAATAATTGCTTAATGATCAAATAGACTTACAGAAGACATAATTAGAGACAAGTCAATCCGATGTGACTCTGTTGTCCAGTGAATCTAGCCTAGATGTAATTCGATTTTTGCATTTATTCCACACATTACTTGAGTAGATAGCCTGAAGCTACTTAATTACTTAATCACTATATTATCTAGAACAAGGGTTCTTAGCCTGGGACCCATGGATCTATAGATAGATTTCAAGGGGTCCTTGGACTTGATTAGGAAAAAAATACATCTTTATTCTCACTAACCTCTAGCTTAAATTTAGAATTTCCTTCCAATATGAACTCCCCCCACATTATTCTGAGGAGTCCATATAGGCTTCACTAAACTGTTAAAGGGATCCAACACACACATAAAGCAAAAAGGTTGAAAAACAAACAAGGAAAAAAACCCAACTTGTTGCAGAAACTTTCTTGTAGCTATGTTTGGAGTGGAGTTACTCAGCTCTAAGGAAGTACTTAAATCACAGGATTTCAGCAGCAACCCTTCCAGAATGGTATATCATTTCGTTCTAACCAAGTCTGTGCTCGTTTCTATTTCAGGATTTCCGTGAAACACTCCTGGATACCTTTCTAACAACCGTCTGAGCCTGTCTGCTACCTCACCCCACTTAAATGTCAGTGGGGTAGCATTCTCCAGCCTCCATGCTCTCTCCAAACCATTTGCTGCTAAGTTTATTTTCTGTTCCCAAGGCTTTGATCATATCAACCCCCCACTCCCCATCACTCTCAAGTACATAACTCCAAAGTAACAGGTTTCTTGTTTCAATTCACGATAAATTCAAATTTACTGTTTTCACCTTCAAGATTCACTTCCTCTTGTTTTCATGCCCCAACCTGCCTATTTCATTCTTTGGTTTTATCCCAGCTTTCTTCTCTTCTCATTTTTCAGTCCTCTTTCTTCTCTCTTAACAAATGGTCCTTTTTTTGCTCTCATTCTTTTCTATTTCCTTCATTCATGACAGCCCTTCACTTCAGAGCAGATATCCAACAGTGACAGGGCACTCAGCCTTGAAATTTGGGGCATCACTTCCCCTCTATGAACTCCAGTTTTCTCATCTATAAAATGAGAAAATTAGAATGGACAAGAGGATCATTAAAGTCTATTCTAAATGCTATTGTTGAAAGAAGTCTTTCCTGGACAAATAACTGTTTTTATTTTGTTTTTTTCTTACAGATATATAGGATAATGAAGTAGACTTGGCCTCCAGAAGATATGAGTTCAAGTCTCAACTCACCCACTTGCTAGGTATGTGACCCATGACAAATCACTTAACTCCTCTCAGGCTTAGTTTCCTCATCTGTAAAATGGAGATAATAATAATTAAAATACTTCTCTTACATGGCTATTTTAAAGATCAAATGAGATAATATGTGTAAAGTGTTTTGCAAATCTGAAACTGCTAAATAAATATCAGTTACTATCATCAAATCCCTCTGCAAGACCCAAGTCCTTTTGCAGAGTCTTCCTATGGTGCTATAATGAAGTGAAAAATTATGTTTGAGCCTCCGTTGAGTAATATCTCTATTAGAGCATTTAGTTAGAACCTAACAACTAAATTAAATAGGTGGTACAATGGGGTCAGGAAGATTCTTTTTTGTGATTTCAAATCTGACCTCAGATGATTATAGTTGCATGACCACGAGAAAATCACTCCACCCGGTTTGCCTCAGTTTCCTCATCTGTAAAATGAACTGAGAAGGAAATGGCAAAACACTCCAGTATCTTTACCAGGAAAACCCCACATGGGGTCACCAAGAGTTGGGCATGAATGAAATAACTGAATGATAACAAATCCCTTGAGCCAGTACAAGCTTGCTCTGGCCTATGTTTGCTTATATTTATATAGCATTTTAAATTTTACAAAGTATATTGCCTCATGATATAACCTGTGAGGTAAGTCATGAAAGTATTATTACAGATGAGGAAAAGGATGCTTCTGAGAGGTTAAATGACTTCCCCAGTGTCACCTTTATAAATCTTAATGGCAATTTGCTGCCCATGAGAGGGAATTTTTCCTGTTGTTTTTGAAGAACTGGGGCCGAGCCTTGGGGGCTAACCTCCTAGTCCAGTGTCCTGGTAGATAGAGTATGAGTGGCTTTCTTAGAAACTCTGATTTTTTATTACTAAAAACATCTGTGTGACTGTAATTGTAAATATGCTCAATTTTAACTTTTGTGAATTAATCAGCATGGTTTCAGTGGGAAACCAGGAGGAATTTCAGGCTGAGAAACTTAGACATGGGAAAGATAGATGTCTTCGATTGTTCACACAAAAGTCTCCAGAAAAGCATAAGAAAGTAAAAATATTTTCTTTGCAGAAAATGGCCAGAAAAGTGCCCAGTGCACAACTGTTGTTACAAATGCTCAGTGAGTTGCTATGACATTTCTAAAAGTTGCAAACTTTTTTGCAAAGAATTGTGAACATGAGTAGATCGACCTGGCATAAGGATGAATTTTGCAATAATTTCTAATTGGTCTCCAGGTTTTCTCTCTTTCCAGTCCTTCCTCCACAAAGTTATCAATCTCATATTTCAAAAATGCAGGCCTGATCATACCATATCCTCCTGTTGTGAAAAACCAACCAAACAAACAGAAAAACCAAAACCCAATTCTCATAGTTTCCCATTTACATTTTATATTTGGACTAGGATGTGGCACATTACTGTCTAGGCTGTGTGTTTGACACTTCTGAAGTAGATGTAGAAGGTTCCTTCCAGGACAGCTAGGTGGTGCAATGGATAGAGTTCCAGGCCTTGAGTCAGAAAGACTCATCTTCCCGAGTTCAAATCTGTCCTCAGATACTTAATAGTTGTGTGACTTTGGCCAAGTCCCTTGACCCTGTTTGCTTCAATTTCCTCATCTGCAAAATGAACCAGAGAAGCAAATGGCAAACCACTCCATTATCTTTGCCAAGAAAACTCCAAATGGGGTCAGAGAGAGTCAGACATGACTGAAAAAAAGACAGAACAAGAACAAAAAGTTCTCTTCCCACTCTAAGTCTACAATCCTATGACTTTCTGATGTGTTCACTTCATGGTATAAATGCTTCAGTCGGTAGATAGAATTTCCCTGGAAATAATGAACTCAATCAGAGGGTGATGCTGACACCTTTTGACACTCTTTTTTGTTTCAGCATCAACCAATATGAGAGATGTAGGAGGAATCCCAACATCTCACCATTGCCCTATCAGGACAAGGTAGGAGTGGAGTATACACACTTATATAAAGGAAGGAGGAAGAGGGTGCCAGATAGACAATCATTTCACTGATAGCTCGACCATAGATCTTTTGGTTTGCGTGAGGATCTCCCTGGCTTGAATCCTGAGCAGTGGCCAATGACTCTGAAAGTCACCCAACCATTTTGCTACTGACCCTGCCCAACCTCATGTGGGTCACTTTTTTTTGGATCCTGATTCAGATTCTGCATTTGGAGCCAAGAAGCTTTCCCTTTGTGGTGGGGGTTCTTAACCTGAACTTTAGAAACAATATTTGGACAAATATTTGAATGTAATTAGTTCCCTTGGTGTTTAATTTTATACATTTAACAGCATTGTTCTGAGAAAGGGTCCATAGGAACTAGCGTACAAAAAAAGTGAAGAACCACTGTCTTCAGGCCAAGGAATTTCCTTAGTCACCAGCACTTAAGAGGAAAGTTCACAAGGTTTGAAATTTATTAGTTGTAGACTGTATCTCTAATACCTTGGCAAAACCATGTCATTGCTTAAAAAAGGAAAGAAAAAAGAGGACCAAGTTAAAAAAAAAAAAGAAAGTGGATGAATCCGAACAAATCCAGAATTATTACTGGGGGGAAACCTTCAAAGTTCATGAAATAATGACCAGCCACAACTTCAAAGGTTAAGCATGTAACCAACTCCTATAGAAAGGGGATTGTCTCCAGATCCAAAATGAGACAGGTGTTTTTTGGACATTAAGCATATTTGTTATAAAGGTTTTGTTTCTGTTTGCTTTCATTGGAGGAAGGCAGTGAAAAGTAATGCTTGTTAATTGAAAAGATTTTAAAAGGAAGTTATATTAAAAAACCAAAGTGTATGAAAGAACATTATTATCACATTAAAAATTTAAAAGTTTTTGTAAGAATGTAACTGTAGAGAAGGAAGGCTGAGTTCTAAATGTCTCACATGAAAACCTTGAGAAGTTAAATGATTATATAATCGTACATTTATTTTAAAGTAGACATTTCAGGTTATAAGCAGCATAAACTTTAGCACACTTCAGCTGGCTAACTATAGGTGGGGAAATGTCTTCCTCCATTCCTCTAATCCATGTTGTAGACTAAAGCCAGAATAATGTCTCCTATTCATGGATTTCACCATGTATCTTTTCTGCTTGATAATCTTTTTTATATATTAATTTTATTTATTTTCAGTGTTCTACAATCACTACCATATAACTTAGATTACTTTTTCCCCTCCCTCTCCTCTTCCTCCCCCATCCCTGCCTGAGACAGAATACAATTTTACACAGGTTCTATACATACATTCCTATTAAATACATTTTCACTATAGCTGTGTTGTGTGAAAGAATTAAAATGAATGGGAGAAATCATCTAACAAACCAAAACATAAAACAAAAGAAAATGATCCACTACATTCTGCGATTGAATTCCAAAGTTCTTTCTCTGGATATGGAAGGCATTTTGCCTTAAAAGACCACTGGGAATTTTTTTAAGTCCTTGCAGTGCAATGAAGTTCCAAGTCTACCAGAAAAACTCTTGCACACTGTGGTCGTTGCTGTGCGCAACATTCTCCTGGTTCTGCTCCTTTTGCTCAGCATCAGGTCATATAAGTCTTTCCAGGCCTCTCTGAAGTCTTCCTGTTCATCATTTCTTATAGCACAATAGTACTCCATTACATTCATATACCATAATTTATTCAGCCATTCCCCAATTGATGGGCATCCCCTTGATTTCCAGTTTTTGGCCACCACAAAGAGTGCTGCTATAAATATTTTTGTACACGTGGGACCCTTTCTCATTTTTATGATCTCTTGGGGATATGATTCTAGTAGTGCTATTGCTAGGTCAAAGGGTATGCACATTTTTGTAGCCCTTTGGGCATAGTTCCAATTGCTCTGCAGAGTGGTTGGATCAGCTCACAGATCAATCTACTCGATAATCTTTAGGGGCTCCCTGTAGCCATAGGAGAAAATTTCAAATGTCTTGGGTCGGTATTCTAGGACTCTAAAATCTGGTGCTACCCTAGCTTTCCTGTTGTTTCATCATATTTTTCCCATCCACATACTCTAGCCAACTGGATTATTCTTTGACATGCCAAATGTGCGTTCCTTCTTCCTGCCTCCTTGCCTTTGCTCACACAGTTTGCTCATGTCTAGAATATTCTGACTCTCCCTCTGCATCTACTGAATTACTACTTATCACCTAAGGCCCAAATCAAATGCCACCTACTTAAAAAGCAACATTCCCCTTTGGATGTCATTTTGTGTTGTACTACTCCAATGAGCGCATCCTATATTATATACACTGTCATTATCTGTGTTTATATGTTATTCCTCTACTGGATTGTCAGCATCATTAGGGCAAGGACTGTGTCTTATACTTTTTAGACTTTTTTCACCTTTACATTCTTTACAATTCAGCCAAACTGGACTTCTGGCTACTTATCACACACATAGTCTTCCATCTCCAGCCTCCATATTTTTTTGCAGTCTTTTCCTCATGACTGGATTGCATCACATCATCACCTCCATTGCTTAGAATTCCATCTTCCTTTAAAATTCAACTCAACTGCCACTTCCAAATGAGGTCATTCCTAATCCTGCCCAGATGTACCTTCCCTTAAAATAATCTTGTATTAATTTTACATACATATGTATAATATATATATATATATATATGAATTTTTAACCTATTTACATATGTAAATGTTATTTACTCTCAGGAAAATGGGAAACTCCTTAAGGCAAGGTACCATTTCATTTTTAGCTTTGTATCGCCAGTGTCTATTAGGTGCTTAATAAATGCTGATTGATTAGCTAAGCCTTGCATGCAGCAAGTGCCAAATAAATGCTGCTTATTGTTTTGTTGATATCTATGAGGTAGTACAATACATGCATTTGTGGTTGGTGAGTCATTTCAGATGTATCTGACTCTTTGTGACCTCATTTGGGGTTTTCTTGGCAAAGCCACTAGAGCAGTTTGCCATTTTCTTCTCCAGTTCATTTTACAGATGAGGAAACTGAGGCAAACAAGGTTAAGTGACTTGCCCAGAGTCACACAGCTAGTAATGGGTCTGAGGCCAGATTTGAGGTACTAGAAGATAAGTCTTCCTGATTCCAAACCCAGTGCTCTATCCACTACACCACCTTATTTAATTTCCTCGTTTTACAGATAGTAAAACTGAAGGTGACAGAGGAGTTTAAATTTACCTGTGATCACACAACTTCTTGTTTTTGTCCTTTGTTCTTGAAGAGGACCATGATATCAAGATGATGACATGACTTGTAGTTGACTTTGATTTGAGTGAGGGAGGGCTGTGCAAGGTCACCAACCTCATTTTCTTCTCCTAAGCCATCTGGGTCCAGTGACTTGATGTTCATCAGAATGATTGGAGATGGCCCAGGATGCAATGTGAGCAAGCACCTCAGCATACGCAGTGGGGACCTACTATCACAGGTTCTTAGATCTGCATTCATAAAAGGAAAGGCAACTTTCAGATTAACAATCACTTTAATCAAGACATTTATCGTTCCTTTAACCAAGTACATATATCATTCAGTTTGTTCAGGGGAGTCAGCACCCTGAATTTCAAAGAAAATACAGAGAAATCAAAAGATCAACAGACATGGCTTTCTTTGCCTGAATTCAATAAAGAGTTGGACCCCAACTGTCTGAACGTAGTTACCAGAGAGGGAAGCACAACATCTGGGTTCTCAAAGCCAGAGGCTTCCTTAGTGGCTTTCCAGAGTCCTCATCCGGCACTCAAAACCTTTTTTTTTTTTTTTTTTTTACCAAAAATTAAACCCACGGTCACACAACTAATAAGTATCAGAGGCAGGAACTGAACCTAGCACTGTCCTGATTCCAAGTCTAACATTCTTCCTACCACAGCATGCTGTCTAATTTTCTCTAATAAGGTAATTTCAAGAAGTTATTCCCAGCAGCCTCGCTGAATGTTCTCTCCCCTTAAAGCTCTGCCTAGCAACAAATAGTTAAAAATCTAATCCCTAAAGTGACCTACATCACCACTGGGAAAGGGATTTCTTCATTCCATTGTGGTGATAATCTTGGACTTCCAGCAGGTTACCAAGTCAATTTGTTTCCTTAGCAACCTGAAGAGAGTATTCGGAAAATGAGACCTAAAAAATCAGATCTGGTCATAGATTGCACTGTTTGGGTGTTTGGCCAGAAGTCAGGGGTGGGCATTTTGCCAAGTTGGGTGACCCACTTAAAAATCTTAAAATTGTAGTTCCGACCTTCCATCCCTTTTCAGCATCAAAGCTCTTTTGACATTGAGAAACACAAGCCCTAAAAGTAACATGTGCTTTACAGAAAAATTAAACTACAGTTGGAAAAAAAGAAACTTTTGTCTATTAGAATGACTCTTTCTTCCTGAAAGTTAGAATATATTTTTTTACTTTCTTGGTTTACTCTACTGAACCCAGGACAAAGGAAGACACTTTGAGCTACTATCAGCGTTCACTGCTTTAGCCCTTCAGTGGTCTCTCAACCTCACTCATTCCCACTTTCCTGTGCACCCCACTTGTCTCTGGTAATCATGAAAAGGGTTATAGATTGCTGAGGTGCTGTAGGAACAAACTATATGTGACTAAATGGGGAAAATGAAATTGGCTCCAGACTGGAGTGGGGAAAAGAAAGTGCAAGTGCTGGATTCAAACACTGATTCCAACATATAGAAGCAGTGTGGCCTGGAGAAGGGAATTCGCCTCTCTGACTCAGTTTCCTCATATGTAAAATGAGGATAATGATGTTTGAATGACCAACTTCACTGAAATTTTTTTAAAAAGAAATTTTTATTGGCGTCTTCTGTTTCTCACTCCATCATCCTTATCACCGGCATCTTTCCACTTCCTCCTCTCATATAATGTGGTATTTTTTTTGAGGAAAAAATAAGTATAACTTATTGATACTCTGGAAAAGTCCCCCAGAAAGACTTCATGGTGGACTTTTTTAATGAGGAAAGTATTTTGCTAACATTAAATCCATACAGACATGGCTTATTATTATTAAAATCAACAGACTCATAAAAGTAAATAATTTATAGTGATAAACAAGGCCTATAAGTTTCTACTAGCTGTGTGAGACTCTCAAAGCCTCAATTTCTTCCAGTGTACAAGGGAGGTAGCACCTGCCCTGGCTATTTCACAGGGTTTTTGTGCTGAGGAAATTCAATAATGGCAGCCAGGGGTTGTGCCCGTTGTCGCAAGGAT
Organism: Bettongia penicillata ogilbyi; assembly: GCA_023548195.1. NCBI lineage: Eukaryota > Metazoa > Chordata > Mammalia > Diprotodontia > Potoroidae > Bettongia > Bettongia penicillata. The sequence continues at coordinate 980,123 of JAJHZJ010000149.1, forward strand.
CTGAATTCAAATCTCACCTTGGATCCTTCCTAGCTGTGTGATCCTGGGCAAGTCACTTAATCCTATTTTCCCCAGTTTCCTCATCTGTAAAATGAGTTGGAATAGGAAAAGGGGAACCACTCCAGTATCTTTGCTAAGAAAACCCCAAACAGGATCCTAATAGAGTCGGGCACAAAGTACAGAGTAAGATGGAGGAGTAGGTCAGAAAATTCCTCCCCAGATTTCCCCCACAAACAGAATGTGACATCAAAGGGAAAACAGAACAGCAAAAATAAGAGGGAAAAGTAGTTGTCTACTTAAGATAACTTGGGAGGAACTCAGAGAAGACAGGACATCTAGGAGGATGAGAAGTATAGACACCTCCAGGTGGACTCCACTGAATCCACAAACAGCAGGCCCCTGGGCAGCAGAGTGGGAGGTGACCTGGGCCTCAGAAAAGGTCAGCTCAGGAAATTTCACCTCAGGTCTGAGGAACTTTCACCATAAACTTTCCCCTTAGGGCTGGAGAACTTTCATCTTGAACTTCATTTCAGTGTTTCAGGAGCTTTTCACTTTCAGTTTCACCACAGGACCTCCATAGGACCATGACGTTGCACTATGAATTTCACCTCAGGGCCTCAGGAGCTTTCACTTCAGGGTCTGAGAACTTTCACCTAGAACTTTCATCTCTGGGCCTCAGGAACTTTTGCCTTGAACTTCACTTCAGGGTCTCAGGAACTTTTCACTTTCAATATTGCCATAGGACCTCCACAGGACCATGACATTTCACTTTGAATTTCACCTCAGAGTAGCAGGAACTTTTCATTTTCAACTTCCCTATAGGAACTTTAGACGACCAAGAAGTTTCACTATGAATTTCACCTCAGGGCCTCAGGAACTTTCACTTCAGGGTCTGAGAACTTTCACCTTGAGCTTTCACCTCAGGGTCTCAGGAACATTCACCTTGAATTTCACCGTAGGAAATCAAGAAATATCACTTTGAATTTTCACTTCAAGGCCTCAAGAACTTTCACCTTGAACTTTATCCTCAGGGCCTCAGGAACTTTCACCTTGATCTTCTACCTCTGCGTGTCAGGAACATTTCACTGTTGATTTCACATAGGACCTCAAAAAACTTTACCTTGAACTTTCACCTCAGGGCCTATGGAACTTTCACCTTGAACTTCCCTTCAGGGTCTCAGTAACTGTTGACTTTCAATTTAACAATAGGACCTCCATAGGACCAAGAAGTTTCACTTTGAATTTCACCTCAGAATAGCAGGAAATTTTCACTTTCAATTTCACTATTGGAATTTTAGATGACCAAGAAATTTCACTATGAAATTCGCCAGAGGGCTTTAGGAACTTTCATCTTGAATTTCACCATAGGAACTCAAGAAATACCACTTTGAATTTTACCTCAAGAACTTTCATCTCTGGATGTCAGAAACTTTTGCCTTGAACTTCATTTCAGGGTCTCAGGAACTTTTCATTTTCAATTTTTCCATAGGACCTCCATAGGACCATGACATTTCACTTTGAATTTCACCTCAGAGTAGCAGGAACTTTTCATTTTCAACTTCCCTATAGGAACTTTAGATGACCAGGAAGTTTCACTATGAATTTCACCTCAGGGCCTCAGGAACTTTCACCTTAAATTTTCCCCTTAGGACCTGAGAACTTTCACCTTGAACTTCACTTCAGGGTCTCAGGAACTTTTCACTTTCAATTTCACCATAGGACCTCCATAGGACCAAGACGTTTCACTTCACATTCAACTCAAGGCCTGAGGAACTTTGACTTCAAGGCCTGAGAAAGTTTCTCTGTGAACTTCATCTCAAACTTTTCAACTCAGGACCTCAGTAACTTTCTGCTTGACTCCTAAGGAACTTCACCTTGAACTGTCAGTTAGAACTTTCACCTCAAACTGTCAGTTAGAACTTATACCTCAGGAATTTACACCTTGAACTTTCACCTCGGCCCATGACCCTGAGGAACCTTTACCTCAGGAATTTTCCCCTCAGGGACTTTCCTTTGAGGAACTCAGAAACTTTAGCCTCATGAAGTTTCACCTTGGGGCCTCAAGCATTTTTACCTTGAACCTTCACCTCAACTTTTCACCTCAGAGTCTCAAAAACTTTCACCTTGAACTTTTACCTCAGGGCTTCAGGAGCTCTCACCTCAGGACAGAAGGAATTTCTACTTCAGACCCTTCAGAAGTTTACTTCAGGAACTTTTACCCCAGGAACTTTCAGCTCGTGAACTTTCATCCCAGGCCCTCCAGAACTTTCATTTCTGTTACTTTCTTCTCATAGCCATTAGACCTTTCACCTCTTGAACGTTGACTCTGGGGCCTCAGGAACTATCCTCTCAGGGCGTCATGACCTTTCAGCCTATTTTTGCTGCCCAACCTGTTTGGGTGAGGAGTCTCCAGAGTATCTCAGGGAACAAGAGGACTTGTGCACAGCGCGGCTGGCGGTCCTAGTTGTGGCTTCTGGGCAAGGAGAGGGGACTGCCAAATTCAGGTCTCTGGATAGGATTCAGAAAACAGTCTGGGGATGGCTAAATCCTAGCAATAACAATAAGAGAAGAAATAGAAATAAAAGGAATCAGACTTGGAAATGAGGTTAATAGAATTACCTCTTTTTGCAGATGATATGAATGACATAATTGAAAAATTCTAATGACTCAATTAATAAGTTAGTTAAAACAATTAATAATTTTCACAAAGTAGCAGGATATAAAGTAAACCTGAACAAATCATTAACGTTTCTATATATCACTGACAAAACCCTGCAAGAAGAGATAGTAAGAGATACCTATTTAAATAACTCTAGACATATGATGATTTTAGCCAAACTAATTTATATATTCATTGCCATCTCAATTCAATTACCAAAAATTTATCTTACTAATAATAACATGCAACATATTATCTATCAAACTTATAGTTAGATGAACAATTTATGAATCAACAAGAGATAGAGAGCAGAGTGGGGATAAAATGAATAATTTCAATTACATTAAAATTTTTTGTACAACTGAAATCAATGTAGCCAACATCATAATGGAAACAGATGGAGAAATCCAACAGATGTCTGGAAAATTGAAGTACCCTAAAGTTGTTGTGTTGTACTTCTGGACCAAGAGAATGATTTGCTTCCTGAACTCCTCATCTATTTCATCCTAATAAATATCAAAACCTGAGCTTGAATCTTAGCTCTGTTAATATTTATTCCAATTGGCTTTGGATTAAAGGGCTTTGATTTACATTCTTGCCCTAGCACTTGCTTTTGGATCTCCGTTTCTTCATCTGTAAAATGAGAGGGTAAAATTCTTTCCAATTCTAAATCCTTTTATCCCTAACTACATAATCTTTTTGCTTTTCTCTTTCATTATTTTCAGGCAATGGGAATATACTTCTACTAAAGCACCCTTCAGAAAACACTAACAGATAAAATTATATCCTAAAATGAAACCTGTGCCTTTTATAGTGATATTTCTTCCCATGGCATCTAATCTTGAAGATATATGAACATGTTCTAAAATATGCATTTGTCCTATTCAACATCCATTTGTTCATCTACTAAAAGGTAAGCTTCTTTAGGGCAGGTACCTTATTGGTTTTTGGTAACTATAATGTGTTGTACACTGTACAAGTCACTCTGCAAGGTTCTGTGAAGAATACAGAGATAAAGAAATTTGTTCTTTACCATTTCATGAAGCAGGGATGAGAAATGTTCACAGCATAATTCAAGATATAATAAGTTTCCTTTTGTCCTGATCTCCAATTTAATCAACATATGGAAGATCAACTGTGGAAACTCCTACAGATGTAGATGATTAACTTGTCTGTAATTTAGAGCCAGCATTGCCCGAGGGCACTGAGAGGTTAAGTGACTTTATCCATAGCCCCACTGTTAATATCTGTCTGAATTGGGGCTTGACCTCAGGTGGTCCAGATCCCAAAGCTGAACCTCTGTCTGTCAACCACCAGCTTCTATGCAATTGTACAACTGGCATAGATAATTTCATTTCTAATTTGGTCACCTCCACCTCTTTACCACAAGTAATTACATTCAGAATGGATCCATGAAAAATCAGAATCAGTCTATTCAAGGTAAAAATGAGCTCTTGAATATCTGGTTTATTATTCCGATAGCCATGAAATTAACTAAGAGGCAAGACTGAACAGTTAAAATAGTATGTGATATGGAGAAGTGCAGACATCTAAGAGAGACCATTTATTCTAGGTGAACTGAGAAATCATCAGAGGCCATCTCTTTGGCCCCAAGAAGCAAAGCTCACTCATAGCTGCCTTCTCAGATTTGTTATTGCAATTAGCGCCCACTTTTGACTCCCTAAAGGCAAGTGAAGCAGACATATAAATTATGAAGAACAAGGCTAACAAAATGTCACACTGAGTGTTATTTTTTTCATGCTTATTATGTACTACTACATATTCTCTGTGTGTATATGGTGGGGGGAGTCAAGATTCAGAACAGTAGAAGCTGAAAAATGATTTAATGGAACAAGCACTGGCCTGAGAGTGAGAAGAACTGTGTCATCCTACTTTTGCCACTAACTCGTAAGTTACTGCCCCTTTGGACCAGTATCCTAATTGTAAAATGAAGTATACTGACTTCGATGATCTCTGAGGTTCATAATAACATAATATCATTTTATGACGCCAATCATCACTCTAAGGATCTTAGAACTGGTTATTTCTAAAAAATTTGCTAAGGCTATATATTACCATTTCCTGAACCTTCCAGCCTGTCCTCTCCTTCCTTCTGAAAAAGGAGTTAGAAAAAAACTTGCCTGTGGCTAGAGTTTAATTGGAAAGTCATTGATTAAGCCATAAACTAGTTGAGGAAGAATCTTGAAAATGGAAATGAAGTGCTTGAGATATGCAAAAATGGACTGGCTTTGCCAATATAATAAAAAGACAAAACTAAACAATGTATTTATCCACTACATGCCAATGAAGCTACCTATGTATTATGTAGAGCAGGCCTGCACGACCTACTGGCCCATCAAAGGATTTTGGGTGGCCCGCAAAAAAATGTAGAGTTTCGTTTGTTTTTTTCCCCTCAAGCTGGATGGGCTGCAGGATGTGCAGGTCAGATGTAGAGCCAGGCATGCAATTTAAAGGAGTGGGCAAACCTAATGGTCTAATGTTAATAACTCCAAATACCTCAGCTACCAGAATAAGGACTTAAAATTTAATAAAACATTTCCTTATTTGAATAAGGTTAACGTCTTTTCTTGAATTCCAGCTAGCATCAAGTAATATTAGTCAGAAAATAAAATAACTTGAGAAATTGTGTACAATTGGCAGCGGCTAGAAAATCATTTCAACTTTACAGCAACATCAGTAAAATTGATATTACAATTAGAATTTAACAAACTGATGGGAAAACAGGAAGTAGACTTCAGGTAGAAATTAGGTATAGACCAACATCTCACACTATGTACCAAGAGAATTTCCAAATGGATAACTGATAGACATAAAAGGTGAAATAAACAAATTTAAGAAGGAAGGGGAAAAATTACTTTTTGAATCTTTAGATAGGAGAAAAGTCCATGACCCCAAAAAAGAATAGAGAGGCTTACAGAACATAAAATAATTTTCATTATGTAAGATTTAAAAATTTGTGAACAAAAAATCTATTTGGTTAAAATTAGAAGGAATTCACTGGAAAACTTTGTAACTGGGACCTTGGTAACATATTTATTTGATAAAGGTCTCATATCCAAGATATATAAGGAACTGATAAAAATTTACGGGAATGAGCCATTTCCCAATAGATAAATTGTCAAAGGATATGAAATCCAACAATCATTTTAAAAAGGCTTTAAATCACCTTTTCCCCATTAGGTTGGCAAAGATAATAAAAAAGGAAAATGATGAAGATTGGAGAAATTGCAGATAAATAAATGAGTGCTATCTTCTTCTAACAGAGATGTATGATGGACTAAATGTGAAGAGTGTGATATATATTTTTGTATGACTATTTGTGGATCATTGTGGAAATGGCCCAAATTTTTTTGCTTGCTTATGCTTGTTTGTTACAAGGATTCTCCTTTTCTTTTGCATATGTGTTTGTGTGTGTGTGTGTATGTGTGTGTGTGTGTGTGTGTTTTGGGGGAGGGAAGAAATTGAGACATATTAAATCCTTGATAGCAGAAAAAATTAAAAACAGAAGAAAAAAAGACATACAGAAAATATGCCTCTGAGTAGTAAAAGGAACAATAATTCCTGAATTCTGAATACATTTAGAACTATATACCCTATTAAAAGCACTTGCTTCGAAGACCTGTGATTTCACTGAAGATATACCCCTAGATGCTGGTCCCTTTCGTAACAATAGCTAAGATTTGTATAGTGCTTTAAGATTTGCAAAGTGCTCTCATCCTTCACACTTGTGAAGCAGTTGCTGCTATTATACATAATTTATTGTTATCGTTTAATTATTTTTCAATTGTATCTGACTCCTTGTGACCCCATTTGGGGCTTTCTTGGCAAAGACACTGGAGTGGTTTGCCATTTCTTTCTCCAGCTCATTTTACAGATGAGAAAACTAAGGCAAACAGGGTTAGGTGATTTGCCCAAGGTCACCCAGTTAGTAAGTGTCTGAGGCCAGATTTGAGACCCTGGAAGATGAGTCTTTCTGACTCCAGGCCTGGGACTCTGTCCCCTGTGCTACCTAATTGCCCCCAATTTACAGACAGAGAAATTGAGACTTGGACAGGTTAGACTTTGCCCTGGGTCATAGGGTTAGTAAATATGTGAGGCAAGATTCAAACTCAGGACTTCCTGACGCTGTACTAAGCACTTAATAGAGATCGTTGACTGACTAATGAAAAAACATCCCATTTCACTTTTGGAATTGTGAAAAAGATTTTTCCCGAAACCAAAATTAAATGGGTCTGTTTGAACTTTGCACTCATTCCTTTGGATTCTACCTTCTGGGGCCATGCAAAATGTGACAGCCTTTGGAAAACTTGAAGATAACTCCCATGTCCCTTCTAAGGATTCTGTTTACAGGATAAACATGCCTCGCTCCTTCAATAAGGGAAGGGAGAGAGCAGCATTCTCATATCTTTTCTTTGGAATCAGGCTTGACAATTGTTATTTCTGTTCGCTCCATTTCTTTTATTTTGTTGTTTTTATTCCATGCATATTATGGTAGACACTGTATATTATTTTCCTGGTTCTCCTTACTCTACTTTGTATTGTTATGTATCTCTTCCCATGTTTTTCTTTTCTCTATATTCATCACATTGATCATTTCCTACATTACAAAGTATTCCATTATTATTCAAATACTCCAATTTGTGCCACAATTTGTTGTCATCCCTGATCAATGAATATCTACTCTATCTCTAGTTCTTTGCCATTACAAAAGATGCTCCTATAAACATTTTGGCATACAGGGGATTTGTTATCTCTGAGTACTGGCCTAGCAGCTGAACTTTTAGATCAAAGGGCATTTTCGTCTCATTCTTAGTGCAATTTTCAAATTGCTTTTCCAAGGGAATAGGAAAGAGGAAGTGATACTGGATACTTAGGGTTTTTCCCAGTTGATTACTTCCTTTCTTATCCTAGTTGTATTAGAGGAGGCAATTTTTAATAATAACTCTTCCTTGAAGATCTTTAAACAGAGTATGGTTGACTACCTGTTGGGCATGTTATAATGGGTATTTCTTTTATATGTAAGTTGGACTGGATGCCTGCTTCTAACCCTCATTTTCTGTGATTCTGTTATTTGCATGGGGTAGGAGGACCATGAGTACAGCATACTACATACATTGTCCTGGCAAGATCAAGGCATGCGTGTGCTCTAAGCAGAACGAGACTATGGCAGACCTAGAGCTAGGAAGGCCCTCAGAGGCCATCTGGTCCAACCCCCTCATTTGACAGATGAGGAAACCAAGATCCAGAGAGAGGAAGGGACTTGGCACATAGGTAGTGAGCATTCAAGGATGGAATTGAACCCAGATCCTCTTATTCTAGGGGTTCTTTCCATTGTATCATGCAATAAGAGGTGCTGGATCTGAACTCTTTCCGTGTTCAGAGTTGCATGGCTTCCAGTTACTCCTCTACCCACAAGAAAAGGAGAAATAACAAGTTAAGAAGACTCAGGTGTTTCTGTGCCTTACCCATGATTTCTAGTTCAGTCAGGACATATGTAATTGTCTTCCTTCCTGCTCGTATTTTCCCTATGCCTGCTCCTCGGCTCTCCTTGAAAGTCTGGAGGCAATAGCCAACATTTTATATTATACAGTTTATGCCAAATCTGAGGGCTGGTGAAGATGTTCCTCTTTATCAAGAAACAAGCCAGTTTTTATTTTAAATTAAGAAGAACTTACCCTGTTAACGATAACAGCAAAAATGATACATAATCTAGCTGGAGCTGAGTGAGGGGAGAATTGTGTGTTCCTCAGCAACAAGGCATCAGCCATAATTCCAGTGCTGCCAAGGATGGCTAAGCAGGCTCCTAAGGGTTCCAACAGGCCTGTCACAGAGTCTTTCACATGGTAGGCACCTAATGTATATGGAATTTAAGCAACTATAGGCTTAAGAATTAACACAAACTGAGAATATTTAGTCATTTTTCTTAAAATGATTTTGAGAAAAGCAAGTGGTATCTTGGCTTTTAGAGGCATGAAGTAACATAAATTCTTGGAAGTAGGTAGCTTTTTTTTTGATGGGTGGGGAGGGTGTTTATGTTTTAGCTCAAAAGCCCAGTAATGTGTAGTCACTCAACTTAATGGGGGGTTGGCTTATGTTTATTTGGCAATGTAAAGTAAACTATGAGGAAGCATCCCCTTGAATTTTCGATTTCAATATTTAGGACTATAACTTTTCTGGTTGACAAAGGAAGTAGTTTACGTTTTATAAGAAGCAATTAATATTTTCTTTTGTTTTAGTTTATAGGTTGTTATGTTGTTTCAATGTGTTCAACTCTTTGTGACCACATTTTTGGGGTTTTCTTGGCAGAGATGGTGGAATTTCCCTCTCCAGTTTATTTTACAGAGGAAGAACTGAGGCCAACAGGGTGAAATGACTTGTCCAGTGTCACACAGCTAAATGTCTGAGGCTGGATTTGAATTCATAAAGTTATCCACTATCTAGCTACCTCTTTTAGTTTATAGTAAATATTAAATCCCTGAGCTAATGTTGAATAGTCAGCCGTTGAGATAATGTTGGACATGCGCTCATTATTGACCATTACTGATAATATCCATTTCTGGATCCGAAAACCACCTTTAGGTCAGTGTATGCCTTGTAAGAAGTCATCTTATTGTGTAGAATGATAATGAGCCCACAAACAGATGATATGTTATGGTGGCAGATGAAGATTAACGATTACCTTTAAAACAAGTTCCATTAATACCAAAATGGGAAAACTGCCACGAACTGTGACTGTTTTATTGACAACATTATGGAACGTCGATAATCAACCATGAAAATGAAAACAAATGACACTCAGAACAAACTGTTCTTCTTCCAAAATATCTGGCTAGCCCACAGCAAAAAAACTTTCTCTTCCTCTAAAGTTTTCCTTTCATTTCCATTGTAAAGCAAAGTATCTATCTGTGTGTGTGTGTGTGTGTGTGTGTACACACATACATATCTATCTATATGCATATGTACATATATGTGTGTATACATATATACATGCAGAGGGACATTCTCAGGGAAAGACAATATGAGCCAGTATGAGAGAGGATAGAAAGGTAGAGAGATGAAATTGGAGTCAAAAAGAGTTGGATTCAAATCCTGTCTCTGACAGTTACTGACTATGTGCCCTGGGAAAGTCATTGAACCTCTTAGTGTGGGGTAACTCTAAGACTAAGCTACTAAGTGGGAGTTTCCTGTACTAAGAAAGTCACAAAACCAAAAATACAACATGAATGCATTTGATTTGTGATTTTTTCAACTTGAGAAACTCCTTCCATAAATAAAGATCACAATCCATCTATTTAATGTCTTTAAGGAACAAAAACCCACTTTCTCTCCCTCTCCTCCTCTACCTCCCCTCAAATAAAAGGAAACTAAGACCCTTATAACAAATATAACTTGTCAAATGAAACAAACTCTCACGTAGATCATGTCCAAAAAAACAGCCTCTCCATCGGCACCTAAGTCTGTCACTTATCCAACAGGAAGTGGGCAGCATGTTTCAGATGATATTTTAAAATTACATAGTAATAAAGATAGATTTTTATGTTGTTTTAGCAAAAATAAATGTTTGCCATCGATGACGATTGAGAAAAGAAATTCATAGAAGTATAGAGTCTCAGACTTAACAGTCACAGAATTACAGAGTTTAATGAGATTCCTTTTTTTTGGTGGAGGTGAAATACAGTTTCTTGCCCAAGGTCATACACAGTTTCATAGATCCAGAACTGCAAGGGACCTTAGAGATCATCTAGTCTACCTTCTTCGTTTAACATATGAGAAAACTGAAGCCCTCAAAAGTCAGGTAGCTTTCCCAAGTTTACATGGTTAGTGACAGGGTTATAGAACCTAGGCCTTTTGATTTCCACTCCAGTATTCTTTTCACTACAGTCTGGTAAAACCTCACTCTTCGATAGGGATCCCTTCTACAACATTTCAAGAGATGGCCAACGAGTTTTTGCTTGACTGCCCAGGAAAGGGTTAAAAATGGCCATTTAAAGTACAAAGCATGTAACAATTGTGCCCATTTAACTTTTGCATAAAGAGGTTTAAAAATAGGCCTGCACGCTCTGTATTTCTTTTCCTCTGAGGACTTCAGAATGCCTTGAAGGGGAAGTGAAAGCTTCTTCTTATTGTTGAACATCCTCCAAAAAATTATAAACCAGACCCAGACCAATGGGGTCAGCTTTATAGACAGCTGAGTAGGCAACTGCCAGAGGAATCCGGTGACCCATTTTAAATGCAAATACCTCTGCAAAGAGGAACACATCAGATCACTATTACCTTAATGCAACTCAAATAATGAAAGGGAACTTGGGGGGCCAGATTCCTTATTTCACAGATCAAGAACTTGTAGACCAGGAAATGAAATGATTTGCCCCAAAGTCACACAAATACGTATGTAGTAACTAGTAGAGCCAGGGAGACTAGATATTCGTTTCTCTCCCTCTCTCTCTCTCTCTCTCTCTCTCTCTCTCTCTCTCTCTCTCTCTCTCTCTCTCTCTCTCTCCCTCTCTCTTTCCCTCTCTCTCTCTCTCTCTCTCTCTCCCTCTCTCTCTCTCTCCCTCTCTCTCCCTCTCTCCCTCTCTCTCTCTTCCCTCTCTCCCTCTCTCCCTCTCTCCCTCTCTCTCTCCCTCCCTCTCCCTCTCTCCCTCCCTCTCTCTCTCTCCCTCCCTCTCTCTCTCTCTCTTTCTCTCTCTCTCTCTCTTTCTCTCTCTCTCTCTCTCTCCCTCTCTCTCTCTTTCTCTCTCTCTCTCTCCATCTCTCTGGGTCTGTCTCTTCTCTCTCTGTGTCTCTCAGTTTCAGCCTTTCTGACTCTGTCTGTCTGTTGCTCCCGTTGTGTCTCTCTGGCCTCTCCATATCATTCTTCTCTCTCTGTCTCTTCTCTTTCTCTTTGAGTCATTTTGTTTCAGTGTCTCTCAACCGTTTGTCTGTCTCTCACACTCACCCACACACTTGCACACAAACACACATCTTTCCCTCTTAAAACACTGTCCACACCACTCATTTGTTATATAGGATCCTAGGATTCTACATGTAGAGTTTGTAGGGATCTAAGAGACCCTCCTAGGGATTGTCTTGTATTGCAAACATTGCTGTTTGGTGGTGGCCTAAATAAGGTTTGATATTTAGCATTCTTAGCCCTCCTCTGCTCATGTAACTGTGGAATTGAAGTGAGATTACCCAGGACTAAGGACTATCTGAAATCTTTATCTGTTTTTTAAGCATCTATGACCAAAGAATGAATGACTTAATGGCCAACTTCTTGGTGAGGATCTTGCTAGTAAATACCGAAATTTTAAAAAGTTTTTCAGTGCCATTTATTCTGCCCAGTGCCTTAGCCTATCATTCAAATTTCCCTGCATTGTGGCTCCAGGAGACATTCCTAACTTTTTTTTCATAATACTCTCTTTTATGTATGTTACAGTCCCTAAACATATTTCATGCTTTTCTGGCTCCCTGCCTTTATTTAATCACATTCTTTCCTATACTTGGAATGTTTTCCCCAATTATCCTTAGAGATTTAGGACAAATGCCACCTCTTCCATGAAATTTTCCCTGATTCTCTCATTTGGAAATGATTTTTGGTCCTCAGAAGTCCCATAGCACCATAGCACTTTGCTTGTATTATCTTTTCTGAATTTGTTATATTGTATTTTGCATTGTAGGATAGTGAGTAGAGAAATGGCCTTGAGGACAGAAAGATTTCAATCATACTTTTGACAGATGCTGGCTAAATAACCCCAAGCAAGTCATTCAACCTTTCAGTGTTCTAGCAACATGCTAAGACTTTAATTCGGGGCAAAGTCGCAAACATGTATTGGTAGAATTTTCCTCACCCTAAAATTTCCTATGCTGGTGAAACTGTAGGTCCAGTTCCTGAACCATTCTTTTTTGCATTACATTTATATGCAGGAAATGTTATCTATGTCTTATATCTCCTATATATTATAAGCTCCCTGAGGCAAGGATCTTAGTTAACTTTAGATTTCTCCTAAAACCTAGCTAGAAAAAGCAAAACAGTGGCCACTGGATTGGAAAAGATCCATTTATGTCAAGGAATGTTCAAATTACCAAACAATTACGCTAATTTTACATACTAGCAAGGTAACACTTAGGATTCTGCAAGTTAGCTTTCACCAATAAGTGAACTGAGAATTACCAGAAGGGCAGGCTGGATTTTGAAGAAGCAGAAGAACTAGAGACCAAATTGCCAACATTCCCTGGATTATGGAGAATGCAAGGGAGTTCCAGAAAAAAAACATCTACTTCTATCTCATTGCCTACATAAAAGCCTTTGACTACGTGAATTACAACAAAATGTGGCAAATCCTCAAAGAAATGGGAGTACTAGATTATTTTACTTGTCTTCTGAGAAATCTGTATTCAGGCCAAGAAGCAACAGTTAGAACAGACTGTAGAACAACTGATTGGTTTAAGATTGGAAAAGGAGCACATCAAGTCTATAGATTATTTATTATTAAGTTACCTTATTTATTTAACTTATGCAGAATATATGTCATGTGAAATGCCAGGCTAGCAGTATCTCTGATAACAGCCTTCATTTCTAAAATATACAGAGAACTGAGTCAAATTTAAAAAGAATTTGTCATTCCCCAATTGATAAATGGTCAGAGGATATGAACAAATAATTTTCAGCTGAAGAAATTAAAGTTATCTATAGTCATATGAAAAAAATGCTCCAAAATCACTCTTGATTAGAGAAATGCAAATCAAAACAACTCTGAGATACTACATTACACCTATCAGATTGGCCAGCATGACAAAACAAGAAAATGATAAATACTGAGGAACATATGGGAAATTAGAACACTAATTCATCGTTGGAGGAATTGTGAACTAATCCAACCATTCTGGAGAGCAATTTGGAAGTAGGGTCAAAGGACAACCACATTGGGCATACCCTTTCATCCAGCAATACCACTACTAGGTCTGTAACCCAAAGTGTTCATAAAAACAGAAAAAAGGGCTCACATGTGCAAAAATATTTATAGCAGCTCTTTTTGTGGTATCCAAGAATTGGAAATTGAGGGGATGCCCATCAACTGGGGAATGGCTGAACAAGTTGTGGATATGGATGTAATGCAATACTATTGTTCCATAAGAAATGATGAGTAGGTAGACTTCAGAAAAACTTGAAGACTTACATGAAGTGATGTTGAGTAAAGTGCGCAGAACCAGAACTAGTTACCTAGTAACAGCAATATTGTGTGTTGTGATGATCAACTTTAACAGACAGCTCTTCTCAGCAATGCAATTAACTAGAGACAATTCTAAACGACTTATGATGGAAAGAACTATGGAGTCTGAATGCAGATTGAAGCATACAATTTTCTTTTTTTTATTTCTCATGGTTTTTCCCTTTTGTTCTGATTCTTCTTTCACAACATGGCCAATGTAGAAATATGTTTAATATGATTGTACATGTATATATAGCCTATTTCAGATTGCATCCCCTCTTGGGGAGAGGAGAGGGGAAGGTCGGAAAAATCTTAGAGCTCAAAATCTTATAAAAGTGAATGCTGAAAACTAAGAGTAAAGAAATAAATTTTAAAATGCCAAACTGGATGAATCAAAAGACAAAAGTAAGGCTTCTGGAAGAAATATCAACAATGTCAGACATGCAGATGATGCCATTCTGTTAAAAAAAAGGAAAGAATAAAGTTTAAAAAAAGAATTAAGAAACCTCTTGATTAGAGGAGAGTGTAAAAGCTGACTTGAAACTTAACATCAAAAACTAAGATCTTGGTAACTGATTTCATCACTTCCTGGCCATTAGAGGGAGAAGAAATGGAGGCAATGTAAGATTTTATACTCTTGGGCTCAAAGATCACTCTGGATGGCGATTGCAGCCAAGCAATTAAAAGACACTTGCTCTTGGAAGGAAAACTATGGCAAATTTGTATGGCACACTAAAAAGCAGAGACATCACCTTGCTGGCAAAGGTCTGTATAGTCAAGGCTATGGTTTTTCCGATAACAATGGATGACTGTGAGAGTTAGATTATAAAGAAAGCTGAGCACTATAGAATCAACACTTTTAATCTATGGTACTGGAGAAGACTTTTGAGAGTCCCTTGGACATCAAGGAGATCAAATCAATCAGTATTTAAATTCATTCAGGCTGTTCACTGGAAGTTCACTGAAGATGAAGCTTAAATACTTTGAGCAGATAATGAAAAGATGGGACTCACTGAAAAAGACCTTAATGTTGGGAAAGATTAAAGGCAAAAGGAAAAGGGAATGACAGAGGATGAGATGGATATATAATAGTATCATGGAAACAACAAACATGAACTTGGACAAACTTTGAGAGGTAGTAGAGGACAGAAGAGCCTGGTGTGCTATAGTACATGGGGTCACAAAGAGTTGGACATTACTGAACAGAAAAAAAACAAACCCCAAACAAGCAGATCTAGTACATTGCTTTGCAGAACAATTGGACAAATGTTTATTAAGCCTTTTACTGTGTTCTTTTTCCAAAGGTCATGATGATAGCCAATGACAGTTTTAGAGGGGGAAAGGCAGAAATTTAGGAAGTTGTGGTCAACAGTATTTCAAATTTTTTTCAGTTTTCAATTTCAAATATTCAAATATTTCAACAATAGTATTTCAAGATTTTGGACCTCAAAGACTGTGTTAAACTGTTAAGGTTTTTGAAAGAAAAATTTATTTTATTAAATATTTCCCAATTTCATTTAAAAAGGTTTTTTAACACTCATTTTTGAGAATTTTGAGTTCCAAACCCTCTCCTTACCTTCCACCCATCCCCCTCTCTGAGAAAGTAAACAATTTGATATCAACTATACATGTGAAGTCATGTAAAACATATTTAGCCCTATTGCAAAAGAAAACACAAAATAAAATAATAATAACAGTGTTTTTTTTTTTAAAAAGATGCTTTACTTTGCATTCAGAATTCATCAGTTCTCTTGTGAGGTAGATAGTATCTTTCATTATGGGTCCTTTGGAATTGCCTTGCATCATTGTATTGATCAAAGTGTTGTTCAGTCACTCAGTCCTGTCTGATTCTTTGTGACTCCATGGACCATGCCATGACAATACTGTCCATGGGGTTTTCTTGGCAAAAATTCTGGATTTATTTGCCATTTCCTTCTCTAATGGATTGAGGCAAACAGATGTAAAATGACTTGCATAGGGTCACATAGCCAATGTCAGAGGCCAGATTTGAAATCAGATCTCCGTCACTCCAAGTCCAGTGCTTTATTCACTGAGCCACCTAGCTGCCTCCCTTTGATGAGAGTAGCTAAGTCTTTCACAGTTGATTATCTTACCGTATTCCTGTTACTATGTACAATGTTCTCCCAGTTCTTCTCTCTTCATTTTGTATGAGTTCATGGCATCTGGGCCATCACCAGTTATCTTGCTTCTTGTCATGCTACTAGACGTTGATGACTGGAGGAGAGAGTGAAATTAATGAGTTCGATCAGCTCTGCTTCACTTAAAACCAAGTTACACACAAGTCAAGACATCACCCTCATGATACCATTGATTCTCTTGAGAATGAAGGATGAACAGCAGCATGAGTTCATAGAAATCTTCCTAGGTCTTTCTGAATGCATCCTGCTCATCATTTCTTATAGCACAATAGTATTCTATCACAATCACATATCACAACTTGTTCAGCCATTCTCCAGTTGATGGTGGTCCCCTCAATTTCCAATCCTTTGCTGCCACAGAAAGAACTGCTACAAATATTTTTATAAAAATAGATCATTTTCCCTTTTCTTTGATATCTTTGGGATATAGACCTAATGGTAGCATTGCTGGATCAGAGTATGCATAGTTTTACAGCCCTTTGGGCATAGTTCCAAATTACTCTCCATAATTGCTCGCTCAGTTCACAACTCCACCAATAGTACATTAATGTCCTGATGTTTTTACATTCCCTCCAACATTTGTAATTTTCCTTTTATGTCATGTTAGTCAATCTGATAGGTGTGAGGCAACACCTCAGAGTTGTTTTAATTTGCATTTCTCTAGGCAATAGTGATTTAGAGCGTGTTTTTTTTTCCATGTGACTATTGGCAGCTTTGATTTTTTTCTTCTGAAAACTGCCTGTTCATATCCATTGGCCATTTATCAACTGGAGAATGACTCTTATTTTTTATAAATTTGATTCAGTTTTCCCTCTATTTGAGAAATTAGGTCTTTATTAAAGAATTTGAGGAGGAACCAAGATGGCGGAGTAGAAAGATACACATATGCTAGCTCCTAACCCACAGCCCCTAAAATATCTGTAAAGAAGAACTCCCAACAAATTCTGGAGCAGCAGAAGCCACACAACAATGGAGTGGAGGAGATTTCTGTTCCAGAGAGCCCTGAAAAACTGACATGAAAGGTCTGTCGCACACCAGACCCAAAGCAGAGCCCAGCTCTGCCTGGGCCACCTGGCACTGAGGGAAGCAAATCTGAGCAGGCTTCAGGGACAGAATCTCCAGCGGCCACACAGGTCCCTGCACCCACAGGTGCCAAAGGTCAGTGAGAGGGTCTTTTCAGCTCGCCGAGAGGGGAGCAGGGTGTCCCCATAACTCAGGCCCCCTTGAGAGGCAGCAGTGGAGGCAGCAGCAGATAGGGGCTCCTAAAGCAGACGGGAACTCAGATCCATTATTGAAGATCTCCACATAAACCCCCTGAGGGAACTGAGCCCTGTGTGGCAGCCCTGCCCCCACCTGAGCACCTGAATTTAATCTCACACTGAATAGCAGCCCCACCCCTGCTGAAAGCCCTGAGGCTGGGAAGCAGCATTTGAATCTCAGACCCCAAGCACTAGCTGGATGGAACTGGAGGCAAAGTGGGTGTGGAGAGGAAACTCAGAAGTCAAGTAACTAGCTGGGAAAATGCCCAGAAAAGGGAAAAAAAAATAAGACCATAGAAGGTTATGTTCTTGGTGAACAGATATTTCCTCCCATCCTTTCTGATGGGGAAGAACAATGCTTACAATCAGGGAAAGACATGGAAGTCAAAGTTTCTGTATCCCAAGCATCCAAAATAAATATTCAATGGGCTCAGGCCATGGAAGAGCTCAAAAAGGATTTTGAAAATCAAGTTAGACAGGTGGAAGAAAAAATGGGAAGAGAAATGATAGAGATGCAGGAAAAGCATGAAAAGCAGGTCAACACCTTGCTAAAGGAGACCCCAAAAATGCTGAGGAAATTAACACCTTGAAAAATAGGCTAACTCAATTGGCAAAAGAGGTTCAAAAAGCCAATGAGGAGAAGAATACTTTCAAAAGCAGAATTAGCCAAATGGAAAAAGAGGTTCAAAAGTTCACTAAAGAAAATAGTTCTCTCAAGATTAGAATGGAACAGATGGAGGCTAATGACTTTCTGAGAAACCAAGAAATACAAAACAAAACCAAAAGAATGAAAAAATGGAAGAGAATGTGAAATATCTCATGGGAAAAACAACTGACCTGGAAAATAGATCCAGGAGAGACAATTTAAAAATTATGGGACTACCTGAAAGCCATGATCAGAAAAAGAGCCTAGACATCATCTTTCATGAAATTATCAAGGAAAACTGCCCTGATATTCTAGAACCAGAGGGCAAAATAAGTATTGAAGGAATCCACCAACCACTGCCTGAAAGAGATCCAAAAAGAGAAACTCCTAGGAACGTTATGGCCAAATTCCAGAGTTCCCTGGTCAAGGAGAAAATCTTGCAAGCAGCTAGAAAGAAACAATTCAAGTATTGTGGAAATACAGTCAGGATAACACAAGATCTAGCAGCTTCTACATTAAGGGATCGATGGGCGTGGAATATGATATGCCAGAAGTCAAAGGAACTAGGACTAAAGACAAGAATCAACTACCCAGCAAAACTGAGTATAATACTTCAGGGGAAAAACTGGTCTTTCATTGAAATAAAGGACTTTCAAGCATTCTTGATGAAAAGACCAGAGCTGAAAAGAAAATTTGACTTTCAAACACTAGAATGAAAAGAAGCATGAAAAAGTAAACAGCAAAGAGAAGTCATAAGGGAATTACTGAAGTTGAACTGTTTACATTCCTACATGGAAAGACAATATTTGTAACTCTTGAAACTTTTCAGTATCTGGGGAGTTGGTGGGATTACACACACACACACACACACACACACACACACACACACAGACAGAGAGTACAGAGTGAATTGAATAGGATGGGATCATATCTTTACAAAATTAAGTTAAGCAGTGAGAGAGAAATGTATTGGGAGGAGAGAGGGAGAAATGGAATGGGGCTAATTATCTCTCATAGAAGAGGCAGGCAGGAGACTTTTCAGTGGAGGGAAAAAGAGGGGAGCTGAGAGAAAAATATGAAGTTTACTCTCATCACATTCGACTAAAGGAAGGAATAAAATGCACATTCATTTTGGTATGAAAACCTATCTTACAATACAGGAAAGTGGGGGAGAAGGGGATAAGCAGGGTGGGTTGGATGATGGAAGAGAGGGCAATGGGAGGAGGGAGCAATTTCAAATCAACACTCTTGGGGAGGGACAGGATCAAAAGAGAGAATAGAAGCAATGTGGGGCAGGATAGGATGGAGGGAAATAAAGTTAGTCTTACACAACATGACTATTATGGAAATCATTTGCAAAACTACACAGATATGGCCTATATTGAATTGCCTGCCTTCCCAAAGGGAATGGGTGGGGAGGGAGGGATGGGGAGAAGTTGGAACTCAAAGTTTTAGGAACAACTGTTGAGTATTGTTTTTGCTACTAGAAAATAACAAATACAGGTAATGGGGAATAGAAAGTTATCTGGCCCTACAGGACAAAAGAAAAGATGGGGACAAGGGAAGGGAAGGATGATAGAAGAGAGGGCAGATTGGTGATAGGGGAAATTAGAATGCTCAGTGTATTGGGATAGGGGGAGAGGACAAATGGAAGAAAATTTGGAACCCAAAATTTTGTGAAAATGAATGTAAAAAAAAAGTTAAATAAATAAATTTTAAAAATACTGCTTAAAAAAATAAAGAATCTGGCTATAAAAGTCTCTCTACACCCCACTTTCTTAGTTTCCTTCTACTTTTGGCTGCATTAGTTTTTTTTTTTGCACAAGCTTTTTAATTTCATTAATCAAAATCATCCATTTTGCTTTCTGTAATGCTCTCTATATTTTGTTTGGACATAAACTCTTCCCTTATCCATAGATCTGACAGGTATATTTTTCTATGCTTCTCTAATTAATTTATGATATTTATGTCCAAATAATTTATCCATTTTGGTCTTATTTTGGTATGTGGTGTGAATGTTGATCTATGCCTACTTTCTGCCAAACTGCTTTCTAGTTTTCCCTGTAATTTTTATAATATGGTGAGTTCTTGCTCCAAAAGCTTGGATCTTTGGATTTATCAGACATTGGATTACCATGGTCATTTACTACAGTGTATTGTGTACCTAATCTGTTCTATTGATCTACCATTCTATTTTTTATCCAAAACCAAATTGTTTTGATAATTATTGCTTTGTAATTATGGTTTAAAATCTGGAACTGCTAGGCACCTTCCTTATTTCCTCCCCCTGCACTGAGCCCCTTAATATTCTAGACCTTTTTTTTCTTCCAGATGAATTTTGATACTATTTTTTTCTAGCTCTATAAAATAATTCTTTGGTAGTTTGATTGGTATGGCAATGAATACATAAATTATCTTGGTTTGAAATTGTTATTTTTATTATATTGACTCAGCTCATCCATGAGCAATTAATATTATTCCATTTGTTTAGGTCTGTTTTGATTTATGTGGAAAGCATTTTGTAATTGTGTTCATATAGTTCCTGGGTTTGTTGGCAGGTAGACTCCCAAGTATTTTATATTGTCTGCAGTTATTTTAAGAGGGATTTCTCTTTTCCTTACTGATGAGTTTTGTTGGTAGTATATAGAAATGCTGGTGTTTTATGTGGGTTTATTTTTATATTCTGCAGCTTTGCCAAAGCTGTTAATTGTCTCAACAAGCTTTAGTTGATTCTATAGATTTTTCTAAGTATACCATCACATCACCTGCAAAGAGTGATAGTTTTCTTTCCTCTTTGTCTACTTTTACCTTTCAATTTCTTTTCTTGTCTTAATGCTATAGTTAGCATTACTAATGCAGTGTTCAATAATGTTTGAGATAATGGACGTCCTTGCTGCAATCCTGATCTCACTGGGAAGGCTTCAAGTATATCCCCATTACAGATTATACTTGCTGACAAACTTAGATAGTGCCTACTTATCATTTTAAAAAAGGCTCCATTTATTCCTATGTTTCCTAATGTTTATATTAGGAATGGATATCACATTCTTTCAAACATTTTTTCTGCATCTATTGGTATGATCATAAGATTTTTATTGCTTTTGTTATTGATATGGTAAAGGACCAGCCCTGCATTCTTGGTATAAATCCTACTTCGTCATAGCATATAATCTTTGTGATATATTGTTATAATCTCCTTGATAGTATTTTATTTAAAAAATTTTGCGTCAATATTCATTAAGGAAGTTGGTCTATAGTTTTATCCCCCCTTTTTTTGTTCTTTCATTCAACGTTTTCTTTAAGAATTTGGATGCTACGCTATTTGGTACATGTATGTTTAGTATTGATATCACTCATTGCCTGTAGTTTCTTTTAGCAAGATGTAATTTCCCTGCTTATCCATTTTCATTAGGTCTAATTTTGCATTTTCTTTGTCTGAGATCATGATTGCTATACCTTCCTTTTTAACTTTAGCTGACACATACTAGATTCTGGTCCACACTTTATTTTAGCTGTGTGTCTCTCTGTTCCAAGTGTTTTTGTAAACAACTTACTGTTGAATTCTAGCTTCTAATCTATCTTGCTATCTGCTTCCGTTTTATGCATGAGTTCATTCCATTCACATTTACGATTTTTAACATTTCCTTCCATCTTATTTTTTTCTATTTCTTCTTCCCACTCTCTTCTTATCCTGTCCCTTCTCTAAAGTCTGTTTTACTTCTGACCAGTGCCTTCTTTTATATGCCTTTCATTTTATTACCCCTACCACCTCTCTTATCTCTTTCCCCTCCTACTTAACTGTTAGGTACCATAGATTTCTATTAGCAATTGAGTATGTGTGTACACACACATACACACACATGCACACACACATACATATACACACACATGCACACACACATATGTATATTTCCCTCTTTGAACCAACTTTAAATGCTAGTGAGGTTCATGTGTCACCCGTCCCCTCCTCATTTTGCCTTTCATTCCCCTCCCCTTTTTAAAAGCTCTTCCTTGCTATCTGTTTTATTGGAGATAATCTTCCTCATACTTCCTCTCCTTTTCCTCTTCTTCTGGAAGATCCCTCTTTCTCATCTGTCCATTTTTTAATATCATCCCTGCTTCTCGGGGTCCTTGCTCCCTTGTAGATCATAAATGACATTGCCCCTCAGGGCTGCCAGTCCTTTTTGACCAAAAATACTCCTCCCAGCCCTTGAACTATGACCCAGAAGTAGGTATGGGCAATGGAGTTGCCACACAGTGTCTGGTCCTGTGTCCAGTGCTAGCATAGGGATCCCCCGCAATCTCTTTTTGCCCAGTTGCCGGGTGCCCCCACCATCTCTGGCTTGGGAGCTCCCAAAAGTGTAGCTTTTCTATTGCCACCACCTAACCCTACAATTGGTGTTTAATCCACATGGACTCCATGACAACCTTTACCTCTCTGTCACATATTTCTCTTTCTGAACTCCTAAGTTGTCTTAGGCTGGAAGAATGTCTCACTGTAACCTTTTGTTATCTCTGCCATTCCAGAATTTGATTTGAGACATTATTTTAAGGTTGTTTGCAGAGGAATGTTGAAAGAATTCAATTGAGTGCTTCTTTAGTCTGAAAGCTTACCTCTGCCCTTGGAAGTCCTGAATAGTCTCCAGTGGTGAAGCTTTGAATTTGAGTAGGCTAATGTATAGCTGAAGTGGGGTGGAGAAGCCTGGAGTTGAGGAGGTTGAGGCACTGTGAGGTAAAAGTGTTGGAGAGCTTGTTAACACGAACGTGGTGCCCTGGAGGAAAGACCTGGTTGAAATAGGGCACTTATCAAGGGTGATGATTCTCCTACTTTCATGAGTACGATCCATGACTTAATGACTTAACAGTCATTACAGTGGTCCAAATAATAAATGAAAATGCATTTATTAAACACTTACTGTGTGACAGGCACTGTGCTCCTAGGGATACAAACGGAAAATTCAGTATAATCCTTGATTTTAAGGAGCTTATATTCTAATTGGGAAAGACAAGGCAAAATATTCACCTATTGGGCAGATGGAAAAGCCTCAGAGTCCTCAGGGTGGAGCTATGGATTGGATGGCAAGGTCCAGAGGTCATCATATTACATAAGTAGGTGAGATGATATAAGCAGGATAGCAAAGAAGCCTGGAGCATCTCAGGGAGCCGTGGCAGAGCACATGGTAAGGCCTAGGAATTTCTACACCACTAGAAAGAATGGGAATAGTCAAGCAGCCTGGGCAACGCAGGAGGCAAGTTGGGGAAATGCTCCCGGGGAGGCCAGCTCAGTCTAGGTAAGGACAAACACTGATGAAACAGCACTAGTGCCTAAGAATGAACAGGTAAGGGTTGGAGGTGGAACCTGAACTTGTCTTCCTAACTCTAGCCTCAGCCCTTTATCCTTGTACTGAGGTGCCTTTTAAGTCCCTCATGCAATATTAGTACCTGGGACAGCTTTGTTTTAGGAAGGCAAGGAGGCTAGCTTCACTCCCTCCTCACACCGTATCTTGGGCATTGATGTGGACACAGAAGGGTCAAAGTTTCTTGGCTATTTGAAAGACCGACTCAGTTAACAGATTGATTAAGCTCTCTAGAGCCAATGCTTATTCCAGGTGCATTTCTTTACTTATTTCCCCTCAGGTTCACCCAGAAACAGCTTTCTTTGTTTATAGCCGTGGATGACCTTCACAAAGCAGACTAAGCCTCTTCCTGAGATTCAGGCTAATCAGGAAGTGTTTCTAGGGGTCGTTGATCATTCTGGAGGATGATTTAGGTAGAGAGAACCCCCACAGGCAGCGAAGGGAAGAGTCTAATCTTAATTAGAGCTGTTCACCTAATAACTATATACAATGGGAAAGGTACAAAGAGTTACAAATAGGCTATTTGCATTAGGAGAAGTGGTACAGAATCTCCTTGGCATCCGCTTCCACTCCCTCAAGCTCCTGTGTTTAGGTTTCCAGGCTCTATGACCTGGCATTTCTACTACCAGTCCTGAACCTGGATAAGATGACCAGGACTTTTCCTCAGAGCACTAACATCTAACGGTGTGCTTCCTTCAATTGCCATGAAGCCTTCCTTCACCAGACCTCCAAGGGATAGGTATTCCAAGGTATTCCAGTCCTGATGCCTGAAGTCAAACTGCCCTCTGCTACAATGCCATCCTCTCTCCACCCTCAACAATTTTTTTTTCTCCCTCTGAATGAAAAGACTCCTATTTATTAAGCTTGTTACCACATAGTCTTTTGCATCTTCTTCGGAGAGTACTCTGTATCCAGTTGGTACTCAATATCATGTTGACTTGTTAAAACTTTGTGATTTATTAATTTTGGAGAAGTGATTTCTCCTACTTTTTTTCTCCTCATTTGGGTTAGGAAGTAGAAATAGAAGAAGGGATATGCAAATCAGTAGAAAGAGCTTTGGCTCTGCTGTCAGAGGATCTGAGTTCAAACCCCACCTCTAATAGTATCCATTCAAACCTGGACAAATCATTTAACCTCCATGACCTCAATTTCCTCATGTGCAAAAAATTTGGACTCTATGACCTCTGAAATCCCTTCCAACTCTAGAGCAATATTAAGGAGAAGGAACCAGAATTCATGCATAGTACAAACCTTTCATCTCATCTCTAGCTATATGGTTTGGATATATGTGGCGTTTTATTGGCATCTTTACAAAATACAGACTGAAGAGATGGGCATCTTTATTACTTGTGAGTTTTCCAAAAGGTCATTAGGAAACAAAAGCAGAAATAAAGTATGAAGTACTTGGAAGGGAGATACATGTTTCTTCCTTAGGGTTTCTCAATATTCGAGTTCATCCCTTGAGTGAGAAAAAATATGACAATAAGTTATCGTATTCATTATAAAAAAAATCTTCCCCTGGCTATTTATCTTCCTAAACAAAATATACTGGTTTCATGCTCAACTTGGAGTTCTAAGTGACCCAAACCTAGCTTGATGAAACTTGCAGAAGTAAACTTGGAAGACAGTGGCAAAGTTCATGCAGCTCAGAGGCAGCAGAAAATGGATGGCACTTGACAATTTATGTGGGCCCCAGCACCAGAAAATAAGGGAGGACTGATATTATGCAAGCTGTGTGTAGGTACATTAGTTCTGTTTCAGAGACTTCCAATGGATTTCTATTTATTTCAGCAATGAACAGCTGATTCAACTCCTATAAAAGTGAAACAGCAGTTTATAGTATTCGAACTGGGAAACTTTGGGAAAGGATTTTTTCCCTCCAAAGGGCAACTCCAAGGCCATTTTAATTTTTTAAAAATATAATACTTTATTTTTCTCCCCAATTACATGTTAAAGCTATCTTAAAACATTTTTAAAAAAGTTTTGAGTTTCAAATTCTATCCCTGCCTCCCCTACCTTTTCTTTGAACTATCTGATATAGTTTATGCAAATACAGTCCTGTAAAACACTTTTGCTTGTACAAAAATGTTTAAATTTTATATAATAAAAATTATTTATTTTACATTTTGTAATGCCTTTGGTCCTAAATTCTTCCCTTATCCATAATCTGACAAACTTTTATATTCTCTCCTAATTTGCTTATACCTTTTATGTATAAATCACTTGCCCATTTTGACCTTATCTTGGTATATAGTATGGTTCCCTAGTTTCTATCACATATTTTCCAGTTTTCCCAGCATTTTTTGTCAAATAATGAATTCTTGTTCCAAAAGCTTGGATCTTTGGGTTTATCATATACTAAATTACTGTGGTCATTTGCCATAATGTAATATGTACCTGATCTATTTATTTCACTGATTCATCACTCTATTTCTTAGTCAGTACTGAATTATTTTGATAATTACATCTTTATAGCACAATTTGAGATCTGTTATGGGTAGATCACCTTCCTTCAATTTTTTTTCATCGATTCACTTGATATCTTTGATGTTCTGTTCTTCCAGATGAATAGTGATTAATTTTTTCTATCTCTGTGGACACTGAATAAATAGGTGAATTTAGGCAGAGCTGTCATTTTTGTTACATTGATTTGGTAACCCATGAGCAATTAAGATTTTTCCAGCTGTTTAGATCTGACTTTATTTGTGTGAAAAGTGTTTTGTCATTGTATTCATATAGTTCCTGGAATTTTCTTCTCAGGTAGACTTTCAAGTATTTTATTTTTCTACAATTATTTAAATGGAATTTCTCTTTATATCTTTTGCTTCTGGACTTTGTTGGTAATGAATAGAAATGCTGATGATTCAAGTGGTTTTATTTGGTATCCTTCAACTTTGCTAAAGCTGTTAATTATTCAAGTAGTTTTTTAGTTGATTCTCTAAGGATACTATCATATCATTTACAAAGTGATAGTTTTGTTCCCTCACTGCCACTTCTAACTGCTTCAATTTCTTATTCTTGTCTTATTGCTATGGGTAACATTTCTAGTACAATATTGTATGATAATGGACTGCTACTCCTGATGTTATTGGGAAAGTTTCTACTTACTCCCATTACAGATAATGCTTGCTGATGCTTTTAAAGAAATCTTTGCTTATTATTTTAAGATAAGCTCTATTTATTTCTATGTTCCCTAATATTTTTAATAGGAATGGGTGTTATATCAAAGGCTTTTTTTTTTAATCTATTGATATAATCGTATGGTTTCTACTGGTTTTGTTATTGATATAGCCAGTGATACTGATTTCCTAATTTTGAACCAGCCTTGTATTTTTGGTATAAATCCCATCTGGTACAGTGGATGATCCTTGTGATAGTGTGCTGTAATCTCCTTGCTAGTATCTTATTTAAATTTTTTGCATCAATATTCATTAATAAAATTGGTCTATTATTTTCTTTCTCTGTCCGGCTCTTCCTGGTTTAGGTATCAGTATAATATTTGTGTCATAAAAAGAATTTGGTAGAACTCCACCATTGCCTATCTTCTCAAATAGTTTATGTGGTGTTGGGATTCATTGTTCTTTAAATGTTTTGTAGAGTTTGCTTGTGAATCCATCTGGCCCTTCGGATTTTTTTCTAGGGTTCATTGATGACTTGTTCAATTCCTTTTTTCCAAGATTGTTTTAGTTACAGTTAGTTTAATTGTTTAAGTACTCCATTTCTTCTGTTATTATGGGTTAATTTATATTTTTGTAGATAATTCATTTCCTTTAGATTGTCATATTTATTGGGCAAAAAAGCCCCTGAGAACTATTTTAATTTCTTCTTCATCGGTGACAAATATACCCCTTTCATTTTTGATACTGGTAATTTATTTTTCTTCTTTCCCTTTTAATAAAAATCAAATTAGCCAGTGGTTTATCTGTTTTGTTGTTTTTTTATAAGACCAGCTTTTAATTTCATTTATTAGGTCAATGGTTTTCTTACTTTCAATTTTTATCAATCTCTCCTTTAATTTTCAGGATTTCCAATTTGGGGTTTAACTGGGAATTTTAATTTATTCTTTTTGTGGTTCTTCTTAAGTTGCATGCACAGTTCATTGCTCTGCTCTTTCTCTATTTTGTTAATGTAAGCATTTAGAGATACAAATTTCCTCCTAAGTACAACATTAGCTGCATCCCATATTTTGGTGTGTTGTCTCATTGTCATTTTCTTTAATAAAATTATCAATTGTTTCTATGATTTGTTCTTTGACTCACTTATTTGTTTAGGATTAGATTATTTAGTTTCCAATTAATTTTCAATCGATCTTTCCACTGCCCATTATTGAATGTAATTTTTATTGCATTATGATCAGAAGAGGATATATTTTTGTTTCTGCGTTTCTTTTGATTGTGAATTTTTTTATGGCCCAATAGATGGTCAGTTTTTGTGTGGATGTCATGTACTGCTGAGAAAAAGGTATGGTTCTTTCTATTTCCATTCAGTTTTCTCCAGAGATCTATCATATCCAACTTTTCCAGAATTTTACTTATTGACAACTTTTTCTTCTTTAATTTTTGGTTAGATTTACCTAATTATAAGAGGAGAAACTTGAGGTCCCTCACTAGTATGGGTTTTTTTGTCTATTTCTTGTAACTCATTCAATTTCTTCAAAAATTTAGATACTATACCATTTGGTATATTCATATATATGTATATTATAT
The DNA here is from genome assembly GCA_023548195.1 of Bettongia penicillata ogilbyi. Lineage (NCBI taxonomy): Eukaryota > Metazoa > Chordata > Mammalia > Diprotodontia > Potoroidae > Bettongia > Bettongia penicillata. Next base: position 1,008,122 of record JAJHZJ010000149.1, read on the forward strand.
ATATAATTATATATATATAATATGTATATATGATATATACATATATAAAAATAATGCATGCATATGTATGTGTGTATATATACACACATATATAAAATGTATATGTTTAATATTAATATTACTTCATTCTTCATGGTATCTTTCAGCAAGGTATAGTTTCCTTCCTCATCTCTTTTCATTAGATCTATTTTTACTTTTTCTTTGTCTGAGATCATGATTCAGCTCCATCCCCTTATCTTTACTCTATGTGTATTATTGCACTTCAAATGTGTTTCTTGTAAACAACATATTGTAAGATTATTATTTTTAATCCATCATGCTATCCACTTCCATTTTATGGATGAGTTCTTCCCATTTAGATTTATAATTATGGTAACTATGTATTTCCTTCCATGCTCTCTCCTCCCCCCACCTTGTCCCTTCTCACAAGTGTTTTGACTTCTGGTCACCACTTCCCCCTCAATCTGCCCTCACTTCTATCAATTCCTGCTCCTCCTCTTTTATCTCCATCTGTTTTTTACTTCATTATGGGGTAAGATAGATTTATATATTCAACTGAGTGTAGGTTATTTCCTCTTTGGGCCAGTTCTGATGAGAGTAAGATTTAAGCTTTGCCCAACACCTCTTCCACATTCCCCTCCATTATAAATAGCTTTTTCATGCCTGTTTTATGTGATACAGTCTACCCCATTTTATCTCTTCCCTGCCTTTTCTCTCACTATAATCTTTGTCACCCTTTTATTTCATTTTTTGGGTGTCATCCCATCAAAGTCACCCTCTGTCTATGTATACTACTTCTAATTGCTCTTATAGTAATAAAGTTAATAATAGTTACAAATATTATCCTGACATGTAGGAATATAAACAGTTTAACTCTATTGAATCTCTGCTTTTCTCTTTTGTGTTTTTGTTCTACCTTTTTATGTTTCCCTTGAGTCTTGTATTTGAAGATCAGATTCTTTATTCAGCTCTGGTTTTTTAGTTAGGGATGTTTGAAAGTCTTCTATTTTATTAAATATCCACTTTTTCCCCTGAAAGATTATATTTAATTTTGATGGGTACGTAATTCTTGGTTATAATCCCAATGCCTTTACCTACCAGAATGTCGTATTCTAAGCCCTCCATTTCTTTAATGTGGAAGCTGCCAAATCCTAATTTCATGATATTTGAATTACTGTCTTTCTGATCGCTTGCAGTACTTTCTTCTTGATCTAGGAGCTTTGGAGTTTGGCTATGATGCTCCTGGGAGTTTTCATTTTGGGATGTCTTTCAGGTAGTGATTGACGCATTCTTTCAGTTTCTCTTTTTCCCTCTGGTTCTAAGATATCGAGGCAGTTTTCCTTAATAATTTCTTCAAAGATGTTGTCCAGGTCTTTATTTTTATCATGGTTCACATGATAAAAGTTAAGTTTAAAAATAGGCCTGGACAATAACTTTGAAGAAATTATTAAGGAAAACTGCCCTGACATCCAAGACCATTTTTACTGCAGGCAAATTTTCTAATAATGGAGAGCCAATCAGTCCTCAGAATATGGGGTTGAAATTTCCATTCTGGTCTTTCTGATTACTACTGAGGGATGTTACTGGTCCTTTTTGAGAACAAAGGATGAAGGAAGCTTTGATAATTGAGGCTGATTGATTGAATCCTCAGTCTACTTTGATTCTTCCCCAGGAATGGAGATGACAACCATGTGCTTGCTGTCCAAGCTCTGTGGAGATGTCACTGTCCACTGCTGATGTGACTCATTGTCACTGGGCATGCACTTTGAGTTACTTATTCAGAAATAATTATTTGACTCACACTTGGTTATTCCAGCACTTTTTGAAGAAAAGAAATCCTTTCCAAATATGTAATGTCAATTTGGGGCAAAATTTTGTATTTTGACAACAGTACAAGTAAGTAAGTAGATATGTAACTAGCTTGGGGTCACCAAAGCTTTGCTCAGGTTAAGATATTTACAAGGCAAAAAAAATAATATACGTATTCTATCATCAGGATTTTTAAAAAATGATGGAAATAAAAGTCCAAATATTGACCCAGAGTGGGGAAGAAAATGTTCAAGTCTTGAGAAGTTATAGCACAATAGCTTATTTATTCTCTCTCTATCCCATATGGAAATCCCAACTTCATGGGCATCTAGGCGGTACAATGGATAGAGTGCCAGAAGACTTGAATTGAAATCTAGCCTCAAACAAGTACTAGCTCTGTGACCCTGGGAAAGCCACTTAGCCTCTCTCGGCTTCAATTTCCCCATCTGTAAAATGGGGATAAAGACAGTGTTTACCTTTGCAGAGTTGTTGTGAGGGTCAAATGACATAATTATTGTAAAGCACCTGGTCAGTAATAGGCACTATATTATTATATAGCTATATATGTTATAATGTATATACTATTATAGAGCTTTTATTATCATTATCATTATTCCTAGGGCTTCCCCTTCCAATTCTAAGCAGACCAGTCCCTCTCTCCCATTCCCCCACCCCTCTCTGCAAGCAGCGACACTTCTCTGCAATGATGACAAGGAATAACTGGGAAGCTATCATTTCTCTCACCTGTTGTATAGGGGGGAACCTTATTTTGCCAAGTTCTCTCTGGTGAACCTAAAGAGCATGGAACCCCTAATTGTATAGCTTGAAATATGTCACATCTGATGTCTCTCCCAATGCTGAGATTCTAACTACAGAACCACTACAAGAACTACTTCTCCCTTCCACTTAATTGAATTTACCTTGATTACTTGCATTGATATTATTTTTCCATCATGAATTACAAAGTAGATTTGAAGGCATATTTCTTGTTGTTTGCTCTAGACAGCTGATGTTTCTAGTTATGGTTCTGCACATGTGTTACAATAAGGTAAGATCTGAGTTTGAATTCTGGTTCTGCCATTTATTCATTGTGTGAGTCTAGGACAAGTCCTTTAACTTTTTCTGAGCCTCAATTTCTTCACCTGAAAAAGGGATGGTTAATAGCTCATCTATTTGCTTTACAGAGTTTGTATGATATTCAAATTAGATTATGCATTCTTGTGAAAATACTTTGTAAATTGTAAAGTGATGTACATATGTGAAGTGTTACAATAGTAACAATTACGGTTTCTTTTGATGCCATATGATAACTAACCTCCCAAATGCCATCTGAAAGGGCATGAAGGATAATGTTGGAGACATGGGAGAGGTGCAAGTGGAGGCAGAAGCGGGGAGGAGGACTCCTACTCTTAAAACACCTTCTGCTACCCCCTTGAAAACAGTCTCAGATTCTTGTCGAGTCCTTTTCAGTTATGTCTGACTCTTTGTGACCCCATTTGGGATTTTCTTGGTAAAGATACAGAAGCAATTTGCCATTTCCTTCTCCAACTCATTTTACAGATAAGCAAACTGAGGCAAAAGACTAGAGAATCTCAAAGAAATGTTCCTTTCAATACAGAATTTTCCTTATAGTTTTAAACTCTATCTTAAAGCTTGCTTAAGACTTTGGACCTCCCATAATAGGTCGCATAGCAGTGAGCCAAGCAGTAACGTGGATAAAGGAGAAAGAATTGGCAATAATGTTGGTGATGGACAAATCTTTGATCAAAGCATGCAGCTAATGGAAAGTTATTCTTTTTTTTCTGCTAAACTAGCAAGATCATGGACTTGTCTGAATCCCCTAAATAAGCCACAATCCCTGAGAAACATGCTTTCTGCACGGAGTGTCTTAATCATTTTAAGCTCTTGGTGCTACTTAGTTTCAATGAGGACATTGCTGCTTATGAGGCAAAAAGATTCTTGGCTCACTCTTTTTAAGTGCTTGTTAACAGTTGGAAGAGTAGGAAACAAATGCACTCTAGGTACAAAGATGTTCTTTTATGAGTATGCCCAGACTGCGCTCATGTTTCCAAATTGCCTATTAATGGAAGACAAGTTTCAGAGAAGCTATTCCAGCTGCCAACATGCGCAGGTAAAGACCAGCAACATCATCTGGTTTCACATGAGTCTAATTATTGCTCTGGGATTTGAACTTTCTTACAAGCAAGATTTACTCCATTACATCAAAATTAGGGTCACTCTTGGGCCCAGAACTTCTCTAATTTAAGAACCAAGTAGCACTGAAATAGCCGTTTATTGGTACAGCTTATTTCATGGAGACCAAATGGTCAAATATATTTTGATTACAGCAAGTTCCTGTGAGACTTCACCCTAACAGTTTTGTAACCAAGTACCCCAAGCTTGGGCAAGTTCTTCCATTAAAAGCTGCCAAATAGGTCTTGGCTGTTTGGACCAGGTTTCTTGCCTCTTGCCTCTGATTTCTCAATAGCATCCTTTTATGTATTTCTCTTTCCCAAGTTATAATCATACTTATCTTTCAGCTCCTGCTCTTGACAGGGTAGCATATATTTTAAGGTATCTCCAGCCAGGTCTTATCCATGGGGGACTGGTGGCTAATACAGCGAAGTGACATTAGATTTCCTTTGGTCCCTTCATTTTTAATCAACATGAACCTTGCTGAGAGTTTCGTGACCACTTTGCGGGGGCCAGAGAGGACTCCTGTAGAACTTATAATGGAGACTATTGATTTGACTTCATTTGTTACCCATTTACTTCCTGGGGGGAGGGTGGCTTACTCTTTATTTTTGTGCTTTTCTGTAATACTAGGTTGCAGGTCTGACTTAAATCTCCTAAACTTCTTTTGAACAGAAACTTTGCAGAGCAGCAAATTGCAAATGTTTGCTGAATGGATTTGAACTGAACAATCACTTCAGTTAAAACTCTGTGGCCAGGCCTCCTGGAAATCTTGGGTTTCTGGCTTACCAAAAGTCTGGTGAACCTAAGGTTTAAATTCAACTTTCTTGGGTGGTATCTCTCATCATCCTTCATCCTAAGTGGGCTTACCTATACCTACAAACGACGAATGTTTGCAAAAACCCTGTGATGCAGTCATTAATCATTGATTGTTTCCCATACATTATGTTAAGGTCTGGGGATAAAAATAGAAACAAACAGGAAGACAATTCTTGCCTTCAGAGAGCTTCCATTCTAATGGGGGAAGTTCAGTCATCTTTGACTTTTAAGTAACCCCATTTGGGATTTTCTTGGCAAAGATACTGGAGTGGTTTACCATTTCCTTCTCCAGCTCATTTTACAGATGAGGAAATTGAGGCAAACAGGATCAAGTGATTTGTCCAGGGTCATACAACTAGTAAGTATCTGAAGCCAGATTTGAGTTTAGGAAATCGAATGTTCCTGACTCCACTCCCATCACTGTATCCAGTGCACCACTTGGCTGCCTAGGGGAGGAAGACGACATAAAAGGGAACTGAAGTGGGTGGGAGCAGGGAGAAAGAGAACACCTATTTAGGGACTAGGTAGGAAAGTAGTTCAGATAGGAGTTGAGTTGTATTAGATGTGGGCATAATTGGCATGGGTACTTCATCAAATGAAAGTTCTGGGGAGGACCTCTATCAGAGGAGAATGCTGATCGTATGAAGGAGCTGTAGGAGGTAGAGAAGTAATCCTGAGAGAGAGGGACTGAACTGGAGGTGGAGATTTAGCAATTTTTTTCTTTTAAAACTTATAGGAACAGTGAAGTGAGTCTCAACCTTGTTCCTCCTCTCCTTTGTTAATGTCAATCCCAGCACAATCTGACTCCTTTTTCTATTAACCTCACATTGGTTCTGGCTTCTAGATTGACAAATTTATATGAAATTTGTATAGAAAAAATTCTGAACTAGAAAACTTAATGGCAAGTAAGATACAAAAACAGAGAGACTTTTATAGTACCACAGGCTTCTAAACAGATGATTTTCAGGGGTCAGTTGACAAATTGAAATCTAATCTAATCAATGGCAAATCACTTTCTTGAAATGCAAATAAATAATAATATTATTAGCATTTATATTGTATTTATATTTGTATATTATGTGTTAGACATTGTGCCAAATACTTTAAAAGTATTCTCTCATTTAAAGCCCACAACGACCCTAGGAGGTTGATTTTATTAAGATTACCTAATGCTCTAGGAGCGTAATTAAAACTCATCAAAAATAATAGCCTATATATAGCTCTTTAAGATTTGCAAAATGTTATGTGTTTTGTCTCACTTGGTGCTTGTAATGCCAATATGATATTCGTAGCAGCTACCATGAATATACATATGTTATTTCCAGGACTGAACTGCAAAATATAATAAGCTCTCTTCATTCAAGGCCAAACCAAAACATTTATTCGGAACATCACTATTGAAATGCCAGAAGGCAAGACTTAATAAAGTGACAGAAGTATTTGTACTCATCACCAGTCCAGGGAGCACTGACATCTTAAGTCCCCCTAGGCAAGTTCCTCCCTCCATCAGTTCCTCTCCCTCCAAGCAATATATTATATGCAGTTTTCAAATAAAGTCTTGACACCTGATAGGCTTAGTGCTGAGAAATTTGAAAATCTATGTGCCTCAGCACTTAATTGGAAAGGCATTGAAATTCCCATGGCCTGATTGCCTCTGTGTCAGGGCTCTATGTGATCTAGGATGTGTCACAGCTGTGAATTGGGTGGGAGTTCAAAGCAGTAAGACATCCATGATTGAAATACCTCTGTACCTTTAGACCTGAGAACATGACCCATGTTCCAAGGGGTCACATAAGCCTATTAATGGACAGGAAGGATCTTATATTCCATTAACACTACAGTGCTTACAACCCTGTGAATAAGGTGCTATTATCATCCCCATTTTAAGAATGAGGAAACTGAAGCAGTCAGAGGTAAAGTGTTTTATTTTATTTAGGGTTACAGTTAGTAAATGTTTGAGGCTGGATTTGAACTCAGGTCTTCCTGACTCCAGGACTAGTGATCTTATCCACTGTGCCACCTAAGCTGTTTAGTTTCTATTTTACAGGGGGCTTTAGACTGAGGTTAATTTTGAAACAATATAATTTTGAAATCAATATAATTCTATAAGTGGATAATGTAGTTTTTGAATGATTCCCACAGGCTTGGTGCTGGCTATATATGCATAAGAAAGTATGGAATGTTGCCATGCACTAGGAAGACATCAACCCTATACTATGGGTTAAGTTTTTGTGTTTACTCAGATTCATTTGTATTGCAAGACCCAAATGCTGTGGCCTTCAGGAAACAACCAAACTTCCATGGGTCAGACCCACAAAGATCTGTGGGATTTCTTTGGCAGAGTTCTCCTAAAATGAGTTTGGGGACACAGGATTCCCATAAAGAAATTAAGCAGGAGTTATTAGGACTTTCTTACCTTAAGTCAGATAGAATCTCAGAACGGTTATCTTACTCTTATTGAGAAGTAAGTTGAGACTAAAAGGTAGATAATACCTATAGGAACAACTTAACAGGCTGTGATCATTCTGTGTTTCAAAGAGCTTGGCCCCTGGGTGAGGGACTTTTCTTCTGAAGTCAAGGCTCTGAGGACTGACATATTTCTTATGGGAAAGAAAAGGCAACCAAGGAATTTCTCTTAGTGCAATAATCTAGTTGGGAAAGCCCTGAATTTCTGCAGGAATTGCAACTTCAGTTTCTAAACTTTAAAGACAAATGACAGAGACAGCTTTTCATTTCATGGGAGAGAAGTAGAACCTCCACTGAGTATTACAATTGTAGTAAAAAACTAAGATGCTTACATCCTCATGCCCAGTGAAGTCATGCCTAGCATTGAACAGAAGAGACCCCAAGGGCTAGCAAAGCACTGTCTAACAGTAGCCTTACGATGCCAACAGAAAGCAACTCCTGAAATGTACAGCATACAATATGAGACTAGGGGAATATGTGAATGTAATGGACTACTATTGTGCTAGAAGAAATGACAAAAAGGCAAATTTCCAAAAAACCTGGACCATCTTAACAAACTGATGCAAAACAAAATGAGAAGAACCAGGAGAACGTTACACAACAGCAGCAGCATTATTCAATGATCAATATGAATGACTTAACTCTTTTCAGCAATACAATCATTTAAGGTAATTCCAAAGGACTCATGATGGAAAATGCCATCCATATCCAGAGAAAGAACTGACAGAGTCTGGATGCAGATTGAAGCTTGCTATTTTCACTTTATTTTGTTGGGTTTTTTCCTTTTGATCTATTTCCTCTTTTACAACATATAGAAATGTGCTTTATTAGACTGCACATTTGTAACTTATATTAAATTGCTTACCATCTTAGGGAAGGGGGAAGGTGATGGAGGGAGATATTTGGAACTCAAAAGTTTTTAAAAGTGAATGTAAAAAATTGTCTATATATGGAGTTGGAAAAGAATAAAATATTATTTAAAGAGAAACAAAAAAAAATGATTGTGAGAGGAGACCTTCTGGGAGCAGTGTGATGGTATTACCAGAAGATAGCAGCTGCAGCAATGTTGATATGAATTACCCCTGTGTGTGTATGTCCTAGCTCCACAAGTTCCTTATGTATGTGCTTCTTTATTTGTGTTCCATGCATGTTGGTTCATTTTCCCCACTAATAGTGTGTGTGTGTGTGTGTGTGTGTGTGTGTGTGTTGTAGGAGAGTATGTCTTAAGATTAAGGGGCAAATGTCCTTAGATAGTCTGGTCCTCAAATGATGGACACATTTATTCCATCCCTGGACCCACACTCAACATCTTTCCAGATGAGTGGGACCTGCCAGAGCATGTACTCTCCAGGCACAGCCTTTGATAATACACCATCATCTCTGTGCCCCAGTGAGGATGGATCCAAGTTGGACATTAGTGAAGATAAGATAAGGAACCTCAGATAACTAGGAATTATGTCCTCAGCAAGTACGAGGTGATCAAGTGTACATTACACTGGAATCCTTCCCTGGTATGAGGTAAAAAATCTCCATCATCTCTAAGCGCTGAGTGTTTGAAAAGATCAAGATTTATAGACTTGAATGTACCTGAATATATAGACACACTGTTGGCATCATGTAAGCTAGTTGGTGAAGTGGATCAAGTACTGGGCCTGGGATTAGGAAGGCCTGGGTTCAAGTCTGACTTCAGATACTAGTAGTGTGACCTGAGGCAAATCACTTAACCCTATTTGCCTTGGTTTCTTCATCTATAAAATGAACTAGAGTAGGAATGACAAACCACTCCAGTATCTTTGCCAAGAAAATTCCTAACGGGGTCACAAAGGATCAGACATGACTGAAACAACTGAACAACCGCAAAGGCCCTTGGGAGTGGATATTACTATTATTATTATTTTTTTACTGCTTCTGAGCACAGCTCTGATCAAGATATTCTGATTGGAAAGTATGTAAATATACTCCCCTTCCCCAACGCGCTCACCCCTAAGCTCCCAACATCCACAGCGTTTGATATGAATCCATCTAGTCAAAGGAACTTTACCCAAGGGTAAGAAAAGTCCCTTATCTGTGTTGTAGGGACTTTTTTTCCTCTTGCCTTCCCTCTCTCAGTGAAAAGTAAATGCTGGGGGTGGGGATAGGAAGAGAAATAAGTTGGATAAGCCATACTAGATAGAAAGCTGTCCTCAAAGCCGGGAAGACGCAGAAACTCTCTTATCTCTTCATGGGGAATCGTAAGGCCTGCCTTTCTTCTGAGAGATGAGAAAAGAGAGGCATCATGACATAATGGATGGAGAACTGCCCTCAGGACCGAGAAGACCTGGGTTTAAGTCCTGTTTCTGACACATATTAGTTGTATGACCCTGGGCACTTAGTGTTGTAAGTAAATTCCTAACACTATTAGTTGCAGAGAAGAAGCCATCCTGTATTATTGACAGAGGAAGCTTTCTTATCTAGGATTTCCCTCTATCAGTGAAATCACAGGCCAAGTCCCTGTCCCTATCTATCCCCCTTCCTCTATACTGGAAGCAGTAGGAAGCAGCCCTGGTAACTAGAAAAACCCTGCCCAATTTCCTCTAGAGGGAAGGAGGATGAATCTAGGTGGTAGTGCTAGAAAACTTCACTTTGGAGGGGTTATCACGTTTCTGTGCCCATGGGGAGCATTACTAAGGACTAGAGACACACTTGGAGGGAGAGATGACTAGGCTTTGGAGTCCCTGTTTCTCATTGTCATTGGAGTCACCATTTTCCCAAATGCACATAGGTGGTACAGTGGATAGAGAACTGGGCTTGAATCAAGGAGACTTATCTAAAATCAAATTTGGTCTCAGACTTACTGGCTGTATGACCTTGGGCCAATGACTTCACTCTATTTGTCTCAGTTCCTCATCCATAAAAAGGAAATGGCAAACCACTCTAGTATCTTTGCCAAGAAAACCTCAAAATGGGGTCACAAAGAGTTCAAAATGACTGAAGAACACCACCATTTTCTCTGCTACCAGTAACAAAGACCTGCTCAGAGAGATCAGGTCTTATATTCTTGATTTTTGACTCTAGATTGAGTTTTCACGGGACAAGAGGTTAGTGGAAATCATGACACAAAGAGAGTGGCCTTCAGTAGGGTTCTTTGTCTGCTATTGGATTTGATCTATATATAGGGAGAATTATGTCTCATTATATATTTGATGTATGTATTTGATTGATGTATTGTCTCTGTCGGACTTTAACAAAGCGTGGGACAGAGAACTGTTTTCTAGGGCAATGAGCTGTTGACACCTGAGGGGCTACCCCACTGGGTAGGAGTTGGTGATGCTAGAGAAGGTGCCATTTCCATTCATTGGCACTTGTGGAGAACTGCAGAAGGGAAAATGAGAGACAGCATCTGCTGCAGTTTTATCTGGTGCGTGACTAAGGTTACACAGGTCTCTGGGAAAGGGTGGCTCCTTTGGGGGAAGTCATTATTTTCCATGCATTCTGTTGTGAGATCTATTTGTATCCTCCAACTTGCAAACAGAATGTTCCTGAATGTTGTCAACTGTGCTTATAAGGGTTATTTCCCTGCAGTTGTTCTTTGCTCTGTTGGGTGGAATGCTTTGCTTAAAGGTGGAATTTTGCCAGACCAGATCAAATGTTTTTAATAGTCAATAAACAATGAGCCCAGCGGGATTATGTTGTGCTTCACCTCTCCACATCTGTCAAAAGAAATCAAGGACGACCTCTACTACACTAGGTGAACCCCCCGGATTGAACTTATGGAAAGACATGGACCAAAGTCTCACAATATGTGAAGGCATGGCTTGGTCGATATCTGCATCATGGAAGGGATGCTCACATGACTGAAATTATAGATCCGTTGGAATTTTTGTGCATAGAGAAAAAGTTTACAAGAATCATAGGATCATAGAGTTAGTTAGGTGGGACTTTAGAGATCATTTAGTCTACCTCTCCCCCATTTCACAGACAAAGAAACTGAGGCTTAGGTGACTTGTTCAAGGTTACATGGTAGAGAAAAGATGTGCCCCAGATTCTGTAACTACAGATCTATCATTCTTTTCACTCACCAGGATGCAGGGGCAAGGATTGGTGATAACATATTGAATTATATATAGTGAAGCTTCCAGATTGTCTAGATGATAACAGGGAGGCAGGGTAGTGAGAAATCTGAGGAGTGTTGGACTCCTGCCCAAGTGAGCACTCTCCACAGGTCTAACTCTATCCAAAACCCTGTTATTGTTTAGTGTTTTCAGTTGTGACCCTAATGGTTTTCTTGCAAAGACACTGGAACGGTTTGCTAAATCTTTCTCCAGCTCATTTTACAGGTGAGGAAACTGAGGCAAACAGGGTTAAGTGACCTGCCCAAGCTCTCATCGCTATTGAGTTTCTGAGGCTGGATTTGAACTTAGGTCTTCCTGACTTTAGCCCCAGCACTCTAGCCACTGCTGCCACCTAGCTGCCCTAAAACCTTATTAGGTCTCCTCAATTATCCAAGTATATGTAAGTTCTCTGGGAGGCAACTATGTGAGGATATTCCACTCATCTAGGGCTGGTTCCTAACACAAAGAAGATAAGGAAAAGGGAGAGTGCCTTACCTTGCTTATCCTTTTTCACTCTTTCCAGCCTAGTATCACAAAACCTCTGATGGTGGAGGGAAGAGGCAAAAAACCCCAAAGCATGTGGCCACCTAGGCCAAATGATCTCTGAAGTAACCTCATTCTACTGCTTGGGCTGACATTGGCCAAGGACGTCACAGTGGGTCTTCTTGGAAGCTAGTGATAAAATATCATTTTGGCTCCAGGCTCAGCTGGAACAGATATAACCCTTCATTTTAGGAGACAGGAGAGAAAAAGGAGAAGGAAACTTGTGGCTTCATTTGCTTGGTGAGCTACCAAGTTAGAACTTCCTCTCTCAATACAGATTGGTACCTTCTCTGCAACTGATTGTCACAAAGAATGGCCAAGGGCATTGACTTGACCAGAATCATTTAACTATTATGGTCCAGAGGTAGGATTTGAACCCATGCCTCTATGAGGTTGGTTCTTTGAGATCCATAACACCATGTTGCCTCTTTATATGAGTATATAATATGGATTGAAGATACAACATTCATCTTCTTGAAGAATTCTATTACAATACTAGAATGTTACATGGCAAGACTGGTAGCAAAAAGGCCCTAAATTTTAGGCAACCTCCGACACTGAAAATCAATGCTCCCTATAATGCAAATGGAGAAGACATTTAGGGCTGACCTTTGGCAAAGTTCTGAAGCAAACCAGGCATTCCTGACTCAACTCCTTATTCTCTTTTTCTCATACTCTCTGTCTTCAGACCGAAGGTTGCATTATATTGCAGTATACCTTGGTCCGCCTTGAGATCACCCTTTGATTTTGTTTCATTACCCATCACCCTCTCCCATGCTCCCACACAGTTCAGTTCTTAAAGGTCCCTTGTTTCCAGTGAGTTAATGTAAGAAATAGACCCCTGATTAGGCTGGTCATGGGACAGTCCCTGAATGCACATTTCATTTTTAGCAACATGGTGTCATGGATCTCAAAGAACCAACCTCATAGAGGCATGGGTTCAAATCCTACCTCTGGACCATAATAGTTAAATGATTCTGGTCAAGTCAATGCCCTTGGCCATTCTTTGTGACAATCAGTTGCAGAGAAGGTACCAATCTGTATTGAGAGAGGAAGTTCTAACTTGGTAGCTCACCAAGCAAATGAAGCCACAAGTTTCCTTCTCCTTTTCCTCTCCTGTCTAAATTTAGGGTAGGATAAGATGGGATGGGGAAAGCTCAGTATACTTCTCTGCAAGGAGAGCCTTCCAGCATGATAAAACTGAATCTGTTCCCTACAGACAGTAACAGGGAAAGAAGCCAGAAACAGAGATGGGCTCAACCAGAAGCCACAGGAGAGAAAGTTCCCGCCAGCGAAAGTTGAGAAGATTGATAGACCCACCTGATAGTGTGCTATGTATGTTTTTATAAGGTCACCTTCAGAGGAGCTTAAGCATTTATGGGTTAATACCCAAACCCAAATCATGTCAGAGACAGCTAGGTGGTACAATGGATAAAATACTCAATCTGAACTCAAGAAGACCTGAGTTTGGATACTGTCTCAGACACTTACCAGCTATAGAATGATAGACAAGTCGCTTAACCTCTGTCTGACTCAGTTTGCTCAGCTATAACAAGGGGATAACAACAGAACCTACCTTGCAGGACCATTTTAAGGATCAAACGATGCACAGCATTTTACGAACTTTAAAGAGCTATATATGAATTGCTGCTGTTCTTTATTTATTACAGACTGTTCATACAGCTCCAGCTCTCCCAGAAGCCCTTCCCCAAAGTCAAAGTTTTGTCTGATCCATACCCTACAGTGGATACTATAGCTTTCGTGATGCTCTGACAGTGCAGTCCATGCTACGAAGACTATTCCATCGGCTTCTCTGCCTTAAATCTATGTTTATAGGGACGTAAAGTTCCTGTTGTTCTTTTCATCCGATGTTACACTTGGTCATGATTTTTTAACCATTCATATTGAATTTCCATTTACTTGGTCTCAATCATTCACATTCAAATTTTTGACAAACGATTTTTTTAAAGTAATGTGGGTATTTTGTGCTGGTTGTTGCTGACTTCTACGTAGGGGGTAATTAAGGGTAACTAACCATTTTTGGCAAAGAGGACAACAGCCCCATTACAAATACCACCTCTCCTTTAGAGGAAAGCATGTATTTCTGTTTCCTGCCAGGAAATATTTCCATTACAACTCTAAGAAAATTTTTTCTCTTTCCCTGAGAATGTCATGCTGCTTTAATATAAGCAAAGAAAAATAAACACAAGCTAAGGCCAGAAATGAAAGCACAAGAAGCATTTAATTACAAAAAAAAGTAGCTAATGCCTGATTTCTTGAAGCAGCTCAGTTCCATTTGGTTGCTGTCATCAGCTCTGTGAAACAAATGAATGCAATCAGGAGCCCTTCACCTCCCACTCAAACCTGACATTTTCTCTAAATCTTTCCATCCCATTCCCACTCCCTGCATGATACATTGCAATTCATAGAACATATTATAAAGGATACTGTCAATTACTCTGAGTCATGACTACAGATACAGAGAGATGGATAGATAGAGATGAAGAGATAGATGGAGAGATAGAGAAATGAAGAGGTAGAGCATTTTAAAGTACTTTTTCACACTGGGCACTGTGCTAAGTGTTGGGGATACAAATATAAGGAGGCAAGAGCAGCTAGGTGGCACCACAGCACATACAGCGCCAGACCTGGAGTCTGGAAGACGTGTTTTCTTCAGCTCAAATCCAGCCTCAGACATTTCCTAGCTGTGTGACCCTGGGCAAGTTACTTAACCCTGCTTACCTCAGTTTCCTCATCTGTAAAATGAGCAGGAGAAGGAAATGACAAACCGTTCTAGTATCTCTGCCAAGAAAACCCCAAAATGGTGTCACAAAGAGTCAGATATGACTGAACAATACACATAAAGGAGAGTTTGAAGAGGCAGGCCTGTATAAGAAAGAAACAGGACTGACAAGTGGCAGGAGGCCTGGTCCCTCCAGGCTAATACAAAAGCTGAGCTTAGAGTTTGGGGACCCAGGGAGGAGGTGAAGCTGATATTTCCAGTCAAGGCAGCAGGGTATGAAGCTAGCCCAGATTTTTTAAAGGAACCCGTAATTAGTAAACAGAGAAGGCTCAGTAAATAGATAGGCTTCTATCTTCCTGTTTTCTCCAAGAGTATTTCTTTTGCCCAGTATCTTTTTGAAACACTCTTCACCTTACTGGGTTTTTCCTCCCTCCTGCCTCCACCTTACCTATCGCTTCCTTTCTTTGGGTCATAGATGCAGAGGTGGAAGGGCACTCAGAAGTCATCTCATTTTACAACTGAGGAAAGTTGAGGGTTAAGTGACTTATTGATATCAGAGACAGGATTTGAACCCACACCTCTGATGTCAGATTCAGTCCACTGCACCATACTACTCTTACCTGTCTTACCTGAGTCATATTTGCCTGCTAACCTATGGTTTTTGTTTTTGTTTTTGTTTTTTTTACATTTACATTTTCCATTGACATTTTAGTTTGATACACTTCTCCCAAGGGTTCTCTTACTTTCGATTCCTCCTATTGGACTTAACCAGTTTTCCTAATCTGTTGGTAGCTACCATGGGAAAGCTCTTAGTCCCTTAACTAACCCTGAATCTTGCACGGATGTGTCTTAATTTGCTATATACTTACAAAAGCTAAGTTGACATGTAATGGTCAAAAATATTTAAGTATTCTTTTTGCAAAGTCGGAAGGAGGAATACATATTTCCCCAGGATATTGCTCAAGGGAATTCCCCTGTGCAAAGTCAGGTGAGTTGAGTACAGGGATTGTTTTTCTTTATTTTCACTGTTCTTTTCTCAGCACTTAGCAGCAGCAGGAGGAGGATGGGGGGAGCTTAACATAATAATTACCTAGTAAATGTTTGTTGCATGGCATTTGAAACATAAGATTCTAATTTGCTTTGGCTTAAAATTCAATTAAATTCAAGAAGAATATTAAGTTATGAAGAATATTGTTTTGTTTTCTGAAAAACAGACCATATAGTCCTTTTTCATGGTGGAGGAGAAATGTGACAAAATGAAAACAAATTAGGATAGGGTGCTGTCTCCCCCAAACAGGTCTGAAATCATTGCTTTAGACTTTGAAATCATTGGCAAGAAATAATTAAGTAGCAACGATGGCTTCCTCTACTCCGCAAGGACTAATAAATTCCCTCACAATTTCTAGGTTAGTCAGGCAGCCACTAAGTATGAGCTAAGTTATTGTTTGCCCTTTGTGCTCAAAGAGAGCTAAAATGACATCATGATGGCCCTGTCAGTGTGCAATGTGTCTAACTGTGGCTGATCATACCAATGGGAGCTCAGAAGGCTCTACCACAGGTTAGGCACAAAGAGTCCATCTGGCCATTTGGAAGGGAGATGTCTTTAAGTTTGTGCATCTTGTGTTTCTTTTGAGCTACTGAAATCCTGCTTTGCTCATAGAGCACAGTGCCTTCTTCCATGTGGGTATACCATGCTGTCCTGTGCCATTGTCTCTCATGTCTCGTGTTCTTCAGAGACACCTAGGGAATGTCCTTGTACCTACAGGGTAAACTGCATTTGACTTAGTTCTTCTGTGTGTACAGAAAGCAGAGTCAAAGCTAGGATGGGCTGGCTGGGGCTTGGCTCCAGGATGTTAAAATTTAGAGGGATAAGTTAAATTCTTGACCTTATCTCCTTTGACCTTTACCTTAACCCTCTGCGTTAGTGTAACTATTATTTTACCGCTTCACAGATGATGAAACTGACACTCAAAGAAGCCAAGTGATACCAGGTATTGATTTTTAAAAATTTAATTATTTGGATGACTGTTGCAAAGAAGAGAAAATAGCCTTGTTTTCTCTGGTCTCAGACAGAGTCAGATAAATGAGTAGGTATTATATAAAGGCAGATTTCGGTTTTCTGAGAAAGAGAACTTCCTATCATTTAAAAAGTAGACCATTTCTAACAATTTCTGGAAGTGGAAGGGGTTTCTAACAATTAGAAAAGCAGACAATTCCTAACAGTTTCAAAAAGTGGAGGGGGCTGTTTCTGGCAATTTTCAGTAGTAGGTTGGATAATCATTTGGTAATACTGTAGAGAGATTTTATTAGTATGGATCAAGCGGATAGCTTCTGAGATCTCTTCCAGTCTGGAGATTCCATGTGATTCTCTCAGTGATTTGCTGGAGGTCATACAGCTTAGTATATGGTGGAGCTGGGGCTGAAACAAAGGTTTTCTCATCCAAAATCTAGTGATCTTTGACAAAAGAAGATCTAATCTGACACTTTTTTAAAGGCAGAATGCTTGATTTTTCATTGCAAGGCCTCAACCCAGCTGTCCTGGAGCTCTTACTTTTTTTTTTTCTTATTTAGCATGTGGACTGGATCATGTCTTCATCTCAACATCTTCCCTGGGAGCAGATCTCATCTTTTTCTAATATTTTCACATCTTGTTTGTCTCAGCATACTTTTCTTTCTCTTTTAGAGTTTGAAAGATCTGTCTGGAAGGAAGATGGTGTGTGTGTGTGTGTATGTGTGTGTGTGTGTGTGTGTGCATGTAGCAGTGCTTGGTAGATCACTACAAGCCTGGATTAGTACTCTTTCCAACTGCTTACTTATATTCATCTATATTGAATTATTTTCCTTGATGGCAGTTGTTTGAACTCACTGAGGCATAAGGTTGCTATGCTATCCAAATCTAACCCATGGCAAAAAGTGGATAGTCATCAACTAACGAGCACCTGAACAAATATTTAGATACCTACACTTATGTTTCATGCACTGGGGTAGGTGCTGGAGATGGCAGACAAGAGTGAGGCATCAGAGCTTACATTCTAGTGGAGAAGACAACATACCCATGTAGAAATATAAGAACTGAAATAGGGACCTTTCTTGGAGGTCTTCACTGATATGGGGAACTCCCAGATGAGGAAACTCCCTCCACCAACGCAGGTTGGCAACTGCTCTGAAACTTACAATCTTAGAAAGTTGCTTCAAGCAGAGGTATCAAATATGGTACTGCTTGCAGGTCCACAATGCAGGCATAGTCTGAACCAGATTAATGTGGAATTGAGGAATATTTAATAAAATAAATACATAAATAACATTACATTTTAAAACTGTCAATCTGCAGGCCACAGGTATTTTTGTGTATGGATTTGTGGCCCCCATTTCTATTAGAGCTTGATGTCACCTAGAGTCAATTGATTTGCTCAGGATTGCTGGGCCAGGGATAGGACTTTCAGCAAGGTCTCCCTGACCGTGAGGTCAGTTTTCCCTCCACTATGGCAGGCTGCTTCTCCTGTGTAAGAATTGTACAAAATAAACCCAAGGTGAATGAAAAGGGGAACCATCCGCCACTGAGGGAAGTCACAGAATTCAGGTGAGCTCTCAAACAGAAGCTTGCATTTGACCTAAGCTAAGAGGACAATGCAGGGATGAATGAATGAACAAAGCCTTCATGAAGCTCTTGCTATGTGCCAAGCTGCTTTGCTAGTACAGGAAGAAACAACATAGAAAGGTCAGGAAGTTCCTGCTTTTAGGGAGTTCACATCTTAGATTTCATGAAAAACTGACTAAGAATAACAGCTGCCCGAAAGGGGGAATGGCATGTCCCCAGAGATCAAGGGATCCCTTCCTTGGAAGTCTTAAAGTAGAGTCTGGATAATTACTTGTCACTGGGAATACTTTTGGGTATAGGTTGGACTCAACGGTCACTGAAGTCCCCTTCTAATTCTTAAAATGTGTGATTTTGTGAGGTTTAAGGAAATAAGTGATAGATACTAAGAGGCATGAATGAGGAAGGAAGGAATGTCATGCATGAGGGACAGTCTTATAATCGTTTGGTCAAAGCACCAACAAAGACTTTAATTATACAAAACAAATTCAGAAATTTGAGACAGAGGAAAAAAATCAGAATTTGTTAGAGCTGAAGTGTAGCTTAAGAAGTCTACTTGAAGAGAATGTAGCAATAGCAAAGCTAACAAGAAAAATAATATGAAGTCTAGGAACATGCTCCCACCATAGGACTACATGGAGAAATCTAAGTAAAATAGACAGTAGAAGTTCGTAGAGTTTTGGTTTTGTCTTTGAGGGAAGAGAGGGGCCAAAGAGCTGTAAGTTCACTAGTCAGGATATTCGAAGCCAGAAAGCTCCCTTTTTCTGGCATAGATTCATAACTTGTCTGAAACTTCAAGTCTTAGAGAATTGTTGGGGGGACTGAGACCTTCAGTGGCCTGTCCATGGTCACAAAGTTAGTATGTATGACGGGTAGGACTCGAACACAAGATTTCCTGGTTCCAAGCCAGCTACTACATTATGCAGCCTTTCTTTTTTAAAAGTGTTTACCCCACCCCCAAAAAACACCCAAACCAAACATTATCCTACTTATACCACTCATGTTTCTTAAATTTACATCAACCACTACATGAGAACTGAGATGTCGCTCCCATTCCTCCCACCCCCCCAACCTATGACAGTGCCAAGAAAAATCATGCTTGATGAATTTTCCCAAGAAAAAATGGACTGAAGGAGAAACAATGAATAAAAGTGCTTTGAGTCATAGCTCATTAGAACTAGAAAGGAGCTTAGAGACCATAGACTTTAACCCTCATTCCATAGATGAGGAAACTGGGTTTTAGAGATGAAGTGTCTTTCCCAGAAGTAACATGGAATATATTGAGTCATTTACACACCCACACATTTATACACTCCCTTTCATCCTCCATCAAACAGTGCCACTGATTCACTTTATTCTCTTTTTTCTTAAGGCAGAGGGAAGATTTCCCTCCTTATTAGTGCTTACTTAAGCCTTCATGGTCCTCCAGTTATAGCAAGCATCTTTCCAGGAATGATTTGTGTTGTATTAATGACAAGAAGATGAACACACAGACAGGAAGGACCAGGGAAAATACTAGGCACAAAGAACATGGTGACTGGATGCAGGTTTGATCCAGACCAAGTTGTGGGGAAGGAGAAAAGTGACAACAATCCATGCTAACCAAATGTGGCTGGGCTTTACTGACATGGGCAGGCATTCGTTGCCAGCATCAATGAGGTAATTCTGAAGCACAGCACGAGTCATTCAGCCCACAGCCCTGGTCAGACAGTCAGAATAAACAACTTTCTGCTGCATTTCCTGTTAGCTCAAAAAAGATTCCTTAACGAGGCTAGTCAAATATTCAAGTTTTCCCTTTCAGATTTCATCTAAAAGTACTTTCTTTTGCAACAGGCTTCCAGGACATGATGCCACCCAAATTGTCCCTTGTCTCTTGTATAGTCATCCACCTTGAATCTAGACTGTTTGCCCAGCTGCCAAAAATAATTAGGGTTGCCTAAGGAGTGCCCAGAATAGCAATGACAAAGCTGTGCTACTAATCCACCATGATGTCCAACTGGAGTCCTAACTAAAACAGAACAATTTAAAATTTTCCTCAGGGTACCAATCTGATAGGGGGCACAATTCCTCTTCACAGAAGAGACCCAGGTTTTACATGATGAAGGCCTCAGGGTCCTCCCCTTCTCCCAATGTACCCTTTCTGCCACAAGTTTCTGTTTCTCTCTTAACCAACTACTGAACCTGTTGACCTCTGGCTTCTTGCCAGGAATTGCTTAGTGGAATTTTAAAAGTAAGAGATTTCCTTTTGTCTTATCCCCCCCTCTCCATCCCACCAACTATGTCTTAGGTAGCAGTAGTCCTAGTTAGAGCTCTGCCTATAAGCACCATAAGGCTGCAATATGTCTTTCTGGGGAACATTGATTGACCAAGCAACTCAGTGAAAATGGACCTAAGTTAATTGGATATGGAATTTGGAATAAGAGACTTGCTCTTAAAAACGAGAAAAGCAATTAATGAGTTGAGATCTTCGTTCTAAACCTTGTTTCTCTAAAGCAAATGATCTGTAATTGTGAGCTGAAGTGAAATTTACACATCTTATGGGGGTAAGGTAGAGGGGAGACAAATCTCTTTTAAGAGCCAGCTATAAAATTGTTTTACGAAGCTCTCCTGGCCTCCTCCACTTGGACATCAATTGTCTCCCAACACTCCTCATGTATGTGTTCTTTTCTGAAGGATTTCTCTTCTGAGAGGAAGTTTAAGAAAATAAACACAAAGGATTGATGACTATTGGTATAATATTTAGTACAATATCAACCTGAAATATTTGTAGAACTTTTAGAGAAACAGTTCAATGTAGTAAAAAGCATAGTCTTTAGAGTCAAAAGACATGGGTTTGAATCCTGATAGGCCACTTGCTGGCTGAACTTTGGACTAATGTCACCACCTCTATGAGTCTGATTTCCTCCATCTATAAAATGCAATGTTATTTCAATTGTTTGTATTCTCACAAAGTGAAAAATACAGAAATTAAGTACCATAGACAGAAGACAAAGAAAGTTTGAAGACTGACGTAACTGGGAACAAAGGTTTTGGTGCATGCCACTGAATTCAAGTCCGTTAGTTCAATTAAACAAACAATTATTTTACACTTAATGTGCACAGCATGGTAGCGAGCACTGGGACTTCAAGGACAAAAACTGGAAATCAGTCCCTGCTCTCAAGGAGTGTACACCACTAAGAACATACAATTTTCACATAAGTAAGTAAATACTAATTAGATACAAAGGAATTTCCAGAGGAAGGGATGTGGTGTTTCAGAAGAAATAGGGAAATTTGGAACAGGGAAGGAATGGATTTTTTTTTTTTTTTACTAACATAATAGTTGCATTTTGGTTGCATTGTGTTTGCAATACATATGGGATATCCTAACCTACCGGACAGAAATAGCCTGAAATTCAGAAAGACCTTCCTTCCTCTTAACACATGCTGTAAAGGTATCTGATCTCTCAGGGCTCTAGGTAACTCTCTGACCCAAAACAATGGGTCACAGAGATGGTGCTGATTGATATGGACAGAAGCAGTTTCCTCATTCAGGAGTTCCTTACACAAGTGAAAATTACAGGTTCAATTCCAATTCCTGTAGGTGGAAGATGTTAATGGAAGACCACAGTTTTATAGAGAGATTAAGGCTGGATACACGAATCATGGACATAATATCTTGAGGACCCCCTATTCAAATCCTATTCCAGAGTCTAACTGTGGGCCAGGTGATCTTCATTACTTGAGTACTTCAGTACTCTATCAATGGAACACAAATTCTGACAAGTCCTATAAAACTAAAAAGGCTCCAACTATGGGCCCAGTGATAGATTAATTTCATTTTCAAAAGGTCTGGTTTGACCTTAACATTAATAGAAGAATGACCACCCCCTGACTTGTTTTGCCCATAGCTAGTCATGAAAATCAAGTTCTAAGGCGTGGAGAACACTGGGTGCATGAAATCATGGATTATTTGTAATACTTAGGTATAGTGGAATATTAGTGGGTTCTAGCTTCGCTGGCAAATATCAGGGAAGGTATGTCCATAGAAAGATCTGGGTATTTTGGTGCACTGTAATCCCAATATGAATCAAGGATATGGTAGCCAAGAAAGTCAATATGAACTACTTCAAGGGAAGCATCATATCCAGGAATATAGAGTCCTAGGAAACTTTCCCCTAGTGATGGATTTATTTCTGGGTGTGGAAATTTTATTTGGGAAATTAATAACCTAGAGAGTATCCAGGGAAGATGGACAGAATGGCCAAGTTCCTCCCATATGAGGATCACTTGAAGGAGTTGGAAGTGAGGAGAGAAGATTTAGCACAGTAGCTGTCTCTAAGAAGTTGAAGGGCTGTTATCTGGAACAAGGATAAGACTTGTTCATTTTGATTCCAGAGATAAGAACTAGGAGAAAGAGGGCATTTGCAATGCAGTAACTACTTGATGTTTGTAAGCAGCTGATGGTGGAAAAAACCTTGGGTTTGGATTTAAAGGACAGAAGTTTCAATCCTGACTCTACTGTTTACTAATCTATATGACCCTGAGGAACTAATTTCTCTCTCTTAGAAAGATGGAACTGGATTAGATGACTAAATTCCTTTCACGTTCTAAATCTACAATTTATGATTTACTTTTAGTATCCCAGCGAAAATTTCTCCACATTTTCCCTCCTTCCCCTCACAACTTTTCATTTCAAACATGAAGATATACTCTATAAACACATTCAAAGAAAACAGAGTTGGTCAAAACAGCAGATTCTGTTATTGCCCCATAGCCCCCAAACTTATTCAAATTACTTAAAACCATTTATTTATTCAGAAACTTTAATCATTGTTTTTGCTGGAAGTAATCTTTACTGAAGGTAAATATGGAAACCTATGAAATGAAAACATTAGTTTCGTAGAAATGGGGAATGAGGAAGAGGGAAAGGGGCAGTCAAGGTAGTAAAAAGTTTCTATTACACACTATTTTTTGAGAATAAAAAAGGAAAAATTTTAGTAATGACTATGTGGCATGAGGAAAACTTCAAAAAAAAATAATGAATGATTCCAAAGAATGTACCAATGATAAAATTTCCAGGAAAACTGATATAGACAATTTTACTTCCTAGATCATAAATTCAACTCATTTTACTGATTCTGTACCCTACAGTCCATTCAGCTTCCTATGCTGACCTGTATTCAATCCTTGCACTAGAAAGGCAAACACAAAACAAAAAAGATAGCAACTTAATGAACTGGGGGTCCATTTCACACATGGAAGAGTCTGGGGAGCCTGTTTCTAGAAAGGCAAGATGATTGGAATGGAAATATTCTCCCTGTTGGATCATTCCCAAGTTGGATCACTCATGGATATTCTGTAACTGATTCTAATTAACTAATGACCTTGTGAAGAGAAACCTTTGGGATTCACTTAGTAGCCTGAGCCAGAACAGTCGGCCAAAGTCTGGCTTTTGGGTTTAACACTTCTGCTTAGCTGGTGTTCAAGAAAGAGATACAATGATATAAAGCAATGGTACTAAGTTCAAATGCAAATGGGGCCCTCTAAACGAAACATATAGATTCCTGCAGGCCACATGTCGATTTAGTTTTAAAATGTAATGTTATCTGTGTTCCATTATATTTTTACTCATCTTGGTAAATATTTCCCGGTTTTATTTTAATCTAGTTTGGGTCTCCCCTTGAAGGGTGCTATGAGTCATGTGCACTGGCTACATATTTGATACCTATGATATATGGGGAAAGATCTTCTCATTTTGAGACCAATCTGTGGCCATACCTCTGTTCTCTTCTTTGAATTGGTTCTTTCCTGTATTAAGGAAAGATACTGGGGAAGGCTATGATCTTATGAAGTTCAAAAGAATGGGAGAGTGAGTCCCTTGGAGGTCTGAGAGCCAAAATCCATGCTGAGATTTACCAGAAGCCAGGAGGTAAGAAATAAAATTTCAGACATGACCCAGTACAGCAACAACAGAAATGAAGACTTATCTACCATCGACCATGCCACATTTGGAAGTGGTGGAATGAATGTTATGTAGCTACCACATTAAGTCTGAGCCCACTCTCCTCAGGAGCCAAGGTGATATAGGGAGCTGTTTGCTCACAGATATTGGAGGGAACTGTTTTTCCTTCTGTTATTGCTATATCATTGAAATAAATATCATGTTGTAAAAGATAATAATTGATAATTAAATGAAACTGAGGTGCTGATTATTGGCAGCTAAGAATAAAGGGAACATCAGAATGATATTCAAGCCAATATTTTTTGCCTTTCACTTATTTATTTATTATTTTAAGTAATATTTTATTCTCCCTCCCAATTACATGTTATAACAATTTTTAACATTTTAAAGTTTTGATTCCGAATTCTATCCCTCCTTCCCTACCTCCCCAAGATAGTAAGCAATCTGTTATAGGTTATCTATGTGCAATCGTGTAAAACATTTCCATATTAGTCATTTTGTATAAGGAGATTCAACAACAACAACAACAAAAAACAATGAAAGAAAGAATGAAAAATAGCATGCTTCAGTCTATATTCAGACAATACCAGCTCTTTCTTGGAAGGTGGATGGCATTTTCATTATGAACTCTTTAAGATGGTCTTGGATCATTCTATTGCTGAGAAAAACTAAGTCATTCACAATTCTTCATCATATAATATTCCTGTTACTGTGTACAATGTTCTTCCAGTTCTGCTTAATTCTCTATGCATCAATTCATGTAGGTACAGGTTTTTCTGAAATCATCCTGCTTGTCATTTCTTCTAGCACAATATTTCATCGCAATCATATATCATAACCTGTTCAGCCATTCCACCAATGATGAATATCCCCTTGATTTTCAATTCTTAGTCTCCACAAAAAGAACTACTGTAATTATTTTTGTACAAGTAAGCCTTTCCCCTTCTAAAAAAAAAATCTCTTTGGAATATAGAACTAGCAATGGTATTGCAGGATCAAAGGGTATACACAGTTTTATGCCCTTTGAGCATAGTTCCAAACTGCTTTCCACAATGGTTGGATTAGTTCACAACTCCACCAACAGTACAGTAATATCCCACATCCCCTCTAACATTTATCATTTTCCTTTTTGTCATGTTAGCCAATCTGATAGGTGTAAGGTGATACCTCAGAGTTGTCTTAATTTGCATTTCTCTAATCCATAGTGATTTAGAGCATTTTTTCATATGACTGTGGATAGCTTTGATTTCTGTCTGAAAACTTCCTATTCATTTGCTTTAAGAATTTACTAGTTGGGGAATGACTTGTATTTTTATAAATTTGATTCAGTTCTCTATATATTTAAGAAAAGAGGACTTTATCAGAGATACTTGCTGCAAATTTCACCCTCCCCCCACCCCCACTTCTGCTTTCTTTCTAATTGGGATTGCATTGGTTTTGTTTGTGCAAAAATTTTTACATTTTACGTAATCAAAATGATCTATTTTATATTTTGTAATGCTCTTTATATATTTTTTGGTCTTAAATTCTTTCCTTATCTATAGATCTGACAGACCAACTATCCCATTCTTTCCTAATTTGCTTATGGTATCACCCTTTATGTGTAGCTCACCTACCCATTTTGACCTCACCTGTGAGATACTATGCTTTACCTAGTTTCTACCATATTGTTTTCTGGTATTTCTAGCAGATTTTGTCAGACAGTGAAGTTTTGTCCCAAAATCTTAGATCTTTGTGTTTATCATATATTGGATTGCTGTGGTGATCTACTCTAATGCAATGTGTACCTAATCTATTCCTCTGATTCCCCACTCTATTTCTTAGCCATTATCAGATCGTTTTGATAATTACTTCCTTAAAATACAGTTTGAGATCTGGTATGGCTAGACCATCTTCCGTCACATTTATTTTTCATTGATTTCCTTGATAATATTGACCTTTTGTTCTTTTAGGTGAATTTCATTATTTTTTTTCTACCTCTATCTCTATAAAATAGTTTTTTGGTAGTTTGATTGGTGTGTCACTGAATAAATGGATTAATTTAGGTAGAATTGTCATTTTTATTATATTGGCTTGACTTACCCTTGAGCAATTGATATTTTTCAAAGTGTTTAGATCTGAATTTATATGTGTGAGAAGTGTTTTGTAATTGTGTTCCTGGATTTGTCTTCTCAGGCAGACTCCCAGGTATTTCATTACTGTTATTTATTTTTTTAAATTTTAATTTATTACTTATTTATTTTTAGTTTTCAACATTCATTTACACAAGAGTTTAAGTTGCAAATTTTCTCCCCATCTCTCCCCTCCCCCCACTCCAAGACACTGTGCATTCTGATCACTCTTTCCCCCAATCTCCCCTCCCTTCTATCACACCCCTCCTTTCACTTATCCCCATCTTCTCTTTTCTTGTAGGGCAGGATAGATTTCTATACCTCATTACCTGTATTTCTTATTTCCCAGTTGTACACAAAAATAATTCTCAGCATTCATTCCTAAAATTTTGAGTTCTAACTTGTCTTCCTTCCTCCCTCCCTACTCATCCCCACTGAGAAGGCAAGCAATTCAATATAGGCTATATATGTGCACTTCTGCAAGAGACTTCCATAATACTCACATTGTATAAGACTAACTATATTTCCCTCCATCCTATCCTGCCCCTCATTTATTCTATTCTCTCTTTTTCCCTTGTCCCTTCCCAAAAGCGTTTACTTCTAATTATTTTCTCCTCCCATTTCCCCCCTTTTTTCTCCCCCCATCCCTCTTGTCCCCTTCTCCCCTACTTTCCTGTAGTGTAAGATAAATTTTCATACCAAATTGAGTGTGCATGTTATTCCCTCCTTCAGCCAAATGTGAAGAGAGTAACTTCATTTTTCCCCTTACCTCCTCCCTATTCTCCTCCATTGTGCTTTTTCTTGCCTCTTTTATGAGATAATTTGCCCCATTCAATTTCTCACTTTCTCCTCCCACTATATTCCACTCTCACCCCTTAATTTTTTTTAGATACCATCCCTTCTTATTCAGTTCACCCTGTGCTCTCTGTATATATATATATATATATATATATATATATATATATATATATATATATATATATATACGTATATATATATACATATATATATATACACACATACACATACGTGTGTGTGTGTGTGCGTTTGTGTGTAATCCCTCCAACTACCCAAATACTGACAAAAGTATCAAGAGTTACAAATATTTTCTTTTCATGTAGGAATGTAAACCATTCAATTTTAGAAATTCCCTTATGAGTTCCCTTTCCTGTTTACCTTTTCATGTTTCTCTTGATTTTTGTGTTTGAAAGTCAAATTTTCTCTTCAGTTCTGGTCTTTTCATCAAGAATGCCTGAGAGGCCTCTATTTCATTGAATAACCATTTTTTCCCCTGAAGTATTATACTCAGTTTTGCTGGGAAGGTGATTCTTGGTTTTGATTCTAGTTCCTTTGACTACTAGAATATCATACTCCAAACCATCTGACCCATTAATATAGAAACTGCTAGATCTTGTGTTATCCTGATTGTATTTCCACAATACTTGAATTGTTTCTTTCTGACTGCTTGCAATATTTTCTCCTTGACCTGGGAACTCTAGAATTTAGCTACACTATTCCTAGGAGTTTTTCTTTTCAGATCTCTTTCAGGAGGTGATTGGTGGATTTTTTCAATGTTTATTTTGACCTTTGCTTCTAGAAAATCAGGGCAGTTTTTCTTGACAATTGCATGAAAGATGATGTCTAGGCTTTTTTTTGATCATGATTTTCAGGTAGATCTATAATTTTTAAATTGTCTATCCTGGATCTATTTTCCAGGTCAGTTGTTTTTCCAATGAGGTATTTCATATTTTCATCTATTTTTTCATTCTTTTGGTTTTGTTTTGCATTTTCTTGGTTTCCCATAAAGTTGTTAGCTTCTTATCTGCTCCATTCTAATTTTTAAAGAGCTATTTTCTTTAGTAAACTTTTGAACCTCTTTTTTTATTTGGCTAATTCTGCTGTTTAAAGTATTCTTCTCCTTATTGGCTTTTTGGACCTCTTTTGCCCTTTGGGTTAGTCTATTTCTAAAGGTGTTATTTTCTTCATCATTTTTTTGGGTCTCCTTTAGCAAGCTGTTGACTTGCTTTTCATGATTTTCTTGCATTGCTCTCATTTCTCTTCCCAATTTTTCCTCCACCTCTCTTACTTTATTTTCAAAGTCCTTTTTGAGCTCTTCCAAGACCTGAGACCATTGCATATTTATTTTGGAGGTTTTGAAAGCAGAAGTCTTGACTTTTATGTCTTCCTCTGATGGCATGCATTCTTCTTCCCCATCCAAAAGAATGGAAGAAAATACCTGTTCACCAAGAAAGTAACCTTCTATGGTTCTTATTCCCTCCCCCTGCTTTTTGGGCACTTTCCCAGCCAATTACTTGACTTTTGAGTCCTTTGTCAAGTGGAGGGTATACTCTACGCACCTGTAAGCTCTCAGTTCCTCCAAGGTGACACTATGAAGGGAGGTGAGTTTACTCCTCTCCTGGTCTGCACTCTGGTCTGGAAGTAACCACAAACTTTTCTGCCCAGAATCTGTGAGTAGAATTCCCTCTCCAGAGCCTCAAGCAGCTCCACTACACCAGCACTCCTCCTCATCCCAAGACTGAGACCCAGCTCAGCTGCTGGATTCCCTCAGGGTCTTTAGGTTGAGGGCTCCAAAAATGAACACTATGCTGCAGTGATTTCCGTTGTCCTGGGGCTGGAGCTAGGGCCTGACCCTGCTCCCTTCTTACCTAGATGAAAGAGTTTTCTCACTGACCTTTGAAACTGTTTTTGGCATTTGAATGGTTGAGCAATCTGGGAGCTGCACCTGCTATCTGTGATTCCATGTCCTCAAGCCTACTCCAGTCCTGTCCCTGCAGCATGGCAGGGTCAAAGCTGGGCTGTGTTCCATGGGTTGTGCTCTGCTCCAGGCCCAGTGTGATAGACCTTTCCTGTTGGTTTTCCAGAATGCATTGGGCTGGAAATCTCTTTCACTCTGTTGTTTTGTGGCTTCTGTTGCTCTAGAATTTGTTAGTCTTTTTTTTACAGGTATTTTATGGGCTATAGGGGGAGAGCTTCTACAGGTCTGTCCTTCTACTCCATCATCTTCTATTACTATTATTTTAAAAGAAATTTCTTTTTCTGTGTCTTACAACTATACTTTGTTCATAATAAATACAAATTCTGATGATTTATGTGAGTTTGTTTTGTGTCCTTCAACTTTCCTAAAGATGTTAATTATTTAAGTAGTTTTTTAGTTGATTCTCTAGGATTCTCTAAGTAAACCATTTTATCACCTTCAAAGAGTGATAGTTTTGCTTTCTCATTGCTTATTTTTATTCCTTTAATTTCATTTTTTTCTCTTACTGCTATAGCTAGTATTTGCAGTACAATATTAACAGAGGTGATAATGGGCATCCTTGCTTCACCCTTGATTGTACTGTATTGTATTACATTGTAATCCTAACTCCTTTGTCTTCCAGAATATCATATTCCAAGCCCACTGGTTCTTTAATGTGAAAGCTGTTAAATCCTGTGTAACATTGACTGTGGTTCCACAGTATTTGAATTGTTTCTTTCTGGCTGCTTGCAGTATTTTATCCTTGAACTGGGAGCTTTGGAATTTGACTATGATGTTCCTGGGAGTTTTTATTTTGGGATCTCTTTCAAGTGGCAATTAGCAGATTCTTTCAATTTCTATTTTGCTCTCTACTTCTAGGATATCAGGGTTATTCTCCTTGATAATTTCTTGAAAGATTCTGTCCAGGATTTTTTTTATGGCTTTCG
The DNA here is from genome assembly GCA_023548195.1 of Bettongia penicillata ogilbyi. NCBI lineage: Eukaryota > Metazoa > Chordata > Mammalia > Diprotodontia > Potoroidae > Bettongia > Bettongia penicillata. The sequence continues at coordinate 1,038,138 of JAJHZJ010000149.1, forward strand.
GATATCCCGATAATTCTTAAATGATCTCTCCTGGATTTATTTTCCAGGTAAATTGTTTTTCCAATGAGAAATTTCACCTTTCCTTCTTTTTATTTTTTGATCCCATCTTAATGTCTTATGGTCACTGGCTTCCGCTTCCTCACTTCTAATTTTTAGAAGTGGGCTTTTGTACTCCTTTTGCATTTGGCCATCTCTATTTTTCAAGGAGTTATTTTCTTTGAATTTTTGTATATCTTTTTCAACTTTTTGTGTTTCTTTTACTAAGCTGATGACTTTTTTCATGATTTTCTTGTATCACTCTCATTTCTTTCCTGATTTTTCTTCTACTTCTCTAATTTGCATTTAAAATTCCTTCTTAAGGTCTCCTAGGAGTTCTTTTTGTACCTATGACAAAATTACCTTTTTTTGAGGCTTCATATGTAGCCATTTTGACACTATTGTTTTCTTCTAAGTTTCTGCCTTGAACTACCCTGTCACCAGAATAATTTCCATAGTCAAGTTCTTTTGTTTATTTGTTGGGTTTTTTGCTTATTTTTCTGCCAATACCAAATACTTGGTATTTTTATGTGAGCTCTGTTCCTGTTTTATGTGGGCTCTGTTCTTGCACAGTCCCCAGCTTCTTGCTCTGAAACTTAGGACCTTGGTCCTGGCTGTCTCTGGGCTTCAGGGCCCAGCTGCTGGCTTGCATTGGAGGGGGAGCCTCCCTCCTGGCTTGTACTGGGATGTGGCATCTCCCTGCTGGCCTCCTCTGGCTGTGTGGCTTCCCTGCTTGTTGGCCAGGGGGGCAGGATCTAACTGTTGGTTTGCCTCAGGGTTGAGGTCTTACTGCTATCCTACCCCAGGGCTGGGATCTCCTTGTTGGTCATCCCCATGGGCAAGGCCTCACTACTGGTCAGCATGGAGGAGAAGTCTAACTGGTGACCTTTGCTGGGGGTCAAACCACTGCAGTGGGGCCTCATGAACTGCTTGCTTGCATCCCCTGTAGCTGACTTACAAAGGGACTGGGCCTCACTGATGGATTGTCTGGGGACTCAGAACCTTGTTTCAGGTCCTCTGCAGTGTGGGCTGCTGCTCTCCATCTCCATCCCCTCCCATCTTAGTGAGACAGACCTTTCCTGTTGAGCTGATAAGCTGCTTGCCCACTCCTAATCTGTTCTGAGGAAGTTTTCAAATTGTTTGGAGGAAAATTTGGGAGGGCTCCAGGGAGTTCCTTTCTCACTCTGCCATCTTGGCACCAGATGTCTCAAGCCAATATTGTTAAAGAATGATATCTTTGATTCCTCTGCGGAACTCTAAAAGCCTGACAGGAAGCCAGCCTAGCTCTGGGAGAGTCAGTTCAGAGTTATTACTTTGCTTGATTTTATTTCAAATATCTTTTTATCCTCTTTGAATGTGGCATAGTGGGCCATGTTCTAGACTTCCTGGAGGTATTCAAAAGAATTGAGTCTTACTCCACCCTTCTCCAGTACTTACTAGTTGTATGACTATGGGTAAGTGAGACCTTTCCTGAACCCCAATTTCCTCATCTGTAAAATGGTGAAAAATAATCTTTTTAGTATATAACATAAAGGATTGTTGTTGGGTCCAAATTAGAGAGTCTATAATAAAATGTTTTGTAACCCTGAAAGTTCTACACAGTCATCAAGATATTATCTGCCAATTTCTTTTCTTGGGTGAAATTAGGGAGACAACCATTGAAAAAGTTCAGAAAATACATTTTTAACAACTTAACATTTTTCCTTATAACTTGGCTTTCAGTTTAAAATCTTTGTAAACATATACGCTTATTTTCAAGTGTTTGATATCTGATGTGTAAAACCCAAATTAGGTATACTTTTGGGAATAGAGGAAGAGCTGCTTCCTTCCCTTCCTTTCTCTTGTCTTCCCTTCCCTTCCCTTCGCTTCCCTTCCCTTTCTCCTTTCCTTTCCTTTCTCCTTTCCTTTCCTTTTTCCTTTCCTTTTTTCCTTTCCTTTTCCTTTCCTCTTTTCCTTTCCTTTTTCCTTTCCTTTCCTTTCCTTTCCTTTCCTTTCCTTTCCTTTTCCTTTCCTTTCCTTTCCTTTCCTTTCCTTTCCTTTCCTTTCCTTTCCTTTCCTTTCCTTTCCTTTCCTTTCCTTTCCTTTCCTTTCCTTTCCTTTTTCCTTTCCTTTCTCCTTACCTAATGCTAATAATATCAGGTCAATGGATTCAGATGACTCTGGAGGAGAAGTGAGGCTGGTGACCTGCACAGCCCTCCCTCACTCAAAACAAAGTCAATAAGTCATGTCATCATTTTTCTGATGGCATGATCTTCTTTGGTAATGAAGGACAAACACAAAGAAGCCTATTCATTGAATGGGTGTATCTCACTCAAAATGAGAATGCTATCAGACTATAGGCTAATAGGGCCAGGGTTTCACATTGCATCCTGAGCTATCTCCCCTTGTCCTGATGACTCTCAGGCCACTGGACCCACATGGCTCTTGAGAAGAAAGCGAGGTTGGTGGCTTCGCACAGACCTCCCTCCCTTAAATCAAAGGCATCTGCAAGTCATATCATCATCTTGATGGCAAGGTCTTCTTTGAGAATGAAGAACAAACATAAGGCCAATATATAGGGTGAATTATTGTTTTTTAATTGTTCTAAGCATTTCTTAAAGAGAGTGTGTTAGTCTCATGGTTTAAGCATTTACTCTATGAAAGAAAAACATAGGTGCCTCTAATATGTGCGTACATGGATGTCACTGTCATTGTTCTTTAAAGATCTTTAGAGATGAAATATTTGTAAGCTTTGTTCTTTCCTGATTTGACGCATAATGAGCCAGTGAGATGAGAGAAGTCCAACTTTAGACTCAGGCTCCCCCAAATTCAGAGCTGGCAGCTGTTCTGGGACAGATTCCCACCCCCACTAAAGACTAATTTTGAAGTCATATCTCTGTAGTTTAGTAGCTGCCACTATAATCCATTCATGGATATTTTCGGAGCTTCAGTTTCCTGATCTGCATAATGGGAATAATCTATTTAACAAGATTGACCTTCCAGGCTTCCTTGGGCTGGAAATCTCTTTCACTCTGTCGTTTTGTGGCTTTAACTGCTCTGGAATTTGTTTAGAGCCATCTTTTACAGGTATTTTGTGAGCTATGGGGGGAGAGCTTCTACATGTCTGTCATTCTCCTCCGCCATCTTCTTTTATTGTTACTTTAAATGGAATTTCTTTTTCTGTCTCTTGCCACTATACTTTGTTGGTAATAATTAGAAATCCTGATGATTTATATGGGCTTATTTTGTATCCGCCAACTTTCCTAAAATTATTAATTATTCAAGTAGTTTTTTAGTTGATTCTCTAGGATTCTCTAAGTATGCTATTTTATCACCTGCAAAGAGTGATAGTTTTGCTTTCTCGTTGCCTATTTTTATTCCTTTAATTTCATTTTCTTCTCTTATTGCTATAGTTAGTATTTGCACTACAATATTAATTAACAGAGGTGATAATGGGCATCCTTGCTTCATCCTTGATTGTATTGTATTGTATTACATTGTAATCCTAACTCCTTTGTCTTCCAGAATATCATATTCCAAGCCCACTGGTTCTTTAATGTGAAAGCTGTTAAATCCTGTGTAACATTGACTGTGGTTCCACAATATTTGAATTGTTTCTTTCTGGCTGCTTGCAGTATTTTATCCTTCACCTGGGAGCTTTGGAATTTGGCATGATGTTCCTGGGAGTTTTTATTTTGGGATCTCTTTCAAGTGGCAATTAGCAGATTCTTTCAATTTCTATTTTGCTCTCTACTTCTAGGATATCAGGGTTATTCTCCTTGATAATTTCTTGAAAGATTCTGTCCAGGATTTTTTTATGGCTTTCAGATATCCCAATAATTCTTAAATGATCTCTCCTGGATTTATTTTCCAGGTAAATTGTTTTTCCAATGAGAAATTTCACCTTTTCTTCTTTTTATTTTTTGATCCTATCTTAATGTCTTATGGAGCTACAGACTTCCACTTACTCACTTCTAATTTTTAAAAGTGGACTTTTATACCTCCTTTCCATTTGGTCATTTTTATTTTTTCAAGGAGTTATTTTCTTTGAATTTTTGTATATCTTTTTCAACTTTTTGTGTTTCTTTTTCTAAGCTGATGACTCTTTTTTCATGACTTTCTTGCATCACTCTCAATTCTTTTCTGAATTTTCCTTATACTTCTCTAATTTGTGTCTAAAAATCCTTCTTAAGCTATTCCAGGAGTTCTTTTTGGGCTTATGACAAAATTACAGTTTTCTGAGGCTTCATCTGCAGCCATTTGGACATGACTGTTTTCTTCTGTTTGTGCCTTGAACTTCTCTGTCACCAGAGTAATTTTCTATATAGTCAAGTTCTTTTGTCTGTTTGTTTGGTTTTTTTGCTCATTTTTCTGCCAATACCAAATGCTTGGTATTTTTATGTGAGCTCTGTTCCTGTTTTATGAAAGCTCCGTTCTTTTACTGTCCCCATCTTCTTGTGCTGGGACTTAGGACCTTGCTCCTGGCTGTCTCTGGGCTGCATGGCCCAACTGATGGCTTGCATTGGAGAGGGTGATCTTTGCTGAGGGTTGAACCACTGTAGTGGGGCCTTACGAACTGCTTGCTTGCATCCCCTGTAGCTGACTTCAAAATGAACTGGGCCTCACTGGTGGCTTGTCCAGGGACTCAGAACCTTGTTGCATGTCCCCTGCTCTTTGGGCTGCTACTCTCCATCTCCATCCCCTCCCATCTTAGTGAGACAGACCTTTCCTGTTGAGCTGCTAAGCTTCTTGCCTGCTCCTAAATAGGTTCTGAGGCAGATAACCATTGAAAAAGTTCAGAAAATACATTTTTAATAACTTAACATTTTTCCTTATAACTTGGTTTTCAGTTTAAAATCTTTGTAAACATATACCCTTATTTTCAAGTGTTTGATATCTGTTGTGGAAAACCTAAATTAGGTATACTTTTGGGGATAGAGGATGAACAGCTATTTGGATAACCTCCCACCCTTTTTATTCAAAATCTAATTAGACATACTAACTTGTGTGAGTCAGTTTCAGTAAAGTAAATAAGAGAAATTTCTCCTTTTGAAGAAAACAATGAATGCTAAATTCTTCCTTATGTTGGATTCATATGAGTAGAAGTAAAAGACCATCTTGCAATTTGGAGAGCAAATGTGGGTCTGGGATAAGAAAAAAAAATAATCTTCCATTGGAAATTACTATAAAGCTTTTCTACATGTCCTGGAAAAATAAGGTATTCTTTAATTATACCTCCCCCATTAAGTTTACAGTCTCAATTGGTAATAACATTTTATATTTACCAATGGTATGAAAAACCTATGAAATCAGGATAATAGAAAAGACAATGGCTTTACCAAACCAAAAGTGTGTTTGTTCCCTTCCAGGTCCCCGAAGGTCATTGTCCATCTGTTGAAATTTTACTCATATTTTAAGTTTCATTTCAAATGCCAGTTTCTCCTCAGACTTTTCCCTGCTGCCTCTCTCTGCCTCCCTTCTTTGCTACTCCCTCTTTATGCTCTGCCTCCCCCTTTAAACTCCAAAGGAGGAAATATCCTTTTTTCCTCAGATCTCATTCCTTTGTTTCTTCCTCTCTTTCATTCTTATCACTGGATATTATGATTATTTCTACATGGATCCTACTACCAACTAGACTGTAAATTACATGAGAAAAAAGGCCATGTCAGACTTCTTTGTATATTTCATAGAATGTGGCAGAATTCTTTGCACAATAAGGGCTCAATGCCATAAATGTTTGTTGAAGTCCTCAACATTCCTCCACATCTATTGGAATAGGCTGGAAGCACCTATAGCAACTGTTTAGTATATTGGATATGTATGCTTTATAACTGGAATGTATATGGAACAAAACCTATTTTATGCCACTGACTCCAACTATGAAATGAGAGAGGGGTTATTCCAGAAAGAAAAAGGCATAATTTAAAAGATCACACTAGAGAATCAAATAAGTTCCTCATTTTATTTAAAGAGTAAAACAATTTGGCAATATAAATAACACATATGAAGCCTCCAAATAAAAATGCTGAACTTGAAAAAACCCCAAATTGGTACACTGACATAGCAGCATTACACGAGATTAACACAACATGGGAATTTCCCAATTTGACGATTTTTTTTTCCCAAAGGTTTAAAATTGCCTGAACTATTTTTGCATCTAATTTTGAATGTTCTTTTAAAGAAAAGTCTTTAAAAATATGTTATTTACTTACCATCCTCTTTTGAATCCAAGCTAAGAGCTTAACGTGCCTAATTCTGGTTCCATAAGGACTGGCTACAGAAAGTATAAGGTAAAGCAGAAGGAGAGTGGGCTATGCATGGGGGAAGTAGATTTTGGTCAGCCTATTCCCTCTCAGGCATCTCCAAACATCTTCCCTCATTAAAAAAAAAGCCCCATGAGTAACCAGAAGCTCTGACACCCAGAGCTTCCCTTCTAACTTTGGCATGGTGTCTGTGGATGAAGAAAGCCGTATATATTCCAGCTGCCACTTTGGTATTTTTAGCTCAGACCTTGTTATACTGGGCTAGAAGCCAAAGCCAATGTCCTGGCCAAGATGGAAGAGGACCAGCGAGAAGCAGACAAGTCATGTAAACACAAGTTGTAAGACAATGGGTGCCAAATGTGTTCCCCAGTTTGTAAAATTCTGCAACAGTGAAATGCCAAATGCTATAGAGGGTCAGCTTATATCAAAAGACATCTTATAAGGTATCATGAATGTAATTTCAGAGGAAATGCTTCAGGCCTGTTTCTTCATGCAAGAAAAACCATAAATGTTAAATAAAGCAACATATAACAATTTCTTTCATTTAATTTCAGACTCGATTTATCAAATGTACTTTAACCAGCATAAGCATAAAGAAAAAAAACATAGGATGCTTATGTAGAAAAACCCATCACATGCATGACTTTTAAAAATTAATTTTATAGTTTAGTACGTAGGACCTCCAAAGTCCTTAAACCTCAGTCACAGACAAGTATTTAAATATAATTTTATAATGAAAAAAATTGAAGGTAAAAATTAAAAAGAGTTTCTGCAAATGAGCAAAACGGGCACAGTCTACAACAAGCGTGTTACTCTAACAGGTGTGAAGGCTGCTTCCTAAAACCACTGCATGGAAATCCTCTGCTACTATTTGCACTGGGCCAAGTTTGGCGTAATAAACATTTTTAAAGTTCTTCAAAGGCAACTCATGTCATCACTGAAATCTTCACAGTGGTTTGTTCAAGATGCAGAAACTGACATTTCCAGGTTATACCCTCCAAAAGTGCAGCATTGGAAATAAGGGCAGAGATTGAGAACATTGGACTGTTTGACATGCAGAAGGGGCCTCCAAGCTCACACACTATGCTACTTACTGGAGACTTGATTTAGAAGTCACTTCCACTGTAATCACACAGATTCAGGCACATGATGGCAACCAGTGCTTAAAAACTCTGAGGACTGATCATCCCCTCCTCCTGGATCTTATGACTAGAATGCTACCATTGGTCCAGCTGATAATTTGAAAATTATGAGTAGTTATCAGAAATAAAAAAAACACTTGAGTAAAATTCAAGTTCTTATTTAGAATACTCCAAAACCATCCCCAAATCTCATAGTGAATAGGGATTGTTTCATTTTATTGTATCTGTATCCATAGGGCATAGCACAGTGCCTGGTATGCAGTAGATTAATAAAGACCTGTAGATAGATTGATTAATTAGACTGAGTGTTTAACATGGCTGCACTTTAAATGACTGTCTCTCAATCTTGAAAGTCAAGTGGATGTGATGAGGACAATAGAAATTTAAAAAAGAAGTATGGAATATCTGTGAAATCTGAGGGTCTGAAAACTGCTGCCTCTTACAGTTATCATGTTATACCAAGAAATCTCGTTTTAGAGCCAGGCTGTCATTTTGGAACTGCACTAAGATTTGGATGTAAATGCTGCATTTGAACTTGCAGTAACAGGTGACAAAGTCTCTTTGTGGGACCCAAGCATCAGCCAGGCTTTGGTGACACATGACCCTGGGCTGCTCTAGAGGCTTCTTAGTACACAGTGGGAAGAGTCAAAAGTTCACTCTTTGCACCCCACAAGACATAAGAGAAAAGGAATGTGTGTGTGTGCGCGTGCGTGCGTGCATTTGTGTCTGTGTGTATGCGTGTGTGTGTGTGTGTGTAGGATGGGGGAATGAAGGGAGAGGATGTTGCTTCTGGTTTCTTTCAAAGGAGCCTGGAATCCATGCGGCTCCAAAGCCAGAGCAAGGTTCAAGGGTAGCAGCGAGGAGTCAGTACCTTATAACATGTACATGTAGCAGCTACAGCTTTGAAGACCACCTAACCCTTTAGTTGACTTAAATTGGAATAAACTAGAATACTTTAATACATCCTTTGGGATATGAGGGAGAGAAGGAACAGGAGGAAAATCTCATTTCAACAAATCGTTTTGTGGTTTTGAAATGTCATATAGGAATCAGATTGTCCCTTCAGTCTGTGCCTAAATTTCACCCGCCAGGCAATGAAATCAGAGGGCAGTATTTGGATTCCGTTAATGCGTCTGTCATTCCAGCACCACCTTTCAGGTAGCCATCTAAGCAGGATTTTGAGGACAAAACCACATGCATCTCTGAGATTCTGAGGATCATAGGCTGTTTTCACACATCACTTCACAGTGGGAACCATCTGTTAGATGAAAATATTACAACTGTCAGTATTTCTGTTAGCTAATGAATGTTTCATCTGGAACAACTAGTCAATGATTCAAATCAACGAAAGCTCTTGTTGGGGGGAAGTTTAACCCCCATAGTTTTAGTGAACTTGAGTTTTAAGTTCGTTGGTTAGGTGACACCATAGTGCAGAGAGCGCTGGGCCTGGACTCAGGAAGGACTAAGTTCAAATCCAACATCAGATAAACATCTCATACCTTGTTCTAGGACTTAAGCAAGTATAAGAGAATATAACTGTTTGATAGTGGCCAGCATACAATAGGTGTTTAATGAATGAGTGTTGATTAATTGAAGTGACTTGAGGCTACCAGACAAACTTCTATTGAGGTGTCTAAACTTCTCCCTCTGGATCTTAAGGATTTTTAGGTCCTTGGTTCTTTTTTTAATTGCAAATACCCTTGAAAGTGATAAGGAATCAGACTTTATCAGCTTAATATAATATCATAATTTGTTGTCTATGAATTAACTGGAAGCAAGTCCTTATGGGAATGGCAAACAGGACAGAGAGTATGGGGGAAAGGAGGACTTAAAGGGAAAGAGAGATGCTAAAAAGGAAAACAAGAGGACATCAAAGGCTAAATTATCCCCTTCTTAATTTTGCCTATTGAGAGAGCTATATTTAACTTACAAAAATACAACTGACTCTTTTGGACAGAGTCTCTGAATAGTATTTTAAAGGTTCCTACCTTTGTTATGAGATTCAGTATGGCATAGGAGAAAGAATGCTGAATTTCATTTCATCATCATTTCATTTCTGGCTGTGCTCTTTATGACCTTGGGTAGGTCATTAACCTCTCTAGGCCTCAGTGTCCACATCAGGAGGTTTTTTAACATTTGAGGCTCAACCTTCAAAAGACTCCTATGAAAATTTTCCTTTCCTACTAATGGAACATCCCTCCTTCCTAATTCTAAATGAAAGAGTTAATTACAATGAATATTGCAGTGGCTTGATATTGTTGCTAGATATTAAGGTAAAAGGCTTTCCTACAACAGAAAGAGGTCAGTCCACAATATTTTATCACCATAAAATTCTGTGCTGGATATTATTGAGCTAGAAAGGGACACCAAAAGGAAGAAATGGGCCAGGAGGCCCAAGAACTGGGAAATCAGCAGGACTAGAAAATCCTTTAAAACTTGAGATTTATTTATTCTTTCAAGAATTAAAATATCTCGCTTGAGAATAGGAAGACATTCACATCCACATTATTTCTTCCCTTTGAAATTCCCTTTACCAATCAATATCATGATATACTAATTTAATTAATGCCTAAGGAGTAGCTGATGAAGTTGTATTTTACATTGGGAACTGCTTAAAGCTTCTACCTCTGTGAGCTCACTAAGGAAATGCAAACTGTCAGTTCATCCCTCCTCAGGGAAGCTTCTAGGTGCGCCAGTAACATTCAGAACAGTACTTTACAGAACAAAAAGATGAATCCCTATACATTTTTGCCCTGAGGTCACAGTCCCTGAGACAAAAGGAGAAAAATTATTGCCAGCTTGGACTATATGAATGCCTTTCCCCCTTGAATTAATGTTGGGATTTCATTTCTAGTAAAGTGGTAATTTGATTTCCATTAAGAAAAGCAGAAGAAAAGAGTTCTTTACTAAAAGATCTGATTTGGGACACATGTATCTTCAAGACTGTGAGCTAGAGTTTTAAAAATTCAAAATCATGCAGCCACAAAACATGACAGCTAGACAGCTTGTATTGGCAAATACTAAGTAATCTTAGGACTCAATTAGTACTGAGAATTTTCCCAGAATTTTCTCTGATCAATTTTGTGATTAGCTCAAGGAATAGAATTACTTTAAATCTGAATCTCTCATGGTTTATTTTAAAAGAAACTGCAAGTTGATTAAATCATGTCAACTCATTACAGTGATAAGAGATTTTGGAATGGTATCCATACTACAATGGGGGCAGTTGATCAGGCTGCTAGATCTGGCAGCCTTGAATTGTCTAACTTGGCACATTGCAGCCAGATGGCACAGTGGATAGAGTGCCATGCCTGGAGTCAGGAATATTCTTCCTGAGTTCCAATCTGGCCTTAGGCACAAATAGCTGCGTGACCCTGGGCAAGTCACTTGATCCTCTTTGCTTCAGTTTCCTTATTTGTAAAACGACCTGGAGGAGGAAATGGACAAACACTCCACCGTCTTTTCTAAGAAAATCCCAAATGGATTTGGACACAAAAGGTTGGACCCAGCTCTACAGACTTGGCACCAAAATAGGAATGAGGAAAGAAAGAGCAAAACTCATCCAGGGCCAAAAGGACTTTTCTCTCTTTGATTTTCATAATCTTTACTATCTATTAAAACACACTATGAAACAGTAAGCCATAGGGGATAGAGAGCAGGCCTCCGAGGCAGGAAGGCAAGGGTCAAGGCCTGTCCCTGACAACTAACCACTATGGGACCCTCAGCAAGTCATTTAACCCTTCACTGCTCCCAGTCTAAGACTCTGGTCTAGTCCTTATCCCCCACTGGCCCTTAGCCCCACCCCAGCACAGTCCTTTGCACGTTCTTATGCCGGACCTGTGATTTTATTAGCTTAAGTAACTCCCAATGGAGAACCTCACCTTACCAGTATAGATACGCACCTGCTCTTGCATCCTGATTATTATTCTAAGCTTTTTTCATAACAGAATGATAGAAGAGAATTTATATGAGGACACTGAACTTTGAAAGCTTTGGGTTATTGTAAAGCTATAAATGATACATCTTTCCGAAAAGTAGGGCTTAAACTTGCTCTCAGCAGAATACGTCTGATCTGAATCTATTTCCAATACTGAAACATCATAGACATTGAAAATTAATTAAACTTGAAAAACTCTTTACACTTGTATTCTTTGCAACAGTTCACTCAATAGATGAATCACTTTTCTAACTGTACTAAGAACAAATATATAAGTACATTATAGGTTATCTCATGGAAGGTGTAAACAAATCATCTGTAAACTTGGGCCTCTTTGAACAGTTCAAATAGGGTCATCCAGTTAACTCAACAGAAACATGAATAAATAATAAACTGTGCTCTTCTCCAAAGAGACTATAAGATCCTTGAGAATAGGAACCATTGGCCTCTATGTCTTTCATGCCTTCTCATCTCCACGCCTAGTGCTCTCATAACAAACGATGCTCCATACGTAGAGAAACAAGCAAAAAAACCCAAAAAACAAAACTCCAAACACCAGAATATATAGATAATAGAGTAAGCCTTCTCACATAAGCCTTTTGAAGTCATCTTTTGATATGTCCTTGATTAGATTCTTATGCTTTTGAGGAATCAGTCATAGCTAACATTTGAATCTCTCCATGCTTAACGGAAAGTATTTTTAATGACACTTTCTCCTTAGAGACCTTTTTTGTATTGTTTAAGAAATCAGAAAAGGCTGTCAGAGTTGCATGGTTAAGAGTCCGACTTTTCATTGACCAAGCCACAAGAATTCAGTGTACTCTGAGCTCACAAACCATGGTTATAGCTTTTAGAAGTACCACATTAACATAATAAGCAACAGATTTTGAGTTTTGCAAGGAGAACAACACATGAAAATTTTAACAAGATTAAAAATAGATCATTTAGATGAACAGGAAGACTTCAGAGACTCCTGGAAAGACTTATATGAACTGATACTGAGTGAAAGGAGCAGAACCAGGAGAACTTAACACACAGCAACAACCACAGTGTGCAAGGATTTTTTCTGGTAGACTTAGAACTTCATTGTAATGCAAGGACTTAAAATATTTCCAATGGTCTCTTAAGGCAAAATGCCTTCTATATCCAGAGAAAGAACTATGGAATTCGGTTGCAGAATATAGCAGATCATTTTCTTTTGTGTTACCTTTTGGTTTCTTTTATGATTTCTCCCATTCATTTTAATTCTTCTATGAAACATGACTAAAGGTGATAATGTATTAATAGGAATGTATGTGTAGAACCTATATAAAATTGTATGCCATCTCGGGAAGGGAGAGGTGAGGGAGGGAGAATGGAGGGTGAGGGAGGGGATATATATATCTAAGTTATATAGAAGTGATTGTAGAACACTGAAAACAAGTAAAATAATTTTAAAAATAGATCATTTATCCATCTTAAAATTCACTTGATTAAATCTCAATTCAGAAAAGTTCATTTGGGAGCTGTAGATTTAAAAAAAAAATCATGGATTCCAGTACAAATTCACTACTTTAAGAATTGAGAGGGTACCAGGCATATATTGGGCACTTTTATTTCATAGCATTTAAGGCTGTTTAGAAAATATAGTGACTTTTAGTTTAAGGAATACAAAGACTCATAACAGGATCAATCTGCTTCCTCACATTTAATTACTGGCAGCCGTGTTAAATGCTTAACTGGGCATAACAGTCAGTCAAATGGTTGATTCTGAATGTTCTCTCCATTTTACTGTGCTGACCATCATTCTTCTGCTTTAGATGCAAATCTGATGATGCGCTACTTTTTTTTTTTTTTTGCAGGAAGACGATGCGTTATTTTCTAAGGAGGATAGAATCGGACAAATCTATATGATTTGTTCAGATACCTCTCCTCTAAATAGCAGGTATTTACATAGTCCTTTTTCTAAAGTGCTTTGCATACACTGGTCTTCAAAACAAATTTGTGAGGTAGATGTCATTATTTTTTCCATTTTATAGATGAGTAAACTGGGGCTCAGATAGGTTAGCTGGCTTTCTATCACAGTGATAGTGTAGGGAAGGTTTGAACCCAGAACTTTCTGATCCCAAGTGTGGTGCTCTGCCCTTTATGTCATGCTGCCTCTAAAACAGACTTTCTTAACCTGGATGGTCTCTGAACTCATTAAAAAAATTCACACACACTCATGTATGTGTGTCTCATGTGTGTGTATATATGTGTATTATATATACACAAACATATCTACATTGCTGTCTGTATATTTTGATCTAATTGGATTTCTTTGTAATCTATACTTTTTATTTTGTGTATTTAAAAATGTTACTTGGAGGAAACAATGGACTTCGGCAGACAGTCCAAGAAGTTAAGAACTCCTGGCTAAGACTCTACAATCCATTCTTTTCATTATATTTCTGAGTCATCCAAACTGTATTAAACTACTTACCTTCAACACATATTCCTACAACATCTTCTTTTCTTCTGGAATTGATGCTTAGAGTATGCCAAGGATCAGTATCACCAGTAAGAGAGGATTCTGCTACCAGTCTTGTTTAAGGGCTTATAGTAGTACTGGTTGGCCTTTGTAGCAAGGTCAAGCACTGAATGAACATCTAATTCCAAGTTAAACAATGTTTTACATCAATTAATAAAATAGCTTCAAAGACAGAAGCAGAGAAATAGAAGGGACATGCAGACGGATTATTTTGAATGATTCCCCCAACCCTGAAATATAGCTTCCTTAAAAGGGGCCAGATGAATTCTAGCTATTCAGAAAGAACATTATGAAAACTTGATCTTTTCTTAGTGTGATATTTTCATGCAATTAACTTTGATCCAAAAATCAAATACACTGAATTTATCTGCCTCTTCCCACAGACTGGAAGTTACTTTGACAATTGAAATCAGCCTCTCATTTGATTAATATATATTTGATATGTGCCTTCTCTTGCTAAAGCAGGTTCTTTCATTCAAATCTACAAATGCCTCTCTTGTAGCCTCCCTGACCCTTAGACAATTCACATCACCAAAATCTAAGATAGAGAGAATTAAAACGTTTTCTTAATCAAGGAAATCACTTTGTAAAATTCCTGAAACAAATACTGAGGAAAGCAGTACAATCTCTGCAGGAAAGGGATCCTCACTTCTTTGCTTCATATCCGCACTAACCCTTAGACAAGTCATTCATCCTACTTCTATTTCATCCTTTCACTTACCTAAAATGGAGCTAACATTTTGCCTTGTATCCCACTTGGTCAGACGACAGATTTTAGGTTCTTTGAGATGTCAGGAGCACTTTCAATAAAATTTATAATTCACAATTTGTAACAATCCAGTCAACATGCAAATGACCTTGGGAGAATTATGAATAAATTCACTGGTTTTCAATGGGAAATGATAGGAGATTATGGATTTTGGATATAAGGAAATTGTCTCTTCTAGTTCAGTTAACAAAAATCTATCACATTTATGTTGCATTCACAGACTATATCACTGCTAAATCCCTTTGTGCCTGGTTAAAACCAATGGTACTCATCATCTTTGGCTGGGTTAACTAGGGTAAATTGTTCATCTTCTCTAGATATCAGTTTCCTTATCTAACACGAGGCATTGTTTCAGATGTTTCTGAGGTTCCTTCTCCCTTGAAAATGCTATTAGTCTAAGACTGTTTCTTGTACTTTCATCTTGCCACATGGAAGTTTTGAGTTGCTCTTAACTACTCTCAGAAAGGTCCTTATAATGTATATGCATGTGTCTTCATGGAATATTTCTGTTTCTGTGTATTTTTTGTATATGTGTATATAATTATAATAAAGTGCTATAATGATCTACCTTACAGGGCTTTTGTAAGGACCAAATGAAATAATATATTTAAAATCTTCTGGAAGCCATCAAGTTCTATATTATATTTCAGTTGGTTAGCTATCATTCTCATCATTAGGAAGGTAACAGAGTAATTTCCAATACAAATACAAATAGTTCCCTGTTTATAAGACTCACAGTTACCCAAACTGGTATATACCATGGACCAGTCCATGACCCCTTTCCCAAAGTATGTGTCTTCACAGTTGACAACCGGTCCCAACATAGTAGCTTATAATAGTCAGACTATATGCCCTAAAAGATGATAATTCATTTGGTACTAAAAAATAAGCAACGATGACCAAAACAAGCCAGATGAGTGACCAAACGTTAATCTAAATAGCAGGTGTGAATATAATTTTTATTGCCTGAAATTGCTACCCATATTTCAAATCAACCAACAAACATTTATTAAGTCGTTACTGTGAAGTAGGCAGTGCGTTAAGCTCTGGTCATCCAAAGAAGATACAAAAACATTTCCTGGACCTCAAGGAGCTTATATGGGAGTTAGAGAGAGAATATGCAGATAAAGCAGCATATAGAAAATGGATAGAAGATATCCTTATACAGGGCAGCACTACTAGCAGCTTGTTGACCCTGAGACTGAGTCTTAAAGAAAACCAGAGATTCCACATGGCAAAGGATTAAAACAAAATAATAATAATAAGTAAAACCTATGAAAAATCTGTACATGAAGTCAATTTAATAAAGAGATGAAGTCAGTTCTCAAATTCTTATCACTTGGCCTTCAAGCCAATGTTTAGATCAGTTTTTTTATTCGTGGAAAACTAAAATCATATCAATTCACCTATTTCAATTCAGTAACTCAACCAGAATTTTAGTATGTGTGAGGTTATAATGCTGTGTAGACCTGGCATAGGTGAAGTCCATCTGCTTCAGTAATAGAGTGGGATTCACTTGGCATTTTAGCCCTAAACTGGCTGTTTGTTTGTTAGAAGACAGTGCCCAGGCAATCAAACATTTACTGAGCATCTCCTTGTTCAGAACTATACTTTCAACTTCTGTAGAGGATTGTGAGGCAAATATTGGGAGAAGTGGGGAAGGGCTTGGGTTAATGAAGGAGAAAGAAAGTGTGTAGGTGGGTAGCAGAGGTTTAGACTTGTGAAAAAGGCTGGGGTTTGAATTGGGGAAGGAGAAATTTAGAAGAAATTGAGAAAAATTTGAAGGAGAATATTCTCCAGGACCAGATTCTTCTTGATGATGGTTTTTTTGAGAAATAATTAAAGGTTGACAAAAGGAGGAGCTGGTTCCATCAGGATCCAAGAGAATCCAGAAGGAGTAGAGGAAAGCACCCTAAGGTTATGAAATCTTGGACAAGAAAATGAAGATTATGTCGGAGCACTGTTTGTCTTTTCCTCACTGCTCTTGTCCTTGGAAGGCAACATTTAGAGAAGAGAACAATGGATTTAGGGAATGAACATAGGCTGAGATGATGAAGGAGATTTAGACTTTTAGACCCTGGTGGAAAACCGAAGGATGACAACTAAGGATGGATTTGCACATTGTCTAGCAAATCGAATCCAGAAGGCTTTAAAAGGAATCTAGGGCTTTTCATTGAGGAACTGAGGGCTTGGAACACACACACACACACACACACACACACACACACACACACACAAATAACTGTTTTTAAAAATAATCGGTTTCATTTGTCATCCTATATATATTCTCTTTGGTGCATTCACAAACCTTATTCTGAGGAGTTCATTGGTTTCACCTGACTGCCAAAGAGTCCATGACTCAAAAATGTTTCAGGATTTTTATTTCATAACCATAAGCTATTTTAGCAAGAAATGTGACTGTTTTTTGTACATTTGACACTAAGATGGTCTGTTTCTTGAGGAAACTTTGTCTTGTCTTACAATTTAGTTTGGGACTGTAGTAAGTGGGTTTTTTTGTGTTTTGTTTTCTTCTGAGGCAATGGGGGTTAAAAGTGAGTTATTTGCCCAGGGTCACACACCTATCTGAATTTGGATTTATCAGGGCCTTCTGACTTCAGGATTAGCGTTCTATCCGCTAGGTCACCTAGTTGCTCTCCTAGCAAGAATTTTTAATAGGGTGAAAGATGTTTTCTTTCAACCATAGTTCCCTCCCTTATCTCTGGGGCATAACAGCCTGGGAGAAGGAGGAAAACCTTGGCTGCTTGCCAGTGGAACAACTTGGGATGAGTGTTCCTGATATGCCACTCTACATTTATAGCTTGCCCATGGGATCACACCAAAGGTCAAGTCTCTGACCTTCAATAGCAAATAGCCTTGATCTACCCCATTCTCCTAGTCAGTTTGCCACCCTGACCCTGTGGGAGAATGGGTAAGATAAGAGCTGCCTATGGATCAGGTTAACTTCATAGAACACAACAACACTTATGGTTATTCAGCCTGACTTACAATTTTTCAGAAAATCTGATCATCCCATTCTCTCCAAGGAGCTGCTATTTTTTCCAGTTGTGCTAAGGTTTTTAAATGAAAATTGCTTCTTTATTTTTTTTATCATTTCAAAACCTTTGCATGGTCTGTGGTAAAGTGGTCCAGCCTGATAAATGTGGTAGATGCATTTTATTCAAATAGTCATTAAAAGTACTTAAATCCCAGGGATATTTTAAAACTTTTTAAAGTTAACTTCAATTACAATTGGCTCTCAGAAGACTAAAATTGAATTATTTTCCATTAAGTATATATAATTGCTCTTATAGAAGCTGCTTAGGAAGAGAAATCCCTGGTAGTGAATTTTTTAGTACAGGGAAGAGGACTAGACTATATTGAAATTCAGGTCCAGTATGGATTCTAAAGCAACCATTCTAAAGTGTTCAAAACCATTTTTAGGAAACTTCTGAAGATATGTCCCAGGGAGATAAATTAGTCTTTGATAGACTGTGAACCCTCTGTGCCATATTTGGCAATAATTTTTCTCTCTCTGTCTCTGTCTCTTTCTCTGTGTGTCTGTCTTGCTTTGTCTTTCTCTGTGTCTCTCTCTTTCTTTCCTCTGTCTCTCTGTCTTTCTCTGTGTGTGTCTCTTTCTCTTTCTTGTTTCTCTGTCTTTCTCTGTGTGTCTCTCTCTTTCTTTCCTCTGTCTCTCTGTCTTTCTCTGTGTGTGTCTCTTTCTCTTTCTTGTTTCTCTGTCTTTCTCTGTGTGTGTCTCTTTCTCTTTCTTGTTTCTCTGTCTTTCTCTGTGTGTGTCTCTCTCTTTCTTTCCTGTCTCTCTGTCTTTCTCTGTGTGTGTCTCTTTCTCTTTCTTGTTTCTCTGTCTTTCTCTGTGTGTGTCTCTCTCTTTCTTTCATCTGTCTCTCTGTCTTTCTCTGCGTGTCTCTCTCTTTCTCTCTGTCTCTCACATAGAAGACGCATAATAAAGAGAAACAAGATTTGGTTGAAGGATATAGAAGATAATGTTAGCAGACATGCCCTCATTCCTGAGCCTGGACCAGTTCCATTTCAATGGTGGTTTTCAGGACTGGAAACATATTTATCAGTTTACTTTTATAAGGAAACATCCTAAACCCTATGTATTTGCACAAATGTGTTTCCATTCTCCTCTTGCATTTGTAACACTTGATTCTTTACCCATTTGATTTGCACTCTCTTTCTACTTACCTTAGTCAAAGGCCTCTGTCTATTGTATTGAACAAGAAGAGAGATCCTGGTGATTAAAGTGTCCAGGAAATAGGATATTTCCATTTCTGAGCCCATATTTAACATTTTACATAACCTGTGGGAAAGGAATTAGATAAATACTTTACTGATTTTTGGGAAACTACATCACTCTACAGTTCTGTTATGGATGACAGTGGATGGAAGATTACTACTAAATAACTTTAAAATGTTTCTATTATTTTAAAAATGTTACTTTCAGGTCATTAATTTTACATTAGAATCATAACTGGTCAAGCCTAGATGGGATTTTAAAGAGTCCAAAGCACTCATTTCTCAGATGAGAAAACTGAGACCCAGAGAAAGATATTCAAAGAGAAGCACAGTGGAAATCACATGTTGGAATCCTAACTATGCAGATTGGTCTCTGTGTGATCAGTTAATCTCTCTGGGCCTCAGGTTCCCCTTATGTAACATGAGAGGCTAAGTCTAGATTAAAGTCTTTTATGACCATAGATAAATGATAATCTAAATATGCAATTGGTTACTAAATCTTAGTTCCAAGGAAAAATATTTTGCCCATGTTATTTTATATTCATGAATGTTGAGTAACATTTAAGGATGAGAAAAAGAAATTGAATTAGCCATCGTAGCATGGAGCTTGTCAGCTTTCATGACCCATAACTAGAAAAAGTTTGACAATTATTTTTCTGAACTAACTCCTTTTTAATAGACATATACATATCATATCAAAGCCATGTTAAAAATGACTTTTCTCAGAATGCCCCATGTAGCTTCATGGTTCATCATTATTTTTCTTTGGGTCTCTCAAATGTCAAGAACCTTCTTTACTGCGCAAGTCTTCCTTCACTTTCAAGATTCCAAAGGAACTTTGCATACTTTGCTTCCTGCTTTTAAGATTCCTGAAATCACACCAAAGTCAATTCTCAATCTTCCACTAATGTTTCGTGGTTCTTTGATGTCTCTTAATTTTTTTCTTTTTCTCTTTATTTTATTCTTCATCATTTCATGCAAGTCTTTCCATGTTTTTTTAAGATCATTGAGTTCATGATTTCTTATAGCACAATAACATTCCATCACAATCATATGTCACAACTTGTTCAGCCATTCCCCAACTGATGGACATCCTTACAATTTCTAGTTCTTTGCCAACACAAAGAGCTGCTATAAATATTTTAGAGCGTATAGGTTCTTTTCCTTTTCCTATCTTTGAAAATAGACCTAGTGGTGGTATTGCTGGGTAGGACATAGATCTTTTATCAAATTTGGAGGCATAATCCCAGATTGCTCTCCCAAATGGTTGGAGGAGTTCACAGCTTTGTTCTTGCAGTCACTTTGAATTTATTGTCATAGCACTGAACTGGAGTTTTACTTCCTATTTTATTTCAATGTATACATGAAAAAAGTAGTCGGTACTAAGAGCCTAGCTGTGCTAGGAAGAAAGGCTAAGTCTTTGAAAGTCCTTGCCCTTAAGGAGGTCACAATTTAATGTGTAATCTAGTCAGCCCAGAAAACATGCAAGATGCAAAGTACATGCACACAAAAGAAATGATATTTCCAAAAATATCAGTCAACAATTCAATAAATATATGGCACTTACTCCAGGCCAGAGACTGTGCTAAGCAATGAACTGCAAAGAAGGGCAAAAACTCTTCCTGCCCTCAAGAAGCTTACAATTCCTATTAGAGAGAGAGCAAGTAAATAAGTGCATAGAAGGTAGCTTCAGAGTAGCTTCTAGGCGAAGGCGAAGGCTCCAGCAGTTGGGGGTTTTACAAGAGGCTAAATCCCAATATTTCTCTCCTGACATAATGTCCTTCTTCAGACAGAAAAATCGCTAAGGATAGGGTTGAATGGGAGCCTGTTTCTTTCCCTGCTTTTATATGTCTGACTAAGAAATGTTTCTATGGTCTACTTTTAAAGTGTCGGCCATAATTGTGTTATCACTTATCTAACCCTTAGACTATGGGCAGCTACAGATTGTGACTCAGTAGATAGAGTACCAGACCTGGATTCATGAAGACATGTTCAAATTTGGCCCGAGACAGTTACTAACTGTGTGACCCTGGGCATGTCACTTAATCCTGTTTGCCTCAGTTCTCTCATCTGTAAAAATGAGCTAAAGAAGGAAATGGCAAACAACTCCAGTATCTTTGACAAGGAAATGCCAAATGAGGTCATAGAGAGTCAGATTTGACTGAAACATTGCAAGAAAAAACCACTTATGTTCTTCCTTCAAAAGTGGTAATTCCACATGAAGGAAATGGCAGAATTTCATAATCCATAAACACCAAATATATAATTTCTTTAAAGAAATAACTGACTGGCTGAAAACTTTGACAGGCACTGTTGATCACTATTTTCATGTCACTCTAAGTGATTCCTATTTCAATATTTCACTTGTTCTTATCTTCCAAAGCAAATGACATAACGTAAGTAGTTGGATTATTTGAAATGAAAAGTTTTCTGATTAATGCGTATTTTAAGTTTTTATTTTCTGAGAAATATTCAGTTGATCAGCAATCATCTTTTTTTGCTGATGTTTCTTGGTCCAGACTTGTAATTTCATTGGAATAGGCAATTCTCAGTGAGGACACTCCTTCCACTGATGCAGCAGCTTGGTGTCTGTATATGACCTATGCTCTCAGAGAGTTACCTGGGCCCTAGGGGGTCTGGTCACTTGACCAGGGTCAAAGAGTTAATGTCTGTCAGAGATAGAACTTGAACCTAAGTCATCCTGACTCCAAGACTGGCTCTTTAAAAACGATTCCACATTTTACAGTGCTACAAAAATGCTAACGATTAGCTATTGTTACTAGGTAATAACATGTGACCCTGTATCACTTTAAAGTTTGCAAATAACCTTATAGACTTTTTTTCACTGACAGTTCAGAACCATCCTTTGTGGCAGGTAGGGATCCAGGTCTTTTACAGATGAGGAAGTGGAGGCACAGATTGGTGTCAAGTGATTTTCCTACAGCTCTCCAGCCACTGGTGACATGGAGAACCAAGAGAAAGAACACCAATGACTCACGACCACTTAGGGGGTGACAAGTCAAAAGTACCTTTTAAATATGGCATATAACAAGCAAGGCTTGGCAATTCTGAGTTAGGATTCAGAAAATTTGCGTTTTGATTGTGTGGCCACAAATAGTGTTTCAGGACTTTACATTCCTGCTTGGGGTCAGGGAGACTTGGGTTCAAATGCTTCCTTCAGACATCCATTAACAGTGCGGCCCTGGGCAAGTCACTGAAATTTCTCTTAACCTCATTGAAGTAAATCTTTAAAATGAGGAAAATAATCACATGTCCCTCACAGGGCTGTTGTGATGATGAACTGAGATATGGGTGTTCAGTGGCTTGCAAGCTTTAAAGCACTATGTAAAGTTAGCTGTTGTGGTTAACTATGCTTTTTTTCCCTATGGGTCTTCTAACAGTCTGTGATTCTGTGCTGTAGTACCTAAGCTTTCAGGCAGCTAGGTGGTGTAGTGGATAGAGTACCAGTACTACTGAGCCACCTGGCTGCTTATCATCTAATCAGGAAGATCTGTCTTCTACTACTAGCCTTATGATCTCAGTCAAGTCACTTATCCCTGATTGCCTCAGTTTCCCCATCAGTCAAATGAGATGGGGAAGGAAATGGCAAACCGCTCCAGTATTTTTGCCAAGAATAGGCTCAAAGAGTCAGATGCAACTGAAAAATTGACCAACAATACTGACTTTAGGGCACTAAAATTATAGTAAAAAGGAGAAGGAGTATGAACTAGAAGGAAAAAGCAGATTCAGAGAGGACTTTGGTTTGAATTCTGGCTCTACTACCACCAACCTGCGTCATCTTGGGAAAGACATGAGCCTCCCAAGCCCTCAGTTTCCTCCTGTATAAAATCAGGAGGCTGGCTTCTAGTGCTAAACCCTATGATTCTAATGGCCTAAGGTACTTTATGGCAGCTTCCATGATAGACTCTTTCTAGGAATCATATGCTGCTGCCAGGAATTCTCATAAACAGAACATTCCTTGGCATTGCCTTTGCAGCCCTGGGCATTGACTTCTCCAGTCATATTTTTCACACTTGTTTCTACTTGTAATCAAAGAGGACCATTCATAGGATTGTAGATTCAAAGATAGAAGAGATCTTAGAAGCCACTTAACCTAAACTCCTTGTCTTATAGATAAGAAAAAAACACACTGAAGAGCAGAAGTTACGTGACTTGTCCAAGACCATAAAAGTAAGTATGGTGCTAGAGACAGGATTGAAATTCAGGTTCTGTGACTCCAGACCCAATCTTTCCTCCCTACTAGAAACTGTCATGTAGGGAGAAGCACTCCAGACCCTAAAGGAGAGGGGAATGCTGACCCAGGAAACGGACAGCCTTACACTGATTAAACAATCGACTGCTATTGGTAACATTGGTGGGCATGTCAGAGAACTGAGACAGAAAACTTCCTGGAAAATTGTGAACTGGGTGAAACCTGCAGGCATTCAGGATTTGAAATTCAAGGGGATGGCACCCCCTCGTGGTCAATTTACTAACTTTCTCAGAAACTAACGGGAGCCAAGGGACAAAACAGATGGAGTTTGTGCATCCCTAACCTAGCCAGGACTGGTGGCTCCCTCTTCCTCTTCAAGCAACCCAAACCACACCAATAAGCATTTACTAAATTCCTGCTACTTGGAAAGCACTGTGGTAGGTGGGGAAAGGAGGGCAGAGATGGAAACCCTCCCTGCTGTCAGGGACCTTATATTTTATTAAAGGATAGAGAATGTAAAGAGAGATCAGTAACATCTGGGGGAATTAAGAAAGGCTTCCTAGAGGAGCTAGCACATGAAAGGGAAGTCAGGAATACCAAGGGAGAGGCAGGTGAGAGGACAGTGTCAAAGAGTGGCGCTAAATTTGGAGTCAGAAGACCTAGGCAGACCTCGGCTCTACATCTTTGCTAGCTCTGTGAAGTTGGGCCCCAGAGAATGAGAGAGAAGAATGTGGTTTGGGACACATGGTATAAGGCTAAGAGCACTGAGTAGGGGCCAAGGGAGCCTGAGTTGAAAAACCACTTCTGATGCTTACTACATAAGAAAGTCACTTAACTTCTCTGTTTGTAAAAGTTACTGAGATAATTATATGGTGTCTGTTAGTTTTGTTGTCAATATGGTCAATTATGCTGATAGTTTTCCTAATATTGAACCAGCCCTGCATTCCTGGTATAAATCCCACCTGGTCATGGTATAATACCCTAGAGATAAGTTGCTATAATCTCTTTGCTAATATTTAATTTAAAATTTTTGCATCTATATTCATTAGAGAAATTGAATTTCTTTCTCTATTTTGGCTCTTCCTGGTTTAAGTAGCAGTACCATATTTGTACCATGAAAAGAATTTGGCAGGTCTCCTTCTTTGCCTATTTTCCCAAATAGTTTATATAGTATTGGAATTAATTTTTTTCAATTTTTGGTAGAATTTGCTTGTAAATCCATCTGACCCTGGAGATTTTTTCTTAGGGAGTTCATCAATGACTTGTTTGATTTCTTTTTCTGAAATGGGTTAAATATTTTATTTCCTCTTCTGCTAATCTGGGCAACTTATATTTTTGTAAATATTCATCCATTTCCATAAAATTGTCAAATTTATTGGCATACAATTGGGCAAATTTTTCTCTTCACTGGTGGTGAATTCAGCTTTTTCAGTTTTGAAACTGGTAATTTGATTTTCTTCTTTTTTAAAATCAAATTAACTAAAGGTTTCTCTATTATATTGATTTTTTCATAAAACTAGCTCATAGTTTTATTTATAAGGTCGATAATTGTCTTGATTTCAATTTTATTAATCTCTCCTTTGGTGTTTAGAGTTTCTAATTTGGTATTTAACTGGGGATTTTTAATTACTTCTTTTTCTTCCTTTTTTGCATGCCCAATTTATTGATCTCTTCTTTCTCTGTTTTATTCATATAAGTATCTTCCCCTAAGGATGGCTTTCACTGCTTCCCATCAGTTTTTGATATGTTGTCTGATTGCTATCATTCTGTTGGATGAAGTTATGGATTGTTGCTATTATTTGTTGTTTTACCCACTCATTCTTTCAGATTAGATCATTTAGTCTTCAGTTATTTTTTTAGCCTATCTTGCCATAGCCCTTTATTAATATCTAGCACTTCCAATGCATCCTGGGCCATCTCCAGCCATCCTGATCCCTATCTGGCCACTGGACCCAGATAACTCTGGAGGAAAAAGTGAGGCTGGTGACTTTGCACAGCCTTGCCTCCCTCAAATCAAAGTCATTTGCAAGTTACATCATCATCTCCCTGATGCTATGGTCCTCTCCAAGAATGAGAGACAAACCATAACCTGTGAGTCGTCCAAGCTCCCTGAGTGGGGACCCAGCAGGCCAGTTCCAGCTGGGCAACGCAGCTTGTCTCCCTCCCCTTCCCTCTCCTTTCTGAATTTTTCCTCTCCCTTTCCCTTACCTGAGGGTGTTCTGCCCAAAGGAAGGTAAATTTTGTTGGCATAAAGCTGCCTAGTTAAGTTGGGGTTTGCTGGCTAGATTTCTTTCTCAAAGAACAAGCCTTAAAACCAGTTCGCTCTGGGGCTTAGGGACTGGACAACCATAGGTCTCTGCCCAAGCACCACTTAATTGTTTTGGGGCCCTTCTGGCTCAGAGTGAATGTAAATAGTGACTGATTCTCTTTTGGCCGGCAACACTGAGGGTCTTCCCTTTCTAGTCTGATTATTAATATTAAAAGGGCCATCCCTTGACTCACTTCTTAAAGAGACCACCGGGAGAAGGAGTAGCAGCTAAATGAACGTGACAGCCGTTCAAGGGGCTGGTATCATCCTATCATTACGTAATTGATTTGGTGCCTTAACGTCCACTGTTAGATATATGACCTGAATATTAAAGACCACACCACAAAAAAGAAAATTGGAAAAGATCCAAAATCAGATGCCTTTCCCAGCTATGGCTTGGGGAAGGATTCTTACCCAAATAAAGCACTGAAGCAGTCACAAAGGATACAATGAAGATGAGAGAAAAAAATATCAATAAATACTTTAAAAATAAATAAATATCCAACAAATTAATCTGACTCAACTATGTTAAAAACCTTGAATATGTTGTCCTTTTCTCAAGGAACATAAGCAAATAAACTTCTGCAAGCAGTAGTTTTAACCTAGAGGAAAAACTCAAAAGATGATCATTTGAACGCAGGCCAGTGAGGAAGATCATTTTGAGTGAGTGAGGTTTATCTCATAGGAACAGTCACCTGTTCTATGTACACAGCTGACCTCGACTGCAACGGTCCGCAAAGTGAGCCATGTAGCAGCAAAATTAACAGAGTTCCCCAGCCTATAAACACTCTCTTCAGTACTGAAGTCCTTTTCCTGATCACTGTCATTTCACAAACAGACCAGGTCTCTTACCTAAAATCCCTTGAAATTGACAGAGCGGTATTGCTTATGTTTCAGCTTGTACCTCAGAGCCTGGGAAGCGTCTTTCACCAAGTCTACACGCTCATGATTACTATATTTAAACAGGGCATTTTGGACGACTTCCAGGTAGCCTAGGAGATAGCAAAAGTTGACTAATTACATTAACATGAACATTATCCTTTCTGTGCCTCTCTCTTTTTTTAAATAGAGACATTAAAGAATTGAAAACAAAATCAAAAAGGACTACCAGGAAGTTAGTGGAGAGCAAACTTAAATGTAGATTTAGGGAATTTTAAAAGAACTAGAAAGAACAAGATTATTTTGAGAGCATTGGGTCTTCAGCTACAGGCATATTTTGCAAAGTATTCATTATAAATAGCTTGTTTCAAAATAATAACAGTAGTAATTGTAGGCAGGATGATTGCAACATGACTCTGGAATTAAAAAAATTGCCTAGTAGAAATAAAAATCTTGGGGAAATATTTCTATTCCCAATGAAGGTACAGAAATCATGAATTTATTTTTTCCTGCTAAAAATTACCAATCTGGATTTTGCTATCATTTTTAACCTTATATAAATCCATCCAACAGATTCAAATGACCTCTGACTGACTGGGCAGGGAGGAGCTGGGAGACCCCCTGGGGCAATGGGTAAAAGAACTGTGGCTTAGGGTTCTCTAGGATTCAATACCCTGGAGTTAAGGGAGGCAAGGGGGAAGGAATAGGTCCCAAGAGGAGAGTCTGCTGCAGTGGGAATTTCATCTCAGCCTCCACTTCCCAATTTCACACTCTCTCTTCTAGTTCAGGAAAGAATAGGACAGAAAAAAGAGGGCAGGACTTGGAGACCCAAGAGCTGGGTCTCAGGGAGGACCCTGCCACTTACTATCACATTTTATTATTAGCTGGGGGATAGGGGACAAATCACACAAATTCTGCCAGCCTTAGTTCTCTCATTTGTAAAATAAGGAGGTTGGATTAGATGGCTAAGGTTGCCTTCCTCTACACTGATGAGTTCACTTGGGTATATCCATAGGCTTCAGTTTCTTCATCTGAAAAAATGGTCATGAGCAAATGGAATTATGGGTGTAAAGTGATTTGTACATTAACAATAGTTGGTATTTATATAGTGATATTTTCAGTGTTTCACAAACGTGTATAGAGGTAGAGCAGGAATGTACCTGAGAGATCTAATCCTCTCTCCCCTCCACCTTCAATTAAAAAAAAAATGAAGATATTGAGACCCAGAGTGGGAAAGTGACATTTCCAAGGTCTCTGGATAGAGTGGTATCAGAGACAGGACTTGAAAATCGGATACCAGAGCCAATTCTTTCCTACCCCAGGTTCTCCCCAAGACTCCTTTCACATAGTCTCTCCTTTGATCCTTTTATGAGACTTATAGGTAGGTGCTATTATCATTCCCATTTTACATCTGAGAAAACTGAGCCTGAATCTCCCAGCTAGTCTGAGGGAAAATTAGCACAAAGTCCACTCTTTTATCTATGATGCTGCCTCTCTCTAAGTACAGGCCATTATTCTAAGCCTCTCCATTTCTAGAGCTGCCTTCTTTGCCACCTTCTAATAGTTGCCCCTGAAACATTCCTACCTGAACTAATAGAGGTCAGGACTGATGGAGTAGAAGGTGAATCTGATGAAGCTCTACTGTCTTAGCTGCATAACTCTTATAACCCATGTGAAATTCTAAGGGCCTCAGGTTCCTAAAAACCACAATAATAAGCCTAATTAAGCAATTACTAAGTGAGAGGTGTTGTGTTAATCACTGGGGACACAAAAACTAGAAAATAGCCCTTAATGTCAAGAAGCTCCCAGTCTGATGGGAGAAACAACATGCAAACAACTATTTAATAACCTGATAGATTATATATACACATATACACACATGTATGTATTATGTATATATGTAAAAAATAATATGGTCGGTTTAGTTAATTATAATTATAATAACAGTTATACATATATATTTGTGTAGTGTATGTGTGTATAATTAAATTTAAGCTATCAGAAATGGGAAGGGAGTAATGTTATGGAAAGGTTTCTTGCAGAACATAAGATTTTAGCTCCAACATGAAGGAGACTGGGGTATTCAGGAAGTGGAGATGCGGAGGTTCAGTCAATGAAAATGCTTGGAGTTAGGAGATGAAGTGTCTTGCTCATGGAACAGTAAGGAGGCCAGAGTTCCTGGATCATTGAGTAGATGAAAGACAGAAAGATACAAAGAAGTCTGTAAAGGCAGAAAGGGGCCAGGCAGGGCTTTCAAAGCCAAGGAATTTTATATTTGATCCTGGAGGTAATTTGGAGACACTGGAGTTTATTGAATGGGGGAGTGGGTACTGATGGTGACACGGTCAGACCTGTAATTAAGAATATCACGTTGGTAGCTGAGTGGAGGAGAGACTGGAATGGGCTGAGACTCGAGGCTGGGAGATGATCACTGAAGCACCTATCTCAGAGGTCCAGTGTGAAGACCAACTGAGATCAGATACCTATAGCACGTTGTAAACCTTAGAATGCCATAGATATATGAGCCCTAATTATAGGTCATGCTCCCCATGTTGGCAGGCTTGCTTCTTGCCACCTGCCAAGGAACCCCCATTGCTTCAAACCTTAACTACCAACAGTCAGCCCTGGAGAGGTAAAAGGTGAGTATTGCCTTGGCAGATTCATTCCCATTCTTCTACTTGGCCACTATTTAACTTTGGAGGAGACAGAATGCTGAATATGCCAGGGGGGCAAAAACCATCCCCTTTGTTACTTTGGGTAAATTAATTGATCCAAACCGACCCTCAGTTTACTTGTTCGTAAAATAGGGAGGGGGAGGTTTAAGTGTTCTCTGAGGCCCTTCCCAGATCTAGAGCTCTGATATTTTGTCATTTCTCTTTTCTGAATGTGTTTTTTTATCTGTAAAATGAAGGGTTTGGACTAAAATCGCTGCTGCGTAATCTGGCATCTGTGAACTTGGTCATTTTACAAAAACTGCAGTAACTTACAATTTACAAAAATTTCAAAAAATTGGAATTACTGCAAATTTTTACAAAAATTTCAGTAGAATTTCTCATTGAAAGTTCCTCATACCAAAGAAATCATAGATTTCAAAGAAATCCCTAGCCCCTAGCACCCTAGCTGGCACCTAACCTAAGAAGGCTCTTAATAAATGTAAACTGAATTAATTTTTAAAAATTGAGAAAAACTGCCTTCAAAATAACTGGGAAGTAACAAAAGAACCTGAGAGCTCAATAAAGTTCTGGCAAGCTTTTTTACTGCAGACATCACATGGAAACTGAGACTAATTTACAAAAATGAAGTGACTGGCTTTGAGTGACCCCACTGTGTGGGAGCTCTGGGTACAGACAATCCATCAGCAAGCATTTACTAGACACTTACTACATATGTCAGGCACTGTTAGACAGTGACACACACACACACAAAAAAGCAAAAATTGTCCATTCCTTCAATGAGGTTATATTCTAATAAAGGAAAAATATCCATAGAAATAGATTCCATAACATATGTACATAATAGATGGGAGATAACCTTAGAGGAAAGGCCCTAGTAGCTGGAGGGACCAGGAAAGGCATCTTCAAGAATGTAACATGTGACCTGAATCTTCAAGGAAGCCAGAGATTCTCAGAGGCAGAGGTGAAGGAGAGCATTCCAAGAAAAGGGGATGCAAAGGATGTACCTTTATGCAAAGGTACAAAGATGGGTGAGAAAAAGTTCATCCACAAGAGTGAAGATAAGGAGGGATTGTCAATATGTGGGGGTGTCAAAATTATCTTTTCAAGTCTGCTCCACCTCTCAGTGCTTTGAATCATAAGGTTCTTTTCTCGTATAGTTATTTTTCTTTTTCTGGTGCCATGATATGACTATATTGAACTAGTGGTCCCACAGTTGAGTTGACTTTATAGTTAACTACAAGAATGTATTAAGTGATCTTATCATAGCAGAGTAGAATCTTGTGATAAATCAAACCTGGGTCCCAGTGGGCCTTTGGCTTTGTAGGTGCTATATGACATTTTAAAAGCTACTCTCCCCCCGCCCCGCACCTCCCACACAGGTACACAATGATGACAACTAACACAACACCTCATGTTAGCTTACAGAGCAGTTACAGAGATTATAAGGAATAAAATGTTCACAAGAAGGGCTGGGCTACTCAAGAAAGCTAATAGCTACTCGGAGAATAAGACAGATATCCAACCAAAGTCATAGGAAAAATATGGCCAATAAGAACACTTCCCAAAAAAACTCACAGTTTTAAAATGGGTTCAAGGATTTTGTTTTATAATCATTTTTAAGTTCCCAGACTTTCACTTGAATGAAACTTTCAAATATGCAGCATGGAGGTCCTATGTGTCAGGGGTGAGTGTATGTATGTTCTGTAGCCACTGACTTCATGGCTAACAGCTACCAGATTGGATTCAGATGGAAATACTTTTCTATGACCAAGTCCTGACTAGGTATCATTGACTTTTATGACCCCTAAAAGTTTCTCCCTCAGTTATTATTAAGCTTACTTCAATACATCAAAGGATTTGTAATTTCATCAAAATGGGTCTTCCCTTAAACTTGGGTAAGATACAACCATCCAAGCATTCTCATTGTCTGAGGATTACTGGTTCTTCCACAGAAGATCCACCCAAGGTAATGGAGGCCTTTCTCCAAGGTTTTGGACGTTTGATTGTAGGGATGGGGGTGAGAAGAGAATAGAATGGTAGAATGTTTTCATATGACTTACAAGTATATATCATGTATATAACCAGGACCTGCCTTTCCTTTGAAATTCTTCTTGGCCCATTTCCTGTTCCTGACTATGACAGTCTAGAGTGAGAATAAATGGCTGGAATGAGCATTTATTAAGTGCTATGTACTTTATTCATTTGATATCTCACAGCAACCTTAGGGAGGTAGATGATAGTCTTATCTCCATTTTATAGTTGAGGAAACTGAGGTAAAAAGAGGTTAAAGCTAGTAAGTACGTGAAGCTGGATTTGAACTCATGTCTTCCTGAGTCCAGGTCCATCTTGCTATCTTGGTAACTTCATAAGACATGAGTTGACCACTGCTGCCTCCCAGAGACTGCTGAAGCCCGCGTCCGTCTGTCCGCCACCCCTCACTCCGGGCACAGAACATTCAGTCATGGATAAAAATGAGCTGGTGCTGAAGGCCAAATTGGCTGAACAGGCTGAGAGATATCATGGCATGGCAGCCTGCATGAAGTCTGTAACTGAGCAAGGAGCTGAGTTATCCAATGAGGAGAGGAATCTTCTCTCTGTTGCTTACAAAAATGTCGTAGGGGCCTGAAGGTCATCTTGGAGGGTTGTTTCAAGTATGGAGCAAAAAGATGGAAGATGCTGAGAAAAAGCAGCAGATGCTGGAGAATACAGAGGGAAAATTGAGATTGGACTAAGAGATATCTGCAATGATGTACTGTCTCTACTGGAAAAGTTCTTGATTTCTAATGTTTCACAAGCAGAAAGCAGAGTTTTCTATTTGAAAATGAAAGGAGAACACTACTGTTATTTGGCTAAGGTTGCTGCTGGTGATGACAAGAAAGAAATAGTGGATCAATCACAACAAGCCTATCAAGAAGCCTTTGAAATTAGCAAGAAGGAGATGCAACCAAGGCATCCTGTAAGATTGGGTCTGGTGTTGAACTTCTCTGTGTTCTATTAGGAGATCCTAAACTCTCCAGAGAAAACCTGCTCCCTTGTAAAGACAGCTTTTGATGAAGCCGTTGCTGAACTTGATACGTTAAGTGAAGACTCACACAAAGACAGTACACTAATAATGTAATTACTGAGACACAACTTGACATTGTGGACATCGGACACCCAAGGAGATGAAGCTGAAGCAGGAGAAGGAGGGGAGAATGAACCAGCCTTCCAACTGTTGTCTGCCTCATTCTAAAATTGACACAGTAGACCATTTGTCCTCCATGCTGTCCCACAAATAGTTTTTCTTTACAATTTATGACAGGTTTATGTTACTTCTATTTGGATATCTACATTTCCCACGTGGTTTTGTGTTTAATATTAGGCGAGTAGAGCCAGTTAACATTTGGGGAGTGATCTGTTTTCATCTGAGGTGACCAATATGGGGATATGGAATTTTTATACACGTTTTACATGTTTGGCATATACATTGTGATTTCACAAGGCCAGTGTTAAAACACTTTCCATGTCTAAGCAAAGAAAAGTGCCTACATATTGGTCTGTCATGGTGGGAGGATAAAGGGATAATTGGTTACAGCCACAGGTGTAGTTATTGTGGGTACTTTAGGGTTGGAGCACTCATAACTGTGGTAGAAACAGATGTCCCATAGATATTACATGTGTATCTATGGAATACACAATCTCAGCGTGTACACCTTGATGATTGCAGTTGCAAAAGTGTCCCTTAAGACAAAGTTTTAACCCAGTCAATTTACTCTGGAGAAGGGCAGAAATGGTTCACATTCCATTATTTGTAAAGTTACCTGCTTTTCGCTTTCATTATTTTTGCTACACTCACTTTATTTGTATTTAAACGGTTTAGGCAACCTAAGAAAAAATGTACAAGATGCAGTAAAAATGAATATCTTGATATTCATAAAGTCACTGTATATCAATCACAGCAGTAAAACAAAAACCCATGTATTTAACTTTTTTTAGATTTTTGCTTTTGTGATTTTTTTAATACTTGCCTAACATGCATGTGCTGTAAAAATAGCTAACAGGGAAATCACTTGAGATGATGGCTAGCTTTGTTTAATGTCTTAGGAAATTTTCATGAACAATCCAAACGTAATTGTTAAGAACATATGTATTAAGTTGCTGTAAGTGGAATAAAAGTTTTATGAATGGAAAAAAAGAGACATAAATTATACAATGAGTCTAAAAGTTACAAATTGAGATTCATTTTTCAGGATTTGTTTTTTCACAGCAGTTTCCAAAGGAGACTCTGTGAAGTTATTGCTACTAGGTGTATTTAATTCAGTTCAACAAAGATGTATTAAATACCTACAATGTGTCATGTCACCTGCAGGGTCTTCACAATTCTATTTCCACAACATATCCTAAATTCATTCCCTTTTCCTTCCTCTCACCTCTAGTTCAGGCTCTCAACACTGTATTCCTGGACCGTTGCAATGACCTCCTATTTGCTTTCCCTGCCTCAAATCTCTCCTCTCCCTGATCTGCTCTTTATAGAGACACCAAAGTCTAGCACTTGTTTGACTGTCACTCCTCCACTCAATAAATTACAATGGCTCCCTATTCCCTCTAGGATCACATATAAATTTTTCTGTTTTTATTTAAAGCCCTTCACAACCTGGTCCAGCCTTCCTTTTTTAGCCTTTGACATTGTTCCATTTCATGCAAACTACTGTTCAGACAAACGGTCATTTTGTATTTCTTCATGTGATGTTTTTTCACATGTTGGTTCTTATTGCTGGAGTGCATTTCTTCCTCATCTTCACCTTTTAGAATCTCCGATGTCCTTCAAAGCCCAGCTCATATACTTCTTAACAAAGCTCATCCTATTTCCCTGGCTGTTAACCCAGCCTCACATTCTATTTCATGACCTTAGATTTATTTTGTAAACAGATGTCTACCTTGGAGATGTTGCCAGTTCAGTTCAAAACCACTGCAATAAAGCAAATATTGCAACAAAGTGTTACATGAATTTTTCGGTTTCCCAGGGCATATA
Source organism: Bettongia penicillata ogilbyi (assembly GCA_023548195.1). Taxonomy (NCBI): domain Eukaryota; kingdom Metazoa; phylum Chordata; class Mammalia; order Diprotodontia; family Potoroidae; genus Bettongia; species Bettongia penicillata. The sequence goes on from JAJHZJ010000149.1 coordinate 1,072,116, forward strand.
AAATTTTTGTTTACACTATACTGTAGTCTATTAAGTGTGTAATAATATTATGTCTAAATATATATGTATATATACATATATACACATATATGTATATATACATATATATACCTTAATTTAAAAGTACTTTATTGCTTTAAAAAATGCTAACCATCACCTGTGTCTTCAGTGAATCATAACCTTTTCAGTGATGGATGGTCTTGCCTCAATGTTGATGGCTGCTGATTGATCAGGGAGGCTGTAGCAATTTCTTAAAATAAGACAACAATGACGTTTGTTGTATCAGTTGGCTCTTCCTTTCACTAGAACACTTAGAAGCCACTGTGAGGGTCTTTAATTGGCCTAATTTTAATAATGTTGGCCCTCAGGCTAGGACAGCTAGTTGGTGGAGCAATAAGAACACGTACAACATCTATTGATTATGTTTGCCATCTTACATAGGAGAAGTTCGGGGTGCCCCAAAACACTTACAATAGTAAAATCAAAGATTGCCAATCCAAATTACCATAGTAGGTATAATAATGAAAAATTTGAAATATTGTGAGAATTACTAAAATATAGATATAGACATGCTGTGAGCATGTGTTGTTCAGAAAGTGGTACTGATATACACACTCAACACAGGGTTGCCATAAGCCTTCAAATTGGTAAAAACCAAAGAACCAAAACCAAAACCAAAACTTGAAATCTTGTGAAATTCAGCAAAAGAAAGTGTGCCTATATATTAATATGTGTATATGTTTTTTTATTTTTTATCTTTTCCCCTATCCCCTAGCTAAATGATTGGCACATTAATATGCACTTAATAATTGCTTGTTGATCGATTAATGATTGATTAATTGAATGTGTCAAGCACCAAAAAAAAAATAGCTACTACCTTCCAGTATCTTATATTTTTCTTGAAATTTCATCCCATGGATAAAGATTGGGGCAGGGAAAGGTACTTGCAGCCCAGAAACAATACAAATGATTTATTTTTGACTGGGGAATGACAATAAGGTCTATTCTCCCTCCAAGCAGTTTGCATCCTCCTTATTTTCAGATGTTCTGAGAATCAGTCTCTTTAATGCTCTTAACATTGCATCCCCCTCAGAATGCATCTCTTCTGGATGGAGTTGTTTTGGCCCAGTTGCTACTTGTATTTTTGGTTTTTTTAGTGTATTTTCTACTTCTTCGTGCAGCCCACTGTGGGCTTGATGTGAGTGCTAATGTGGCAGTTCTTTTGTCATGGATTGAACAAAGAATTTGTTATGGAAGTTTGGGCACATCTTTTCATGTTTTCTGTCTTTGTTATCTGCCCACCAGTTTCATTTGTCTCCCATTTCTTTCGGTGTATTTTCCATTTCAGAAATCTCATTCCTGGTATTAATTTGATGTGACTCTGTGATCACTACTGCCATTTTTAGATATATACTAGCCATCCCTTTAAGAATATGTCCTAGAATTTTGCCAGAAAGTGCAGTCAAGCTCATTGATCTAGTAAGCTGATTTTATTCCCATGTTTAAAAAAACATACACACTTACCTTTATTTCTACCGTCATCCACAGTCCTTCAGACATTACTGATTGTATTTTAGCAATCATTCTCTCCAGTGCTTTTTACATTCTGGGATATAGTTTCTCTGGCCAAATAATTTGAATTCTTCAAGAGTAGCTAGATACTCTCTTACTGTTTCCTTACCAAAGTAATGTGGGTGTGCTATGGTGTCTGGATATTACCTTCACTGACCCTTTGCAATGGTACAAGCACTCTGACCCCTTGCCCAAGGACAAGTGCAACATAGCAGCTCCTGCTTCATACTCTGGTCCTTGCACCTGAATATTGTGTCCAGGCTAATTGGCCACAGAGGCAGGAGGACTTGTCAAATGAGAAGACGATAAAAAGATTGAGGAAGAAGATTCTATACTCTGAACGAATTCCTTCTATGAAATCTCGTTTCAGTTTCCAGCAAATTGGTGCTTATGTGTGTGGGGTGGGGGCTAGGGGGGAGAGGGGATGGCAGGGTTCGCCTCCATTCCACTTCCACTAATAGCAATGGCAGCTCTCAGTTCAAGCACAGTTCAGGAAAAACACGAGATTACTTTGGTAATCCCAAGATTGGACCTGAAGTCCCTGTTTGTCTTTAAAGTTTCTTTGCTGGTCATACGTTAGCAGTTAGCAACCAGTGATCCTAAGAAATGGACATTTCCAGCCTTGGTAACTCACTCATATGCTCAAGAATTCCTGAGTTCCTGAGTCAATACATTCTGCATCTTATGAGGTACATCCTTTTTCCTGTTGTGGAGGAGGTGTCCACTGGGAAGGATCACTCTGAAACTGATAAGAGTAGAGGCTATGCCTGATTAGACTGGAGAGAAATATCTTGTGAGTTGCTAGGCCAATGCAGGGTTGAGGGGAAAGTGAAATATCCCAAAGTACTGCTGCTACCTTCAGGGAGATTATAAAATATGGGATGGATTATTGTTTTGTTAATGTTTTAAGCATTTCTTAATGTGAATGTGTGAGCCTTATGTTTTAAGCATTTACTCTATGGAAGAAATAAATGTGTACTTCTAATATATGTATATGTATATATAAATGAAATATATATTATATATTGATCTGTAATATAGATCAATACATGTATTTACCTTGAGAATATGGCACTGTCATTTTTTAAAAATACTGTAGACATGAGGTATTTATAAGCTTTGGTTTGGAAATTGTCCTCAGACTTCTACCCCTGAGTAGGGGCATAATGAGTCAGTGAAATGAGCCAAGTCCAGTAATGGCTTTGGAGTCAGAATCCACCAAATTCATAGCTGGCAGCTATGAATGGAACAGACGCTCACACCCCACTAAAGATACTAATTTGGTGCTCATATCTCTCTAGCTTAGTAGCTGCAACTACAAATCAATCATGGAAATTTTCTGAGCTTGTTTCCTCATCTGCCTAATGGGGATATTCTATTTCACTTTATGAGGCCCACAGGAGATGATGAATGAACAGCTCTTTGAAAATCTTAAAACTATATATGAATGTTATTTATAAAAATGATTGATTTTTCTGCCTAGTACTGGGACACTTTTTCCCCTCTTTGAGACCACATTGATCAAAAAGGGATCTGGACAAAGAATTCCTGCCCTATTCTCTCCTCTCCTCTCCTCTCCTTTCCTTTCTGCTCCTCTCCTCTCCCATCCCCTCCTCCCCTTTCTTCTCCTCTCCTCTCTTCTCCTCTCCTCTCTTTCCTCTTCTCTTCTTTGACTAAAACCTACATAAATATCTTGCGGTTCACTGGTTAGATTACTTTATTGAAGACCATGCCTTAAACCCAATTCCCTCTGGCTCCCACTGACTGGCCAAGCATTGATCCCTACCCAAGCACCACTTAATGGTTTTTGGGGGGGCACAGATAGCTCAGAGTAAGGACAGCAACCCTGAGGGTCTTCCCCTTCCAGATTGATTTTTTTTAATTAAAGAAGCCACTCCTTGAGTAACTACTTAAAGAAGCCTATTCAATGAAGGGCGCATCTCTCTCAAAGTGAGAATAGGGCCAGAGTCTCACATTGTATCTCCCATTTGCTATCTCCAATTGTCCTGATGACTGTCAGGCTACTGGATCTAAGTGGCTCAGGAGAAGAAAGTGAGGTTGGTGACCTTGCACAGGCCTCCCTCACTCAGATCAAAGGCCCCTGGAAGTCATGTCATCATCTTCATGATAGTCTTCAGGAAGGAAAGAGAAACACAACAATATATAGGATGGATTATTGTTTTATTACTGTTGTAAGCATCTGTTAATTTGAGTGTGTGAGCCTAATGTTTTAAGCATTTACTCTGTGCAAGAAATAAACAGATACCTCTAATGTGTGGGTGTATACATATATATACATGGATCTATCCATCTACTTACCTTGAGAAGATGTCACTGTCATTTTTTTAGAGACTTTAGATATCAAGTATTTGTACCTTTGATCTCTTCTTGAGTAGGGGCACAATGAGCCAGTGAGATGAGAGAAGTCCAATCCCTTCTTTGGAGTCGGGCTCCCCCAAATTCAAATGATTAATTTTTGCGCCAGGTTCTGGGACTTCTTTTCCATTTTTAAGACCACATAGACCACACAGATTAAATGAGGGTTTTAGAAAGATTTCCTCTCCTCTCCTCTCCTCTGGCTAAAATCTACCTAATCATGTTGGGGTTTACTGGCTAGATGTCTTCCTTAAAGACCATGCCTTAAATCCAGTTCACTCTGACTCTCATTGACTGGCCAAAATAGGTTCCTATCTAAGCACCACTTAATCGTTTTGGTTTTCTTTTTGTGCCCTCATAGGTCAGAATGAGACTGGCAACCCTAAGAGACTCCCCCTCCCAGTTTGATTTTTTTTTTTTATTAAAGGGACCATTCCTTGAGTAACTCCTTAAAGAAGACTATTCATTGAATGGGTGTATCTCTCTTGAAGTGAAAATGTGATAAGACCTTAGCCTGATGGGGTCAGGGTCTCACATTGCATCCTGGGCTATCTCCAATTGTATTGATGAATATCAGGCCACTGGACCCAGCTGGCTCAGGCAAAGAAAATGAGGTTGGTGACCTTGCACAGCCCTCCCTCACTCAAATCAAAGGCAACTGCAAGTCATGGCATAATCTTTCTGGCATGGTCTTCTTTGAGAACGAAGTACAAACAGAATGACAATATATAGAATGGATTATTATTTTGTTATTGTTTTAAGTATTTCTTAATGTCAATGTGTGAGCCTCAGTATCTTTATCTATCTATATCTACATACATGCATATATTTTCCTTGAAAAGTCATTTTTTTTGAAAAACTTTTGACATGAAGTATTTGTAAATTTTATTCTTCTATTCTTGAGTAGGGACATGATTAGTCAGCAGAATGAGAGAAGTTGAATCCCTTCTTTGGATTCACGCTCCCTCAAATTCATAGCTGGCAGCCATTATCAGACAGAGGCTCACACACAAGTTTATTTGAATATGGGTTCTACTGCCAACTAGACTGTAAACTACAAGGATCATATCAGATTTGACTTTGTATATTTCATAGTATGTAGCAGAATTTTTGGTACAATAAAGGCTTAATGCCATGCTAAAGTTCCCAACATTCCTCCACATCAATTGGAATATGCTGGAAGCACATACAGCAACTCTTTAGTATATGGAACATGTATGTTCTATACATGGAACATACACAGAACAAATCCTACTTTTGCTCCTGGCTCCAATTATGAAATCTGGCTATTCCAGAAAAAAAAATATGGTGCAATTTTTTTAAAAACCACACAGGAAAATAAAATAAGTCCTTCATATTTAAAAATTAAGCAATTTGGCAATATAAACAACATATGTTTTTAAGCATCAAAATTACAATGCTGAACTTGAAAAAAACCCAGAATTGGTGCTCTGAAATAGTATTATTAAACAGGATTATCATGATATGAGGATTACCAAATTTGGTGGTTTTTTCTCCAATGTTTTAAAACTGCCGGACCTACTTTTACATCTAATTTTGAATGTTCTTTTTTAAAAAGCCTTTTGGTCACATACTATTTACTTACTATCTTCTTTTGATCCATACTAAGAGCTTAGAATGCCTAATTCTGGCTCCATAAGGACTCACTACAGAAAGTGTAAGGTAAAACAGAAGGAGAGTGGTCCATGCAAGGGGAAAGTAGATTCTGGTCAGTTCATTCCCTCTCAGGTAACTCCAAATTGTATTTGTTTTTCCTCACATAAAACAAAATAAAACAAAACAAAACACGAGTAGCCAGAAACTCTGACATCTTATGCATGGCCTCTGTGCATAAAGAAAGCTGTACATATTCCAGCTGCCACTTTGGTATTTTTAACTTGGACCTTTTCATACTGGGCTAGAAGCCAAAGCCAATTCCCTGGCCAAAATGGAAGAGGACCAGAGAAAGGTGGACAAGTGATGTAAATACAAATTGTAAGACACCATGTGCCAGATGTGTTCCCAAAATTATAAAATCCTGCAACACTGAAATGTCAAATCTTATATTGGGCTAATGCCCTTATCAAGGGACACTTTATACTTATAAGGTACAATAGAATGTAATTTCAGAGGAAATGCTTCAGACCTGTGCCTTCATGTAAGAAAAACCACAAGTCGTGTTAAATAAATATAATATTTAATGATGTTTTTCATTTAATTTTAGACAAGGTTTATCAAATGTACTCTGACCAGCACAAGTATATAAAATAGCATGATTATGTAGAAAAATCCATCAGAGACATGGCCTTTAAAAATTAATTTTGCAATTTAGCAGGTGTGACCTCAAAAGTCCTTAAACCTTAGTCATGGACAAGTATTTAAATACAATTTTGTGATGAAAAAAATTGAAGGTAAAATTGAAGAGAGTTTCTACAAATGAGCAAAATGGGCACAGCCTACAACAAACATGTTAGTCCAACAGGTGTGAAGGCTCCTTCCTGAAACCACTGCATGGAAATCCTCTGCTACTCTTTGCACTGGGAAAAGTTTGACATAGTAAACATTTTTTAAAGTACTTCAAATGCAGCTAATATCATTTAAATCTTCACAGCAGTTTGTTCAAGATACAGAAACTGACATTTCCAGGTTATATTCTCCAGAAGTGCAGCATTAGAAATACATGCAATGATGGAGTACATTGGGCTGTTTGAAAGGGCGGTCACATTTTATTATGACTAGAATACTACTATAGATCTAGCTGATAATTTGAAAATCTATAAGCAGTTATCAGAAATAAAAATATAAAAATGTACTTGAGTAAAATTCATGTCATTAATTCGTATGTTCTCATAGTGAGTAGGGATTGTTTCATTTTATTACATCTGTATCCTCAGGGCATAGCACAGTGCCTGGTATGGAGCAGATTAATCAATGTTTAAAGAAGGATTGATTGAATGAGCATGACTGCACTTTAAATGACTATCTCTCAATCCTGCAAGTCAAATGAATGTGATTAGAACAGCAGAACTTTAAAAAAGAAGTATGGAATATCTGTGAAATCTGAGGGTCTGAAAACTGCTGCCTCTTACAATCATCATATTGTACAATCATCGGGTTTAAGAGCCAGGCTGTCATTTTTGGGGCTGCACTAAGGTTTGGCTCTAAATGTTGCATTTGAACTTATAGTAATAGGTGCCAAACTCTGTTTGGGGGACCCAAACATCTCCCAGGCTTTGGTGAACACAGGACCCAGGACTGCTCTAGAGGCTTCTTAGTACACAGTGGAAAGAGCCAAAGGTTCATTCTTTGAGTCCCAAAAGACATAAGAAAGAAGGAGTATGCATGTAGGATGGGGGATGAGCGAAGAGGACAGTGATTGGTTCTGATTTCTTTCAAAGGAGTCTGGAATTCATAAGACTCCAAAAATTGTATGAGCCAGACCAAGGTTCAAAAGTAGGAGCAAGAGGTCAGTACCTTATAATGCGCATGAGGCACTTGCAGCTTTGAAGACCACCTAACCCTTCAGTGCAGTTAAACTGGAATAAATTTAACCCATTTGGTTAAATTTGGCAAAAGGGCAAGAGAAGGAACTAGAGGAAAATCACATTTCAACAAATAATTTAGTTTTAAAATCTCATGCAGGAATCAGATTCTCTAGGGCAAGCTTTTCTCTCTGTGCCTCAACTTCACCTGTCAGGAAATGAAATCAGAGGCCAGTCTTTGGATTCCTTCAATCCATCTCTCATTTCAGAACCTCCTTTTAGGTAGCCACCTGAGCAAGTTTTTGAGGATAAAACGTCGTGCAGCTTTGAGATTCTCTGCATCATTCTTATGGCTTTTGAACATTGCTTCACAGTGGTAACTATCTGAAAGGAGAAAACATTAAAACTGTTAATATTACTGTTAGCTAATTAGTGTTTTATCTAAAGCAGTCAATTATTCAAAGCAATGAAAACTAGGGGATGGGGTGGGATGCTTAACTCCCATGGAGTTACTGAATGTGATTTTTAACTTTGTCATCTAGGGCCTGGGGCTACGTTCCAGAAGAACTGAATTCCCATTCTGCATCATGCATTTATTGTCATTTAACATTTGTTTGCTCTACTTTTCCCAACTATAAAATTAGGATAATAATATCACATACTTCCAAAGGTTGTTATTGGGATTAAATAAAGTATTTTTAAAGTGTTTAGCACAGTGCCTGACTCATAGTAGGTACTTCATAAATGCTTGTTTTCCTCTTTTCTTCTTCAACATACAGGTATAATCTATAGTTTAAGCTTTCAGGTCACATGATTACTCAGTGAGAGGGTATATATTTTAGACTACAGAATGACCTGACTAGTTTCAAAAAGTGAACAAGAAAAGCTCTTGATATGGGGTTGGGGAAAGGAGGTAGTGAGAACAAACACATAATAAACACAACGTACCTCGTTCCAACGCTCAAGCAAGTATAATGGCTCATAACTGCTTGAGGGTGTACAGCACACAGTTGGTGCTTAATGAATGAACACTGATTACTTGAAGTGACCTGAGAGTATCAAACTTCTGTTAAGATATCTAAACTTCTCCCTTTGGATCTTGAGGATTTTTAGGTCTTTAGGGTTATTTTATATGTAAATACCCTTGAAAGGGAGAATTAGAATTTATCAGCTAACATCATAATAGGAATTTCTTGTCTATGGATTAGCTGGAAGCAAGTCCTTATGGGAATGGTAAATAGGACTGAAAGTATAAGGGAAAAGGAGGACCCCAAGAAAGGGAAAGAGATATATAAAAGGAAAAACAAGAGGACACCAAAGGCTAAACAATCCCCTTTCTAATTTTGTCTATAGAGGGAGTTACATTTGACTTACAAAAATGCAGCTGAGTTTTGGTTAAGGGTCTCTGCACAGTATTTTAAAGGTTTCAAGCTCTTTTTATAAGATTCAGTATGGCATAGGGGAAAGAATGTTGAATTTCAATCTCTGGCTCTGCTCCTTGAAGACATAAGGTAGGTCATTAACCTCTCTAGACCTCAGTGTCCACATCTGTAAAATCAAGAGGTTTGTAACACTTTGGGCTCAACCTTCAAAAGACTCCTTTGAGAATTTTCCTTTCCTACTATTTGGACATCCCTTCTTCCTAATTCTAAATGGAAGAAGGTAATTATAATGAATATTGCAGTGGCTTGATATTGTTACTAGTTATTAAGGTGAAAGGTTTTCCTAGGAGAGAAAGAACTCAGTCCAGGTCCTGAAACAATATCTTATCACTTCAAAACTCTGTGCTAGATTTGTTGAACTATAAAGGGACAGCAAAAGAAAGGAAAGAACCAGGAGGACAAAGAACTGGTAGGAAGATCAACAGCACTAAAAAGTAAAACTTGACATTTATTTATTTTTCAAAGAATTAAAATACCTGGCTTGAGAACATGAAAGACATTCACATAGATACTATTTCTTCCCCTTCGAATTTCCTTCTCCAATCAACGTCATGATATATTAATTTAATTAATACCTAAGGTGGAGTTGGTGAAGTTGTACATTGGGAACTGGTTGAAGTTTCTACATCTATGAGACCACTAAAGAAGTGTAAATTTTCAGTTCAGCATTTCTTGGAAAACCTTCTAGGTTTGACCATGATATTCAGAACAGTAATATGTAAATAAATATAAGTAAAATAAGGAAGAAAAAGATGAATCCCTATATATTCTTGTCCCTGAATTCACACTCCCTGAGCTAGAAGGAACAAAATTGTTTCCAGCTTGGACTATATGAATTCTTTTCCCTCTTGAATTAATGTTGGGACTTCATTTCAAGAAAGCGATAATTTGATTTCCATTAAGAAAAGCAGAAGAAAAGATTTCTTTATTAAAAGATCAGATTTAAGGCACTTGTATCTTCAAGACTGTAAATCAAAAATAAAGTTCTTATCATTCAATGCCACATGGCCACAAAACATGACAACTTGGGTCAACAACTGCTAGGCAACCCTAGGACTCAACCAGTGCTGACAATTTTCCCAGTTTTCTCTTATTATTAATCACCATCCAGCTAGTTCAAGGAATAGAATGACTCTGAATCTGCATCTCATATGGTTTATTTTAAAAGAAGTTGCAAATGGATCATGATGGCAACTCCTTAGATGTTACAGTGGTAAGAGACTTTGGAATGGTATCTATACTGCAATGGGTGCAGCTGATCCATTGTACCACCTATGGATCCTGTTCATCACTAATAGCTCAGGGCACTAAGTGGCACAGTGGATAAATTGCCAGGCCTGGAGTCAGGAAGACTCATCCCAAATAGCGTCATGAAGGGTTGGACACGACTGAAATGACTGAACAAAAACACAAACTTGGCACCAAAGTAGGGGTGAAGAAAGAACAAAACTCATCCAAAGAGCAGAAAGCATTTTTATCTCTTTTATCAGAAACAGCAGCCATAGTGGATGGAGAGCAGGTCTCAGAGTCAGGAAGACAAGGGTCAAGACCTGCTCTTGACATCTAACAGCTATGGGACCCTCAGCAAGTCATTTAACCCCTCACTGCTCCCAGTCTAAGACTCTAACCTAGTCCTTATCCCTCTCTGGCCCTTAGCCTCACCCCAGCACAGTGCTTTGCACATTTATTTTACCAGATCTGTAATTTTATTGGCACAGATAACTCCCAATGAAGAATCTCCTCTTACCAATAGAAATACTCACTTACTCTTACATTCTGATCTAGTATTACTAAAAACATTTTTCATAACAGAATAATCGAAGAGAATTCCTCTGAGAACACTGAACTTTGAAAGGTTTGAGTTATCATAAAGTTACAAATGATAATGTTTTTCCAAACAGTGATATTTAAATTTTCCCTCAATATACTACATATAATCCGAATTTATGTTTAATACAGAAACACAGTAGACATTTAAAATCAATTAAACTTGAAAAACTCTGTACATTTATATTCATTTCAACAATTCCAAAAATATATGAACTATTCTTCTAACTGTTGAAATGCTAGCAATAAATACCTGTGGTACATTATGGGTTATTTCATGGAAAGTATAAATAAATCATCTGTAAACTTGAATCTATTTGTATGGTCTACCAGGATCATCCAGTTAAGATAACAGAAACATGAGAAAAAAAAGTGAACTGTGATCTCCTCCAAAAAGATTGTAAGATCCTTTAAAATAGAAACTACTGGCTTCTATCTAGTGCTCCATATATAAAGAAATAAACATAAAACCCCCCACCGCAGAATCTATAGAGCAATCCAGCTTTCTGAACTGGCCCTGTGATTTGTCAGAGCTCAAATTCTTACTCCTTTGAGGAGTCAATAACAGGTTATAACAGATAATAATAACGATAACAGATTATAACAGATTATAAATCTGACTTTTCATCCATCAAGTCATAAGGATTCAGTGGACTCTGAGCTCACACACCAAGGTGATAGCTTTTAGAAATAGCACATTGACATAATAAGCAATAAGAAGAATAGCAATTAGAAATTTTAACAAGAATGAAACTAGATCATTTATCCATGTTAAAACTCACTTTATTAAATTCCAACCCAGAAAACTTCATTCTGGGGCCGTAAATCATAAAGATAGATCATGGATTCCAATACAAATTCATTACTCTAAGAACTGAGAGGGTGCCGGACGTACACTGGACACTTTTATTTCACAACAGTTAAGCCTGTTTAGAAAAAAATAGTCACTTTTAGTTTTAATGAATAGCAGTATTCATTTGATTACTGGGAGCCCTGTTAAATGCATAAAGGAAAACTACTTGGCATAACAGTTGTATGGTTCTGAAAGGGATAGAATCTGATAAATCAGTATCTCTTCTCTAAGCCTCAGATGTTGACATAGTACTGTTTGCACACATTATCCCATTTGGTCTTCACAACAAACTTGTGAGGTAGAGGTCATTATTATTGCCATTTTATAGATGAGTAAGCTGGGGCTCAGATAGTTTAGCTGACTTCCTATCACCTGGTAATGTAGGTCGCTTCTGACTCCGAAGTGCAACACTCTACCCCTTATGTCATTCTGCCTCTAAAAGAAATCTTAACCTGGGTGAACTCATTAAAGTGTGCATGTGTGTGCGCATGTGTGTGGGGATGTGTGTTTGCTTTGATCTGACTGGTTTCCTTTGTAATACTATGAATTTTATAGTACAACATTAAAATAAAAGTGGAAGAAACCATAAGCTCCAGCAAACAGCCCGAGAGAGTAAGAACTCACGCCCTAAAACACTACTACCCATGCATTTCATTATGATCACCAGTCCTTTTAAACAGTACTTACTTTTAATGGGTATTCCTATTAAATTTCTTTGCTTTCTGGAATTGATGCTTAGTGCATGCCAAGGATCAAGATCACCATTAGGAAACAGGATTCTTCTGCCAGTCTTGATTAAGGGCTCATAGTAATACTTGCTGGTCTCCTTAACAGATCCAAGCAGGGAATCAACATCAATTCCCAAGTCAAATACTTTTTCACATTTATCAATATAATAGCTGAAAAGAGAGAGGGGGAGGAATGGGAGATGGAAGTATGCAGAGTGAATATTTTTCATGATTTTCCCTGCCTGAAATGTAACTTTCTTAAAAGGGCCAGATGAGTTCTGACTATTCCAGAAGGACATTGTTGTAACTGATTATTTTTAGCATGCCATTTTCATATACTTAACTTTGATCCCCCAATCAAATTCTGAGGTTATCAAATGCTGAAGCTATTTGTTTCTTTTTACAGATTGAAAGTTTCTTTGATAACTGGAATCAGACTCTCATTTGATTAATATATTGGATATGCTTTTCTCTTTGCTGAAGCAGGCTCTTTCACTCAAGTCTACAAATGTTTCTCTTGTAGCCTCCCTGACCCTTAGACAATTCATATTATCAAAGTCTAAGATAGAGAGAATTAAAAAGTTTTCTTAATCAAGGAAATCACTTTCAAAAACTCATAAACCAAATACTGAGGAAGGCAGTACAATCCTTTCCTCCAGGGAAGGGACCCTAATTTCTCTTTCTCAATTCTTTGTTCCATATCCCCACAATGTCATTTCTACCACTAACCCTTAGACAAGTCATTCATCCTGTTTCTATTTCATTCTTTCATTTATCTAAAATGGAGTGAACATTTTGCCTTATACCCTGCTCAGAGTCAGATAACAAATTTTAGGTTCTTTGAGACGTCAGGAACACTCTCAGTAACATTTATATTTTACAATTTATACAAAGCAGTCAACGTGCAAGTGATTGTGAGACAATTATGAACAAATTCACTGGTTTTCAATGAGAAATGGTGGGAAATTATGGTTTTTAGATATAAGGAAATTGTCTCTTCTAGTTTGGTTAACAAAAATCTATCACATTTATGTTACATTCGCAGACTATATCAATGCTAAATCCCTTTGTGTCTAGTTAAAACCAATGATACTCAGAATCTTTGGCTAGGCCAACTGGGGAAATTGTTCATCTTCTCTAGATATCAGTTTCCTTATCTAATGTGATTAAATGTTTCAGAGGATTTCTGTGGTTCCTTCTGCCTTGAAAATGCTACTAGTCTAAGACTGTTTCTTGTACTTTTATCTTACCCAGAGAAATTTTGCGTTGTTCTTCTCACCCTCAAAAATATCCATAATTATATGTATATTATATTAGTATATGCATATGTACTTCTGGGATGTCTCTGTGTGTATTTTTATGTACCTGTGTGTGTAATTGTAATAATGTACTATGATTATCGGTATATCTTACAGGTCTCTGAAGACCAAATGAAATAATGTATTTAAATGCTCTGGAAACCATCAAGTATGATATAGCATTTATTATCATTAGGAAGGTAATAGAGTAATTACTTATTCTCCTAGTATTCAATTACCATTAAGCAGAGATGGCAATGTACCATAGCCTTTCGAATTGTAACTATTTCCTGATATGAAGGTAATTCTTTTTCAGAATTTTTCCCATATTTTATAACATGGCCTTGATCTGGAAAGTCTCCCTCTGAAAGTATTTGGCCTTCATTCTCTAATATAAATTACATCAATTCACAGCAATTAGTCTAGGTGATAGAATCCTGCCTTTATATCCAAAATACTGAGAAACAATAAACTGTAGAAAGTCTGGACAGAACTGAAATATTTTAAGTGGCATATACTTTACCTCATAGATGATCCTAAGAAAGGTTGGTGTTTGGAATCAGTGGTCTGGAAGAATCCAAATTCTGTGCAAGTCTGATAAAGCCATTGTCTCACTAGAAAACAAAACATTAATTTAGTTAAAACAAATCATCTGACTAATAAAGAAAGGTATTTTAGTATTTTTTTAAAAATATTTTTAAAAGAAATATTTTGCAAGGGCATTACTGAATTACTAAGATGACAAGTTTCTGTTTCTTCAATTTTTTCACACAGGTTCTAGATTTCAATACAGAATCTGATTTCAAATCTTGATTCTTCTACCTTTTACCTGAACAACTCTGAGAAAGTCACTTAACCTCTTATTCTGTTTTCTCCTCTTTAAAATGAAAGGCATGAACCAGATGACTTCTAACATAGCATCCAATAGTAGTATTTTGTGTAATAATACTCTAGTTCTATCTGGAATCTGTTAGCAAGCAATTTCCTGAAGACATCTAGTAGTCAACTATTTGAATGATGCAGACTAGGGATTGGGTTGCTGGTCATTAAGTTGTCTTTAATAAATGGAAATTTCAAGCTGACTGATGGGAGAAAACCAGGCAAGGATTCTGGCGAAGATGTCACTGAAATCACTTAACTGATTAACAATTTCTTAAATGGTTAAATTAATCCCCCTGCTAACGTGACCAAGAAGCTATGGCCTCAGGATTAGGGATAATAATATAATAGTTATAAGTTAGAGAGGTCCAAGTTTGCATTAGAGAAACAAAAAGTAATTTACTTTCTATCTGTGGTGGAGGAAGAAATCTGAAGGCAATGTCAATTTCTTAACCTAGACCACAAAGTGGAGCTTTGATATTAGGTAAGCTGAAAGCTTAGGGTAAGTTCCTTATATCATCCACTTTTCCTGTCTTCTCCCTTTTTAGTTATCAGATGTTGTGGAAGGAATAGCAACCTGGGAGCTGGAGGACCTGGTTCAGATGCCATCTCCAGTGTTTGTCTCTTCTAGCTCAACATGATTATTCTGTGATTTCTTTATTGATGAGACAACTTTGACTGTCAGTTCTACTAACTATGTATAATGGGCATATAGTTTGATTACTACAGACTATTCTGTTAGGACAGGTTTTCACTGTGGAGAGACTTACTTTGGTAAGGGGGTCATAGGTTGGTCCATAATATATCTGATTTTAGGTAATTGTGAGTTTTATAAACAAGGAACTATTTGTATTTGAAATTGACAAAGGATTCTTTGCAGTGCTGGCAACTTACACTATTCATAATTGGCCAAATCAAGAAAACATGCCATTTCACATTCATCCTTACACAAATGAAACTATTCTCCTTAAGTTCAATGACTTGTTTTCAACAAAATTCTGTCTTCTTTTTTTTAATTCTTTTTGATTAATGTACCGTTTTCCATATCTTTAGGCACCATCCATCTCCTTAAAAATACAATGCTTTGGGGGAATGGCTGAACAAGTTGTGATATATGAATGCAATGGAATACCATCATGCTATAAGGAATGATGAGCAGAAGGACTTCAGAAAAACCTTGAAAGACATATAAACTGAAGCTGAGTGAATTGAGCAGAACCAGGAGAACACTGTACATAGTAACAGCAACATTGTTCGTTGGATGACTTTGATAGATTTAGCTCTTCTCAGCACAGCAAGGACCTACAACAACTCCAAAAGACTCATGATGGAAAATTCCATCCACATCCAGAGAAAGAAATATGCACACCAAAGCATACTATTTGCTCTCTTTTTTGTTTGATTTTTTTTCTCGTAGTTTCTCCATTCATTGTAATTCTTCTAAACAACATAACTAATGTGAAAATATATTTTAAAATAATGTATATGTCAAATTGCATGCTGTCTTGGGGAGGGAGGAAGGCAGAGAAAGTTTAAAACTTGTGGAAGTGAATACTGAAAACTAAAAATAGATAATTTTTTGAAAAAGAAAAAATACGTTTTTGTCTCTGGAATAAAAGAACCTGAGTTTTAATTATTCTTATTGTTACTATTTATTCTAAAAGTCAGCCAAGCACAGGCTGACTCATCTGTTAAAAGAAGGGTTTGGACTAATTGCCTCTGAGGTCACTTGTTCTATAATCCTATGAAAATCTATAATCTATAATCTATAGATTGTATTATGTACAATATAATCTATAATACTATGAAAAGTTCAACATAGAAAGAAGTACAGAAAAAAAGAACTACAAATAAAACTATGAACTCTTAAGTATAATGTTAGATCTATAGGAAATTTAAATTGAATAAAAATTTAAAAAAAATTTTTTTCTAAATGCCATAATTCCTCTCATTTGCTAGTTCCTCTTCCCCCTCCCCATATGTGTAATACTTCCCCAAGGCTCAGTCCTAGGTTCTCTGTTCATCCTTCCCTATAATCTCTCAAGGGAAACTTATCTACACTCACAGTTTGAAGGAGTCAGGAGTTGGAACCTTAACCTCATCGTTTCATTCCCCCCAATTCCTCTCCAAGTCAGTATTGTCAATCATCTGAAGGGCATTTTCTTTTGAGCATTCATCATCTAAAACTAAACCTATTCATAGCTACTTGTTTCCTCCCATTCATGGGAAAACTCCTTTTTTTTTTTTTTACCTTTTTAATCATTTTTGGTAAAACTGCTGTCATACTGGTATAAGCTTGAAGTCCTCAACTGTACTCTCCTATCGAGAGTTTTGTATCACCTTAAGAAATGCCTTTGTTATACTAAAACTTCTCTGTTTACCCCCTCCAAGTTACAAAATACATGAAACCTAAAGCATAAAGTGCTATCTTGGAGCTTCAGTTTATAAAGGTCCCTTTCCATGTCTTGGGACGAGTTTAGAAGAAGTGATATAAGGACACTCTCAAGGTCTCTCTGAAGAACTTTGGATTTGATTGTGAGACATAGGAGACAGTAGCAGAAGACTGCTCAGCATGGTGTGTCTGTATCAAAGAAATCTCTGTGTTCTCTGAGGAAGGCAGAATGGTAGCAACTCAAAAAAAAGGTGGGGGGGGCGGTGATGTGCAAATTTTGAGATATCTGCACTACAAATGTTGGACCATTGTGCCCAACGTGTGGTAGAACCTTCTGACCTCACACTGGTCTGATCAGTGAGTCAGAAACACTGTACTTTGACCACAGCATAATGATGTCCTTTTGGTTGTCTCTGAGAATGAAGAACAACGAACCAGCTTACTTACTGATCTACAACCAACTGAGGTTTGGACAGAGGAAATCACAAAACTCCAGAGTTACTAGGTGTGCAAAAGTTAGCATATCAGAAATCGCAGGTTTCATCCAATTTAGATAACTACATCCTTTAACTGATGTCAGATAGAATGCCATTTTGCCAACAATGGCTGATAGATTCAGGATGTTAAGGAGAGCAACCCCCCCCCCCCAATAAAAACTTAAAGCAACAAAGTGGTAGTATCACACAGGAAACGACATTTTATCATGTCTTGGCTTAGTGAATAGACTGCTGAACTTGGAGTCAGGAAGTCTGGGTTCAAATCCTGCTTCAGACACTTACTGGGTTAGGTGACTCTGGACAAGTCACCTACCTTCCCTGTACCTTGATTCCTTCATCTGTAAATAAGGGGAGTGGTGAATTCAGTGATGTTTAAGGTCCATTTTAGCTCTACACCTGAACGTAATGAAACAAGATAATTGAAAATGATTAGAGCAGGGAAAGGTATTAGAGCATGACTTACATCCTGATGTGGCTACTCCATCCCATTCAGTGTTCCTCATCATTTTTATGTAATCATCATAGCTTACATTGAGGCAAAAATTTTGGTCAATTTCAAGGTTTTTATTAAAATAATATGCATATCTCTCATATGGTGTCCCAAGTGACGTAGCAGTCATTACTTGGCAGAAATAGTTAAGAGTGATATTGGATCTTGTCATCTTTTGGTCAAAATTATAATTCTTTTGGTCCTAAAAAATAAACAACAGAAAAGGAAAAGAAGTGATCAGACTATAATCAAAATAGCAGATTCTAGTATTACTTTTATTGCCTGAAATTCCCACCCCTATTTCAAATCCATCCATCAGCCAACAAGCATTTATTAAGTCCTTACTGCATATCAGGCACTGCATTAAGCTCTGGTCATCCAAGGAAAATGCAAAAACAGTTCCTGACCTCAAGGAGCTTATATTCAAATTAGAGAAAGAATATATCAATAAATCAGTATATAGAAAATAGATGCAAGGTATCCTCAAAAGGGAAAGCACTAGCAGCAGTTTGTTGACCCTGAGAAAGGTCTGGTGCAGGTATTGACTCCTGATCAGTCTTCAGGGAAGCCAGAGATTCTACAAGCAAAGGTTAAAGCAGAAGAGCAACAAGTAAAATCTATGAGAAATCAATAGATGAAGTCAGTTTTATGAAGAGATAAGGGAGTTCTCAAATTCTTGTCACTTGGCCTTCAAGTCAATGTTTGATTGTTACCTGTGAAAAACTAAAATCATATCAATTCACCTCTTTTAATTCACTAATTCAACCAACATTTTAGCTTATATAAGTGTGGACCTGGTGTAGATAAAGTCCATCTGCTTCAGAATAGAGTGGGATTCACTTGACATTTTAGCCCTGAACTGGCTGTTTGTTTGTTAGAGGACAGTGCCCAGGCAATCAAACATATACTGAGCATCTCCTTGTTCAGAACTACACTTTCAACTTCTACAGAGGATTGGGAGGCAAATATTGAGAGAAGTGGGGAAGGGCTTGGGTTAATGAAGGAGAAGGAAAGTGTGTAGGTGGGTAGTAGAGGTTTGGACTTGTGAAAAAGGCTGGGGTTTGAATTGGGGAAGGAGAAATTTAGAAGAAATTGAGAAAAATTTGAAGGAGAATATTCTCCAGGACCAGATTCTTCTTGATGATGGTTTTTGTGAGACTTAATTGAAGGTTGACAAAAGGAGGGGCTGGTTCCATCAGGATCCAAGAGAATCCAGAAGGAGTAGAGGAAAGGACTCTAAGGTTATGAAATCTTGGGCAAGAAAATTAAGATTATATAGGAGTGCCATTTGTCTTTTCCTCATTGCTTTTGTCCATTGAAGGCAAGGTTTAGAGAACAGTGGACTCTGGAATGAACAGTAAATAGGCTGAGAAGATGGTGCCTGAGAAGATTTGGAATTCTGGACCATGGTGGAAAACAGAAGGATGCCAACTAAGGCTGCTGAGGCTGGATTTGCATGTTATCTAGCAAATCTCATCAAAATGACTTTAAAAATAATCTAGGAGTTTTCATTGAGACACAGGGGGCTTGGAACTTTAAATACACACACATGCATACACACGTGTAACTTTTTTTAATATAATTGGTTTTATTTGTAATCTTACATATTTTATTAGGCACATTTACTATGACTCAAAAATGGCTCAGAATCCTTGTTTTATAGTCATAAGGTGTTTTAGCAGTAAATATGGCTCTTTTTTACACATTTGACATTAAGATGCTTTGTTTCTTGAGAAAACTTTGCCTTATCTTACAGTTCAGTTTGCAACTCTAGCAAGATTTTATAACGGAGTAAAATGTTTTTTCCTGCAGCCATAGTTCCACCCTAATCTCTGAGGCATAACAGCCTAGGGGAAGGAGGAAAACCTAGGCTTCTTGTCAATGAGACAAGTTGAGATGAATATTTCTGATATGCCCTCTACATCTATAGCTTGCTTACCGGAGTCACACCAAAGGTCAAACCTCTGACCTTCGCTAGCAAAGAGCCTTGATCTACCCCATTCTCCCAGGCAGTTTGCCACCCTGACCCTATGGGGGAATGAGTCAGATAAGAGCTGCCTGTGGGTCAGGCTAACTTCACAGAACTCATCAACCTTTGTGGTTATTCGGTCTGCCTTATCATTTCTCAGAAAATCTGATCTTCCCATTCTTTCTAAGGGGCTGCTTTATTTTTCAGCTGTTGGATTTCAGGGTTAGAAACATATTTATTGGTTTGATTTTAAAAGGAAATACCTGAATTCTGTGGATTTGTACAAGCCTGATTCTGTTTTCTTCTTCTGTTTGTAACATTTAGTTATTGACCTACTTGGCATTGCATTCTCTTCTCATTTACCGGATTCATGGGTCTCTCTCTGCCGTATTGAGCAAGGCCAATAACGTTGTCCATCAAAACATCCAAAAAAAAGATGTTTTCTCTTCTGAGTCAAAACTGGCATCACATAATCTGTGGAAAAGCAGATAAATTCTGTTCCAAATTTTGGGAAACTGTTACATTACAGTCCTATTATGGATGAGGCTGGATGGAAAATAACTACTAAATAACTTTTAAATGTCAATATTGTGGTAGAACTCTTACTTTCAGGTCATTAAATTACATTAGAGTCATAGATGTTCAAAGCCTGGTTGGGACCTTAGAGTCCAAAGCATTTCACAAATGAGAAAACTGAGGACCAGAGAAAGATTTTCAAAGAGAGGTGTAGTAGAAACCACTGTTGGAATCCTAGCTATGCTGATTGGTACCTGTGTGACCTTGGAAAACTCAATCACTCTGAGCCTTGGTTTTCCCCTTATGTAACATGAGAGGATTGGACTCAGTTAAGGTCCTTTCTGGCTGCAGATTGATGATAAATATAAATATCATCAACTCATAAATCTCAGGTAAAAGATTTTAAGCATGCTATTTTATATTTATAGGTAGTCACCAACATTAAAGGATGAGAAAAAGAAATTGATTGGCATGGAGCTTGTCAATTCTCATGAATCCTAAGAAATAAAAATTTGACAGTGAGTTTTCTAAACTGATTATTTTTTATAGACGTTTATACACATAGTAAGTACTGGTCATGTTAAAGATGGAGACCATTTCTCAAAATGCCCCACATAGTTGTCACCACTCATCACTATTTTTCTTAGAGTCTCTGACATTGACAGAAACTTTGTTTACTACCCAAGTCTTCCTCACTTTCAAGATTCCCAAAGAATTTTCAATTCTCTTTGGTTTCTCCTTTTAAGATTCCTGAAATAGCACTTGTGTCAGTTCTTAACCTTCCACTAAGATTCTGGGGTTCTTTAATTGCTCATTTAATTTTTCTTTATACTCTCTGTTATTTGGAATTTCTTATCAATGCATTGAACTGAAGTATTACTTTCTATTTAATTGCAATGTATATGCAAATATAATTGGTCAGTCAGTGAATAAACAGTAGGAGCCTACCATGTGCCAGGCCCTGTACTAAAGAAAGGCAAAAACCATCCCTGCCCTCAAGAAGCTTACAATTCTTGATGAAGAGAGAACAGATAAGTAAATAAGTGAATTGGAGGTAGTAGCTACAGAGTATATGGAAGGGAATCTTCTAGGGGAAGGCTCCAGTGGCTAGGGGCTTTACAAGAGGCTAATCCACAATATTTCTCTCCTAACATAATGCCTTTCTTCAGGAAAAGAAATTGCTAGGAACAGGACTGGATGGCAGCCTGATTCTTTGCCTGCCTTGGTTGGGGACTTGGGTGTGATTTTTTTTATTCAGTCTAAGTTTTATAGAACAAATCCTTTTATTTAAGGGGATTTATTCTTGAAGTTTGGATTCAGCTGAAGGGAGCACTTGAGGACCTAGAGGGTCACATGTGACCCCAAGACCACAGGTTCCCCACCCCTAGGTCAGACTAAGAAATGAGTCTATGGCCCAAAGTTTAAAGTGTCAGCCCTAACTGAATTATCATCATCAATTTAACATTTAAATCATGGGCAGCTAGGTGGTTCAGTAAATAGAATAGATAGAGCACTAGGCCTGAAGTCAGGAAGACATGAGTCTAGCCTTAGACACATGCTAGCTGTGTGGCCCTGGGCTTGTCAGTGAATACTATTTGCCTCAGTTTCCTCATCTGTGAAAATGAACTGAAGAAGGAAATGACTAACCAGTTCAGTATCATCGCCAAGAAAACCCCAGATGGGGTCATAGACTGAAACATATCAACAAAATAGCTTAAGTTCCTCCATCAAATGTGGTAATTCTACATGAAGGAAATGGCAGAATTTCCTACCCCACAAACACCAAATATTTAAAAAAAAAATAATTGGCTGAAATGAAAACTTTAATGAGTAATATTGATCACGATTTTCATTTCTCTCTAAGTGATTCTTATCTCAGTATTTCATTTTTCTTACCATTCCAAAGAACATGACCAAAACTAAATAGCTTGAGTATTTGAAATAAGTTTTCCAATGAATAGCTTTGTTTTTTGAGTTTTTAGGAGTCAAGTCACTTGCCCAGGGTCACAAATTAATGTGTGTCAGCACCTAAGTCTTCTTGACTCCAAGGCTGGCCCATACTTTAAAGTGCTACATAAATGATAACTATTAGTTATTATTTCTACATAATAATATGTGACTGTATCACTTTAAAGGTTGCCAAGAACCTCGTAGACATTTTTCATTGTCGGCTCCGAGCCATTCTTTGTGTGAGGTAGGTGCTCTAGGTATTTTCCAGATGAGGAAGTAGGGACTCAAAGAGAGATGAAGTGATTTTCCTAGACCACTGGTGACATGGAGAACCAAGAGAAAGAACATGGATGGCTCACTACCACTGAGGGGGAACAAGTCAAAAACACCTTTTAAATATGGCGTATAGCGAGTAAGGCTTAGCAATGCTGAGTTCAGAATATTTGGGCTCAGACTATGTGACCACAAACAGTGTTTCAGGACTTCACTTTCCTCATCTACAAACTGTACTTGGAGTTAGGGAGATGAGCTCAGATCCTTCCTTCAGATACTCATTAACAGTTTGAGCTTGGGCAAGTCACTGAAATTTCTCTTAATCTCTTTTAAGTTCATCTTTAAAAAGGGGAAATAATCTTATCTCCCTCACAGGGCTGTTGTGAGAGATAGGGATCTACAGTGATTTGCAAAGTACTATATAAATGTTAGCTATTTTGGTTGTTGATATCTATGTTCTTCTAAAAGGCTATGATTCTGTGCTGTAGAGTGCAAACTCTGGGGCAGCTAGGTGGTGCAGTGGATAGAATACCAGGCCTGCAGTCAGGGAGACTCATCTTCCTAAGTTTAAATCTGTCCTCAGGCACTTACTAGCTTTATGACCTTAGGCAAATCACTTCACTGTGTTTACCTCAGTTTCACCATCTGTCAAATGAGAGGGAGAAGGAAATGGCAAACTATTCCAGTCTTTTTGCCAAGAAAACCACAAAGAGGCTCATAGAGTCAGACATGACCGAAAAATGACTGACCCACAATATTGACTATATGGCAATAAATAGCAAAAAGGAAAAGCAGCACGAACTGGCAGGTAAAGGCAGATGCAGAGAGGACTTTGGTTTGAATTCTGGCTCTACTACCACCAACCTGCGTCATCTTGAGAAAGACATGAGCCTCCCAAGCCCTCAGTTTCCTCCTGTATAAAATCAGGAGGCTGGCTTCTAGTGCTAAACCCTATGATTCTGATGGCCTAAGGTACTTTATGGCAGCTTCCATGATAGACTCTTTCTAGGAATCATATGCTGCTGCCAGGAATTCTCATAAACAGAACATTCCTTGGCATTGCCTTTGCAGCCCTGGGCATTGACTTCTCCAGTCATATTTTTCACACTTGTTTCTACTTGTAACCAAAGAGGACCATTCATAGGATTGTAGATTCAAAGGTAGAAGAGATCTTAGAAGCCACTTAACCTAAACTCCTTGTCTTATAGATAAGAAAAAAACACTGAAGAGCAGAAGTTACGTGACTTGTCCAAGACCATAAAAGTAAGTATGGTGCTAGAGACAGGACTGAAATCCAGCTTCTGTGACTCCAGACCCAATCTTTCCTCCCTACTAGAAACTGTCATGTAGGGAGAAGCACTCCAGACCCTAAAGGAGAGGGGAATGCTGACCCAGGAAACGGACAGCCTTACACTGATTAAACAATCAACTGCTATTGGTAACACTGGTGGGCATGTCAGAGAACTGAGACAGAAAACTTCCTGGAAAATTGTGAACTGGGTGAAACCTGCAGGCATTCAGGATTTGAAATTCAAGGGGATGGCACCCCCTCGTGGTCAATTTGCTAACTTTCTCAGAAACTAACTGGGGAGCCCAGGGACAAAGCAGAGGGAGTTTGTGCATCCCTAACCCAGCCAGGACTGGTGGCTCCCTCTTCCTCTTCAAGCAACCCAAACCACACCAATAAGCATTTACTAAATTCCTGCTACTTGGAAAGCACTGTGGTAGGTGGACAAGGAGGGCAGAGATGGAAACCCTCCCTGCTCTCAGGGACCTTATATTTTATTAAAGGATAGAGAATGTAAAGAGAGATCAGTAACATCTGGGGGAATTAAGAAAGGCTTCCTAGAGGAGCTAGCACATGAAAGGGAAGTCAGGAATACCAAGGGAGAGGCAGGTGAGAGGACAGTGTCATAGAGTGGCGCTAAATTTGGAGTCAGAAGACCTAGGCAGACCTCGGCTCTACATCTTTGCTAGCTCTGTGAAGTTGGGCCCCAGAGAATGAGAGAGAAGAAGGTGGTTTGGGACACCTGGTATAAGGCCAAGAGCACTGAGTAGGGGCCAAGGGAACCTGAGTTCAAAAACCACCTCTGATGCTTACTACACAAGAAGGTCACTTAGCTTCTCCAGGGCTCGGTTTCCTTATCTGTAAAATTAGGAGGTTGGACCTGATATCTTCTGAAGTTTTTTCCATCTCTAAATCTATGGTGCTTTGAATGCCTCTCTGGCATTAGGAGCAACTAGTACAAAGGGTTCAAGTGACTGGGAGATAGAATGAAGGGATCACTTTATCTGAAAGGAAAGTTGCTCTGAATGTCCAGATAAAATTCTTGGAGAACTCTTTCCTCTAAAATCTGACCTGCTGTGAAACATATTTTTAATCTTCTCCGCTATTCCAAAGTCTCTGCAACCTGTGGGAAGTTCTGAGTGAATTCCTTGAAGGGTTCCTCCCTGTTAGAAAAAACACAGAACAAAAAAACCTCTGAGCACATCTGCCCCAGGCTCTTTGTACGATAGTGCTCACATGAGTGGAGCGCATTTATATACCTAACCTAATGTGATCCCACACCTCCCCAGTGAAGCAGATGCTGCTGTGATCCCCCTTTCCCCGATAACAAAACAAAGCCTTTGCTAAGTTAAGGATTCGCCCTGGGTCACTCAACTAGTGTATGTTCGAAAGGGGCATGAAATTGTGGGCTTCCTGCCTCCAAGCTCATTTCTCCTCCTGCTTCTTTATGTTTCCCCATCAAACCCTCTCTTACTGCTTGCCCATCAGTGTCCTTCTTTCCAGATGAGAGACTTTTCTGATCTCAGGTAAAGCTCTGTAAGTCATGGGTTTTTGAAACACTTTGGTTTCACTAGACCATTGGGAGTACCAGCTAGAGACATGACAATTACTTGGGAGTGGGTGCCATCATATGACTACGGTATTGCTTTAGTGTCTTCAAGTCCATTGTTACCACAGGGAGAGGTGAGGAGATCTGGTCCAAAAGCTGCTGTTCAGCTTCATAAACCCATTATAATTATGTTACTCTCTGAGCCTCTTTCATGTTTATCCCTTCTCACTCAGCACGGTCAGTAACTACAGTTATCTTTTTTGCCTCTCTTCTTTCACCCCAGGCAAAGGAATTTAGGCATCTTAGAGCTTCTGTCTACTTTCTTTATATCTGGTAAGGTCTATCATATATTTTAGTAAGGTAAAAAGAAATTTGTGGCTTGAATATTAAAGATCACACCATAAAAAAAGAAAACTGGAAAAGATGCAAAATTGGATGCCTTTCATAGCTATGGCTTGGGGGAAAATTCTTAACCAAAGTATAGAAGCAGTCACAAAGGATAAAAGGAGAAAATGAATATGAGAGAAAAAAAGATATCAATAAATATTTTAGAAATAAAATCCAATACATTAACCCAACTCAAAATGTTAAAAGACTCTAATGTCATGTCCTTACTTCTAGGGACATTAATACTTAAGCTTCTGCAAACAGTGTTTTTAATCTAAAGGAGATACTCAAAAGACGGGAATTTGAGGAGAGAACACAGGTCAATAGGAATATAGTTTTGAGTGGGTGAGGTTTACCAAAGAACCTCATAGGAACAGTCACCTAATCTATGAACACAGATGGTCTTGCAATATTCCATAAATGACTAGTCTAATAGCAAAGTTAACAGTTCCCTCCCCAATAAACAGGTTTTTTTAGTACATTTTCCTGAGCTCTGCCATTCCATATATAAAACAAGTCACTTACCTAAAATCACTTGAGGTGTTAGAGTGATGCTCCTTATGTTTAAGCTTATACATCAGAACCTGTGAAGCATTTCGCACGGCTTCTACACACTCAGAATGACCATATCTAAACAAGGCATTTTGGATGACTTCCAGGCATTCTGGGATATAGAAAAAATTGACTAACTGCCTTAATCCACATACTGAACAATATGTGTCTCTCTTTAACATAGAGAGATTAAAGAACTGAGAACAAAACCAAAAATGACTAGTGGAAGTTAGTGGAAGAGTAAACTTAAATCCAGATTTGGGGAATTTTAAATGACTTGAGAAAACAGGATTATTTTGATATCACTGGGTCTTTAACTACAGACATATTTTGCAAAGGGTTCGTTAAACTTGCTACAAAATTATAGTAACAGAAATTGTAGGAAGGATAATTGCAATGTAACTCTGAAATTTTTTTAAAATGCCAGCCCTAAATAAAAATTCTTAGGGAAATTTTCCCATTTCCAATGGAAGAACAGAAATCATGAATAATTTTAGCTACTTAAATTATGAATCGAAGTTTTACTACCATCTTTAATCCATAATGTATCTATCCCACAGATGCAGATAATTACCTACATTGATCTAAATTAGGTCTTTAGCTCTCAGAGGAACCTCACAAAAATTTCTGTACTCTCTAATGGGCCTCTGCCACCTAGGGTCATTCTAAGTTTATTAACTATTTTCCATGAACTCACCTGTAAAATTAGCCTTTGCATAGACAGGTGCGCTGTAAGCAACTGCTGAATGAAACAGCATAGGATGTTTCACCCTCAACCAGGCAGCAAGGGAGCCTGAGTAAGAACTACCAAAAACAATCCATTTATTTCCAAAGAGTCTTAATTTATTTATAAGAAATTTCCGGAAGTAAACAGTGTCTTTCAAGGCTTGCCTGCTGCTGAGAAAAAGAAGGTTGTCTGTAGAAATATCGCTGCAAATTAAAGTACAAACAAGAGATATTGTGAAAACAAAGTAGACTAGAATGATGCTTGATACCAACTCAATTGGATGCCAAAACAGGTGTTTTTTTTAAATTGTGGCAATGCTCAGTTGTCATTCCTGTTAAACCTTGAAATGATCATTAGAAATCTCAGAGAAATATTCTGTTGGGAAATGATGCATAAACACAAGAAAAAGATAGCAGGAAGTACCTTATTTCAGCAACACTCTGTTTTGGAGAATGATGTATTACTGAAAAAACTACAGAAATTATTCCAAAGGAAAATAAAGAAGAATCTGAGAAGGCGGCAGTCATATCAGTCACTCAGTATTTATCCACCAGCTGCTATTGAGATTCTGCTACATGCCAGGCATCTGGCATATGGACAAAATAAAAAAATTCTGGATCTCACGGAGCTGTTGGGAGAGCGGGTGAAAGGTCCTGCGTGTCATGATGGCACACACAATGAAATTCAAAATAGATACAGGGTCAATATGAGGTAGTTGATTTTTGGTGGGGAAATGGGGTACTTTTTCCCATTCCCGGAATCAAGGATCACAAAAGACTTCATGTAGGAGCTTAAGTTGATTTTTGGAGGAAACAAAAGATTCTCAGAGGTGGAGGTGAGGAGGGTACAGACGGCTGAAGAAAGGGACATCGAACAGTTGGGCTGGACCATGGAGGGAGGCACAGGAAGAAACTGGAAACAAGTGCTGGCAGCTTTCTTGCACAGGGTTCTTGGAAGGATCAAATGAGTTAACATACTGCCCGTGTTAAAGTGCTATATAAATCCTAGCTATAGTCATGGTGCTTTTAAAACTACCCCACTTCCTCAAATAGAGGCCTAATCTTGAAATTACTTCCACAGTACCACATTTCTAAGATCTAATACAATCCAAAATATTTATGAGGGGAAGATAGAACTAGTGAAAGGCACTGGAAGGCATCTTATTAATATCTGGGTAGCCTCTACCCCTCTAGTTGGACAACTGGAGGGCAGAGCAAAAAACTCCTCCCTAAGTTTTCCTTAATAGTGTACTCAGAATAAACACAAACTCTTCATTTCCCACTAGCTGCTCTGCTTTGTTTTGACTTAAACATGATCATGCCTATCCTACCCCACAACTAGGTACAATCTGGTGCTTTCCACTTTTTAAGTGTCCTTTTATGTATTGTCTTCTCTCCACATTTGAGGACAAGGGCTGTCTTTTTCATATTGTATCCCCAGCATTTGACACAGCATCTGGCACATAGTAGGTACTTAATAATCTCTTCATTCCTCTTTTGTATGAATTTAAATTGCCAAATATCCAGTTAGCTTAAATTTCAGTGTTTGTTTAGCTGCAATAATTACCTAAGAATAAAATGAGAAGAGGAAGGCATAGAAGCAGTGATAGCAGTAGCAACAGTCATGGTAACTTACTTGGTTGGTCGGCTTTTACCATAATATCTATGCTCCAGCACAACATATAAGGCTCCCATTCTTTTAGCATATCTAAACAAGAAAATTTCAGTGCTCTGTGAACTATCAGTAGATTCTTCTCCTCCAAGCTCCAAGAAAACTGGACCACCTTGTCTATAAAACCTATCATAGACAAAATACCTCTGTAGAGAGACAATAAATGAAATTAAGATTATAGTTTGGTCAAGTTGAAAGATTCTTTTGTTTGGCTCTAATCACACAGTAACAGCGTCTTTCTGCTCTGCAGACCTGTAGATCAGGATGACCTGACCGGTGCTGAAGTCTACGTAAGCCTGTGGCAATGATCTGGTACAAATAGCTGCACCTGTGGGGTCAAGGATGCTCACTGAACAAAATTTTCCAACCAGGGATGTCACCTGGTAAGTAAAGTCAGTTTGACTTTTAAATTCTTACTGAATATAATAAGAAAAAAGGTAGCAAAATCAAGTATATTTTTAAAAGATATTTATACTATAGACCCCATTATTAGCAACTTTGAAACTCTCACTTTCTCCTTACTTTAATATCTCCTTTATTAAATGCCTATTATCTTCACAGGAGATGGACAGCTCTTCACCTTAGCCTGGGAAATACACATGTAAACAGATGCAGATTGGTAAACTTTAAAGAAGTAGAAAAAGTAATGGGAGAAGGGAGAAATGCTAACTACTAGGGAGATCAGGAAAGACCATAGAGTAGGTGATGTAGTAGAAACTGAACGTTGACAGAAGCTACAGATTGTAAGAAGTGGAGATGAGAAGAGATGCATTTCAAGCAGAGAAGATAGCCTGTGTAAGAGCAGGGAGGAATTAGAGATGGGATATCAAGTTCAAGGAATAGCAAAGGGGCCAGTTATTAGACTTTCAAGTTCCTGCTGGGCATACATCAAGTTCAGGGCTTGTGATCTGCAAATGTCTACATTTAGTCACTGAAAAGCATAGTATTTTGGTCAACAAATTTTTTGGTGATGACACATACAACAGCAAAAATGTCATCTAAGAATGATGATGACTATGGTAGTAACTCACATTTCTATGGCACTCTAAAGTTCACAGAACTCCCCAAAGAGAGTGTTATTATCTCCTTTTAGCCTCTGTAAAACAAGGTACGATGCTGAGCACTGGAACTCAGTTCCAAAGAAAGGCAGAAAGAGTGTCTGGCCACAAGGAGCTCACAGTTTAATAAAGGAGACAATTTGCTTTTTTTGTAATCACCCGTATTTGATTTTATGGATTTGAAAACATTATGGAGTTTGTGGCAGTGCATGACACGCATAAAAGATTAAGTATCCCTAGAATAGATGACTTCTGAGACTTCCATCTCAGGTCCTGGGATTCCTGAGGAAATTCCATGCAGATTTTCCCTCCTCTTGCTGGATCTGTGAAGTGTTTCAGTGGAAGGCAGCTCACCTGGCTCCAGCCTACTCACCAACCATTGAGAGATCAAACCACTTCCCTCTCATAAGGCAGGTTTCCAGATCAAGTTGCCATTTTAACCTGATTTTCAGGGAGAAGGCAATCTTACAAAAGATCAGAGTACTTAAAATTGGAAAATATCTTGGACTCCATCTTATCCTATAGCTTATTTTACAGATAAAGAGAGTTGGGCCCAGAGAGCTGGCATGCTTTGCTTTAGGCTCCCTTAGATAGTAAAATATCTAAACATTTAATACATTCTGGTGTCTTTCAATTGTCCATTTTTATAACTAGACCTTAGACAAGCTATTGAACGTCTTTCTTCTCTGTCAGTAGATCTATTAGCAGATACATATATTAGTATATTTGTGTTTATGTACATATGCATACATACAGAGAAACATCCATATACATACATTTGTGTATCTATCTGTATATATAATATACATATGTGTATCTATGTGTATATCTATCTCTCAGTCATTTATCCATCATTTCTATCTCTTTATATGTGTGGACCCTCTGCTGGAGATACAGAATACCAGCAAATGACTCTAAAGATTTGCCCAAAGGGCAAAGTTGAACTCTGCTCCCTGAATGTGATTATCAAATTTTTTTTCCCCAAAGTTCGTTCCCTCCCCTCAACTCACATACACACCTCTTCTCTTGGTTTACAGATGAGCCAACAAGCTCAGAGGAACTAATTGCATTGCATTAGGTCTAGACAAATGTTACATATCAGACTATAAATAGTAGTTTTCCCCCTTTGTCTGTATGCACAGATGATATAATGACAGCTGACATTTGTATGTACTGAGAGCTTTACCTCAAGAAACAATATAGCCTGATAGATAGGGTGCTGGATTGGAATCAGGAAGCCTTGAGCATATAGGCTGCCTCTGACATGTACTAGCTATATAACAAAGTGGGTGAGACACTTAATCTCTCCAAACTACAGTTTCCTTATCAATCTAAATAGGGATCGCAATACCAGTCTTCCCTATCTCACAGGTTGTCAGTCAACTTAAATGAATTCATGTATGTAAAGGGCTTTCAGGCTGACAAAGAACCATATAAAAATCAGTTACTATGTCTGTAGCAATTGGTCCCTAGAAAAATGCTATGGGATGAGTAAAGCATGTATTATCTTCCCTTTGTAAAATGAATGATGGTTGGAGACGTTTATTTCATTCTGTTTCCTAAAAGATTTGTTTGGAAACCCTGCATCTCCAAAGTTGCAAATACTCCATCTTAAAACCTAAAGGGTAGATGCCCTTGGATCCCAGTGCTTAGCACAATGCCTGGCAATAGGAAACTTTTATTCTCTTCTTTTTTTTTGGTGAGGAATTCAGGGTTAAGTCACTTGCACAGGGTCTTAATAAATGTTGATTGACTGGTTCCTTCCAGTTTTAAATCTATTGCTCTGATCAGTGACCACAATTTGTCCTACACAAAAGAGAAATACATGGTGAGAGCATTAAGATGCCAGTGAATCAGGAAACTTGGGTTCCTGTTCCTTGCACATCCTGTATGACCTGTATGTGGCTCCACAGCCTGCCTCCAGACAGTCTACCTTTGCAGGTTCATCAGGTGTTAGGACTTTTGATGTTTTTAGCAGTCTTGGCAAGCTAGTCTTCTTGCTCTTATATACTTTCTCCCTGCCTTTTCTAGGCTAATCCCAAATGCCTGGGATACAATCCCTCCTCATTTCTGCCCCTTTGGTCCCTATCTTTCCTTCAAAGTTTAAACAAATGTCACGTTCTACCGGAGGAGGTCCAGACCTACCCAGCTGTGCTTCATTTTCCCAAATTTTCTTATCTTTCTGTCCAGGTCTCCAGTCTGGTAATGACTTGTTTCCCTGACTCTTCTCCTGTACTCCCGATGAGCTCATTATAGAAGAATATAGGAGTGTGCTGGTAAATGTTTAACAACTAGGCTCTCTGAGGGAAAAACTATGCAGGGCACAGATCTAATTTCATGTGCATTATTAACACTTTCCTAAGACTAGTCAATCCAGAAAATAATGAGTCAAATTCTGATTTGTAGGAACAGCTTATTTTCAAAGTGTAAGTAGTCACATTAAAAATTTAGCAACCAACTTGCTTGATTAGACCTGGTCCAGCACATGAATGCTTATATAAACCTATATATCTGCATATTGTCTCTCCAGATAGAAAGTAATGTCCTTGAGGGCGATGTTAGTTTCAGCTTTGTTACTGTATCTCCATTTGTTTCCCTTACAACATGCTCATGGGTGAATTGACAACCACTCATCCCTCCAGGTAACAATCTAAGGCTGTACATTACAAAACAGTAACAGACTTGGTCCTTTCCTTCCTCAGAATTCCTTATATCAAGAAATCTCCAACTCCTAATACTCCTGGCACATACTATGGAAGCTCTTCACAGATGCACAGAAAATTAAATTGAATCTAGTTGAGAAAAACTGCCCGCAGACTGACATCCCCAAAGAACTTGCCAGCTGCTACCACAAATGGCTGACTAGCCCCATGAACTCCAGACCACAAAACTGAGAGCCTAGTGATTGACCTTTACCTTCCCCAAGTCTTCTAGCTGCCCCACTGGACTCTAGAGGCTGGGTGGTTCAGTGGAAGGTGAGTTTTAGAATCAGAATATCTGAGTTCAAATCCTACCTTTGCCACTTATGACCTTGCTCGAGCATTGGCAAATCTCTCCCCCTCTAAAATAACAAGGTTGGACTAGGTGTCTTCTCTGGCCCCTTCCAGCTCTCTGATGCTCTGGTCTTTTTCTGGTCCCCAAAACAATACTGGGGGGTACCTGGCCAGCTGCATAAACCTATCTGAACCCATGACCCTAGCCTGCCTTTCTTTTCTTTTTCCAGTTTCCATTACCTGTCTCCAGAATTCCATGCACTTCGGATTAAAATGGTCCAGTTTTTGCCAAAGCCATTGCTGGTCAGGGTGATCTATCAATTTAGGATGAGTGCCAAAGAAGAAACTCCCAAGCATGCCCTCTGTGTAGGTGCCAAAGAGCAGGGGCACCACCAGCAGCCACCAATCCCGGGGAGGTAGGAGCATGGTGGCTTTGATAGGAGCCCTTGCTGCTCCTACAACACCTTAAACACCTCTGGGGTCCTGAGCTTGCCTCTTCTGGGACATCCCAGACTAACTGTCCCTCACTCCTCAGCTTCTCCTCCCCATTCATGTGACCTCTGACTGACTGGGCAGGGAGGAGCTGGGAGAACCCCTGGGCAATGTGTAAAAGAGCTGGGTTCTCTAGGATTCAATGCCCTGGAGTTAAGGGAGGCAAGGGGGAAGGAATAGGTCCCAAGAGGAGAGTCTGCTGCAGTGAGAAATTCATCTCAGCCTCCACTTCCCAATTTCACACTCTCTCTTCTAGTTTAGGAAAGAATAGGACAGAAAAAAGAGGGCAGGACTTGGAGACCCAACAGCTGGGTCTCAGGGAGGACCCTGCCACTTACTATTACTAGCTGGGGGTTAGGGGGCAAATCACACAAATTCTGCCAGCCTTAGCTCTCTTATTTGTAAAATAAGGAGGTTGGATTAAATAGCTAAAGTTGCCTTCCTCTACACTGATGAGTTCACTAGGATACATCCATAGGCTTCAGTTTCTTCATGTGAAAAGTGGGCATACCTATACTGGGAAGAGCAAATGGAATTATGGGTGTAAAGTGATTTGTATTTTAACAATAGTTGGTATTTATATCGTGATATTTTCAGTATTACACAAAGGTGTATAGAGGTAGAGCAGGAAGGTACCTGAGAGATCTAATTCTCTCCCCCCACCACCACCTTCAATTAAAATGAAAGAATGCTGGATATGCCACGGAGGCAAAAACCATCTGTTCCAAACCTAAGCTATCCCCTTTGTTACCTGGGGTAAATTATTCAACCAAACCTGGCCCTCAGTCTACTTGTTCATAAAATGGGGAGAGGAGGTTTAAGTGTTCTCTGAGGTCCCTTCAGATCTAGAGCTCTGATATTTTAAGTCATTTCTCTTTTCTGGGTCTTACTTTTCCCATCTGTAAAATGAAGGGTTTCTCCTAAATCACTGCCACTTAATCTGGAGTCTGTAAACTTGTTTTTTTACAAAAATTTAATAACTTTTTCAATAGAATTTCTTTCCTTCGCAAACTTATTTTGCATTATACAGAGTAATATATTACTCTGCAAAAGTTTTGTAGGTTTCAGCAGATGGTTGAGGGTCCCGACACCAAAAAGTTCATAATTTGAAATGATCTTTAGATGACATAAGACTGGCAGTCAGAGACTGGTGGTAGACCTGGGAGTTAACTTTCTTAGAGTTCCTTATACCAAAGAAATTATAGATTTCAAAGAAATTCCTAGCTCCTAGCACCCTAGCTGGCACCTAATGTAGAATGTTCTTAATAGACATATATTGATTTAATTCAAATAAATTGAGAAAAACTGCCCTCAGAGTAACCAGAATGTGACCAAAGAACCTGATAAAGTCCTGGCAAGGTTTTTTCCTCCAAATGTCACATGAAAACTAAAACTAATCTAAAAAAATGAAGTGACCAGCTTTAAGTGACCCCATTCTGTGGGAGGTGGGCACAAATAATCAACTGGCTAGAAATTTTTAGACATTTTCTATATATGTCAGGCACTGTTCCAGTCAGTGATACAAAAGAAAAGGGGCAAAAACTGTCCCTTCTCTCAAGGAAGTTACATTGTAACAAAGGAGAAAAAGTGTATATAAATAGGATGCAAGAAGATGTGTGCAGAACAGATGGGAGATAACCTTAGAGGAAAGGCACTGGCAGGCGGAGGGACCAGGAAGGGTGTGTGTCCTCGAGAATGTCACCTGTGACCTGAATCTTGAAGGAAGCCAGGGATTCTCCGAGGCAGAGGTGAAGGAGAGCATTCCAAGAAAAAGAGATAGTTCTTCATGCAAAGGTACAAAGATGAGTGATAAACAGTTCATCCACAAGAATGAAGACAAGGAGGGACCATGGAGTGAGTGGAAGGGCCAAGATAATCTCTGCAGGCTCCAGATCTCAGTCCTTTGAATTCTAAGGTCCCTCTACCAGAGAGTGATTGTTCTTTTTCTGGTGCCATGGTGCAACTATATTAAACTAGTGATCCCATAGCTGAGTTGTCTTTGCAGTCTACTTTGCAGTCTACTTTGCAGGTGTGAAGTGATCTTATCAGAGTAGGTCAGAGAACTAGACTCTTGTGATAAAGAAAACCTGGGTCCCAATGGGCTTTCGGTCTTGTAGGTGTTATAAGACATGTAAGACGCCCCACATGGGCACACAGGCACACAATGATAAAGGCCAGCACAAGATCTCATGCTAACTTAGAAAGTAGCTATAGAGATTGTAAGGACTAGTTCATAAGAAGGACTGAGTTACTCCAGAAAGCTAGTAGAGAGCTATCAACCAGAGTCATAGGAAAGGTATGGTCAGTAGGACTGCTTCTCAAAAAATCTCAAACTACTAGTAGGGACTTTTAAAAAGGGTATGTTGAGGTTCAGGGTGCTGGGACCCCAAAATACCAACACTCCAGGTCCTGCTCAGATGAATTTGACACAAGCCTTCTTAAAGTCAAAGAAAAAAAAAGTTTGTTAAAGATTTGACACATTGGGTTGACTCTTAAGGAGACTAAGCATTTGTAACTTGTATTAACAAGCAGGACAGATAGAATCTCAGCTAGACAGAGTCTGAGCTGGGTTGAATCTGAGTGCCTTCATGGAAATGAGATGGATCTTATATACAGAAAGACTGTGGGAGGTATCTAGGGGTGTGATCTAGTAGTTCTGGGGGTTCCAGGGATGGTCAAAATGGGAATGGTCAATAGCCTGGGGTGTCTAGAGGTCTTGTTGGGAATGACCAGTACCCTGGGGTGAATAAAGATTAAATCTAGGGAAGATCTTGATGGGAGTGGACAGTAGCCTGGAGAATGGGATTTTGATAGGATCAAGGGTGGAAGTATAACAGAGATTTGGGTGTAATGATAATGAAAAGTTTGTGGGCATCTAGAGACTTGCCAGATCAAGTGGGAAGATTCAAGGAGAGTTCAAGAAGGTTCCCAGAGTCTGTACTCCATCATGTACAAGGTTCTTTCTTTTCCTTCTTTCCTTCCTTCCTTCCTTCCTTCCTTCCTTCCTTCCTTCCTTCCTTCCTTCCTTCCTCTCTCTTTTTCCTTCTTTCTCTTTCTTTCTTTCTTTCTTTCTTTCTTTCTTTCTTTCTTTCTTTCTTTCTTTCTTTCTTTCTTTCTTTCTTCCTTCCTTCTTTCTTTCCTTGCTTCCTTTCTTTCTTATCACTTTTAAGTTCCCAGAGTTGCACTTTAAGAAAACTTTCAGATATTGAGTATAGGTGTGCTACCTGTCAGAGCTGGGTGCACATATACTCTCTAGCCATTGACTTCATGGCTAATAGTTACCAGATGAGATTCAGATGAAAATACATTTCCATGACCAAGTCCTGACCAGATACCATTTCTTTCATCACCCTTAAAAGCTTATCCTTCAGCTATTTTTAAACTTACTTTAACACATCAAGGAATTTGTGATTTCATCAAAATAGGCCTTCCCTTAATCTGAAGACACAACCATCCAAACATTCTCATTGTCTGAGGAATATTAGTGCTTCCACAGAAGATCCATCCAAAGTAGTGGAGGCCTTTCTCCCAGGTTTTGTACGTCTGATGATGGCGATGGGGTTGAGGAGAGAACAGGATGCTTTTAAACGACTTGCAAGCATAACCAGGGTCTGCATTTCCTTTGAGAGACTTCTTGGGTCATTTTGTACTCCTGACCGTGGCAATCTAGAATGAGTACAAATGGCTGGAATGAGTAGCACCTTGGGGAGGTAGGTATTATTCTTATCTCCATTTCATAGTTAAGGAAACTGAGGCAAAAAGAGATTAAAGTTAGTGAGTATGTGAAGTTGGAGTTGAACTCATACCTTCCTGATTCCAGGTCCATCTTGCTATCCTAGTCACTTCATAAGATGCAAGTTATACAGTACTTCTAAAAGTTCCAAATTGAGATTCATTTTTTCAGGATTCAATTTCTTACAATAGTTTCCAAAGGAGACTCTGTGATGTTATTGCTCCCAGGTGAGAATATCTGACTTAATTCAATTCAACAAGGATTTAGTAAGTATATACAATGTGCCATGTCAGCTGCAGGGTCTTCTCGATTCCATTTCCACAAGGATCTTAAATTCATTCCCTTTTACTTCCTCTCACCCAGCTATCATCCTAGTTCAGGCACTCAACATTGTGTTCCTGGACTATTGGAATGACTTCCTAATTGTTTTCCCTCCCTCAAGTCTCTCCCCTTCCCCATCTGCCAAAGTGATAGTCCTAAAGCAAGTTTGATTGTCACTCCTCTGCTCAATAAATTACAGTGGCTCCCCATTACTTCTAGTAGCACATAAATTTTTGTTTGTTATTTAAAGCCTTCACATCCTGACTCCAGCCTTCCTTTCCATAGCCTTTGACATCATTCCATTTCATCTACTATCCAGTCAAATTAGCCATTTTGTTCCTTACATGATGCACTATCTCTCTGCACTTTTTCATGAGCTGATTCTTAATTATTGGAGTACATATGCTCCTCTGCCTTGCCTTTTAGAATCTCTGATGTCCTTCACAGCACAGCTCAGAAACCATGTCCTAAATGAAGATTTTTCTGTTTCCCCAGGTGCTAGCCCACCCCCCATCTCCTACTTCATTACCTTAGATTTATTTTGAATAGAAGCCTATCTTGGAGATATTGTGGGTTCAATTCTAGACCACTTCAAGAAAGGGAATATAAAAATAAAGTGAGTAAATACCAAATTAGAAATACTGAAAACCAAAGGAGAGATTAATAAAACAGAAATTAAGAAAATAATTAATAAACAAAATTAACAATTGGTTTTATGAAAAAACCTATAGAATTAATAAACCTTTGTTCAATTCAATTTTAAAAAAAGAAAGAAGAAAACCAAATTAGCAATATCAAAATGTGAAGGGTGAACTAAACTCCAGTGAGGAGGAAGTTAAAACAATATTAGAAATTATTTTGCCCAGCTATATGCCCATAAGACAATCTAAGTGAAATGAATGAATATTTTAAAAATATTTAAAAATAAGAGGAAGTAAAATACTTAAATAATCCCATCTCAGAAAAAGAAATTGAATAAGCCATCAGTGAACTCCCTAGGAAGAAATCTCCAGGGCCAGATGGATTTACACACAAATTCTGTTGAACACTTAAAGAACAATAAATTTCAATATTATATAGACTATCTGGGAAAAATAGCAAACAAAAGAATCCTATCAAATTCTTTTTATGATACAAATTTGTTTTTGATACCTAAACCAGGAAGAGCCAAGAAAGAGAAGGAAAATTATAGAACAATTTTCCTAATGAATATAGACGCTAAAATTTTAAATAAGATATTATTTAAAAGATTACAGCAACTTATCATGAGAATAATACATTACGATCAGGTAGAATTTATACCAGGAATGCAAGACTGGTTCAATATTAGGAAAACTATCAGTATTATTGATTATATCAACAACAAAACTAATAGAAACCATATGATTATCTCAATAGTTGTAGAAAAATTTTTTGACAAAATACAATGCCCATTCCTATTGAAAATATTGGAAAGCTTAGGAATAAATGGAATCTTCCTTAAAATAATACATAGTACCTACCTAAAGCCATCAGCAAGCATTATATGTAATGGGGACAAGCTAGATGCATTTCCAATAAGGTTGGGGTGAAACAAGGATGTCCATTATAACCACTGTTAGTCAATATAGTACTAGAAATGTTAGCTTTATCAATAACAGAAGAAAAAGAAACTAAAGGAATTAGAATAGGTAAAGAAGAAACTAAGTTATATCACTCTTTGCAGATGATATACTTAGAAAATCCTAGAAAATCAAGTAAAAAGGCTACTTGAAATAATAAACAACTTTGGCAAAGTTGTAGGTTGCAAAATAAACTCACGTAAATCATCTGCATTTCTATATATTATTAACAAAGCCCAGCATCAAGGTATAGAAAGAGAAATTCCATTTAGAGATACAGTAGACACTATAAAATATTTGGGAGTCTACTTGCCAAAACAAAACCAGGGACTATATGAACACAATTACAAAACACTTTTCACACAAATAAAGTCAGATCTATGGAATAGGAAAACATCAGTTGCTTGTGGGTAGATGAAGCTAATATTATAAAAAGGACAATTCTACCTAAATTGATTTACTTATTCAGTGCCATACCATTCAAACTACCAGAAAATTATTTTCTACAGCTAAAAAAATAATATCAAGATTCATCTGGAAGAACAAAAGTTTCAAAATATCAAGGGAATTAATGAAAAGAAATGCTAGGGAAGGTGGCCTAGCCCTACCAGATCTCAAATTGTAATATAAAGCAGCACTCATTAAAACCACTTGGCACTGGCTAAGAAACAGAGGGGTAGACCAATGGAATATGTGAGGTACTCAATACACAGTAGTCAATGAACATAGCAGTCTACTGTTTGATAAACCCAAGGATCCCATCTTCTGGGATAAAAACTCACTGTTTGAAAAAACTTCTGGGAAAGCTAGATAACAGTGTGGTGGAAACTGGGCATAGATCAATGCCTGAAATGGATACATGATCTAAGTATAAAGGCTAACACCATAAACATATTAGGGGAGTAAGGGATAGCGTATTTGTCATATTTATGGAGAATGGAGAAATCTATGACCAATCAAGAGATAGTGAACTTTATGAAGTACAAATTGGATAATTCTCATTACATTAAATTGAAAAGTTTTGCAGAAAAAAATCCAATGCAACCAAGATTAGGAGAGAAGCAGAAAAATGGGAAAGAATTTTTACAAGTAGCATCTGTGATAAAGGCCTCATTTCTAAAATATATAAAAAACTGAGTCAAATTTTCAAGAATACAAGGCATTTCCCAATTGATAAATGGTCAAAGGATATTAACAGGTAGTTTTTAGAAGAAATTAAAGCTATCCATAGACATATGAAAAAATGCTCTAAATCACTAAAGATTAAAGAGATGCAAATCAAAGCAACTTTGCAGTACCACATC
This sequence comes from Bettongia penicillata ogilbyi, assembly GCA_023548195.1. Classification (NCBI taxonomy): domain Eukaryota; kingdom Metazoa; phylum Chordata; class Mammalia; order Diprotodontia; family Potoroidae; genus Bettongia; species Bettongia penicillata. Next base: position 1,112,336 of record JAJHZJ010000149.1, read on the forward strand.
ACACCTGTCAGAATGACTAACTTGACAACACAGGAAGATGATAAATGTTGGAGAAGATGGTGGAGTTGTGAGCTGATCCAACCATTCTGGAGAACAACTTGGAACTATACCCAAAGGGCTACAAAAATGTGTATACCCTTTGACCTAGCAATATCACTTCTAGGGCTGTATCCCAAAAAGATCATAAAAATGGGAAAAGGTTCCACATATACAAAAATATTTATAGCAGCTCTTTTTGTGGTGGTCAAAAACTGGAAATTGAGGGAATGTCCATCAATTGAGAAATGGCTGAACAAGTTGTGGCATATGAATGTAATGGAGCATTATTGTACTATAAGAAATGATGAAGAGGTGGACTTCAGAAAAACCTGGAAAGACATATATGAACTGATGCTGAGTGAAGTGAGCAGAACCAGGAGAACATTATGCACAGTAACAGCCACAGTGTAGGAGGACTGTTTCTGATAAGACTTAGTCCTTCACAGCAATGCAAGTACCTAAAACATTCCCAAAGGACTCTTGATACAAAATGCCATTCACATGCAGAGAAAGAACTATGGAATCAGAACACAGAATGAAGCAGAATATTTTCTCTTGTGTTATGTTTTGGTTTGGTTTGGTCTTTCTCATGGTTTCTTTCATTAGTTTTAATTTTTCTATGCAACATGACTAATGTGAAAATGTGTTCAATAAGAGTGTAAATGTCAACTCATATAAGATTGCATGCTGTCTCTGGGAGGGAGGGGGAGAAAATTTTAAACTTATGGAAATGATTGTTGAAAACTGAAAACAAATAAATTAATTAATTTTTTTAGAAAAGAAATAAAGTGAGACATGAATTATTTGGTTTCCCAGTATGTAAAAAAAATTGCTTACACTGTAGTCTATCAAGTGTGTAATTATGCTCTATCTTACATGTGTGCATGCACACACATACACACTTTAATTTAAAAATTCTTTATTGCTAAAAAAAATGCTAACCATTAACTGAGCCTTCAGTGCATGAAAATCTTTTTGCTGGTGAAGGGTCTTGCCTCAATGTTGATGCCTGCTGCTTGATTAGGGAAGTGATAATAAGACAGTAATAAAGTTTACTCATCAATTGATTCTTCCTTTTACTTGAACACTTAGAGGTCACTGAAGGCCTAATTTCAATATTGTTTAAAATCAGATCAGGACAATTTGTTGGCAGAGCAGTCAGAACATACCCACGTAACATTTATCAGTTAAGTTTGCCTTCTTATACGAGAGAAGTTCATGGTGCCCCAAACATCAAAGATTGTGGATCAAACATTACCATAACAGATATAATAATGAAAAAAATTGAAATATAGTGAGCATTATGAAAATGTGTCACAGAGACAAGGCCTGAGCAAATGCTATTGGAAAAATGGTGCTGAGAGACTTGCTCAACGCAGGGTTGCCATAAACTTTGACTTTGTTAAAAACAAAAGAAAACAAAACAGCCATAATATCTGGGAAGTACAATAAAATGAGGTGTACCCGTATATTTAACATTTGTGCATATTTCCTTAATTTTGTCTTTGTATCCCTTGTACCCTCATTCACTAACTGGCACATAGTAGGCACTTATTAAATTCTTGTTGGCTATGGCTCCTCCCTTCAAGGAGCCTGAATTCTTGTAATTTCCCACTATGGAAAAAGGTGGGGTAGGGAAAGAAACTCCCAGGAGCCCATAAACAATGCGAATTATTATTTTTTGCCTGGGGGTAATAATAAGGTCCATTTCTTCCCCCAAGTATTCTGCATCCCACCTTCTTTCAGATATTTTGAGAGCCCCTCTCCTTAATGCCTTTAAAATTGTGCTACCCTCATAATGAATCTCTCCTGGGCTCAGTTGTTTTGATCCAACTGCTCCTCTCATTTTTGCTTTCTTTAGTGCATTTTCTACTTCCTTATGCAGACCTCTGGTGACTGCGATATGAGTCAAAATGCGGTGGCTCCTGTGTCATGAACAAAGAGTTTGTGAGAAATACTTCATGTGGACCCCCTACACTATTCCAATCATTTTGAACTATAACATAAATCATATAGTGGACCTTAAGCTTTAATGTAATGTTCACTATTTGTTTACCAAGTTATGAGGCTCACTCGTGCAACTACAAGAATTCTGACAAAGATATCTCCATCCTATTTTGCTCCAATTCCATGTCCAAACCCAGCATGGGTGGGATGTCTTGATGCTTTGGAAAGTCCACTAATTTTTGTACCCCCAGAACTCTTTCTCTTGTCCAACACAATCAAATGACCACCTTATGACCACTTAGTGAGTGGAGATGCCCCAAGCTTTGCCTAACCTGTGACACCTCTTGCCCTGCAGACATATCATTTTTGGACCTCAAAAGAAGGTCTATCAAACTGTGAGATTCTGTTTTTCACCATGGCTCTTTGGCATGGTTGGAAACCCTATAAAAACAAGGTCCCAGAAGAAGGGGGAATCTCAGATCATGAGGAAGATCTAAGGTACACTGAATTAGAGGGGGCCATGGATCCTTTAATATAATCCTACATTGACTCAGAGCTCTGCCTTAGTCTCTTTTTTGTAGGTTGCAAAATTTTAATTCCTACAAGTTTAGTATGGAAATTTTGGCAGATCTTTTCCTATTTTCTGCCTTTGTTATATGCTCTCCACTTTCACTATTGGCCCATCCTTCTCCATCTGTATATTTTGCATTTCAGAAATTCTATCCTTAGCATGAATTTGTCTTGACTCTGTGATTAGATTGCCTTTTAAGAATATGCACTATCTCTTTAAGAATATGTTCTGAGGAGGGCAGAGATACAATGGCAGAGAAAAGGCGGAGACTCGCCTGGGTTCTCCCCAAAATCCTTCCTTTAAATAATGACATAAAACAATTCCTGGAGCAGCAGAACCCACAAAAGAACAAGGTGAAATAAGGTCTTTTGCACCTGGGTGAGAGTGGAGCACAGTCCAGTACAGGTCACACTATCATAGAACCAACTCCAGCAAACCAGTAGCAGGCCTTGGGAGCCTCTGAATCAGCACTAGCAGTAGCTGCTTCCAGAGTTCTTAAGCCACAGATGTTAAGAGGGTCAAACAAATGATGAGAAGGAGATTGCAGGGATCTCTTTGCTGGCACTGGGGGCAGGACTCTACTGCTTTGCCCATATTCAGATCTGGGTCTCAGTCTTGGATGGCAGTACCACAATGAGGAGGAGCACTAGCACACCAGAGCTTGCAGCCACAGTGAAACAGGACCTCTTGTCACAGTTCCAGGGCAAAGAATGCTTGTGGTCACTCACAGACCAGAGCATAGGCCAGGAGTGTGGTAAACATACTTCTCCTTAGAGCATACAACTTTGGAAGTACTGAAAACTTACAGATCCTTAGAAGTATCTCAGAAAACAGCTGCACAAACCCCCTGAAGCTTGAGGCTGTCTGCCCTCCACCATGGAAGCAGAGTCCTACTTTAACAAAGAGTTAAAAGTCAAGAAATAGGCTGGGAAAATGAGCAAACAACAGAAAAAAATTCTGATCATGGAAAGTTACTATGGGACAAGGATGATCAAAACACACTTAGGAGATAAGAAAGTCAAAGCTCCTACATCCAAAGTCTCCAAGAAAAATATGAATTGGTCTCAAGCTAAGGGACAGCTCAGAAAAGACTTTGAAAATCAAGTAAGAGAGAAAGAGGAAAAATTGGGAAGAGAAATGAGAGTAATGCAAGAAAATCATAAAAATAAGTCAATAGCTTAGTAAAGGAGACCCTAAAAAATACTGAAGAAAATAACATCTTGAAAAACAGACTAAGCCAAATACTTAAAAAGGTACAAAAAGCCAATAAGAAGAAGAATGCCTTGAAAATCATTGGCCCAATGGAAAAAGAGGATCCTAGCCAGTAAAGTGGTAGCAGAGACCAATGACACCAAAGTCCTGCATTGTTAAGGCCATAAACTGAAGACCTGGGATGAGTCAGAAAGTTAATAAAGGCTCTTCAGTCACCTAAAAAAGAAAAGAAAAGAAAAAAAAGAAATATCTTAAGAAAATGAATTTTTGAAAGGACAAATCTTAGAACTCCTACACTATTTAATATTTCATAAAAATAATAATGAATCACAAATCAAATCAATAATCATTTCTGAAGCACCCACCATATGCAGGCATGGTACTAAGTGTTCATAATACAAAGAAAACGGTTTTGGCAAAACCAAAATGTCATCAGTCTCAGTCACAAGGTGGAGCTAGTGTATTACTTGTCTATTGCTTGATTTTGAAATTCCAATTTGCTAGGAGTTTTGCCAAAGTCAATACTTCAGAACTGAAGTGATAGTAATTTTTATAGTGATGATGATGTTTGATTATAGACTTTTTAAAAGAATTTTCTGCATCATGATTCAAGAATTTTCCATGTAGGAGAGGCATTCTGGGGAAAAGGCAGAATAGATCAGAAAATTGCAGGCTCTCCAAATTTCCTCCATGAACAAGACAGAACATCACCTCAAAGTGAACGCAGAGTGGCACAAATAAACATAAGTCATGGTGAAACAATTGTCCTCCTAAGACACCTTGCGAGGACCTCACAAAAGACTCAACTTCCAGAAGCAGAGGTTTAGCTTGATTGAAGTACAAATATCTCCAGGGGAGTTAACAAACAACAAGCCCCTGGGACAGCTGGGTTTGGAAGCAACCTCAGCTTCAGGAATTTTCACCTCAAGGGGAATATGGGGGTCTGATGCCTGATTAGGAGAATATTGAAGAAGCCTCTGCTGTCTTGGAACTCTAGGCACAGCTGGGCTGAGGCTCTGAGTAAGGAGGAGCTAGAACATACAGATAGAAGAAAAAAAAATTTTTAAGAGAGTGATACAAGAAAATTATGAAAAAAGAGTTAGCCATTTAGAAAAAGATCCAAGAACTTAGGGGAAAAATAACTCCTTGAAAACCAAAATTGGGCAAGGGGGAATGAATGACATTAAAAGACACTGAGAAATGATATCAACCAAATCAAAAGAATGACACAATAGAAGAGAATTTGAAACATCTCATTAGAAAAACAGCCAATCTGGAGAAGAGATCTAAGAAAGACAGTATAAGAATTGTTGGACTATCTGAAAATTGTGATCACAAAAGAATCTTGATACAATATTACAAGAAAGTATTAAGGAAAAATTAAGGAAAATTGCCTTGGAGTTCTAGAACAAGAGGGTAAAGTAGAAATAGAAAAAATCCACAGATCACAACCTAAAAGAGATCTCAGGATGAAAACTTACAGGAACATCATAGCCAAGTTTCAAAACTCCCAGTTTAAGGAGAAAATATTACAAACACTAAGAAAAAAAAAACAATTTAAATACTGCAGAGCTACAATCAGGATTACATAAAACCTAGCAGGTTCTACATTAAAAGAACATAAGTCTTATAACATTAGATTTCAAAGAGCAAATGAGCTGGAATTCCAAGCAAGAATAACTTACCCAGCAAAATTGAATATAATACTAAATGAAAAAAATAGATATTTAGTGAACTGAAAGATTTTCAGATCTCTGTGACAAAATGACATATAGAATCCAGGAGACATAAACATAAAAGACCAATTATAAGGCACTCAATAAGAGCAAACTGTTTACTTCCTGTATGTGAAAATGTCTGTTTTCTTAAGAGTGTCATCATTACTTTGGTAATCCTTAATACTGTCATCATTACTTGAAAGAAAGTTTGGGACTAAGCTGAGAATGATGGAATGAGTCTAAAAACCAAAATTAGGGAGAAGGTAAAAAGGAGTAATTATCTCATGTAAATGAAGCATGAAAGGAAGAACTGATGCAAAGAAAGCAGGTGGGGGTGGAGGGCTGGTAGTGATGGCCTTTCATCAGATTCTGATTTAAATGGGGAACAGCACATACATCTAGAAGGGTATAAAAGTCTTTTAAGTTTATAAAGAAATAAGAGGGCAAGAGGACATGATAAAGGAGAGATTTTTAAAAGGGTGTGTAGATTAAGAAATAGGAGAATGGATTAAAAATCAGACTCCTACAATATGTTATTTAAAAGAAAACCATTTAAAAATGAGAAATGCACACAGAGTTAAAATAAAGGGCTGGAGTTGAATTTATACTGCTTCAGCTGATATAAAAAAGCAGTGGTAGCAATCATGATCTCAGACAAAGTTAAAACTAAAATAGATTTAATTAAAGACACAAACAGGGAAATTACATTGTGATTGTCAAACCCAGAAAACAAACAACCAAAGAGCCATGGAGATTATATAATTATTGTTAACTCTGAAAATTACAAAGAGCTCACAAAGGTTATACACCAACTGCCAAATTCTGAAAAATAAAATAAAACCAAAGAGCTAACTGTGGTTTTAAGGGGAAAGTCTTCTTTATTCTATTGGAGGAAGAAAATTAGTCACATGGACAGGGTCTACTTGAAGATCAAGCTGACCTAAGGCAGCAAGACTATGACCTGATGCATTGTGGCTAGACAAACAACCAAGTAGTTAGGTGTGATCACAGTAATAGTAACCATAACTATGAATGTAAATGGGATGAGTTCTTCCATAAAATGGAAGCAGATATTAGAGTAAAACAAAAACCATAGTCCTACAATATGTTGCTTACAAGAAACACACTTGAAGCCAAGAGATACACATAGAGTAAAAGTAATGGATTGGAGCAGGATCCATTATGCTTCAACTGATATATATATATAAAAGCAGGGGTAGTAATCCTGATCTCAGACAAAAGAAAAGCAAAAATAGTTAAAAGAGATAAGGAAGTAGAAATGTGTTAGTTCCTCCCCCTTAGCAATGATGGAGGATAGATAAAGAAATCAAAGATGTCTGTAGTCATTTGAAGAAGTGCCCTAAATCACTTTTGATTAGAGAAATGTGAATAAATCTGAAGTACCACCTCATGTCTATCAAATGGGTTAATATGACAAAAAAGGAAAATGATAAATGTTGGAGAGAATGTGGGAAAACTGGGATACTAATGTACTGTTGGTGGAGTTGTAAAATGATCCAACCATTCTGGAGAACATTTTGGAACTATGACCAAAGGGTAACCAAACTGTGCATACCCTTTGATCAAGCAGTACCACTACCAGGTCTGTATCCTAAAGAGATCACAAAAAAAGGGAAAAGGACCCTACATGTGGCATTTTTATCCCAGAAGTTTAGTTTCTTAAGGGGACCTATCGGAGGAGTACATACTGGGAATCATTGCAAAAGCTCCCAATATGGCAAAGAGAATAAGCAGAGAGAGTGATATTGCTCATGTCTAGCCATTGTTTCTAATAAGCAGAAAAAGAAGGGGAAGACAAGAATGATAGGGAGAAAATGCCAATATGATTAAATCGAAGTCTTAGTGGTTGGATACCTAACAAAAGGGAAGAGGCAAAAACTAGGACTCAGTCCCCATCCAGGATCTTAGAACAGCAGTATCTAGTTCATACTAGATGGATTTTGAGGTCCTTAGAGGGTTCTGCTTACCTCTCAGGAGTAGATACATCTTCAGATGAGCCAATAGTCTACTCCCACAAATTTGGCAGCAGTGGAAATAGTCAGAAAGACCTGATAGGGACCCTTAGATTGAGAGGGGGAGTGAACAGGTACAATTACTTGAATTTAGAAAAGGAGGTACCCTACTCCCAAATATGTGTAACATGGAAACAATGACTAATTGATCAGTATGGGGCTAGTTTTCAGATAAGAAATATAAGTTGTTTGATAGGAATTGTGAGAAAATTCCTTGAATCAGTTTTTGGACCTGAGTTTCTAGTCAGCATAACCTAGGTCCTTGCTTAAGGATCTCCAAACAGTACATAGACATGGTTCAGTTTCCCACCACACAGGGCTAGTTCAAACAATGCAATAAGGTTTTTTTCCACAATTCCCACAATTGAATAGTTTTTTTTCACAATACAGAAGCTGGACTAGATTCATAAATGAATAGATACTTAGCTAGTTCAAGACTGAGTCACAAGATGGAGTCACTATGGTTTGCTTAATTTCCATTATTAACTACTTACTGTCCAAACCCCCTCAATTTACTCAATTTTTCCTTTTTTGCTTTGTGGAGGAATGGATAACCCACTCCCTCCATGGATCACTTATCTATAAGTCAAATCTATAATGTTTTTCATAAATTCATAATTATAATTACATTAAATCAGGTTACATATCAAGGGTCACAATGGACTAATTTTGAGAAGGGTGATTCACATGTCACAAGTAAGCAAAAGAATTTAAACATAACAGCATGAAACAAAAGACCAATGCAGTACAATATTTATAATCAATATTAACTAACATCAAGTCTCTTTGTATCCTAGTAAGTACCTTGCCTTGGACAATAGACTTCATTGTCAGGATAGCTCTGAAGGGTGTTCCAAATCTGTTGCAGCAGAGTGCATCCACAGGATCCAACATCCAAAGGATAGTTGTTATGCCAAGATAAGTATACAGCTGTGGGCCCTTAAAAAAAAAGGTGTCTCATAACAGTAAAAAGAGAGCAGTGAAAAGAGAGGGGTGGTTTTGGCATGGGGATCCTAACACAATAAAAGGTACAACAGACAATGAAGCAATAGAAATAATAAGCTTATATGCACCAAAAAGCTATAACATCTAAAAAATTTAAAATAAAGTTAAATGAATTATAGGTGAAAATAGATGGTAATATAATAATAGTGGAGGACTTTAATCTTCCTCTCTCAGAACTAGATAAATCTAATGCCCTCCCAAAAAATATAAGAAAGAAGTCAAGGAAATGGAAAGAATTTTAGATAGGCTAGACATGAGAGATATCTGGAGAGAACTGAATGGGAATAGAAAGAAATACACCTTTTTCTCAGTGGTTTGTAGTATCCTTACAAAGATTGACCTTATATTAAGGCATTAAAATTTTATAGTTAAAAGCAGAATATTTAAAGTATCCTTTTCAGATCACAATGTAATAAAATTGTATTTAACAAGGGACAATGAAAACCTAGATCAAAAGCTAATTGGAGACCTAAACAACCTAATCTAAAAACTAATCTAAAACAATGAGTGGGTTAAACAGCAAATCATAGAAAAAGTAATTTCATTAAAGAGAGGGGCACAAATGAGACAACATATCAAGACCTATGGGATACAGGAAAAGCAATAATCAGAGGAAAATGTATATTTCTAAATGCTTATGTCAATAAAGTAGAGAAAGAGCAAAACCAATCAACTGGGCATACAATTAAAAAGAACTAGAAAAATAACAAGCTAAAAATCCCCAACTAATCATCAAAGTAGAAATCCAAAAAAAAAAAAAATTAAAGGTGAACTTAATAAAATTAAGTGTAAAAAAGCCATAAAGTTAATAAATAAAACTAGAAATTGGTTTTATGAAAAAGCCAATAAGATAGATAAACCACTGATTAATGTGATTTTTCAAAAGACAGAAGAAAACTAAATCACTACTATTAAAAATGGAAAAAGGTAAATATACCACCATCAAAGATGAAATCAAAAAAATTATGAGATTATTTTGCCCAATTATATGCCAATGAATTAACAATTTAAGTGAAATGGAAGAATATTTACATAAATATAAATTGCCTAGATCAAAAAAAGAGGACATAGAATATTTAAATAGACCTATTTCAGAAAAAGGAATTGGTCACAAGTGAGCTTCCTAAGAAAAAAGCACCAGGAACAGTTGGATTTATAAGTGAATTCTATCAAACACTTAAAGACTAACTAATTCAATATTAAATAAATTATAGGGAATGATAGGCAAATAAGGGGTCCTACCAAACTCCTTTTATGAAACAAATATGATATTGACACAAACCAAGAAGAGTAAAAACAGAAAAAGGAAAAAAACCAATATCCTTCATGAAATTATCAAGGAAAATTGCCCTGATATTCTAGAATCAGAGGGCAAAATAAATATTGAAAGAATCCACTGATCACCTCCTGAAAGAGACCTGAAAAGAGAAACTCCTAGGAATATTATGGCCAAATTTCAGAGTTCCCAGAGTTCTTTCTAGCTTGCAACCAGCTAGAAAAAAACAATTCAAATATTGTGGAAATGCAATCAGGATTACATAGGATCTGGCAGCTTCCACATTAAGGGATGAAAGGGCTTGGAATGGGATATTCCAGAAGTCAAAGGAACTGGGGTTAAAATCAAGAATCACCTACCCAGCAAACTGAGTATAATACTTCAAGGGAAAAAAATGGCTATTCAACGATATAAAGGACTTTCAAGCATTCATGATGAAAAGACCAGAACTGAATAGAAAACTTGACTTCCAAACACAAGAATCAAGAGAAGCATGAAAAGGTAAACAGGAAAGAGAAATCATAAAGAACTTTCTAAAGCTGAACTGTTTACACTGCTACATGGAAAGATAATATTTGTAACTCTTGAGACTTTTCTCAGTACTTAGGTAGGTGGAGGAATTACACACACACACACACACACACACACACACACACATAGGCAGAGAATACAGGTTGAGTTGAATCAGAACAGATGATATCCATAAAAAAAAAATAAAATCAAGGGTGGAGACAGGAAAATATTGAGAGGAGAAAGGGAAAAATGAAATGGGGCAGACTACCACTCATAAAAAAGATAAGAAAAATCTTATTCAGTGGAGGAGAAAAGGGAGGAGGTGAGAGGGGAAAAGTGAAGCTTACTCTCTTCACATATAGTTTAAGGAAGGAATAACATGCTCACTAAATTTAGTATGAAAATTTATCTTACACTACAGAAAAGTAGAGGAGAAGGGGACAAGTGGGGTAAGGGGGATGATAGGAGGGAGGGCAAATGGGAGAAGTGAGTAACTAGAAGTAAATACTTTTGGGCAGGGACAAGGTCATATGATAGAATAGAAAAAAAAGGGAGAGTAACAGGGTAGGATGAAGGGCAATATAGTTAGTCTTACACAACATGATGTTATGGAAGTCTTTTACAAAATGACACATATATAGCCTGTATTGAATTGCTTGCCTTCTCAGTGGGGATGGGTGGGGATGGAGGGAGGGAGAGAAGTTGGAATTCAAAGTATTAGAAACAAATGTTGGGAATTGTTGTTGCATGTAACTAGGAAATAAGAAATATAGGTAATGGGGTATAGAAATTTATCTTGCCCTAAAATAAAAGAGAGAAGATGGGGATAAGGGAAGGGTGGGGTGTGATAGAAGGGAAGGCACATTGAGGGAAGGGGTAATAAGAATGCAAGGTGTTATGGAGTGGGGGAAGGGGAGAGATGGGGAGAAAAATTGGAACTTGAAATTTTGTGGAAATGAATGTCGAAATCTAAAAATAAATAAATAAAACTATTAAAAAAATAAAATAAAAGAACTCTAGACAGTATAAAATATCTGGGAATAAATCTGCCAAAACAAACCTGAGAATTATGTAAACAAAATTATTTTTACAAAAACCAACTTTTTATACAAATAAAATCAGATTTATATAATTGGAGAAATATTAATTGTTCGTGGGTAGGCACAGCACAAGTTCAACCTGTGCTTTAGGAAAATCACTTTAGTGGCTTCATGGAGGATAGACTGAGTAGTGAGAGGTGAGGCAGGTGGGCCCACCAGGAGGCTACAGCAATAATCCAGGCCTTCACTAGAGTGGTGATAGTGTCAAAGGAAAAAAGGGAGTTTATTTGAGAGATGTTGCAAGTGTGAAATTTGTAGACCTTGGCAAAATATTATATATGAGAGAATGAGGGAGAGATAGTGAGGAGTTAAGGATAGCACCAAAGGACTGGAAGGATGGTGTTGTCTTCTACAATGATAGGAAATGAAGAAGGGATTCAGGGGCAAAGATAATGAATTCCATTTTGTACATGTTGAGTTTTTAACTCAACATGTTTGAATTTAAATCTCAATTAGGTTTTAACATCCAGTTTGAGATGTCTGATAAGCAGTTGGAAATGCAAGATTGCAGGTTAGCAGAGAGTTCACAAAAGGAGAAATAGATTTGACAATCAACATAGAGATGCTAGCATTGGGAGCTTATCAGATCACAAATAAAGTTGTAAAGAGAGGGGGTGGGGCAAGACACAATCATAATCTTTAAAACGTCATGGAGAATTGGAATCATGGTACAGAATTGATTTTTTTTTTTTACAGGAAGAGAGTAGAATCTGTAAAGTATAGGGTGGTGAGCTTGACTTTGATTCCTGGCAAAATTCTAGAAAGTAATATTAAAAAGATGATCCTAGAGAACCAGTGTAGCTACAGTAAGACTACAGTAAGTAGTAATGCCAGACTAAACTCCTTTTCTTTTCTGATAAACTAGTAGAACAGGAATGTTATAGATATAGTTTACCTAAATTAGTAAGAAAGACAGAAAATAGATAGTAGAATGGTATGCAGGAAACAGATCCTTTCACAGACTCCATTGTCACTCTACCCATGATTGGGCTGTCCTCTTCTTGGGCAACGTTCTAACCCTTTTTTGGCTCCATTTCTCCAGTACTTCACTCCAGGCTTTATTATGTATTACTTCTGTGACCTTGGACAAGTCATTCAATCTTTCTAGACCTCAGTTTCCTCATTCCTCAAAATAAGGGGATTGGACTAGATTTCTAAGGTCCCTTCCAACCCTAATTCTATAATCCTATGATTCCAAAAATCAGTCTTATATCCACTGAACAACAGTTGTCTCTCTATTGTTATCTTAATTTTACAGATAAGGAAAAAAGCAACACAGAATGATTAAATAGTCTGCCCAGTCAACAATTATCAATAACTGATATCATCCCCTTCCCACCCTGTATCCTTACTTCTTGGTCAAAGGTTTTGCATTATTACTGTTATAGTTCAATTGCTTCATTCATGTATGATTCTTTTTGTGCCCATTTGGGTTTTTTTGTTTTGTTTTGCTTTTTGGCAAAGCTTTTGGAGTAGTTTGCTTTAATATTCATTAGAACTGCCTCGCTTCTTCCAGAATCACATTAAATACTTATTGTTTACCACTTGGTAATTTCATAATCCTGCTGGTCCCTGTATACTTCTGGTACCCTTTGAGTATTCTAAATTCATTTGTATATTTGATACATTAAAATACATAGTGCATGGAAGACTTCAAACTTTTTCCTCCCTTCCCACCCCACAATCATTAGATCAGATCATGATACCCTTATAAAAAACATGGAGAGTGTCCAAAGAGTGTTCATTCATTTTTCAGTCTTGTCCAACTCTTTATGATCCAATTTGGGTCATTTTTGGCAGAGATACTGGAGTGATTTGCCATTTCTTCCTCCAGATCATTTTACAGATGAGGAAACTGAGGCAAACCGGGTTAAATGACTGGCAGAGCGTCACATGACTAGTAAGTATCTGAGTATTTCAGTAAATGGTGATGATGGTGCAGCCAGAAGCAAAACAAAACGGAGAAAAAGAAAACGCAATTCCCAAACACTCTATTTATTAGAACTATTTAGCAATCCTTCCATGAACTGCAATACACTGTTGAGTATTTATTTGTAATTGATAAATTTAGATGTCTTTGGCAGTCAACTAATTTGTTCCAATGAGAAAGGAGTTATGTTTATTTAACAAGACCATTTGGCTAAGGTTTAAATCTCAAATGAGGAGGTTGACTTCTACAGTGCTGTGCCTGGAGTCAGTAAGACATCTCTCTGAGTGCAGATCTGGCCTCACATAACTTACTAGATAATGTGATCCTGGGCAGGTCACTTAACTCTGTTTGCCTCAGTTTCCTCATCTATAAAATGAACTGGAGAAGGAAGTGTCAAACCACTCTAGTATCTCTTCCAAGAAAATTCCAAATGGGGTCAAGAAGAGTTAGACACAAATAAAAAAATTGAACATCTGACTACAGGAAAACTCTTCTTTATCCTTCCTGTCCTAAGGCAGAAGGAGAGCAAACAATCGTCCCAGCTTATTCTTCATATGTTGTCTGATAAATATGGACCAGTTTTGTGAATTTAAGCTGGTACTGTAACGAAAAACAAAGATGTTACCATGTGTTAAATTGCAAAGGACCCTGGGAAAAATAATTCATAACTTTCAGTCTCCATTTCTTTATCTAGTATCTAGAACATGGGGAAAGATGTGATTTTTGATTATCAACCGGAAATGAAACGAAGATACAATTGATACAAAATTTTTAGTCAAATGACATAATCTTCTTTTTGTGGAGATTTACCCAAACTCATTTATCTGCATTTCACAGCAAGAGCAAAAGCCTTTAGCCTTGTTGTGTGCATTCCAGCTCGCACCTCTATCAACAATGCCAATGGACAATGGCCAGCTCACACGTACTTCGCTGCTAAGACTGATGAAGTGATATTTCAATCTCGTTGCAACTGCTATTTTCATATTTTGCAATATGGTGTAACTATAAAGATCCATTGTTCATTTTGTGTTTCTGGCCTTCATTGAAGACTGTATTTAACAGAATTAAAATTTAAAAAAAATTAATATTGTAAGTGATCAGTTATGACCTGCTTGAAGGCATGTGGTTCTAATATACATATATACAATATTATATATAACATATTTTATAAATGTCTATCCATCTAAATCTATATCTATCTATCTCTCTATCTATATACAGAAAGCTGATTTTCTGAAACCAGGTGTAAGAATTTAGATTTATCCTTATTGAATTTATATTTGGCCCAAAATTCTAGTGTATCAGGATCTTTTGGGATCTTGACACTGTAACCTAATTTATTAGCTATCTCTCCCAGTTTTGCATTTGGAAAAGACAGAATCTAAATGATTACTAGGTCAGTGAAATTCAACAGAAGTAGGGGAGTTAACAAGCAAGTACTTAGCTCTCCTTGATGTGTTCAGACAAACTACCTCCCAAGGTGTTGAGAGTACTGGTGGAGGCAATTGCTGATGGATGATCAATAATCTTTGAAAAACTGAATAACAGGAGAGATTCTGCAGGACATGAGAAAGGCAAATGTATGCATTTTCATAATAGAGAAGAGAGTAGTGTCTTCATATGACAGCAGTTAGCTTGAATCTCTGGCAAAATTCTGGACCACGTGTTTATAGAAAGCATTCAAAAGGAAACTGCTATCACAAAGAGTCAGAATGGTTTCATCGTGAACAGGCATAACTGAAGTAGTCCAGAAATGAAGGTTTTACAGGGTCTGAGTTCCATTTTGAAAGCTTCTCACACAATTTCTCTTTCATCATGCAGGGTTTTCCACGGAAATATCAGAATTTGACTCATTTTGCTTCCACTTATGATTTTCTCCAGGCAAGAGCAGAATTTAACTCATGATCTGTAGATGTCTATGGAAACAAACAAAATAATTAAATGACCCTCAACTCCCCTATAAGAGATAATAAGACATGAACTATAAGACAGGATTTAGTTCAGTCTCCACTAAGTAAAAAGATGGTACCCAGGCCATAAACTCTCAAGACACTTCTTGTACGTCTGATTAGTCTCATAGTCCTTGTGAGGTTTACTATTACCCTGGTGTTTCCTTCAACAAAAGGAGAAAGACCTTGGGTGACCAGGGAGTCAGACAATCTATCCATCTAGTGATCCCCACCTCCCAGGGCCCAGTATTTAGTTCTACCTTGAGAAGCCTTGCCTTCACCCCAAACAAAAAAGAAAGGGAATAGAATTTGCTCAAGCAATTCACTCACTTCCTGATGAACCCACCTCTCTAGGGACCTATATAGTCTTCCTAACTTACAATATTACTCTGGGACCCTCATGATAATGGAAATCTCCCTAACTTCTTAGGGAATTGACCCAATTTCCCTGTCCTGCACAATACACAAAACTCACAGTATCAGTGAAGGCCAAGGTCGAGGTTTGGATCTTCACACCATGCACTGTCCTTGATTAAATCTTCTTCAGCTGTTGCTTCAACTGCTGCCTGAAGGTGGTGTGGTCCAGGAGTTCTCCCTTTGTTTCAGGAATTTTTCTACCCCCTGCTGGTTCCTTACTGCACAGGATTCCATGATGGACATGTCTCTCTGGTACACACAGTTCATTGAAGCAGGCACAAAAACATAAAGACTTGCTACCAGGGCACTTAATTTATGTGTCTCTGACTTATATGTCTCTCTAAGCTTTCTCCCTGGTTCTGTAAGCAAGCTTCTGTGTCTCAAGGCTCTCTTTTAAAGGAAAAGTCCAAAGACATAGACCAGGTATATAATACGGCTGTGAATCATCTTACATGGGAAGTCAGTGTGGTAACCTAGGGTCAGGCAAGTAATTTGTGCCTCCTCAAGGAGACTGTTTCATTCCGAAATGATATTGTAATCTCATGGGGCAAATGCAGACTTTCCAAATTGTATAAAGAGACATCATCAGTGGCTTAAAAAAGTTCTGATTAATAGGAAATAGCTGCTTCCTAACACAATAATTGGTTATACTCACTATATATGCCATGTCAGACTCAACTAATTATCTTTTTTTATCAATTAAATTATCTTTTTTTAAAAAAATAGTTACTAGACTTGTAGATGAGGGAAATGATAATGGCTGACACTTATATAGCACTTTAATAACTATATTTATGTAGTGCTTACTATTTCCAGACACTCTGTTAAACACTTTATAATTATTATCTCACTTGAAGTTTTGCAAACTACTTTACATATATTATTTCCTTTGATGGTAAAAATATAGTTTATCTATATTTTCACAACCCCCTTGCCAAAATTTTCTATGTTTTTGTTGTGGATAGTATGAAGATGTAGAGACTAGACAATAGTACAGGTAGGTGGAATGAATAGCTAGAACCAAAAGATCTCTGGTGGAGTGCCCTAGGGATCTGTCTTAGGTATACAATATTTTTTCTTTTTTTGCTGATTTGGAAAAAGTTATAGATTACATACTTGTCAGATTTGAAGATGACACAAAGACAGAATAATGTCCTTGCTATGTTTGTCTCAAGTCTCTGTGGTGACATCTTTTGGTATTCAGAAAAGCTACCCATGAGACCCAATAGTGTAAATAAAACCTCATACCCTTTCCCCATTCCTCTAAATCATGCTTATGACCAACAGAAATTTGGTCGTATGAAACAGAGTTCATTTGGCACATCAGACCTTCTCATTTTTTTTGGCAAACTGCAAGTCTCAAAGTCAAATCCAGTGTTCAGTTACTTCCAAGCCAGGCAAGTTTTCAGGGGGATAATTGAAAACATAATTTGGCCCATATTAATGTCATAAGGAATGATAAAAAAAAACTAAGACCATGATCCACTTGTCAATTGTTCATTTTTCTTTATAGATCTAACCCCAAGTTAACTGTGTTTCTTTTAATTTCCATGTTATATATTTACACAATAATCTCTACAGAAAGATATTTATGTTTCTGAAATTTGGAAAAGGAAGCTTTTGTGTGTGTTCTTAGATTCCTTTAAAGTTCTGCTTATTAAGTACAGTGAAGGGCAAGGTAACTGAAAAGGAGATCTGACCTACAAGTACCAGATCCATCTAGATGATGAAAATAAACCTTTTAAAGGAAAACTGCAAGAATTAATTATAACCCCTGTGATAAATATTGCAGAATTGTGTCAGTATTAAAAGTGCTAGCCAGTGCCAAGTCCACAGATGGAGCTCAAAGTATTTTTGATGACTGAGTGATTAAAAAGCATATATAAATGGCTTCATATAGACTCAAACACACAGTTGCAAAGCTGTTTGGAGAAATTACGGTTGTAATTTGATTATCCTTGTTTCTGTGAAGGGTCTCGGGAGAAAGTGCCATGTTAATGGGGTTTCCCAGGAGGCATTCCAGATGGATGATACAGCTGTCATGGTAACCAATTCCTAGCTGAGTGTTAATTACTCTTTTTTATTAGATATAATTAATTGAATAACAATTTTTAGCATCCTCTTCTTCTGTTAAATAAAATGTTTTGTATTTATCTATATTTTCTTTGTATCACAACTTTAAGGGATCATTCATTACTCCTCAAATTCAATCAGAGGTTGAAGACATGGGGACTAGAATAGAGGAAATACACATAAACACATACACATATGTATGTGTGTGTATGGATATATAAACAGTAAATTATATGTAAATAATGACAGTGTGCTTGTTGCTCATCTTCCATTTTTAAAGAGGCCCAATGACATCACAAGTGATATCTTGAATTGCAAGTGAATTGAGGTTGGTCAGGTAGAGTTGTGCAAAGTTGGCGACCTTACTGTATCTTCCAGAATCTTCCAAAATTCAGTGGCAAGAAGAAAGTCAGGATGATTGTGATGGTCCGGTATGCAGAGAATGACTTTGACATCTTCTAAGTCTGATCTGAACTTATGACCTCATATATATATATATAATTACTAATGACCACACCCCAAAAATAAAAATAGATATGAGGTTGTAAGATCATAAGATTAACAACTGAAGAAACATTAGTGGTCATCAATTCAATGCCTTTCATATTACAGATGGGTAAACTGAGACCCAAGGAGAAGTGATTTGCCCGAAGTCACACAATAAATGGCAGAGTTGGGATTCCAGCCCATGCTTTCCCATTCAAATCCACTATATCGTTTTGACATGAGGAAAATCTTGGGAGACATGGGCTAAGTCAAAAGCAAGACTTCTAATACTAAACACTTAATGGAAAAAAAAACATAATACACATGTGCTGTCTGCTATATTGTTTCTAAGCACATATTACAAAGATAGAATTGGAATTCCTTTGAGAGAAAACTCTGATATATGTATATATATATATATATATATATATATGTATACAGTAATTATAATTGTAATTTGGATGGATAGTATTTGCCCCCTTTCTACTCTAGTCATGGTGCTAGAGGTGCAAAGTTACTTGTACGCATTATGATATCTGTATTTGTTATAGTTTATTCACCATTTAGTTGCAGTGTACTGAAGGAAAGATCCTGTGGCCACACAAATGTCATATATTCCTCCCACAGACATACTCCACATTCATTTTTCTTCTACCTGCTATCTTCCCATAACTCTACCACCAATTGGTGTATGATCTTCTCTCTTTTGAGTGTATATACTTTGTCGTTGTTCAGTCATTGCCTAACTTTTCATGAACTTATTTGGGGTTTTCTTGGCAAAGATACTGGAGTAATTTGCCATTTCTTCTGGCTAATTTTACAGATGAGAAAACTGAGGTAAATAGGGTTAAGTGACTTACCTAGGCTCACACAGTTAGGAAGTATCTTAGGCCAGATTTGAATCTTCCTGACTCCAGGCTCAGCACTTTATCCACCTAACTGCCCACATATATAATTAAACATTAGTATAGAAATAGTATAAAAGTATTAGTATAGAAACCTCCTCTTACTGGTAAGTCTTAAAACCATGATGTGCTCCATGAAACTTCTCCTCTACAGGCTAAATGTTACCTTCATACTTAAAAAACATGACATAGAAAATAATACTTATTTACTTATCTGTATAATTAAACCAAAGAATGACCTGTTGGAGGGAGGGGATACAGTTACAGCAAGGTGTTCTGGGCTGGGACTAATTCTAGCCAGTCCCCTGGTAGTTTATGTTCAATAGTAGAACAAAATGAGAAAGTGCTTGGCCATAGCAAAAGAAGGATATTCAACAAGGATAGGTCTTGAGGACAATTCAAGTTGATTCATGGGAGTTAAACTTGCCTGAATTGCCACAGTGATTCACTAGGCAAGGATCAGAGAGTGGACCTGGACCTTTTCATGGCTATTTGTACTTGGATAATGAGAAAGTGATGTCAACAGTTTGAATTTTTAGTTTCCTGGCCCTTCTAGGACTTGATGAAGCTCTCAATACCATTTAAAGAAAATCTAGACTAATCAGCATGGTGGCAAGGGAGTAGAAATTATTTCTCCTACCACCCAAAGGGTCCACGTTGAAATCTAAATTTTGGAAAAAACTGAAAATAGAACTAGATCTAAGTTCTATGCTTAGTTCATTTGTATCAAATATGTAGTCTCTAAAAATTGCAGACCTGTCATCTTATTCAGTGCCTCAATGTAGTCAATGAATACGTGTCTTCTGTAGACTAAACAAATGATGCCTAATATGTAAATGAATTACCAGGTTTCTGCTGCTGTGATTAGATTCACTGAAGATGAGGAAATTTAGAGCAGAAAAGGACTTTAGGGGACCATCAGATGAAGCCCAGAGAGGAAAGTGATACCCACTCTTCCCAGGTCATAAGTAAAGTATTAATGTCTACCACTGCTTTTCAAGCTGTTGGATCATTTGAGTATAGTAAGGCTTTTCTGGAGTGGGATGGTTAGAATGTGAAAGTGGAATGTTCTTGGATTTATTCCAGGTTGGCTAATGGTATTTTCTATAGTGTTATAGGGTCATGAGAACTTAAAAGACACTAGCTACAGAGTTAATATTGGGCAAAAAGTGGGAGATTTTCTTGGCTAGAAAAATCAAAAAGTAAGGTACTGCTTAGTGTACATGCCAATTATCTGGCAGGTGCCAGGAGAGTAGCCTCAGGTGAGGTATCAAAGGTCTAATTGGGGTGCTTTTGTCCTCTTTCCTTCCTTGAGATTCTACAGGTGAAATGTTAATGCATATTCCAAAAGAGAAGAAATTTCCCACACACAGAGATCCTAACAAGGTCTTATACATTCACAGAGCTTTGAGCCAGAAATTTCAACAATGGGCTGATACCCCAAGGAGGTCATTGATAAAAAGAAGTGCTGTGTACGTACCAAAATATTCATAGCAGCACTTTTTTGTGATGGCAATAACCTAGAAACAAAGAAAATGCCCACTAATTGGGGAATGGCTAAACAAACTACCTGGTGCAGTGGACCTGGAGTCAGAAAGACTCATTTTCCTGAGTTCAAATCCAGCCTCAGATACTTACTAGCTGGGTGACCCTGGGCAAGTCACTTAACCCTGTTTGTCTCAGTTTCCTTATTTGTAAAATAAGCTGGAGAAGGAAGTGGCAAACCATCCCAGTATCTCTGTCACGAAAACCCAAAATGGGGTCACAAAGAGTCATAAACAACTGTACAATGACAAACAAAAACAAACTATGGTATATGAATATAAAGAAAATGGTAGTATTGTGTTACAGAAATGACAAATATGATAAACACAGAGAATTATGGAAAGATTTACATGAACTTAAAGTGAAGCAAGTAGTAAAAAAACACAACACATACAATGAATGCGAAATGTAAATGGAAAGAATAGCCATAAAATGATTAAAAATAAATGTTGCAAAATTACAAAGAAGAAGCCTGACTCCAGGGAAGGGATAGAAGAAGACACTTCCCTCTCCTTTTTTTGCAGCCCATGAGTGTGAAACATTGCTCATATTTTGGGTTTTTTAATGTATTGGCTTCATCTTTTCTTTTGAAAATATTCTTAGTTATAGGTGATTCTCTGGGAAGGGGCATGGGGAGATATAGAAGGAAAATTAGGCAATGTAAAAACAGAAGATAAGAAGAAAATGTATTTTTTTACACTTATATTCAAATGTGCGTTGACATGAGTGTGTGTTCGTCCTTAAGAGATGAACAGAGAAATCTGAGAAATAATAACGACTTGCACTCGACTTTGTTTTGAGTGAAGGAGGGCTGTACAGGTCACCAGCCTCACTTCTCCTCCAGAGCCATCTGAATCCAGTGACCAGATATTCATCAGGATGACTGGAGGTGACCCAGAATAAGGCAATTGGGGTTAAGTGACTTGCCCAAGGTCACATAGCTAGTGCATGTCAAATGTCTGAGGTGAGATTTGAACTCAGGTCCTCCTGACTCCTGCACTGGTGCTCTATCCACTGCACCACCTACCTGCCCAATTGATGTATATATTCTATATTAAGGAATATGTATCCACTTGCACTTCTCAGAGTGAGGTAGGACAGCACTTGTAGCTACAGTATCTTAAGAAGGAGAAAATAATTTTATACACATGGTAAGAAAAGATCATAGTAACGGCAGGGGGCGCTATGGTGTCATTACTAGTTGTATTTCCTCAATCTTTGGATTTTAATAGTTCTATATCTTGTGGGCAACTAATACTTTTTTATGTTAAGAAAGGAATCCTCATATTTAAAAAAGTAGAGAAATTTTAACAAAAAAAAATTTCTCAGTAGAGAAAAGTTTGTCCCTATCATAGGTAAAAGTGTGCTACATGAGTCATTGACCTCTACTTTCTCTGTTTAATTACACCGACTTAACGAATGGTGGGTAACAATGAGCTAGAAGAATAGAGAAGGAAATTTTCTTCCCTCCTCTTCCCAAAAAGGTGAGGTTACCATGATAGAACACCCTAGTAGAATACACTGTCCAACTGGTCATTGTATCAAGCATTTTGAGGAAGGATGTAATTTTGACATAGGAATGGGAACCTGTGGCCTTGAGGATACGTGGTCTTCTAGGTCCTTGGATAAGGTCTATTGACTGAGTTCAAATTTTACAAAACAAATCCTTTTATTAAGACGATTTGTTCTGTGAAGTTTGGATTCAGTCAAAAGGCTGCACTTGAGGACCTAGAGGCTGCACTTGAGGACCTAGAGGACTCTAGAAACATGTCGTTTCCACGCTGCAGCTTCCTCACCCCTGGAATGTAGTAATTATATACAGAAATAACTATAATGTAGACCTTGTCTGTCCCTTCTTTTCTGATATTGAATTTACTTAAAGCTTTTTTTTTTTTGAAAGAACTATTTTACCCTTATTGAGGGAAAAGAGATAAATGTGATACATTTAGTTGCTGATAAACAAGTTAGTATTTTAATGAACTCATTTACATTTCTCAGTGTTTTTATGGTGTTATTCAAGTAATACATTAAGGAAAAGATTGTTTTTTTTCTTCAGAATCTCTAAGCTTCATCTTGCTAAGTTTTAAAAGGCATTTTAGTGATTTTAGTGATGACACAATTTCATTATTTTAACCTTTTTTTCTAAGAAAACACAAAAAAAGCAAAATTTTTCCTATTTCTCCAAATCTTGCTTAGCATCCAGGTAAAATTTGGACCCAAATACATTTTCAATAAACTAAGAGTCAAGTAGACAAGCAAATCAACACACATTTATTAAGTCCCTATAACCTGCCCAGCACTGTGCCAAATTCTGGGAATATAAAGAAAGGCAAAAAACAGTCCTTGCATTCAAGGAGCTCGCTTTCTAATGGAGGGAACTTGTAAAGATTTTCTGTGTATGGACATGCAAAATATACACAGAGTATAATGTAGGTAATCTCACAAGGAAATTCTAGAACTGGGGGGTTGTGGTGGGCAGTGGGGCAAAGAAGTCTCTTGAAGAAGGTCAAAGCTGACTTGAATCTTGAAGAAAATCAGGAGGTGGAGATGAGGAGGACCGACAGCCTAGGTATGGAGAGCAGTCATTGAAGAGGTACGGAGTCAGGAGAGGGAGGATTTTGTATGAAGAACAGTAAGGAGGCTAGAGCGGTTGGATGGAAGTAAGTAAAAGGGCAAAAAAAAGCATAAAAGTCTGGACAGGTAGGAAGGGACCAGTTTATTGTTTTATTATTCGATCATTTCGGTCATATCTGACTCTTTGTGACCCCATTTTGGGGTTTTCTTGGCAAAGATACTGGAGCGGTTTGCCATTTCTTCTCCACCTCATTTTACAGATGAACAAACTGAAGTAAACTGGATTAAATTACTTGCCCACAGTCACACAGCTAGTAAGTGTCTGAAGTTGGATTTGAACTCAGGTCTCCAGGCCCAGTGCTGTATCCACTGCACCTTCTAGCTGCTGGGTCAGTTTATGAAGGACTTTAAAAGTTAGAGAGAGGATTTAATATTTGATCCAGGAGGTAATAGGAGCCTCTGGACTTGACTGAATAGGAGTGACATGGCTGGAGTTGTCTACTAGGAAGATCATTTGGGCGGATGAGTAGAGCAGAACTGGGCATTGAATGAACAGATCATAGAACTTTCGAGTCAGAAGAAGCATTGATGACCAGCTAGTCCAACCATCTTAATTTAGAGTTGAGGAAAGTGATGCCCCAAGAGATTGTCCTTGGCCTCCCAAATGGTCAGTGGCAGAACTGAGATCTGAATTCCGGTTTCCTGATTCTCAGACTGTTCTTTTGGTTGTCATATTTCCTCCAGTTTAAATTTTACTAAGGACAAATAGTAGAATTCTGAAGTTCTTTGAAGAATTCCCTTTGCCATTCTAATTTTCTCCTCTATAAACAATATTCTTTTGAGTGGAACGACATTTGACTTCATTCACAGTTACTGTGTCACACTCAAAATTCTTCTTAGGTGGAAAGTTCCCTATAAAATCCATTTGACTGATGATTATATGTCGAGGCAAATTCTTTTTGTATTCTGATTTCTAAAACTCATGAAAACTAACAGCTATGGCAATTAGCATAGAAATACAGACCTTCGAGCTCCAGAATGTTCTTCGGTTAGGTGTAAAAGAAATCAGGATGTGGCAAAACAATAAATCACTTTTGCTATCCATATTATTAGCACTAAGGGGCAGTGTGCATAGTGAATTGGGAGCTGGCTTTAAAGCCAGGCAGACATAAGGGCAGCTAACATCTCTGGTCCATGTAGGCATATCACTTAACCTGTCAGCCCTCTCTAGGCAGAAATTGAAAAGGAAGGTTATCAAATGCAGAGAAAGTGCCAACCTGTACTGGTGAGAGAACTTCCTCACCCAAGAGATCCCTATGCCAAGGAAATCATAGGTTCATTCCCAGTTCTTCTCATTAGCATTGTGCATCTTTAGATCAAGAATACTAATTACATTAAATGCTTTGTGGCTTGGTAAGTGTGGGAAGAAACCACAAACATCATTTGCAGACTTAAAGTTGGGTTTGGTTTGGTTTTGTTTTCCCAGTCTTTGATAGAAGAAATGTACCATGGTAGGAAAATTATAATGTTTTCTGGTTTCATTGGCCATAAAACTTATGTCATATTACAATAAGGTGAGAAGATGTAATATAACCATAAAATTCTATCTATTAGCCTTAGTTGACTAAATTTGTTGCCCCATTTTGAAGAGTCCAAAGCAGTCACTGGACGGCAACATGATATTATGGAAAGGGAGCCAGCTAGAGTCAGGAAAGCCTGCATTCAGGTCCGACTTCTGGCATAGCTAGACTGTGCTACCTTGGTAAAGTCATTTATACTCTCAAGGTCTAAGGCAACACTCTAAGACTAGAAGTCACATAACGATTTCCTAAGTGTATAGATAAATGTAGGTTCTTCCATCTCTATATTCCTATATTTCTTTCCCTCCTCATCTCTTTTTAATTCTTTCTTGGATCTTTAAAAACACAGTTTAGGTGCTGCTTCCTACATGAGTTGATCTAGTGCTCTCCCTAAACACTTTGCATTTATTTTGGATACACTTCTATGTAAATATGGGTTGTCACTCCCACTGGAATAGAAACCTCTTAAGGACAGCAACATTTCATTTTCTTTATTTCCTCTGTACAATACCTGACACACAACAAAAGTTTACTATGTAGCTGTTACCTGGCCCCCTGAAAATTCCCTATATCTATGAATTAAAAGTAAAAACAAAAGAAATGAGATATTTTTTTTTGATTAATATCAAGTGCAATTTGACTCTGGAGCAGGCCAGAGCAGTGCTGATTAGGAAAGCAACAAATTTGGTCTTCAGTCTCTTAAATAAGCACCATCTATGAATTCAAGCAGTTATTGGCAGGCACCATTGTTATCTTGCAAGAACAATGTTTGATGGAGACCCATTTGGATACTCTTGTGGCAGTCACGTGGTGCAGTAGATAGAGCTCTGGGCCTGGAGTCAGGAAGACTCATTTTCCTGAGTTCAAAACCAACCTAAGATACTTTCTAGCTATGTAATCCTGGTCAAGTCACTCAACCCTATTTACCTCAGTTTCTTATCCGTAAAATGAAGCAGAGAAGGAAATGGCAAACCATTCCAGTATCTTTGCCAAAAAGACCCAGTTGGGTTCATGAAGAATTGAACACAACTGAAAGATGGCTGAACAGCAAACACCATTGGGACATTCTAAGTGATTTTTTATAAGTTTATCATGATCTCATTATTAGATTGTGTGGGGGAAGAAGCTTGAAGTTTCTGATGTGCTATGTATTTTAATGAATCAAATATGCCAAACAAAGCCAGAATGCCCAAAGGAGGTAAGAAGTATGTAGGAACCAAAACCGTTATAAGATTAGCAAGAACTTGTAAAGATTGAATATTTAATGTGGTTCTGGAAGAACCTAGGCAACTTCAATGAACACTAAAGCAACATTTAATACACTCATGAGCTGCGAAACATATTCTGTTCATAAGCACACAACACAAATGACCTGTGACTCACTGAACAACTTATTCAAATTGTGTGTACACTTCCTGGGGAAAAGCAATGGCTATTCTTTTTCCTTGTGCTTTTGGCTATAATCTCTTACAAAGGAGTTTAAACATCCAAACAAGCCCCTTGTTTCTTTGAAACATTAACAGTTTTTTTTTAATTAAAGACACATAGGTGTAGGCATGAGAGACACCCAGACACCCCCAGATGTGCTAAGGAAGCTGGCTAGTTTTGGGGTTGGGCTCAGCGTCCAGAACAATGGATTTGATTCAGTGTCTGAAAACTGGCATTTGTTTCACATCATATAAAGAATTCTTCTTCGTCGTTTCCATGGGGTATTTGTGGCATGTGAAATGCTGAGGCTATCTGCCCTGCAAAACTGTCCTTTTGGCCACCTAATGGCAAGGGGTGGATTGTCTCCTCGGAGGGTCTATTTCTTGAGCCGGTTGTAGTTAACAGAGAGTTTGGCATCCACAATGCAGGCAGGCTGCTTTGCAAATCCCTTGGAAATGTTCTCAAAGAAGATCGCCTCTGTTCTGAACTGATTACTGTGAACCCTGTATCAACATCAGTCTCAGCCTCAGGCTTCTGAAAACTGCTTCCTTGATGGAGTGTTTTGATTCTGGCTGCTGATTCAAGATGTGCAGAGGGTCTATCCCACTGGGAAGTTGCTGATGGGTTGCTAGAGGGGAACGAACAAGAACTAGGCCAGGGAGTCCTACAAGAGTTTCTGGAGGGCAAAGTGCCCCCTCCCAGGGCAAGAGGCTCTGGGGGGTTGTGCTGAGACCTGCCTGTTTGGCTTCTCCGACTTCTTTGCTCTGTGGTCTTTTTGGCTGAGATTAGAATTTGGGTGGAGTCTTGGACAGGGGTGTCAGCTTCTGTATGGCCAGACTTACAGGAAAGCCCACCCTTATTTTCACCTGGTCCTGGGTTTGTTTGGACCTGTTAACAAAGACAGGTAGGAATATCATTGAAAGAGATTAAAAATTATTATCGACAGTAATAAAATGTGGTCACAATAGCCTCGAACTTTATTTTTTAAGGGTGTGATTAGTATCTACTCGGGCACCACTCAGTTAGGCCCTTTTTTAATTCAACAATCAGCTTTTCTTGAACATTTGTTACATGCCAGCTACTGAGACTCTATAGACAGAAGGTGTCCTCCCTGCCTTCAAGAGGTTCACATTTTGCATGCAGAGGTGACGTTTAAGCAGGAAGGAAGCCCCTGAGAATTTAAGCTGGGAGAGATCAGGAAGGAGCTGGCACCTGACTAAACCTTGAACAAAGCTAAGGATTCATTTGTATTTTTTTCTAAGATAAATTTTTATTGCTATTTTTTTTTGTTTTAACATTACCTACATTTCCCACTGTATCCTTCTTTCCTCCTCTCCCTAGAGAGTGATTCCTAATAATAATTTTTTTAAAGGAAGGGGGGATTTCCATAAAATTACTCAATATATTGAAAAAATTTGATGTTATTTGCAACATCATTATACATACCCATGGATCCCCACTTCTGCAAAGAATGTGGGAGGGGGTGATGTCTTTTCATATTTTTTTCTTTTGGGGCAAGCTTTCACCGAGCATTGATTAAGAGGTTACTATGTAGGTAAAAAAAAGAAAGAAAAAAGAAAGAAAAGAAGGAAGGAAGGAAGCAAGGAAGGAAGGGTGGAAAGTGAACCTTCCATCCTCAAGATCTAGCTAAGAATTCTTTCTTTTAAAAAAAAGGAAAAGAAAGAGAAACAGGAAGAAAAAAGAAAGAAAAAAGAGAGGAGGGAGGGGAAAGAGAAAGAGAAAAAGGGAAGGTGGAAGAAGAAAGGAAAGGAAAGAAAAGAAAAGAAATATCTTTGCTTTCAAGGTCCTTAGTCTTCTGCCAGGGGATGCAACATGTAAAAATAATAATTGAATTTCAGATAATTCAAGTTTCATAACAGATTTAGAGCTAAAAGGACACTTACAACTATGGGAATCCCATAGTAAGCAGCACCTGAACTGAGCTTTGAAGAAAGCAAAGGTTTCTGAGAGAGAGTGCACCTGTGCAGAGGCTTGGCGACAGGAGGTTGGAATGGCTAGTCAGGGCCACTTCAGATGGGCCAGTGTGGCTAGTAAATGAAGCTAGGGTGATCCGTAGAACTGGGGAAAGAGGGGGCCTAAAGAACTGCCTCAATTGGGACAGCTCCCACTTCACCTTAGCAGGAAGGTCGACCTTCCATCCTCAGGATCTGGCTAAGGATTCTGGTGTTTTGTTTTTTTTTTAAGTAATTGCTCACTTACTTTTCTGTTGTTGTTTTTATATCACCTAGAGTTCCTACTGTATCCTAGGCAACTAGGTAGCATAATGGATCGACTTGGAGTCAGGAAGACCTGAGTTCAAATCTCATCAGATACTGTGTAACACTGGACAAGTCACTTAACCTCCCTCGCTAAGCCTCAGTTTCCTTATCTCAAAAATGGGGGTGATAATAGCATGTACTTCACAGAGTTATTGTGAAGATCAAATGAGAAGTAAAGAATTTTGCAAACGCTAAAGTGTTTGCTATGTCATCCAGCTACTTATAAATCTATTCCATAAAAAAAGAGACATAAGGAAAATTGCTAAAAAAAAAAAATGTATATTTGGGTAGGGGCTGAGGTGATAGTGCAATGGATAGAGTACCAAGCCTGGAATTAGAAAGATTCATCTTCCTGAGTTCAAATCTGGCTTCAGACACTTATTAGTGGTGTGATCCTGAGCAAGCCATTTAAGCTGTTTGCCTCAGTTTCCTCATCTGCAAAATGAGTTGGAGAAGGAAATGGTAAACCACTCCAGTATCTTTATTTTTGAAAAGAATTTTTAAAACAGCTCCCTTAAAGTATCACCAAACTAACGTGCACACACACACACACACACACACACACACACACACACACACACCGCATGACATCATATATAGCTCTCCACATCCTTGTCCTCCACCTCTGCAAAGAAGCCTGGGGAAGTATCTTCTTGTAGAAGCTAAAGATTAAAAAAAGCAGAGATGAGGAGGAAACACTTTCTAGGTTTATGGAACACTGGGACAAAAGCAGGGAGACAGGAGACAGAATGCTGAGTTTAAGGAACAAAAAATGGACTGGGTCAGACTGTATGAAAGATGGGAGTGAAATAAGTCTGAAAAGGCAGGTGAGAGCCAGGTTATGAAGCTCTTGGAAGGTTAAGGAATTGAATGTATTTGTTTTCGTTATTGCTTTTCCTCCTAGAGACAATAGGGAGCCACTGAAGATTCTTGAGAACAGGAGTAACATTATTAGAACTGTGTTTTACAAAAATTATTTAAAAAAACTCTATGGTTTCCATTAGATTCAATTAGAGCAGAAAAGACTAGAAGTAGAGAGACCAATAAGTCATTATTGCAATGGTAAGGATGAGAGATGATAAGGCCATGAATCAGAGCAGTGACTATGAGAGCAGAGAAGAAGGCCTTGGGAAAGGGGCATGCAACGTAAGAACAATTATAGAAATGAAACAGAGTAGACTATCACAATTACACTATTTTATTTGTTGCTCTTTAGTCATTTCAGTCATAATGGACTCTTTCTGACCTATTTTGAGGTTTTCTTGGTAAAGACACTGGAATGGTTTTCCATTGCTTTCTCCAACTCATTTTACAGATGAGGAAACTGAGGCAAACAGCTTAAATGGCTTGCTCAGGGTCACACCACTAATAAGTGTCAGAAGACAGATTTGAACTCAGGAAGATGAGTCTTTCTAACTCCAGGCTTAGCACTCTATCCATTGCACTATCATCTCAGTCCCTACCCAAATATATATTTTTTTCAGTGATTTTCCTTATATCTCTTATTTTTTTGTGGAATAGATTTATAAATAGCTGGATGACATGGAAAATAATTACAAAAAGAGTTAGAAAATGGAGATCAATGGGAACTGGAGTTCCCACAGACATACGGATGGAACAGACAGGGACATGGTTTACTTTCCATTTCTGCCTCATTAGTACCTAACGTAGTGAACTACACGCAGTAGGCACTTAACAATGGAACTGAATTGGCCCAATGATTGGTTTTGAGACCAAACGTACAAAAGATAACAGTAAGAGTTCAAATCTGGGAGACTGGAATGGGTAGAATTGGGAAACTGGGAAGTAAAATAGTAAGATCCTTCAGGAGGCATACGAAGGATAGGAAATTAACACAGTAAGGAGACTGCTAGGTATGACATATAAATGTTACCAAGTAACATTCGGGAAACACATGGCAAATATTACCTAGGAAACTGTTTAAAAATTGGGAAAAGAACTACTGCTCCTTTGGATGCTGGGTTGGAGCCCCAGCTTTGATATTTATGGTGAGTGGTCCTGAGCAGGTCATTCTGTTTTCTGCATCTTATTTCCTCATTTATAATGGAGAGAGTTTGGATCACCACTGTAATAACATTTAAATAGTGCTTACTATGTATGTGCCTGGTGCTGTGCTAAGCATCTTACAATTATCTCATTTGATCCTTGCAACAATCCTGGAAGGTAGGTGCCATTATGATCCTTATTTGCGAAACTGAGGTAAACAGATGTTAAACTACTAAGTGTCTGAGGTCACATTTGAACTCAGGTCTTCTTCTTGAGTTCAAATCCAGAGCTCTATCCACTGAGCCACTTGGGCTTGAGGATTGAACAAAATAGCCTCCTTTTAAAACACATGAGGAAAATGAGTCCTAGAGAACTTAAGTGCCTGGTCCAGTGTCACATGGGTAGTCAATAGAAGGGATGTGTTTCAAACCCAGGTCCACTGATGGCCACTGCTTTTTCTACTGCCCCACATTGCCTGGCATCTAAGTTTCTTTCCAGTCCCATGTAAATAGAAAAGGAAGCATCACAAATTTACAGCCTTATCCAGCCTCTGCTCCCTTTGAACAAGTGGTTCCCTTACCTCTTCATTTTGGAAGGAATGTCCTCTCTACTTCTGCCTCTTCCTTTAAAAGAATCCCCAACTTCCTTTAAAGCTTTTTGCCTTTCTCCTGGTGATAGTACTTTCTCCCTCTTGAAACTCTTTTGTCTTTGTTTTATTACACAATCCTTTTTCAGTTGTGTCTGACTCTTTGTTTTGGGGTTTTTTTGGCAAAGGTACTGGAGTGGTTTGCCATTTCCTCCTCAGCTCATTTTACAGTTGAAGAAACTGAGGCAAACAGGGTCAAATGATTTGCCTAGGGTTACCCAGTTAGTAAGTGTCTGAGGCCAGATTTGAACTCAGGTCATCCTGACTTCAGTTCTAGCACTCTATCAACTATGCCACCTAGCTACTCCTATGGATGCTATAAGTATGTTGTTGTTCAGTTGTTTCAGTCACATCTGGCTCTCTGAGACCCCATTTAGGGTTTTCTTGGCAGAGATACTGGAGTGGTTTGCCATTTCCTTTTCCAGCTCCTTTTCCAGATGAAGGAACTGAGGTAAACAGAATTAAGTGACTTGCCCAGGGTCATATAACTAGTGAATATCTGAGGCTGGATTTGAATCATGAAGATGAGTCTTCCTGACTCCAGGTGCTTTATCCACTGCACCATCCTAGCTGTCCTATTTTGTATTTACCTCTCTGTTAAATACATACCATACATATTACGGCCCCTTCTCCGTCCTCCAGTTGATAAAATCCTTGAGAGCAGGGACTGTTTTTCACTTTTTTCTTTGAATCTCCTCAAATTTAGTAGGTGCTTAATAAATGCTTGTTGAGTTAAACTGGGTAGATCTATCAATGAATTTTGTTTGATTTAAAGACACATTAGACATATAGGGAAGCCTTTGAAAGTACATCTCACTATCAAATTGTGCTTTTTTTAAAAAAAAATAACCAACAAACACTAAGCAGTGAGATTTTGTTTTCTTTATGTATTTGAGTCAGTTTTGTGACTGTGGAGATATGGTCTACTGTCAAAAGCAGATAACTTTCTGAACAATGTTATACAGCGCTCGCATTCAAAATGTCAGGTTCCTTTCTCCAATTTTCATCAAAGATGCACTTAATGTGTGTGTAGATCATCCTCACAAAGAGCTTATAGAAATAAAGCAGGCACACAGATCAGTTGTAATTTACATCTTCCTGATTGCATTTTAAAAGATGTTACTAATATCATCTGGGATTTTTTTCTAATTGTTCAGTATATTTCCCTTCTTTCAGATATCCTGAAACTTGATGTCTCTGTTTTCAGAATTAGATTGCCTCTGCCATGCTTTTCTTCTATGCAAACTTGGTTTGCAACAGCTGCTTTTCCTGGTGTTTATACATAGAATCTACCGATTGGTCTTGTATATGTTCATTATGGATGTCTTAGCTAACAATCAGATAAAAAGGGAGTAGATAACAAGCCAGGAGCCCTCACCATCTAGGGAGGTTTGATCATGAAGGGAGAGGACTCTTACATAAACAACTGAAAAAACACCAGAACCTGCCCCTCTGGGAGTCAGCTCTACTATGATTGGACAGCTCCACCCCGTCTCCCTGTCTATTTGAAGGCTGTAGGTCTCTTCTCAGGCACTGACAGAGGAGACAGATGACTGGATATGATAGAGGGTCTCCTCTCTGAGGAAGGAAAGCTACTGGGAGCTCCTGCAATATCCATCTATGGATCTACCTAGTTTTTATTAACAAGTAAAGTTAACAAGTATTTATTAAGCACCTACTAAAACCAGGAAATTCTTCAGGGCAGTGGCTGAGCTGAGTAGCCAGTGCTGAGCTCAAAACTACTTCACTGAAAACTGTTCACCTTAATGTTTTCATCTTACTCATTTTAATCTTAATCAGTTCACTTATCAACCTGCATAAAATTTTCGTTACCAATTTGCCAAGTTTCTAATCTTGAATCTGTAATCTAGTTCTGGGCTGCTCCATCCATGTCCGGATTAAACCAGTTTGCCTTTGTTTTGATTTATTGAGGGGAAAATCACGCTGATGTCACTAGTTTGAAAGCCAGATGGCAGCAGGGGTTTAACTCCAGTTTCCATACTTTTTCATTCTTTTCAGCACTTAACTCAGTGCCTGATACATTTGTTCAGTCATTCCAGTCACGTCCAACTCTTTGTGACCCCATTTGGGGTTGTCTTGGCAAAGATATTGGAGAAGTTTGCCATTTCCTTCTCCAACTCATTTTACAGATGAGGAAACTGAGCCAAACAGGGATAAGTGACCTGCCCAGGGTCATACAGCTAGTAAGTGGTTGAGGCTAAATTTAAATTCAGGTTTTCCTATTGAGTAATTGATTAAACAAACTGCTTCTACCTTCAAGGCTCAAGTCAGGTACCACCTCTTACTGGAAGTATTTCTTGATTCCTTCTGATACTAGTATTTTCTCCCTCTTTAAATCAACACATTCAACAAACTACTGAATAAACTCCAGTGACTTCCTCTTGCTTTGAATGGCAATGCCAAACAGAGCATTTTGTATTTGCTCCTGGAAGCAAGAGGAAGCCAGACTTCTTACACCTTACTCTCCAACATGTGTACTGTTTGATCCAGCAACACTGGCCTCCTAGCTGTTCCACAAAAAAAGACATTCCATTTCTTGGTTCTGGTTGTTTTTTCACCTCCCCCATAGCTGGAATGATCTCCCTCTTTCACTGTCTACTGACCTTCCTGGCTTCCTGTAAGTCCCAGCTAACATCTTACCTCCTACAGCAAGCCTTCCCTAATTCCTGTGCCTTCTCTCGGTCAATTACTTTCTGTTTATCATGTATATAGATAGCTTTGTATATATTTATTTGCATGTTGTCTCTCCCGTTAGATTGTAAGTTCCTTGAAGTCAAGGGACTATCTTTTACCCCTTTTTGTATCCTCATCACTTAACATAGTGCCTAGTACTTAGCAGGAATTTAATAAATGTTTTGTTGAATTTAATTGAGTTGAATTAGATAATCTATTTATCCATGTATATGAGACACAATGTGGCATAGTGTATAATACTCTGGATTTGGAACCAAGAAGACCTGAATTCCAATTCCACCTCAGACATAGACTAGTTTTGTGACCTTATGCAAGTTATTTCACTTCTCTGGGCCTCAGTTACCTCATCTGTAAAATTAGGGGTTGTGGGCTAAGGCCCCTTCCAGTTCCAAATCCATGGATCATGTAGTATGTCCCAGTAGAATGTAAGCCCCTTGAGAGTAGGGCTTGCTTTGTTTTTTCTCTTTGTGTCCTTAGTATCTAATACAGTATTTTTCACACAACAGGTGCTTAATAAATGTTGGTTAAATTGAATTGAATTGCTATAGACATCATATACATCTTCATGCCTACACATAGATGCATGCACAGTTATACTGCAGTCATGATTAATAGTAGTAGTTAACAAAAACTCACTTCCAATGCTGCCTGCCTCATCCATGAAGTTTTCTCCAGTCTTTCAAGTTGTATATGAGATTTCTCCATTCGGACCTCATAGAATTTTGTATGTCCCTCTCCTATGTGCTGACCTTGAACAGTTTTGCCATATCTATTTCTATATGAGTCATTTTCCCCAAAAACAAGTGATGTGAGTTAAGGGACCACCTCTCATTTTTTATTTCCCCCAATACTTAGTGCCATTTTCTTGACAACTTTATACATGTTGGATGGACAAAGGAAAGACCTTGTTTTCTAAAAATCTTCTGTTGAATTTCATTTAATCAACTAATTTAATTTGTAATAAAACAAGAGATTTACTCAGATTCAGAACTTAACTAACCAGGTCCAGCCTCTCATATCTTCAACACTGGCATTCCCAATGGTTTGTAACTGCATATTATGTTGGTGAATGCAGTTAGGTGAAAAAATATATATACATACACATGTGGGTCAGCAATAAAGTGAAGTATTGGAGGAAGTATGCTGTATGGAAAGAACCATATATATACATATCGAATCCAAGGACTGGAATTTCTAATCTAGCCTTGGCAAATCCTACCTATATGACCTTGGTTGAATGACTTCATCTGTTTGAGACTCATTTTCCTTACCTGTAAAACAAGAATGTTAGACTAGATAGACTCTGAGGTGCTTTCCAGCTATGTATCTAGATCTCATGACTCTCTGAGACTCAATATCTTTGTCTGTAAAATGAAAGTGCTTGGACTAGATAACAACTAAGGTCATTTCCATCTATAAATATATGATCCTATGAACTGAATTTAAAGGCCTGGGTCCTGTCACTAACTTCAGTTTCTCTAAGTCTCAGTGTCTTCTTCTGAAATCTAATGGTCTATAATTTCATATGTGGCATTTTAAAAGTTCAAGAGACATAGTTTCTGGGTCATTTAGTCATTTTATTAATAAAGCAGCATGTTTATTAATAAGAAGATGGTCATTTGGCCATCTCTCTTAGATCAAAAACACCTTATGGCAGTAGGCTCATAATTTATAATGCCCTTTGAAGAGTAGGTGTTCCTGAGGGTGGCAATCAGCTCTGATTGATTAACTACTAATGAGAAGATGAACATTATGAGAGGCTGGGCTATATTACAATGAGGGTCTTGGTGTACGTGACATGGATCACCCAAATCTTGTTCAGAGAGACATCAATTTCCATATCACCTATCTGACAAAAGGAGACCTATCTGAGTAAACACGATGAGCAGGAAACCTCCCATTCTCCCAAACTTTGAATTTCTTTCACTCTCTGGTTAAATCTTGGCCTGGGTAAATCTTTGAGAAAGATTTCCCACACTGGTTCATTTCTGGATAAGGAAGTAGAAAAGGAGAAAAATCTTGGTTCTGATTCAATAATTAGTTATTAATACAAGAGAAAAATAATCATTCTCACATATGATCATGTGTCTATGTCTAGAATGGGAAAAAACCCTAAGAACATACCTGTAGGATAATTTTGTTTCCATCATAGTCCTGAGTTTGCCATCTGGTGCTGCTGATAGGAATGCAGGGATTTGGCAGAAGTGGTACTAACTGGCCAATTTCCTGAACTTTGAACTGTAGCACAGAAGACTCTTTGAGTTCCACAGACATCCCTAGGGGAAGTGGCTTCAAGGAAAGCTGTATTGAAAAGTTTTTCTTTGAATATAGTACAAAGAAGGAGATGTTGCTCTTCTGGGTGGTGGCTTCCTTCTGTAAGATCATTTCATAAAGTCTGACTGCATCTTCATAGTTATCAAAGCTACAATATAAGGTCACCTGAAGAATCTCACTGCCACAATGTACCTGTCTCACCCCCCATACGGGCATGTGTGGATCTAGGCTGTAGAAATCCTGCTTGGTAAGTGCGTATGGGCACAACCTTCCACCCGAATTCTGTTTGGGATGGGACTGCCAAGGTGACTGCTGGAAGGAGTCATAGATGTGAAAGAACCGCTCTTCATGCAAGAAGAACAAAACGGAAATCCCTGGGAATCCAGACCGCTTGGAGGGATATTTTTCATAGTATTTCACTGGAGTCACTCTCTCTGACACCAAAAATAGGTGAATTTCTGGGCAAATCCACTCCAAGAGGCGGTCAAGGGTTTGTTGCAAAGGCAGAGCATATCCAGAGTTAGCCAGGAGATGGACAGTCATGACCAAAGGATCTTGTCTCTCATCCATCATCAGGCTGCCACTGAGAGAGAAAAAGGAAGCAACTGTTGTTACACTGGCTGCCAGAATACCCACCCCCTAACCTTCTGAAATCAGGGAAGTAGCGTGGGAGAGCATATTTGGCTCTCCACAAGGCTTCAGCCTACAGGGAGTCAGTGTAGATATCCAACAGCCTGGTTCTTTCTGGGAGACTTGCTGGTTGCTATTAGAAGCACCAAGCTGGCAGCTCCCCAAAGCTTGGAAAAGATCTCATTAGACACAAGCACGGTCAGCATAAGTGTTATTCAGCTTAAGTGTGAAACAGCTCTCACTGTGTTGGTCTTATCGAAGCAACACACCAAGGCTTCAGCTGAACCTAAATGGCTGTAATCTTGAGGACAAACACCCACTTGAGGGCTGCTGATGAACCAAAAAGGAAACTCGCTAACAAGTAGGTCCAATGAAAACGATCATAACTTTAGTCAACAAAAAATGCAGAGAGCTGAGAGTCAATTTTCATTTGGGGGCATTGATTTTCTGCTGTGAATACATTCTTACTGTATGTATGCTATTTGCAGTCATTTCTCGGGGAACCCAGAGAATGATTAAGGGCTTCAAAATTTCCCCTAAGCTATATACTTTTCAGTTTAGAGAATTTATGCTTCTATACCTGAAAAAGAGTATTTTGAGTAAAGTATCTTAACTATTTATAGAAAATCACTCACCTTATTTCAGAGTACATTTCAGCATAGCGTAGAAGAAGCCCTAGGAAATGTATCTCCCTTCATTCTTTTGATTCCTTGGAAAAGAAAATGAAAAGATGAGATTTTTAGGTTAACAACACAACCTGTTGATCAGAGATCTGGCCTGAATTTTCTATTTGATGTTGTTATAGGAGTAAAATTATTATAGGAGTAAAATAGAAAGATCTGAAACCCAATACGGAGTTTATTATTGAAAGGAGTCTTCCAGGGAATTCTTTTGTAAAGTACTTTTGTAATGAAAATAATTACTTCCTATTTTGTTCATTTTATAAGTACAAATTTTTCTACAATCAATTTTCTTTATAAGGAGTAACATTCAAAAATAAAGAGACAAATACAGGGTGTCTCAAAAGTCCTTAGTGCAATTGTGATCTTTGGGACACCTTGTACATTTTTGTTGATACAAAAGAACAACTATTCTTCTAATTTCATTTTCTGCATGTAAAACTTCAGCTCTGCCGAACATGATTTTCAGAACTGCTTACAGTTTTCAAGTGACAGAATAACAAATAAATATTGTGAAAACATTTGTTTAGCCGGCAATGTTTTTATTCTTTTTCTTCTAGATTTTACTCAAACTTCCGGTGTCACTGCTAAGCATATACCCTCAAGTACCCATTGCAAAGCATATATCTATAAGGAGGATAAAGAAAAAAGGGCCCCAGATAGACCAATATAGTCTAAGCAAGACATTCTGTGGTAGCAAAAAAAAAAAAAAATGGCAGAAAGTAGATGTTCACCGATTGGGGGTGGCTAAACAAATTATGCTATATAAATAAATATAAGGGAATATTACTGCACTATCAGAAACGATGAATACAAAGAAGTCAGGGAAGCACGGAAGATTTATATGAACTGATACAAAACAAGACAAGCAAAACCAAGGACATAATAAGTACAACGATTATAAAAAATGTAAGCTTGAAGAAAACAACAAAAAATTTAAATACGGTAGTGTCATTAAAAACAAACACCCAAACCATGGAAATTACTTCTTCCAAATCTCATTATTCTGTGGTGCCTACCATCAGGAGCTATTTCAGTGGATAACTTTTAAAGACATTTAGATTTATAGCATAGATATTACTAGCCCTCCAAGTCTCAATCTCTCTGGGTCTCTGTTTCTCCTCCTTCTGTCCTACAGATGCACTCATTTTTACGGCACTGACAAAACAGTCATTCATGGGTGTAGTGGCAAATGTTTAACAATCAGGCAGAAAGGGAGACGTGCACATACTCTTACATTTAATCTGCGCTATTAACACTTTCTTAAGGGCAGACAATCAACAAAATAACTGAAGACCTGGTCTGTAGGACAGTGCCGATTTCTGAGGTGTAAATGTTCACACAGATAACTTATTTGTATGAGCAGCTCCAGCACACCCCTGCTCTCATAATAAGCCCTTGTTCCTTTGGAGGTACCTAACTATTCAACTTAGAACTATCACAGAAACAAAACAGAGTAGAGTGTAACCTAATTACTTATTTAATTAGCTGTTGTTAAATCGTTTAAGTCATGTCTGATTCTTCGTGACCCATTTTGGGATTTTCTTGGTAAACTGGAGTGGTTTGCCATTTCCTTCTCCTGCTCATTTCACCGATGAGGAAACAGACAAACAGGTTTAAGTGGCTTTGCTCAGAAAGTGTCTGAAGTCAGATTTGAACTCAGATCTTTCTGACTCCAGGCCTCCCACTCTATCCATTGTGCTGCCTAGCTGCCCCACGCAATTTCATACAAGGCAACCTACATGAAAAGATTGGATTTTTTTCCCCTGTTCATCAACTCTCACATACACACAAATGTATTTATTTTTGGAAAGAGAGAGAATGTAAAACTTCTTTTTTCCTCTACTTCACATCCTATCCCCAACCCATTCTCAACTCATTTCTATAGGGCTCAGTTTTTTTTTTTCTTTCAGTATCCTTCCATTCAATTTGCAGATGAGCACTATGAGAATTCATTAGCTGCTACTACTCTATGGGATGACCATGGATGATACCCAGGTCTCTCTCTGTCTCTTTATCTCTGTCTGTCTCTCTCTGTGTCTCTCTTGTCTCAGTCTCTCTGTCTGTCTCTGTCTCCCTCCCCCCTCTCTTTCTGTCTCTCTCTCTCTGCCTCTCTCTCCCTCCCTCCCTCCTTCTCTCTCTCTCTCTCTCTCTCTCTCTCTCTCTCTCTCTCTCTCTCTCTCTCTCTCTCTCTGTCGTTTATATCAAACTTTGAAAAGCTCTCCAGATTTCTGCCAGAATTCAGTTCCTGGATAAAAACCAGTTGGCAGACGCTGCCCACTCAAAGTGGAGGAGCTGTTGAAAGGTAGTGTACAAAACTCCAAGAAAATAACTAATAATGAGGATTGGGGGGAAGCCTTGTGAGGTCTCCTGGACCAGCCGCTGTTACTGCTGTTGCTGTCTTGAATGCATATTCAGTTTCCAAGCCTCAAGCTCTTAGTCATCTACAAAATAAGCAGATCTCCCTTGAAATGGGGGTCCCTTCTTCCTAGACCCTGTTTGCAGACTACTTAGCCTATGCTCATAAATTGTCAAGTTATTTCCTGCGTAGTCAGACACATTTGATTTATTCTTCAGAATAAGCTGAGTGTTACCTTCTCTTATCTACTAGTCGTACTCAAAGCATGTGGTTTTGTAGAGTGCTGACAACCTCCTTCCCAATTCATTTCTCTGGAACCTTGGCTGCTACTTGAGTCCCATTT
Organism: Bettongia penicillata ogilbyi; assembly: GCA_023548195.1. Taxonomy (NCBI): domain Eukaryota; kingdom Metazoa; phylum Chordata; class Mammalia; order Diprotodontia; family Potoroidae; genus Bettongia; species Bettongia penicillata. The sequence goes on from JAJHZJ010000149.1 coordinate 1,152,570, forward strand.
ACTCCCATGATTATGGTCAGTGACAACTCAGGTACTTCTTTAATGTTGATTTCAGCAATCTGTTATCATTCTAAGGAGAACACTCAAGAACCCTGCAAGGTGCCATCTTTTAGACAGGACAATAGCAATCTTGTACATGGGCTGTTTGTTGCTTCAGCTACTCTTTTGCTAGAGAACTTGAGGATCACAGGAAACTATGGATACTGCTAGTGCCTTCCCTCTGAAATTACCTTCCACTTACACTGTATATATGTTGTATGTACATTTATTTTTTGCATATTGTCTCTCCCATTAAAATATGAGTTCCCCGAGGTCAGAGTCATTTTTTTCATCCCCTCCTTTTTTTTAGGATCTCCCAGTGCATAGCAGAATGCCTGGCTAACATTAAGTGCATGTTGATGGAGTGAAGCATAGAATTATAGAATAGATATTTTTATAAAATATATATATAATTTCTATATACAAACATGTAAAAAGAATTTAATATATTTGCTGATTGATTAAAGGCACAGAATTATGTAACACATAGATAAATTTACATATAGATACATTGATCTCTCTGTAATTTACATATGCAAATATATTAATTTACATATAAATATATAATTGATGATTGAAGGCACAGGATTATATAATTTATATGTATAACACACAACATATATGGAAATATATAAAAATAATTTATATATCTATAATTGTTGACCCAATGAAGGCACAGAATTATATGCTTTTCGAGATTTAAGGGCCCTTCTGGCTCATTTATTTCATCTCCTTCATTTTATAGATGAAGAAACAGACCCTAAGAGATTCTGTGACCTGTCCAGGATCACATATTGGTGGCAGGGCCTAGAAGGCAGTCTCTTGATATCCTAGTCTGTTAATCTTTCCTTACTTATAAAACCCTATATATGTGAGAAGATGTGCCTCTTTCCCTTCTTTGCAGAGGTGGGGAACTATGAATGTGGAATTGCTTATACCATCAGATGCAGGGAATATAATACATAGTTTTTACTGCACTGCTTTTTTTTTCTCTTTCCCCCTTAGTCTTTGTTATAAGGGATGACTTCGTGGGTACAGGAGTGATACATTGGAAATGACCATAAACAAAACAATAAAACAAAACAAAAACCATAAACAAAAGAATCAATAAAAAACCCAATCATTTTAATAATAATAGCTAGCATTTATACAGTGCTTTAAATTTTTGCAAAGCAACTTACAAATATTATCTCATTTTATCCTTACCCCAACTCTGACAGGCAAATGCTATTATCCCCATTTTACAGATGAGGAAACTGAGGTAGACAGAGGTTAAGTGACTTTCCTAGGGTGGCACAGCAAGTCTGGAACTTAAATTTTCCTGACTCAAGGTTCAGTGCCCCGTAGCTGACTACGAAAAAAAAAAAACCAATATCCAAATCCTTGTTTCCATCTACATTAAATATTTTATTGACCTGATCCTAGTAAATTTGCTAAATGCTTTAAATTGCTGACATGAATATGAATTTGGAATAAATATATTAAAGCTTGATGATTTTTTTAAAAAGTGTCAATACATGCAGGATTTATGTTTTTATCAGGTGAAGGAATCCATAGTGAAGGAACTCTCTGTACTACTTCCAGAGTCTGAACAATCTGTCTACAATTTAGAATATAAGTCCTACAGTTTTGCTTGAAGAATAACTCAGTTAGGTGACTGTTCACTCAGCTAGTAAGTGCCAGAAATGGGATATAACCTAGGTCAGGGGAGGGGAACCTTGGACCTTGAGGCCACATTGGACCCTCTAAGTCCTCAAGTGCAGCCCTTTGACAGAATCCATGTCCTTGTTCAGTGGAGTTTGGATTCAGTCAAAGGGCTGCGCTAGAGGACATGTGACCTTAAGGCTGAAGGCTTCATATCCCTGACCCAGATTTTTCTCCTAGCCCAGCATTCTCTCCCCTATACTATCCATCACTACTTATTACAATGGTAACCAAACATAGCGTATAGTTTTATTCTGGAAGGAACTCTTCTACCTCTAAGGTCCCTTTCAGCACTAAGATTCAACCGTGTGAACATTCTTCACGACATGGCTGTATGTCTTGTATCAGAAGAAAAGTCAAGAGAAGAGGCCGGGGGGAAAATCAAGGGTTCTTGACTCCCTTATGGGAGAAGTGTTCCTGGAGGCTGGCTGCCTCTAGGCTGGGTGAGTTCCTCTCTCTGTTCTGGGGCCTCTCCCCATTCCATCCTCTGCCTTCCCAGTCTTTCCTGCCTGATCAATGCTTCCAGCCTCCCACAGGTGCATACCCTCACGTCATCAGCTCCTGTCGTTTGTCTGGGAGGTACTGGCAGCAATAACAGCAGCCAGAATGAAAACATCTGGGTCATGGACAATTCTACCCTGCCTGGATTCCTCCTGGGACTGGAGGGGGAAAGAGGAAGTAGGGTGAGATCCTTTTACAAGTTGTTGTTGCTAAACATGGAAAACCTCTCCCCCAGCTCCCAAGGCGGAACAGCATTACCTACCCAAAACAATACTATCTCAGTCCTATAAAACAGCCATCTGTTTCCCTTTTTGTCCGGACAATAAATGCAAGTAACAACATGACAGCTGATACACTCAGTTGTTATAGGTGTGAACAAAGACCACTGTGTTTCCCCTTGATTTTTGGATGTTAATCAAGTTCCCCTTTTCCACGAAAACTTCAGCTTGGTCATGAGGTAAACAGGAATTTTCTTTCTCAAAATGATTCTGCTTTCAAGGTGATTGACTCTATAATGCCAACCTTTCCCCAACATAGATTCCCCCAGGAAGATGGCATTTCTTTGAGGGATGGCAACGGTAACCACCTAGTTAGAAATTTTAATACTGCTTCCCCTACAAATGAACTTTATCTTTCAAAAAACATTGCAAGACTACCTAGGGTCCCAGAACACCCTCAATGCACAATTTTATAGCCCTTTTTCTTTTTGTCTTTGGAAAATGCTATGCCATCCAAGAATTTTCCTCCACTTTAGAAAGGGAGCAAAAACGTCATTCAACAGATGGGAAAACTCAGGCCTTGTTCTGGAACATCTCTGCAGGTAGCACCATAACCAGGGTTTTAGAACAAACAAACATTTGGCATTAAACTTGTAGGGTATTCTTTTAATGCAATACTATTTCCATTTTTCAAACTAGTCAGTTCCCAATATTGTCACTTCCCCCACCTTTAAACCGCCACCCCCCAATCCTCAGATGTAATAACAGTTCAGTCAAAGATGGCAGATGATCTGTACTCCTCAACCTCTCTACTGAGAGAAATGAAAGAGTTTCATGATAGGTCCTTGGGAGTGTGATTGCTCATTGTATATAATCTGTAAAATCAACTATTTTAGTTGAAAATTTTCAGAAAGCTCAGTTTTAATTATCCTTTTGGGGGTGGGGGAAAGGAAGGGGTTGTTTGTATTTTTAACCCAGCACTTTAGATACAACCATATTTTTTTAAGTTTTATTGAAAGCTTTTTAAAAAAAATACTGATTGTAACTAATTTACTGAAATTTTATTGAAAATTTTCACAATTTTATCACCATGACTTCCTGATGTTTAATATCAAAAAATGACAAAGTGAAGCTGTCAGATTTGATTTACCCATGTCCTTTTGTATAGAAACTCCATGAGGGGGTTATTCTTTTGAATTTCATCTTTATATTTTCATTTTAAGGATGAATATTAATAGGGTCAATGGTATGTACGTGAATGAGGAATATGAGATTAAGTTGGGGCTGAGTGGGCTAGATCTGACTTCTGAAATCATATAGAATTCAGAAACTCCATGATTCTGTTAATGCAAAAAAAGATTAAGTACTGAAGTAGCCACTTCAACAGGCTCCTTTAACAAGAGATTAGAATTAAGACGATATCAAGCCTTCAACAACAGAGTCTTTTAACAAGAAACTAGAATTAGACGACTCTGTGAATAAAGAGTCCATCATCTTCCCCATCATCACAGAAACAGGAGTGGGGGAATGATAGCCAACTTCAGAGAAGCCGGCTTTAATTAGCACCTTGTTTCTAAATGAGCCACGTTGACAAGGGCAAGTCTTACTAAGCCAAACTTCTAAATCATAAAAAGCCGCCGGGCAGACACGCAGACAAAACCTCCGGAGACCGAAACCAGCAAGCACGGACGCATCCCGGCTCCGCAAACGCTCCTGGCTCGGCCAAGCCCCGCTCAGCTGCTGTCCCAAGCCGGCTTCCCCGAGGAACATTCCTCCTTTCATATTAAATCACAGCTGCTGCAAATAATGACAGCTCACGTCGGGCCAAGGAAAGGAAGAGGTGAGGAAAGCAACCAGGTCCACCCTGGGATCGCTGACCTGCCCTCCGTCTTCCAGTCTTTTAAACAGGAACAGAATGGAAAACACCGTGCAGGGCACTGTGCCAAGTAAGCACGGTGTGGGGGGCGGGTGGGAAGGGCAAGGGTACCGACGCCCGCGAGCAAGCAGCTCCATGCCCTCCAGGCGTTTATGTACTCCAGTGAGGAAGACAGCTTTGGGGACTGGTGGCCCGGCCCAGGAGCAGTGTTCTGTTAATGGAACGATTACCGTTCCTCCTTCTAGAGAAGATGATGTGTCTGGTTGTGGGGTGAATGTGGGGCCGGGGTTGGCATCCTCATCCTGGCAGATACCCCTACTCTGTGTCCTTCTCAACCTGGAAGGTTTTTCTGCTGGCGGCCAGTCCTCTGGTGGGGGGGGGGGGGGGGGCCTGCCACCGTCTCTTCTCCTGACCCCAGACTTCTCTGTCTCCAGCCCTACTTTTCAACCCTCTCTTATGCGAAGTCTTCCCTCCTTAGCATGTCATCTCCTTGAGGGCAGTTTTTTGTTTTTGCTAGCATTTAGCACAGTGCCTGCTATAGAATGGTGCGTAATAAATACTTGTTGATTTGACATTTAGATTCCCGGGAGCAGGATCATGGACCTGAGTCCAGGATCCATATGGTGAATGTGGAGGTTCCAAGGGTGGGAGCTTGGTGTTCCAGCCTGTGGCGCAGGAATATGGTAGGAATCTGACCAGATTCAGTTTCAAACTCTGATTCTGACTCTTACCCGCCATGTGACCTAGCCTCTCTAGGTTTCAGTTGCCTGATCTGTAAACTGGGCTGTGAGGATGGCAGAGGTTAGACTAGGTAACTGTTCCTTTCTAGTGCTATTTCTAGAACCTGTCATTTCACAGAGGAGCAAACTGAGGCTCAGGGAGGTGAGTGGAGTTGGTTGCCTTAGGAGGCACAGTAGTTGGTTCTCCCTCCCTCACTGAAGGTCCTCAGCAAAGGCTGTATGACCACTTTTCCAATATGACCCAGAGAGATCCTTTCTCAGCCATAGGTTGGACTATATTACCACTGAGGTCCTTTCTGACTGAAATCCTGTGTTTCTGACTCACCCATCCAGGGCCCAAGGGACCCTTAGTTGGGACCTCAAACCAGTTATCATGCTGAAAAGTCTTCCAGTCATTTACCAGGTTTCTAAATTTGCTTTGGGGATCTAATAAATGGTATTTTCCGTAGCTAAACTAATAAGCTCATGAACTGTATCAAGAGTCTGTCTAGATATGGTCGCTGATGTGATCAGTTTACAGGGCAGTAATATTTATTTGTGCATTAGATCACACTCCTCTCTGTGCATTCTCCAACTGTCTTCCTGCTGTTCCACCACCTTTCCATCTTCCATTCTCCCATTCCTTCACTTTTGCATCAACGGTCCTAATCCCAACCCTAATCCTAAACTCATGTCTAGAATGGATTCCCTTCTTTCTTCCACCTTCTAGACTCTCCACTTTCCCTCAGTTTCCTGCAGAGTTCACATCCTCCATGAGGCCTTTCCTCATGTCCCAAATTGCCTTGTGTCTATTTCATATATAAAGTACATTTGTATAGGTCATCGGAGCCTACTAAGCATAAATAAACAAGTTCTTTCAGAGCAGAAATGGTTTCTATTTTATCTTTATGTCCCCAGTGCCTGACATATCCATAGCAAGCACTTCCACTAATCCCCAGGATCAAATTCCACAGTGTCTGGTACAGACCAAGTGCTTTATGAACATTAACTATTACTATTATCATATATGGAATCTATATGCATATCGATTGCAATGTATCACCTATGCTATGCTAATTTAAAATATCTCTTACAGGGCAGGAATCACTTATTATATGTCTCATATATATTTTCTTTAGCACCAACATATTTGATTTCTTAAATACAAAAAACTCACCATTTCCAGGAGACCTTTTTTTTAAAAAAATGCTACATGGCACACATTTTATGTCTCAGGTTCATTAGGCCTCCCTGAAAGGTGAGTAATTTGTAGATGGAAGAGAGAAAAAAACCAGTACAGGGATATTGAATTACATACTCAACAAACTCCAGGTTAAATGTTACAAACCTAAGCTGCTTGCCTTCTGGTCCCCTCAACCATTACTTCTGTAATTGTTTCCAACAGTAGAAAAGGCAACAAACACTGCCCCCAAAAAGTCACTAACAAGGGAAAAAATTAGCAAGATGGGACAGGATGCAAATAGTCTGAATGTCTTTCATTTATGTGTTGAACATGATTAGCGTTTCTAAGGGACAGAAAGGACAGCCTGAACTTGACAGCTTTCCAGATCTCTTATAGTAGAATCCCATCTGTTTTTGCTAACTGTAAACAAGTGAGAAATTTCTTTTATTGCTGTACAAAGGACACTAACTAGCTCTGAATGTCTATGATACATCTCCTGAGTCAAAACTTAGCTTACCAGAGACAATGAACCCCTCACTGAAATTTCTATTCTGGTTTCAAGGATTTACTGATTGATGAGTAGAGGGAGGGAGTCAGTCACAGTCAAGTGAATGAATCACAAAGTCTGTCTTTACAGTTGATACAATCTCCTCATCCAAGAAAAGCTTTTTTCTCCCTCCTTGGGAAAGTTTCAGGCTGTTAGTCAGTGCTCAGCAGACTGTTACAAGGCTCTCAAGGGTAAGAGCTATTGGCAGTCATAAATCCCAAGTGGGAAATTCAGGATAGGTGTGGAAAGAAACTCCAGTGGTTACTCAGATGGGTTGTTTCCCTGACTGATGTCTTAGAAAGACTCCAAACAAAATGCACGAAGTACCCTAAGAAGCTCCCATATAGAAGTACAGGTGGCCACAAATGGCTTTTTTGCAGGGTTAGTTTTTTAACAACATCAAGTTGTGAATGCTGGTGATGAATAAATCCAGCCTTTCATAAGGCTGAGAAATGCCTTGCTCATTGTGGCTGCTGCCTCCTAAGAGAACAGCCAACAAAATCAGAGTAATTACTGTGTGTTTTCTTCTGTTCATAGACCCACCCACCAGAGATGGAACTTAAATAAGTAACCAGAGGGAAAGAGTAAGCTCTCTTTCTGTAATCCCCCAAAAAGGGCTTTTGTTGCTGTTCTTCGTTGAATCATTTCAGTTGTGTCCAGCTCTTTGTGACCCCATTTTGGGGTTTTGTTGGCAATGATACTAGAATGGCTTGACATTTCCTTCTCCAGCTCATTTTACAGGTGAGAAACTGAGAGTTAAGTGACTTGTAAAAGGTCACACAGTTAGCATCTTGAGGCCAAATTTGAAATCAGGAAGATGAGTCTTCCTGGTTCCAAGCCCAGTGCTCTATCTACCTCACCACCTAGCTGCCCAAAAAAGACTTTATTAAGAACCTATTATGTAGGAGCTGGAGGAATAAAAAATTTGATAAGAAATGTAGTAAGTAAAAGAGATAAGATTTGAATCCAGGTTTTTGGCCTTCAAAACCAATGTTCTTTCTGAGATAACATCCTGTCCTCAGTTAAGACCTCAAGAGATCAGTTCCCACTTGCATAGTTTTATGAGTTGTTGTAGCCAAAGCAGGCACCATGTGGTAACCAGTATCTGGCAATAAGCCTCTCCTAACTCACTAAGGCATGGTTTTGGAGGCAGATAGATTTCATCAGAAGCTTTGTGGTTGATGTTCTTCCAGCCTAGGAAGTCCTTCAAGTACTTGTGCTACTCTTTAAGAATTCAGCACCTCCTCCACACCACCAGGAGGCAATGATGGAGAGAGCTTGACTGAAAGATGTGCAAAGAAAAAAAATGGCCTTAACAATGTAGGAAATGCTTTCCTTTTCTGCAATAATTTACTTCCTTTAAAAATGAAATGTGAAGGGTTCATTTTTTTAAAAAACAGGTATACCACTGTTATAATATTTGTTTTCATGTTGTCTCTTCAGTTCATTGATAAGCACCTTAAGGTCAGGGACTGTCTTTTTGACTCTTCTGGTTTTCCCAAGAGCTTATCACAGGGCCTGGCACATAGTAGGTACCCAATAAGAGTTTATCGATTAGTTAGCAATCTCGTTTTGCTATTTTCCCCCTAAGAAAACACTTAGACTTTAGTCGTAGGAGAATTTAAAGTAATACAGTCTTCCCATTCTCATTAATTAGCTATTTAGAGTCTACCTGGGAACAGGTATAGTGCATTCTTTGGGAGAATACAGTACAATGAAAAGTGTTGCTGAACATGAAATCTCCAGACATAGGTCCAAATCCTGCCTGTGCTATTGACTAACCTTGAACAATTGACTTACCCTCTCTGGCCTTCATTTTCCTTATTTGTAAAAATGTGGGAGTTAGAATAAATGGCTTCTAAGGTCCCTCTTTAACTCTATGAGCATAAGTTCTCCTAAGGAAATCTTTATTCTGGCCACTACAGAAATGACTAAAATAGATGTGTGGTCTAATTCAGATCAGCACCTTTACCTAACATCATAAGCTAGGTCATTTTGGGAGGGTGAGCTGCTACGTGACAGATTTGGTGTTCAAAGAGCAGGCTCGATCTTCCTTTGATCTAATCAGTTAATATTTAATGGTTTCTTATTATGTCTCAAGAGCATAAGTGGAAGTCTCCATCCTCAGAATATACAGTGTGTTGAAAATTGGGAAAAATAAGCTTTGTTCCAAATATATCAGGCACTAATATTCTCTTCCCATGTATGTTGAGAGAATGTTTTCTATGTCTCTCACCCCTCAAATTTGCATAGGCAAATTAGTAAAATGACTTGCCCAAATCATGAAGTGTCTACTCAGTTTTCCATAGGCTAGTGTGCCTGTTCACTTCAAAATACCGAGAAGAATACAAATCTCCATCATCGACAAGCATAGTAATGCTGATAACCAAGCATGAACAGAACATGAGCACTGAACTGTTTTTTCCATAATGGTGACAAGTTTGTGTTGGACTTCCTAAATGAAACTTGAATTTCTTAGAGTTGTCATCAGGGATAGGCTTATTATCTGGAGCCAGGGAGATTTTTTTTTCATGCAAAACTCCCTGGGCTTTAAGAACAAGGGTGAACCAAGCCCACAATCATAATACTAATGGTATATTTCCATAGTGAACTTAAGATGTTGTATTTTTCAATTACTACCATAACCTAGAAAAGTAAATTAATGTCCCATCTTTTTGGTCTCTCACTTCTACTGCTGGTAATCACCTCTCTTTCTACACCTTTTTAGGTTTACCCTAATAAAACTGCTTTAAGAGAATCCTAGTACCAACCAAGAGAATCACAGTACCAACAAGTTTAACATTTTACAGATCTGATTTGAAGAGTAATTGTTCCATTTGCCTAGTAATTAGTTCAGAACCCAGCCACTCCTTCAAAGGCAAGCATGACACATAGAAGCCCTGATTTATATCTCTGCTGGCAACATGAGCTCCAGAACAACAGGAAATACAGTATTGCAGGAATTCAATGCTTCTGAACAAGCCGCTTTTAAGACAGGAATATTTATGCTGAGCTTTGATGCTGGGTGGTAACTGGAGCTCCCCAACTAGAGTCCCTGTGGAGAGTCTCAAAAGTTCAACTTAGAAACTTCCAAGCTGCATATCTCTTGGTTTCCTTCATCTTATAGGAATGACAGTGTTTAAAAAATATAAGAACTCTCAGGAATACGTTGCTACCTGCTACTGACTGATCCTATCTGACCACAATCCAACCCCTATGGTAATTTCCTTGTAGAGGCCTTTTCTCTGTCAATCCTACTTTGAAACTTAATACTTAAGCTTGATAAAAGAGCCAAAACAATACTCATCGACTTAAATAGTTCATATCATAACGGAGCACAATCACTCTTCTTTCAGAATTTTGTCTATTTTAATTACTGTTGTTCACTGGATTTCAGGTTCAAAAAGAAAATCAAGTTGAATGTTAAATATTTTCCCTTCGAGACTTTTACATATCTACTGAGCTCTCCTGGGATGGGTAGCCATGAATAAGGTGGTGGAATTTAAGGAGTTCTCTTTTTTGGTGTAGACAGACTTGATTTTCTAGGTCTTTTGACACAGCTTTATTTTTCCCCCTTTAATATTGTCCCAAATTCTTCAGGCACTATGGGACAGGCTAACATACAGGTGTCTGATTAAAAGCAGCAACTTTCCACTGGAAACTCTAGAAATTTAAACCAAACCATATCCTTCATCTTCCTCTCCAATCTAAAGTTTAAGAGAACAGATTAAAATAGTAACAACTCTCTCTGCAATGTTGGATAAGATATCTAATGTGCTGGAAACTAAATATAATATTATCTCAGTACCTATTCCATGGATACATATGGGATCACTTCACATTGGGTTTGGGGAAGGTTTATTTTGTACATTAGTAATGAAACCCCCTATGAAAAGATCTAAGACAAGACTACTTCATACCAATTCTAGACTACAGTAAAACTGGAATACACCAAGATTCTAATGTAGCTTTGAAAATACCAATTTCAGTCTGACAGGTTATCCATCCCTCATCCCAGGTAGGTGGTAACCATACTTGAGAACACTGCTCCAATTGAAGATGCCTAGCCTATTTCTGGAATTTTCTCCCAAACTGATACATTTATTTTTACATATAACCATTTCTGGGTTCTTTGACTTCAGTCCTCCAAGAATTTGTAAATCCTTCAATGCTGGCATATTCTCTTTTAGTACAAATCATAATTCATTTATGACTTAACAAATTTCCTTCAAGAGTGACTATGGCCACTGTTTTGTGGTAGCAAAGAATCTAGAAACAAAGTGGATTTCCCTTGATTGGAGAACTGACCATCTTGTGGTATAAACATTTAGTGGAATATTAGTTCCACCATAAGAAATGACGGAATGGGGCATTCAGAGAGCCAGGCAATGTTTGCAGAAATTGGAGGGCAAGGTAGAGCATGGAAGAAAAGCAGTAAGTCAAAGGAATATATAAAAGAGTGTTTAGATTTATGAGAATGGGAATAAGGGAGGGATTGCTGGAAGCGGGGGAAGGTTAAGAAATAGGAGGGCAAGGTAGAGGGTAGAAATAAGTAGAGGAGTTAGGAAAGATAGGAAAAAAGAGATATGTACAAACATAAAAATAAAGATAGGAGTAGAATCTCTTAGGGAAATTATATGTTTATGTATGTATATATATGTGTGTGTATATATGTATATGTGTATGCATACATCAATACCTATATATAAATATACCCATGCTCAGTTGTAGCCTTGGGGTGGTGGCTTGGGAAGAGTAAGGAGGAAAAAGAACAAAGTAAAAAGTGCATAGAGAGGATAAAAGAAAACCTTCAAGGAAGCAAAGTAAAGCTGGACAGCTTTCAACATATGCACAGTATTTAATATATAGGCTTTCTTGAAATGGAAAGTTCTTACTATATATTCTGAATCTCTATGTTCTGCTGTGTACATGACATGTTTTTTTTCTGTTTTATATTGGAGTTTAATATTTAAGATTATATTTCTTTTTCTTTTCTTATTATGTATTTAAGTTTTAGTATTTGTCTAAAATACTTTTTAAATTGTGCACATTAATGTACAGTGAAAAATATGCAGAACCAGTAGAATAACACACGTAGTAACTACAGTCAAGTGAAAAAAAAAAACCCCAACACTGAAAGGTGGTCAGTCTCTGAACACTGGCAACGACAAGTCCTGATCTAGAAGATTAGATGATGAAACATTTTTCCTCCTATCTGTGGAGAGGTGGGAGACTATTGTGGTAGTGAGGGCATTGCATAGCCACAGATGCAAATGTTGTGTCAACAGGTTTTGCTTAAATGTTTTTCTTTGTTACAAGAAAGAGTTCAATGACAGTGGATGTTGTATAAAAACAAAAGGTAGCAATAAAGCTTTTAAAAACAAAGTAAAATAAACCTGTACAATAACTACAAATAAAGGTTCTGTGGTCCAAAACTTCCTGGCTCTGCAGCAAGCTTGGCAATGACCCATTGCTGCTGTTCTGGAGACTGTGGCAGAAGCTTGCGGGGGAATCCCTAACTTTCTTGCTAAGGCACCACCCACATAGCTGGCTATGTGAACTTGGTTCCTTAGGAGGGGTCATGAACCTTTCTGGGATGCCAGAGTGAGCACCTCTGACTGATCCCCAATGACTGGAGCTGGTTGACCCAGGAAAATGGAATCCTGCTAGAGAGTCTGCTTCTCTCTGTAATATAGGACAAGAGCTGAGAAGAAATCATTCCATTTGGGACCTTTCTCTTTACATATTCTTTCTGTCCTTAGGACATCTCCCAAGAGAAAGAAAGGCAATGAGAGTCTGTGTTAAAATTATGTGACAATGGGAGAAATGTTTGTCTATAGGAGTCTGGTTGTCTTTTTCTCTCTGGACCTTGTGAATTGTTTAGATAAGTCTGTTCTGAGAAGAATGAGAAATTTCTATTCAGTAGTCCCACAAAAATATACTCTGAGAGGAGTATAGTGAACATAAAGTACTACATGAGAGGTTTTTTATTTTCTATATTTGCTTATGTACTTGCATCTTATGGAATTTCTATGGTAAAGGAAATAAACTCTCTTTTGCCTGATACCCATATTGTACACTAAGTATCTTTTCTGGACAGGACAGATTATCTCCATATAGGAATTATCACCTAAACATGAATCATACATAAGTTTTCCTTTATATATTTCCCTAGAGTTACTCTGAGTAGTAGAGCCATAGCCAGAGAGTGAAAAGTCTGATCTGCTCCATTGGGGTCCAATACCCTAGGATTAAAGATAGATCCCCTTGTGAGAGTCAATCACCAAACCTATACTGAAAGCCTTTCTGTTTTGGTAGGACTCCCAGAGCTCACATTCTGGCTTTCTCTCTCAAGGATCACTCCACATTATGACGACGCATGGGAGTAAGACTTCCTTAGAGCCTTTTAATACAGAATTCCTGTATGCAATGCTAAATCATGAGGGGAGAAAGAATCATAGAGACCATGAATATAGTGAGCATTTAATTTGCACGTTTTCTCTTATAGTTAATGGTATTCCTGAGGGTCTACTCAGACTGTATTAGACAAGCAAATAATATAAGCAACCAATAGCACAAGTGGCAATTATACACATATGAGACACACCCACACAGGCAGTTCTGGTATAGCATTTGTTTTGTAAATGTGAATTTATTACAATGCAATTGATATATTAGGGAACTTGAGTCTAATGTGAATTTTGCATTTGCCTATGTGGTTTCATCCATGAGAAACACTAAATGGATGCAGAAAATTATGCCCAATTGAACTGAGTCACACAGGAATGCACAAAATGTACATGCATCCACTTTAAACATCCACCAGCTACCTGAGTTAACCACATGTATTTTCCTTCAAGGTTGCTTTTACTACTTTTTTTAGAATTTGTGAACTTTTCTATTGACAATAACAAAAACCCATTCATTTAGCATCCCAAACACATCTATGCATCCTGGTTCAAAAAGTCAAGCAATGTATGGAAAAGGAAAGCTTAAAGTGTTGAAAAGAAGCTTGAAATAATAAAAGTTTTGAAAGGAATGAGTAACCATGTGATATCTCTCAAGCAATAAATATAAAGGAGTCCACATCAGAGACAATGTTGTAAAAAAATAAAAGAAATGTATATGGCTAGAATCTGACCTGACCCCATTTTTCCCATAAGCCCAGTGGTTTTTATTTGACTTTGTACAGTATGGTAATTTTTCGGAATACATGTATAGCGGGACTGGAATTTCAAAAGTTGAATATGTCATTCAGTCAACAAGCTTTTATTAAGGAAGGACTTAACTGTGTGCTAGGCATTCCGCTAAGCAGTGAGGGATACAGAAAAAGGCAAAAATCCTTTCCCTGAACTGAACTCAAGGAGTTCATATTCTAGTTAGGGGAGATGATGTACAAACAACTATGCATTTAAGAGATATATATGTATCCATGTGTGTATAAATACATACACGTACATACATATATGTATATCTACATACATATATATTAAATATATATTGTATAATATATATATATATATATATATATATATATATATATATATATATATATATATATATATATGAGACGGGGGGGAGAGAGGGAGAGAGAGAGAGAGGGGAAGAGAGAGAGAGAAGGTAAGAACTGGTTGTGGGGACAGGGGAGGGAAAATACCTCCTAAAGAAGTTGGAATTTGATCTGGGTCTTAAAAGAAACCAGAGAAGGCAAGAAGCAGAGAGCTGATGGAGTTGAGCATTACATTCATTTGGAATTGTCAATGAAAATAAACTGAATCAGAAGTTGGAGTGTCACGTGTGGCATGTAAACCAGTATAGCTGGATTGTAGAATGTATGGAAGGGAGTAATGCATAAGAACACTGCCAAGATAAGAAGGGACTAGACTTGTAAAGACAGAGGATTTTATACTGGATTCTTGAAGAAATCAGGAACCACTGGAGTTAAATGATTGGAACTGGGGTGGGAGAGGAGAAACAGTCACACCTGTGCTTTGGAAAAATCACTTTAGCAGAGGAGTGGAGAAAGGATTGGAATAAGTAATCACAGTTGTCTCTGCCAGCCAAGAGACCAAGAAGTCTAATGAGGTAACAACCTAATCTCTAATCCCCAACAGGCTCACTCAGCAGCCCCTCCCTCACTTGCCCTGAACTCTTGCGGCGTAATACAATAGGACCCACAAGTTTGAGCTCTGAGATCAATTTTCTAGTTGCTGCCGTAGTTTCTGACAGCACACCTTGCCCCTGCCTTCATGCTACCATTCTACAGATTCTGCCTTCCCACCCTGGCTAAGGAATAGTGAAGTAGAAGTGTGACTCCACTATAGTAGTGATAAACCAGAGAATTAAGGAATAAAGGGAACTGGGGCTGGAGTTTGGGGAAGGATGCAGTACAAAGCCTGAAGGAAAGGGAGGAGGGTGAGACAGCTTTGAGGTCCAGCCCCGGAGATTCACCATCAAAGGGAAGGAGTTAGAATGTGAGCAAAAAAAGATAATTTACCAACTATCTAAGGAGGAAGAAAACTCAGTTTAAAACCTTGACACAAGCAGATAATCAACATTAAAGATATTAATTACAGAAAGATGGTCTAGAAAACATCTAAAACAATCCAGATTTCTCCGAAAAAAAATTGTAAGACAAAGAAAAATGAATCAACACTAGATGAGGCACAGGACTCTGGATTCTCAGGAGAGCGTGGAACCAGCAAGATGGTCCCAAAGGGTTCAAGAGAGAAATAAGCACCATGTGAACAAAATTTAGGGGTTGCACAGCATAAATATGTTACAGAATAGAAAAACTTGAATTCACGATGGTGAGTGTCTCTAGAGGAAGAAAAGATTTAACAACTAATTGGGAATGCAAATACACAGGAGGAAAGGACAATCTGTAAGAGAAGCAAAAAGAAATTATATTAATTTTATTTAATTGTGTCATTTATATATTATAATATATAGTGATATATATTATAATATTTAATTATATTAAAAGAACTCATGATCTGTACAAGCAAAACATGTTGATATTGAAGAGAAGGTGCAAAAGGGACAATTGAAGGATCATGTGTGCTTGTATTCGTCCTTCGTTGCTGAAGCAGACCACGCCATCAGAGAAATGTTGACATGACTTGCACTTGACTTTGTTTTTGAGTGAGAGAGCTGTGCAGGTCACCAACCTCACTTCTCCTCCAGAGTCATCTGAATCCAGCGACCAGATATCCAGAAGATGACACATAAAAAACACTTGAACACTACAACTCAAGAAGTAATACAAGAAAGCTGCCCAGAATATCTGAACGTAGAAGATGAAGTGTCAGTTGAAAGAAGTCACATGTTGTCTCTAGCAGGCTGTTGCAACATTCCAGCCAAGAGGTGACTAGGGCTTACAGAAGAGTAGGGATTGTGTGAGTGAAGAAAGGGATACTATCTATCTATCTATCTATCTATCTATCTATCTATCTATCTCTCTATCTATCTATCTATCTAGTCTGTCTGTCTATAGGTCTATCTATTTTATTTACCTGTCTATCTATGGTCAGTCTATCCATCCATCTATCTATGTATGGTCAGTCTATGTATCTATGTATCTATCTATCTATCCATCCATCCATCCAAATATCTACCTATCTATCTAGATAGATAGATAGATTAGATAGATAAATAGATACGAGAGGTGTGAGAGTAGAAATGATAAGATTCAACAAGAGATTAGATAAATAGGGTGACTCTAAGGGAGGAGTTAAGGACAGCATGGGAAAGAACATAATATGGCTTTGCTTATGTTGTTGCCCCTTGTCTAGAGTGCTTGGCATCTAACCATGAGCCATGATTCACAGTTAGCAAAAGATGAACTGGGGCAGGGGGAAGGGAGATCTCTCTCTCTCTCTCTCTCTCTCTCTCTCTCTCTCTCTCTCTCTCTCTCTCTCTCTCTCTCTCTCACACACACACACACACACACACACACACACACACAAACTCAAATGAGGGGAAATAACTCCTATATCTGCATCACACAGAATTAGAAATAAAAGATGTGTGTGTATGTATACTTCTATATTGCTTTTAACACATTACAAAACCCATTCCAAGACTTAAATACTAAGCTCCCCAAACTCACCCCTGGTCACTTAGACATCCCTAATGCAAGTCATTAAGTGGATTCTCCTCTTTCAATGTCTGTTATTACTATAGCCTACCCCCACATTGTTTCCATACCCTTCTCCAAAATAAGTCATCTATGGCACATTATTCACCAAGTGTGGTGCCACAAGGGAGCAATTTCTGCTACTGAGGAAGCTGAGGCTGCTGGATCATATGACTTGGGAAGCTGTGAATAGCAGAGGGCTAAAGCCAAATGGGTGATGACACCAAGCTTGCCCCAATATGGAGAGCCCACAGAAGCAGAGAACAACCAGGCTGCCTAAGGAGAGGTGAAGCAACCCAGAGTAGAAACAGAGCAGGTCAAAGCTTCCCAGTCAGTCACTGATGGGGTTTGGAGGCCCAGTCTCACAACAGAACAAAAATCACAATATTCTCAACCACACAATCTACTTTGCTACATTTTGCTAATTTTTTTTTTTGCTAATTTTGGTGGCATGGCATGCAATTTGTAGCTTAGTATATATGCCTAATTTTTCTTCTTAGTTCCACACAGTGGTTCAATCCTCCATCCCCATCCCCCTTCAGTTACTTCTTTCCCTCTACTATGGTCCTTGAGGAAGAGAAAGAAAACCTTTAGATATGGTTTCTAGATAATATCTTTCCTTCTGATTAGCACCTGACAATCTAGGCTGGATGTTTGCCTGCCCTCCTGAAATCCTCATCGAGAAAACCATCCACAGATGCAACCAGTCTTCGTGCATATTGAGTTGAAGTGCCATAACAATATAAGCAACCAATTTTCAGAGTTTATTAGGTGTAGCCAGTTATTGACCTGAAGGTTATATTGTACTGGGATCAGTTCCTGGACACAGATGAAAAGCTTCCTGGATGGACCCTAAGGTGGTCTCAGTGACCAAGTCTTGTTGTTAGCTGGAATTTGTTCTCCTACCCCCTCTGCCTTGATCAATTCAGCTCTGGAAGTCTTGTCTGTTTTCCTAATCCACTGTTAGCCTCACCCCCAACCCCCAGTACCAGTCCCCAGTATGCTCTTTCCTTAAGCCTTCCTGGTACAGCAATATCCATGAGTGGCTTCTCAACCAGCTTCCCATTGACCAACTTTGAGCCTTACAAACACTTTTCTCTTTTTAAATGAAGGTTCTTTATTGCGTTCACTAGCCATGTTATAGATCCTTAACACTGGAAAGGGCTTTGGACATTATCTGGACCATCTATTTCATTCTACAGAAGACACCAGAGACAAAGAGTAGGCTATCTGTCCAAGGCTAGGGGAGTCTAGATTTGAACTCAAGTCTTCAGGTTCATAGTCCAGAGCTCTTTTCCATATAAAATGTGTGTGTGTGTGTGTGTGTGTGTGTATGTAATATATTCCTTCCCCACTCTACCTTCCTATATTAGTTCCCTTAATTCTGTTGGTAGAAAAATGATAAGCATAGATACTTTTCAAGCAATTGACCCAGGTTTGATCCCAGAGCAACACAAGTGATTTTTTGACAGGCAGCATGATATGGTGGACGGGACTCTGGACTTGGACTTGGAAGACTTGAGTTCAAAACCTGATTCAGAAACGTACTAGTTTTGTGAACCTGGGTAAGTCAATCAAACTCTCTGTGCCTCAGTTTTCTCAACTGTAAAACAAGAGGCCTTCTAAGGTCCCTTTAGCTATAAATCTATGGACATATTTTTCTCCTCGTTCTCTCCAATTCCCCTTCTACTTCTCTTTTCCAATTTAACTATAGACACAAACAGAAAAACAAAACCACTGACCCTCAAGAAGATTCCATTACTTGGGACAGAATACAGCATGGAGAGAGTTAAAGGTAGTCATGAACATTAAACTCTCACACATCGTCTTAAGTAATGAACATTGAACCTGTGTTGTCTTATCACCTTCACTACTAAAAGTACAGATGAAATTTGGAAATATACCTGAAGGGTTATAAAACTGTGTGTACCTTTGGACCCAGCAATACCACTACTAGGTTTATATTCCAAAGAGATGAAAGATAAAGGGAAAGGGGAATGTGCCAAAATATTTATAGCAGCTCTTTTTGTGGTGGCAAAGAATTGGAAATTGAGGGGATGCTCATCAATTGGGGATGACTGAACAAGTTGCAGCATATGATTATAATGGAGCACTATCATGCTATAAGAACTGATGGGGGGGTGGTGTTCAAAAAATCCAGGACAAGACCTATGTGAAGTGATGCAAAATGAAGTGAGAACTGGGAGTTCATTGTGTACAGTAAGGGTAATGGTATGATGATCAACTGTGAAGGACTTGGCTACTCTGATCAATACAATAATCTAAGACAATTCCAAAGGCTTTGATGAAAAAATCCTCTCCATCTCCAGAGACAGAAGTGATGAATTATGATGGCAAATTGGAGCATAATTTTCTCACTTTATTGTTTTGGCTTTTTGGGGGTGGTGGTGGTAATGGCTGATATGGAAATGTTTTGCATGATTTCACATGTATAATTGATATCATTTTGCTTACCTTCCCAGTGGGTGGGGAAAAGATGACAGGGAGGAAAAGATGACAGGGAGGAAGAGAATTAAAAAAAGAAAAGAATATTAATAATGTTTGTTTTTTTTTTAAAAACAATTAATAATGTTTGTTTTTTTTTAAAAAAGCAGGGGAAAAAACAAACAGATGACATTCATAAGGTAACTTTCATCTTGAACAGAAAGAACTCCATTTATAACGTGTTGTGTAAGCATAGTTGTGTCAGTGAATGTATGTGTGTTAATGGATGTACAGTGAGATTTATAAACTTGAATTAAAAAGTATTTGTTACCTACAAAAACTAGGAAAAAACAATAAGATCTTCTATTCAAAAACTAAATATTATCTAGAAATGAACTTACCAAGACACGCATGAGGCTTATAAAAATACACAATCAATAAACATATTTTAAGGATCTACTGTGCACCAGACACTGTGCTAAGCAGTAGGGATACAAGAAGAATCAAAAGACCATCTGTTCCTTCCCTCAAGGAGTTCACAATCTAATATGGGCCAGATAACAAATAAACACAAAAATGTACAAACAAGCTACATACAGGATAAATAGGAAGAAGAGAAAAAGTAGTGGAAAATATGTCAGGTATCATCAGTAAATATCTAATATCTAAAATAATCAGACAACTGATTATTTATAACACAAATGCCAATTTCTCAAAATTAAAATAGTCAAAGGACATGACGAATAGTTTTCAAAAGCCTACAAACCTTAAATGGCCACATGAAAAATATTCCAGATCAATAAGAAAGAAATGAAAGCTAAAACAACTTCGAAGTTCCATTTTACACCATGCAAAGTAGCAAAGGTGAAAACAGAGGAAAATAGTCATTGTTGAAGGGATAATTAGGAAACAGACACACTGATCCACTCTTGACAGAGCTGAAAAGTGATCTATCCTTTCTGGATTTCAGTTTGGAATTACTCAAGAAGCATTATTAATTATATTTTCCTTTTCCCTTTTGACACTGTAATCCCACTAATAGGCATAGTCAAAAAGAAGTCAAAGGTAGAATAAAAGGATCTAGTATATGCCAAAATATTCCCAGCAATACTCCTTGTGGTAGCAAAAAAAAAAAAAAAAAGGAAATAAAATGGAG
The DNA here is from genome assembly GCA_023548195.1 of Bettongia penicillata ogilbyi. Classification (NCBI taxonomy): domain Eukaryota; kingdom Metazoa; phylum Chordata; class Mammalia; order Diprotodontia; family Potoroidae; genus Bettongia; species Bettongia penicillata. The sequence goes on from JAJHZJ010000149.1 coordinate 1,173,096, forward strand.
ACCCATGGATTAGGGAATGGTTGGAAAATGGTGGTATAAAAATGAAATATGGTATTATTGTGCGGTATGAGGCATATAAGTAATTTAGAAAACTAAAGAAAGATTTGCATGAACTGATGCCAAGTAAAATCAAGAGACTAAGAAAGCTACACACATATATCCATATATGAGTACGTGTATATATGTATACATACATAGTGACTAGAATAATGTTAATGCACAGTTTATTAGTTGAACTCTGAACAATGGAAAAATCCATGGAAATCCTGAAAGACAGGTACCAAATGAAACCTCTTTCTTTATATGAGACAAGTCAGGGGTTACAAGGACAGAATATCATATACATTATCTGACACTTTCTCTGATTTGGATTTTTTGCTTGTTTTCTTTGGCACAGGAAAGGGTACAATCTGGAAAGGAGTGCAAGCAGGAAATGACTGTCTTAAAAACAAAAGACATTAGAAAAACATATTTTACAAAATAAGGAGTAGATTGCTTTTTTAGAATCAATTTTTTCCTACTGAATAAAGTTATCCTAGTGACCTACCTCTGCAGCAAATACACCCAATTGTTAAAAATTTAATAGGAAACTTTGTGAACAAAAAAATTCATTGCTAATGCGTGGTTCACAAAAGCACATTGATAGTAAAAAATTTCCATTTACTAAAAAAATAATCACACCAAAGTTCACATCCTCTCTTGTCCAGTGCTTTCCTTTACGGAAGAGATGTGTTTCACAGCTGATGAGGATCATTCCTATGTAATGACTTGTTTCCTCTTGCACAGTGAGAAGAAATGGTAATAAAGCTCTCCACAATTACTGCAGTAAGACAAAGCTTTTACTCTATTGCTAGAAAACATTTTTTGCAAGACTTAGAATAGAATCTCTAAGGAGAATTTTAAAAGGGACTTCATGCAGTCTATATTTATTTATTCATATTTATTTTCCTCAATTACATGTAAACAAGATTTTAAAACATTTTTCAAAATTTTAAACTCAAATTCTCTCTCTTCTTCCTCTTCCTGTCCTTGAGAAGGCAAACCATTTGATATAGATTATATATATGCAGTCATGCAAAACATATTTCCATATCAACCATACTGCAAAAGAAAACACAGACCAAAAAACAAGAATAATAAAGTTTTTTTAAGGTACGCTTCAATCATGCAGTCCACATTTAATAGAAAGATGCCAATGATAAGAAAAGAAGCAGGTAGCAAGGAACTGGTCAATAAAACAACTTCCAGATCATGCATACACTTAGCTCAATCTCCTGCAGACTTGAGACAGTTATGGTAGGGAACTGCCATAACTGATGTTCAATCTTAATGGATCTTCCTGGGATAATATGATTTAAAGCTGCAAGGGACCTTTGAGGTTATCTTATCAAAGAATATCAAGGATGAAAGGACTATCATAGAATATCTCATTCAAATTCTGAGCACAAACCCCCCTACAGGGATCTAATAAATGGTCATCCAGACTTTGCTTAAAGGTCTCCAGCATGGGGAAATGCATGGTTTCCTGATGTAGCCCCTTTCAGCTTTTGAATAGCTCTAATCAGTAAGAAGTTCTTCCTTACATCATGCTTAAATCTGCTTCTTTTCAACTTTCAACCATTTTCTCCATTTCTCCTCCTTGAGCCAAGAATAAAAGTCTGTTTTCTCTTCCATGTGACAGACCTTCAAATACTTGAAGGTAACTATCATGTCACTGTGGACCCACAACCCCATATAGGTCCACACCTCCAACTCTTCTTCAGCCTAAACATCCTCATTTACTTTGACTCATTCTCATACGGCTTGATATTCAGGTCATTTTCTATTCTAGGTTCCCTCTTCTCAACACTCTCTAGTCCATATATACTTTTCTTAAATGTGACTCTCAGAAGTGAATACATAATATTTTGGGGTTCAGGGATCCTGGGCTACCTATAATGGGGTCTGAGGAAAGATGGTGGTCAAAGTGGTGGCCTTGCTGCTTTACCTAGGGTGACTTCCCTATTCTCTGGGTGTCAATTGGTTAGCAGTTGGTGGGGATAATTTAAATTCGCAATTTAAGGTTGTAGGAAATAATTTCCTATCATTTCCTCCCAACAACTCTCTAAGACCTTAAACTGCAGAAGAGTTGTCAATCTAACCACCAGTCCTCTTTTCAGTCCAGTACTTCCAGTCAGGTCCTGTGGAGAAAGGGCCAGTTATCACCATCAACTGCCAACCAGTTGTCACTCAGAGGATAGGGAAGTCGGCCTAGGTAAAGCAGCAAGGCCACCACTTTGACTGCCATCTTTCCTCAGACCTCATTAGATGTAGCCCAGGATCCCTGAACCCAAGATCCTTTGGAATAGCAAAGCTTTCTACTCAATGTCCATAGCTATCATCCTGGAAAGAAACCCTTATGGAGATGTAGCCTAGAAACTGGTCCTGTTGGTGCCACAGCCACATCTATTGAAGATCCCCAAAAGAAAGCTCTTGCCACCAAAGTTCTTGGTATTGTCAAATGGTTCAATATCAGAAACATACTTTTATCAGTAGAAATAACATTAAAAAGAGACATTACCATCTGTTTTGCTGCAGCATCCTAAGTACCAATAGGACTATTCCACTGGCTTTGCATCTGAAACCCTCCATGTGTATTCTCTCTCCAATTAGAAATTGAGCTCCTTGATAGAAGGAACTGTCTGACCTTTTTTTTTTTTTTGTATCCCCTCTGCTTAGCACATTTAAATGCTTAACAAGTGCTATTCATTCATTCATTCACATCGGTAGAGAGAATTTCCTTACTAAGAGTTCCCCTACCTGAAGTTCCATATATCAATGTCATAGGTTAGAACTAAAATAACATGTGGAAGAAAGGTTACACTTGCTTTGTTTGACCCCAAAAGCCAGTGACCAGAGGTGGCAGCTGCAGAGAGGTAAACTGAGTCATGATATAAGGGACAGTTTCCTAACAATCTGATCTTCTCAAAAATATAACGGGTTTCCAGTGGTACACTTGGGAGGCTTCTCCTAGAATTCTTCCAGCAGAGTCTGTATGACCAGCTGCCATGATGATTTCTGTTCAGATATAGTTCCTTTGGACCCCAAGGTTTTGTCATTTCATGACCAGAAGCCCAAGTCACCAGAATTTGGGGCTCCTAGCCATTCTGATTAAATAAGGCTTTAATTTGTTTTCTTCAGCATAAGTCTACATCATGTATATATTGCAAGATCATGCTATAGATATGGTTTTATGAGGAAGGAAGAGTTGACCAACTGAATCAAAACTGAAAAAAAAGCTTTCAAACGAAAAGTTTTAATTTAAACTTTCAATCTTATCAGGTTTTTTTTCCCCTTATGCTGAGCTGAATTGCCATACCAACTGGAAAATCCCATAAATGCACCAACATGTCAGTGCTTTGTCAGGCTTTCATTACCATCACAAGCTAATTATTTTTAAAGGCATAGGGATTATAACTACAGGATTATTTAAATAGCCATAGCTCACATAAATGTGATGAAATATGATTTCCAAAAAGCCCTTACCTTCAATTTTTTTCCCTTAGCAATAACAGTTTTTCAAAAAGAAAAACTACAAATAAAGCTGGCAAGGATATCAATGTGTAAAATGACAGAATTATAATCCAAAAATTTCTTAGACAGGGTAGGTTAATGAATCAAAACTAACAAGAAGAAATTTTAGTGATAAAGGTAAAGTCCTTGCTTAGGTTCAAAAAGTGAATGGTAAAATAAAAGGTGGGGGATATTCACTTGACTTAACAGGAGTTCACATGGAAAATATTTAAATTTTTAGTAGCTTGTCTCAACATGAGACATAGAATGTATATCTATAAATATCTACCTATATATTTGTCAAAACATAGTTGCCAAAACCTAAGTGAATATCACCTTAGGTTTCTTGAATAAAAGTAAAGTGCACAGCATAAAGTTGCCCTCCACACTGGACAATTCACATTTGGAATATTATGCTTTTTAAGAGGGACCCTCACAGATGGAGCTTATCCAGGGATGGCAAGAGGGCTGGTAATAGGTATGGAAATCATGTCATATATGGAATGCCATAAGGACCTGGGGATATTTAGCCAGAGAAGGAAAGATTTACAATGAAACACAAGCATTTTCAAATATCTGAAGAGTTATCTTATTGGAAAAAAAGACATTTTGTAGTTTTCCAGAGTGCAGAAGGAAGATTGGGGGAGAAGGAGGGAAAGGGGACCCCATGTACTTTAAGACCTTTTTCACAACTGTCTACTTAATCCCTTAATTCAGCAACTAGCATTTTTCATTTCTCAGCACTCTATCTACTCATGTTTGTTCAAAATACAATATTTAGATGTCTACTATGTGATCTTGAAGTTAACCTCTTATTGCCTCAGAGGTCAATTAACCTCTCTATACCTCAGTGTCCTTATCTGTATAAATGAGGGAGTCTTAGTAGATGGCTTCTAAGGTCCCTTGATCCTAAGTTCTTCCATCTCTTAGTACTAGAACATTACTCATGCTGTTCATCGCATTTCTCTTTCTCTTTTCCTTCCCACCTGTTCAAAACTCAGTTTGAGGCACTTCTCCTATACTAAAATTTTACAAATATATCCCTTAGATTCAGTTGAACTTGGGTTCAGTCCTACCAGCACATTATCTGCTAACTTTCTTGTGTATTACCCCAGAATCCTTTTAGCTGGTTCACTGCCAAGTAGGTTTTAATCACTGGAGTTTATACAGTAGAATTCATTATAACACTACTTACCCTGAAGGACTAGGGAATTCAGACCAATAGTTTTAGTTACCTACATGCTGAAAAGACTCATTTATAAAGTAGATTCACTTAGGAAATGATTCCATAGTGAGGAGAGATGACAGCATTGTAGCAATGACTCACAGTATAGGAAAGTGGGGGAGAAGGAGATAAGCAAGTGGGGGGATGATGGAAGGGAGGGCAAAGGGAGGAGGGAGCAATTTGAAGTCAACACTCGGGGAGGGACAGGATCAAAAGACAGAAGAGAAACAATGAGGGGCAGGATAGGATGGAGGGTAATTCAGTTAGTCTTACACAACATGACTGTTATCGAAGTCATTTGCAAAACTACACAGATATGGCCTATATTGAATTGCCTGCCTTCCCAAAGGGAATGGGTGGGGAGGGAGGGATGGGGAGAATTTGGAACTCAAAGTTTTAGGAACAACTGTTTAGTATTGTTGTTGCTACTAGGAAATAAGACATACAGTTAATGAGGAATAGAAAGTCATCTGGCCCTACAGGAGAAAAGAGAAGATGGGGACAAGAGAAGGGAGGGATGACAGAAGAGAGGGCAGATTGGAGATAGGAAAAATTAGATTGCTTGGTGTATTGGGGTGGAGGGAGGGGATAAAAGGGGAGAAAATTTGGAACCCAAAATTTTGTGAAAACGAATGTAAAAAGTTAAATAAATAAATATTTTAAAAAAATAAAAATGAATACATGATCCTTTAAAAAAAAAAGAATCATTCACATTGTCACATTTGGCTAGTTGTTCAACTGTTTCTCCATTTAAAGAGGCTTCCAATTTTTCCATTGGCTCAGTAATTACTAAGATTACTTCCATATTCTAGGTCTAATCTGCAGTCTTAGATATCTGTCTTTGGGCCTTTACCTTGAAATCGATAGCGTTGGCTTGTCTTTGGAACTTGATTGTGCTCTAATTGACATTTCCTTGCTACTCAACCTTTTTACTCTAACTCTTTCTTATTAATTACTTAATTAGCTAATTATTTCATTAACAGATTCAGAATATCATACTCCTTTCCCCCTTCCACATTGTAACTTCTACCATGGCTATACTCTAGGGAATTCTTTTTAGGGTATATTTTTCTGGCCACTTCCCATTAAAACTAATTGCCTAAAGAAGGAATAAATAAATATCATTTTAAAATCATTTCCCATGCATTCTCTTCAATAGATTAAACTATAACATTTACAGAGAAAGCCTAATATAGTTTTATTTTTTTTTCAAGTACTGAGGTATTTGTTTTGTTTGTTTTTCGTCAAAACCATTAGGTTCTGAGGACCCTAAACCCTGTGGTTTCTTAAAAATCCTTCCCTTTGTGGTCTAGTCTTGGAACTCACCACATTGCTCAAGTAGGTTACCCTCCAAACATTCTGGTCCTTTATTCTAAATGGTGCTCAGTTACACAAGCTCTCTCTTATTATAAAATAAAGGTGGTCAAGCAAAACAGATCCATACATTGGCCCTATCTAAACATATGTGGTTCATTTTGCAATCTCCAGTCCATCACTTTTCTGCCCAAGGGGAGGGAGGCCCTTTTCTTTTCATTCTTTTGAAGTCATGATTGGTCAGCTCATGAACTCTGAAGTCTTTAGAAATTGATTTTATTTCTGTTAATCTTAAAATTGGAAGGAGTTAGAACCTATAATTTAATTAGGGAGTTATATACCTGGGCTCATAGTCAAGGATTGATAGACAGCCCATAAAAGAACATTGGAAACCTCTTGGAAATTCTGTAGGAAGCAGGAAATCATCATTTCAAAAGTTTTGTGTTTTGGTTTTTTTGCAAGTGAAAGGGCAAATTTCTTAAATACTCAGGGAACGGAGATGAATAAAAAGTAAGGTTGCCAGTTCCCATAGTTACTTCAGTGTCATTATTTGAGCTAAAGATACAAACAAGATTCTGATCTCTGCCCTTTTGTGACCAAATCCATCCACTATGTTGCAGAAGGAAGCTGAGAAAAATCAAATGTCCAATTACAAAAAGCTTCTCATCAAGGTAAATGTGGATGTGTTGAAAGGAATGAAGTCTACCGCAACCGCTAATACATTCTGGCGGCGTGCGCTTGAGGGGTGGACTTGTGGAAGAAAACACTGGCACATTTAACAAGGAAAGAGCCAGAACAATCAAGAGACACTGCGGGCCGTAGTCTTGCCCGAGACAGCATTGACTTAGAGTCAGAGACCCTGGGCTGGAATCCCCTGCTCAGCCACTTGAGTGACCTTGGGCAGGTCTCCTCGACTCTCTGGGCTTCAGTTTCCTCATCTATAAAGTGAGGGATTAGAAGCAGATGACATCTAAAGTCCTTTGCAGATTGGGAGTCTAATGAAAGTAGAAGCTTCTATTGAGAGAAAAACTGGAGAAAAGATAAAAGAGGCAGGCAAAGGAGAAAGGTGCCCAGAGACAGCCCCAGCGAGCTCTAACTACAAAGAAAAGTGCATCCCCGCGCCAGTTTGGTAAGACAAAGCAAAGTCCCCCGATCTGCAGAGGCAAAGTCCTCCTATCGGCTGTCCAAACTCACCTCGAGCCCGCTGGGGTGCGCCTTTGGACACGCAGCATCTCCCTCGCCAGAGCTGGTAGCGCGTTGGAATTCTTCGAAAGGAGCAACTTTCCAATATGATGCTGAACCAGCTCAGAGCCAGGACCGAAGCCCTCTGCCAGTGATGATGCCAAGGACCTGCTGTCAAGCGGCTATTCGGCTGGCTCAGCCTGGCGCAGAGCTCCGAAGGGACCCAGTGTTTCGTAGGCGCCGGGACCTGGGGGCTTGCGGGGCTCAGGACCAGCTTGGGCACCCAGCTCTGTCTACCTGGGGTATGGAGTATAAGCCCTGGCCTGTTCTACTCACACCCACGCATCTTACTGCCTCAAGGGCAGAAGACACGCAGAGTCCGGGCGTGAAGTCCGGGACCGCTGACCACTCCTGGCCGCAGCAGCCACCCCCAGCCTGGCCTCAGGGGCTCGGTTAGGTTTCCACCCACCACGCCTGAAGCTCCTCCCTCTACAGAACAGATCCGCCCAGACCTCGGCCAGAACTGGACAGCGGCTCACTCCTCCTCCTGCCAGACCCAGGGAGCGCCCCGCCAAGCTCAAGACCGCAAATCTCTTACTGGCTTCACTAACCCTTCGGTGGGTCAAGGTCATTTGGGGCAGCGCAAGCCCCTGGACTGAGCTGGAGGCTGTCTCTTCAGGCACCTGACTGTCCACCGCGCTCGACTGACCCTGCTGATCTTTGAAACTTGGGGGTTGGATTGGAAAATTAGTATGTGCTTCCCCATCGCACTGGTTACCACGGGTCCTCAACAATTGAGGGATTTTGAAAGGAGGTAAAAATAGTTCTGGATAGTTCTAGGGACTGCATAACAAATCCGAGAGGCGGTAGTACAACTTTTACTCTCATTTTTACAGATGTGGAAACTGAGGTTGAAAAAACAAAAAAGAACACAAAACCAGGTTGGTTTTGAAAGAGGATGATCTGTGTTCAAATCTGGTAATTTCTCCTGGAAATTTTCCTCTTTTCTTTTTTCTCTATACCAAATGCATTCATAGGTGAGAAAAGGATGGAATTTAGATGCTTCCCTATTTTCCATGTTTTTTTTTTCCCTTGCTCTCCTTTCTCTCTATGTAAAATAATTACTATTACTTTTTCCACATAACCTTCCTCCCTCTACAAAAATGTCCCACACTGGGAAACCTACATGTTGTGTGAAGACTCCTGAATTTTAAGTCAAAAGAGAAATCAGAACTTATACAACTGTTTCCTCATCCATAAAGGTAGAATTTCTTCCCTTATCCATCTCATAGGGTTGCTGTAGGAATCAAACAATAATGATGTGGGGGGAAAAGCCCCTTTATAAACTATGTAAAGGACTATAAAAATTATGGCGTTAACTTCTTTTAGTCACATCACTTACCTGGTAAGTAATTTTTCAGTGGCTTCACTGCCTACAGGTTAAAGTCCAAACTTCTTGTCTAGCAAATAAAAGCTAAAAATAATCTGACAATTATCTAGCCTTATTACTATGTGTATATTCATCCTTCCTTGCCGAAGACCATGCCATTGGAGAAATGATGATGTGACTTGCACTTGACTTTGTTTTGAGTGAGGGAGAGCTGTGCAGGTCACCAGCCTCACTTCTCCTCCAGAGTCATCTGAATCCAGTGACTAGATATTCATTAGGATGACTGGAGATGACCCATGATGAGGCAATTGAGGTTAAGTGACTTGCCCAAGGTCACACAGCTAGTGAGTGTCAATGCCTTATTACTACTCCTATATGGAATCATCTAATGAGATGGAAACTTTCCCTATTGCTGAACATCTTTGTGTTTGTATTTATCTTCTTAGCGTATGGACTATTGGTGCCTGACCTGTAGTAGAGCATTCTGAGCTTTCATTAGTCTGATCAGCCACAGTCCCAACATACTGTACCTTGACTCCAACAGAGTGATGTTATTTTTGGACCTATTCCAGAATGAAGGAAAACAACCAACCAACCAACTTATCTCAGCAGTTTTACACCTATCTCTACTTTTAAATGTTTTTATCCCTCTATCTAATCAATGTACAGTTCACTGGAGGGTCACTTCTGGTATGATATAAATACTGCCCTCAATGATTACTTCCTCTCCAGAGCATCTATAGCATTTTGTAATCCCTGACACTCATTTGGAAACAACCATGCACTGTATGCAGCTTAGAATCAGATTGTATTCCCAAAAATCCTTTGGAATACTTTCCCAGGGCAATTCAGAGAAATCTATTTGGTCAGTAATATAAAGTAAGCCTAAATGCTGGGTTCCCAAAACAGGGGGCTCTGAAGGGCAGGAATCAGACAGTCCCAGGGCAATCATCCTTGATTCCTCTCATGGCTCTGCTTCAGACTTTCTGGACTTTGCCACAATACCCCAATATAAGTACTTTCCCCTTTCCTATCAACTCCCCATTTTTCAGCTTCCTTTTAAATTCTATCCTCCCCATTAGAATCTTATCTGCTTAAGGGAAGGAACTGTCCTTCCTTTTGCTTGTGTAGTGAGGCTATCTCACACAAATAGCATGGAGATGTCATGTTGTGGCTCAAGAGAAGCACAGTAGACATCTCTAGACTATTCCCATTCCCTCACCCCACCCTTCAAGGAAGGCTTTACTTCCTGCCAGGAGAGAAAGCACCAGGCTAAAATGATATCTTTATGCTTCCTTAAATATTATTTGTTTAAGCAATATGATTTTTTGGGTTTAGGCCAAACTTCTGATCATTATTCCTTAATGAAGGAAGCAGGACTTCAAATTTTATATTCAAGGCTTGTCTTGAGGCAATAACAAAGGAGAAATTTAAGAAAGTATAGATGGGAGAATATATATCGGACAATACAGAATGAAGACTTTTCAACTGAAGTAACAGCCCAACTGAGAGAGAGTCCAAGTTTTCAGCCAATGGGAAATACCTTGAAATCTATAGTATAGCAATCCAGGGATAGAGATGTGAATCTGAAGTTGTCATCTTCCATCTTCTGTCTTGAAACTGAAGGTCAGAAGCAGCTGAAGTGACTAGAGACTCAGAGAGCTTAACAATCTTCTTTCCTACTCTTGGCTGTTCTGCCCTACCTCACACAGGTGCATGGCATTGATCTCCACCAGTGAGATGAGAATTCCATTCCAATGGACTTTTGAGACTTGGGTTACACTTTTATTTGTATCCCCAGTGATGAGCACCATGCCTGGCCCATAGGTAAGTCTTAACAAATGCTTGTTGACTTGTCATGCGGTTATTCTCTGAATCTAACATGTCATCTCCTGCCTCCAAGCATTTACTCAGATCATATCTCAAGTTCACTCCAACAGTCTCCTGTTACCTAAATTTAATAAGCAGAACTACATTTTCATTTTTAAAATCACTATATGGTGTTTGCTATAGAACTACATGGTATCTTACTCACTCCTTTACAATTGGTGTTGCTACTTTTTGTCTAGTAAAGTTTGAAGCTGGAAGGGATGCTAGAAAATATAGAGACCAACCTCATTACTTATGGAGACATAAACCAAGGATCATAGCAGTGAGGTGACATGGATACCAGATGACAAGCAGGGTTATTGGAAGTCAGGATTTGAACCCAGGCCAGGCTGACTCCAAAAGAGGGTGCTGACAACAGCTGTTTAGCAGCCTAAGAAGAACTAAGCTGTACCTTAATGGCAACAATAATGCACTGAAATAGAGAATGTTTGTGAGAAAGCAAAAATCTCAGTCTTCTCACCAGGTAAATGAGAGTGACTGATACTTTCCCAATTACAATGGCGCTGGAGGTGAGACCTACCCTTGAACTATGCCTTGCTCTACTCTGTTGTTGCTCAGCCATTTCAATACTGTCCAACTCTGTGCCCCATTTGGGATTTTCTTGGCAAAGAGATTGGAGTGGTTTGCCATTTCCTTTTCCAGTTCATTTTACCTAGAGACAAAAAGGGTTAGAGGACTTGCCCAAGGTCATATAGCCTGAAAGTCTCTGAGACTCAAGGCTTCCTGCAGGGGCAGCCAGGTGGTGCAGGGTCTAGAGTGCTTGGCCTGGAGTTGGGAAGACATCTTCCTGAATTGAAATCTGGCCTCAGACACTTAGTGGCTATGTAACCTGCTCTACTACAGGTCAGGCACCAATAGTCCATACGCTAAGAAGATAAATACAAACACAAAGATGTTTAACTTTTTACATTCATTTTCACAAAATTTTGGGTTCCAAATTTTCTCCCCTTTCATCCCCTCCCCCCATTCTAATACACTGAGCAATCTAATTTTCCCTATCACCAATTGCTTAACTGTTTGCCTCACTTTCCACACTTGTAAAATGAGCTGGATGAACTGGCAAACTACTCTAATATCTTTGCCAAGAAAACCCTAAAAGGGGTCATAAAGAGTCAAAAAGGACTGAAATGACTTAACAACTTCCTGACTCCAAGCTCAGCCCTCTGTGGCCCACTGGAAGCAGAATGGAAGGGGGAAACAGGGGCTGTCTAAGCCTCATATGACGCCTTTTCAACAGTAGCTTGTTTTTGCTTAGGACAAAGGAGAAAAAGCTCTAATCTAGATTAGTTCTACCCTTTGGGAAGTTTATTAAAATTATTAATAATCAAAACCATAAAACTGTCACAACTAACTTGCCCCCAGCCAGTGAGCTGTAGCCTTCTAAAGAAGGGTCTAATTGTCTGATCTAATTTTGTTCTGTGTAAACCAATTTACAACTTGCATCCTCCATTACACTTCCCCTTTGTTCACAATGAACATATAGAGATGCATCACAAAAACGTTACAATCAATTATAGCTTTTATGTGAAACAAAAAAAAATCAGAAAATATAAACAGCTTAAAGAAAGAGGGGATAAAATCACATAAAGTACCTTCCAGCAATAGGTGGTTCTGTGGATAGAGAGTTGGGATGAGTTAAACCTTTCCTGTTATTCTTAAAGGGTCACATGTCCACCTTAAGCATGTGAAAACTTCCCCTAGCAGAATGGGTGAAGGAGAACAATTTGTTCCAGTGGCCATGAAGGTGGCTGCCAAGGTCATCCTCTGCATCCTGGGCCATCGCCAGTCATCTTGACTTTGCTCCTGTCATTGGACTTCAATGACTCAGGAAGAGAGAGTGAGGCTGGTGACTTTGCATAAATCTGCCTCACTTAAATACAATTCAATCCCAAGTCAAAACATTACCTGTGATGTCATTGGTTGTCTTCAAAAACAAGGATGAACACCAAAGGGTCACCACCTGAAATCTCATTCTATTCCAGTCACACTATTGCCGAAGAGCTATTTTCTCATGCTGAGAGCCTCAGATACTAGAATCAGTCACAGGTAGAGAATCCAGTGTCTCTCTCTCTCTTCTTGCTTGATATGCTGCCAGTCCGCCTTCTCTGGTGCAGCTCAGCTCATCGTGGGGTGGGGCAAAGGGAGTTGGGAAGAAAACCACAGATTATTTAAAACACAACCCTTCTTTTGTTCTTGGTACAAACTGCAAGAATTTGACCTTACCTGGGGATCTCCTCCTTGGTATATAGCTATGTGCTATACCCTATGAAGGGTTATTTCTCCATGGTATCTGGATTACACAAGCTTGCCATAAGTCCTGTCTCCTTCCATCCTAAAAGACAGTCTCCTTTCCTTCAGGTGGGTTTGAGAAAAGAGCAAATCTTTTTTTTTTCTTTTAATAAAAATTTATTTATTTAACTTTTTACATTCATTTTCACAAAATTTTGGGTTCCAAATTTTCTCCCCTTTCATCCCCTCCCCCCATTCTAATACACTGAGCAATCTAATTTTCCCTATCACCAATCTGCCCTCTCTTCTATCATCCCTCCCTTCTCTTGTCCCCATCTTCTCTTTTGTCCTGTAGGGCCAGATGACTTTCTATTCCCCATTGACTGTATTTCTTATTTCCTAGTAGCAACAACAATACTAAACAGTTGTTCCTAAAACTTTGAGTTCCAAATTCTCCCCATCCCTCCCTCCCCACCCATTCCCTTTGGGAAGGCAGGCAATTCAATATAGGCCATATCTGTGTAGTTTTGCAAATGACTTCAATAACAGTCGTGTTGTGTAAGACTAACTGAATTACCCTTCATCCTATCCTGCCCCTCATTGTTTCTCTTCTGTCTTTTGATCCTGTCCCTCCCCGAGTGTTGACTTCAAATTGCTCCCTCCTCCCTTTGCCCTTCCTACCATCATCCCCCCCCCCTTGCTTATCTCCTTCTCCCCCACTTTCCTGTACTGTAAGATAGGTTTTCATACCAAAATGAGTGTGCATTTTATTCCTTCCTTTAGTCGAATGTGATAAGGGTAAACTTCATGTTTTTTTCTCAGCTCTCCTCTTTTCCCCTCCACTAAAAAAGTCTCCTGCTTGCCTCTTGAATGAGAGATAATTTACCCCATTCCATTTCACCCTCTCTCCTCCCACTACATTTTTCTCTCACCATTTACCTTAATTTCTTTTAAGATATGGTCCCATCCTATTCAATTAACTCTGTGCTCTCTGTCTCTGTGTGTGCGTGCATGTGTGTATGTGTGTGTGCGTGCACGCGTGTACATGTGTGTGTGTATGTGTGTGTGTGATCCCACCAACTACCCAGATACTGATACGTTTTAAGAGTTACAAATATTGTCTTTCCATGTAGGAATGTAAACAGTTCACCTTTGGTAAGTCCCTTATGACTTCTCTTTGCTGTTTACTTTTTCATGCTTCTTCTCATTCTTGTGTTTGAAAGTCAAATTTTCTTTTCAGCTCTGGTCTTTTCATCAAGAATGTTTGAAAGTCCTCTGTTTCATTGAAAGACCATATTTTCCCCTGAAGTATTATACTCAGTTTTGCTGGGTAGGTGATTCTTGGTTTGAGTCCTAGTTCCTTTGACTTCTGGAATATCCTATTCCACGCCCTTCGATCCCTTAATGTAGAAGCTGCTAGATCTTGTGTTATCCTGATTGTATTTCCACAGTACTGGAATTGTTTCTTTCTAGCTGCTTGTAATATTTTCTCCTTGACCTGGGAACTCTGGAATTTGGTCACAATGTTCCTAGGAGTTTCTCTTTTTGGATCTCTTTCAGGTGTTGATCGATGGATTCCTTCAATACTTATTTTGCCCTCTGTTTCTACAATCTCAGGGCAGTTTTCCTTGATAATTTCATGGAAGATGATGTCTAGGCTCTTTTTTTGATCATGGCTTTCAGGTAATCCCATAATTTTTAAATTGTTTCTCCTGGATCTATTTTCCAGGTCAGTTGTTTTTCCCATGAGATATTTCACATTCTCTTCCATTTTTTCATTCTTTTGGTTTTGTTTTGTGATTTCTTGGTTTCTCAGAAAGTCATTAGACTCCATCTGTTCCATTCTAATCTTGAGAGAACTATTTTCTTCAGTGAGAACCTCTTTTTCCATTTGGCTAATTCTGCTTTTGAAAGCATTCCTCTCCTCATTGGCTTTTTGAACCTCTTTTGCCAATTGAGTGAGCCTATTTTTCAAGGTGCTATTTTCTTCAGCATTTTTTTGGGTCTCCTTTACCAAGTATTGACCTGTTTTTCATGCTTTTCTTGCATGTCTCTCATTTCTCTTCTCAGTTTTTCCTCCACCCATCTAACTTGATTTTCAAAATCCTTTTTGAGCTCTTCCATGGCCTGAGCCCACCGGACATCCACCTCGGATGTCTGGGATAGAGAGGCCCCGACCTCCATATCTTTCCCTGATGGCAAGCATTGTACTTCTTCATCAGAAATGAAGGGAGGAAGGAACATCTCTTCCCCAAGAAAGTAGTTCTCTATGGTCTTATTTTGCATCCTTTTTCTGGGCATTTTCCCAGCCAGTTACTTGACTTCTGAGATTCCTCTCCACCCCTGCCTCGATCTTCCCAGCTAGTGCTTGGGGTCTGAGATTCAAATGCTGCTTCCCAGCCTCAGGGCTTTCTGCAGCAGGCACGGCTGCTATTCAATGTGAGCTTAAGTTCTGGTGCTTGAGTGGGGGCAGGGCCGCCTCCCAGGCTCAGTTCCCTCAGGGGCTTTATGCAGAGACCTTCAGTAATGGAGCAGGTAGGGGCAGGGCCACCTCCCAGGCTCAGTTCCCTCAGGGGGTTTATGCAGAGACCTTCGGCAATGGAACTCCTGCCTGCTCTAAGAGTCCCCGGGCCACTTCCGCTCCCTCTGCCGCTGCCTCCCGAGGGGGCCCGAGTCACGGAGACACCCCGCTCCCCTCTCGGCTAGCCCAGACATCTCTCTCACTGACCTGTAGCGTCTGTGGGCGGAGGGACTTTTCCGGGCCACCAGAGAGTCTGTCCCTGAAGCCTGCTCGGATCTGCTCCTCTGGGGCCGCACGCCAGGGCAGCATAGGGGTGGGCTCTGCTTTCCGGAGTGCAACGGACCCCTGGGGATGGCTCTCCAGGGCTCTCTGGAATGGAAATCTTTTCCTCTGTGTTTCTGTATGCCTTGCAGTGGTCCAGAATTTGTGGGGAGTTCTTCTTGCAGGAAATATATCAGCTGTGGGTTCGGAGCTAGCATACATGAGTCTTTCTACTCCGCCATCTTGGCTCCACCCCCGAAAAGAGCAAATCTTCTCTTTTGAAGGGAAAACCCAAAACCTTACAAGAGATTTTTAAGATAATGAAGACCTGAGGATTCCCATGTAGAACAGCTTTCACAAAGAAGAGGCTAAAAGATGCTAGAAATTGCTTTGTCTTGCTGACATAGCCTCTTTGCCAGAGACATATGGTAGTTAAGGGCAACTCAGGTTTAGAATATGATTTCATTTAAAAAATATATTATAGAGAAGGGGAGAGAAAATTATGAACAGTATCACCTACCCAAACAGCAAGAACCAGTTTAGGAGAAAATGAGCCTCAAGATGCTTGGTATGAGATCCAGTTGAGCCAGATCATCCTGAGAAAATCTGTTTATGAAACTGAAGCAAGACGCTTCTCATTTAACTATTCCAGTTGCCTTCTAATTGGCCTTCCTACTTCAAGTCTCTACCATTTATGTTTCATTCAGCTGCCAAAATGATTTTCCTAAAGTGTGAGTCTGAACTGCTCAAGTGGGAGATAAAATGAGGTTGTGATCTCTACTATTGGAGGGACCACCCACATTGATGAAATCACCAAGTCATACAAACATATCAACTAAATCTGCATTTTCCTTTAATTTAAATATGCCACTCAAAAGAATACTAATATGTGTGAGTTGATAACACAGGACTGCTATTCATAAAAGTCCTTTTGACTTCCAGGTCATATGACTATCGGGATCTCTGTGCCAAGACCACAACCACTCCTCTCTTTTTACATTAGGAGACACCCTGTTCTCTACAGTCAAGGCCCGGCAGGCAGGTTATGTCCTGAATTTGCTGTAACAACAACACTTTGTGCTCACCCTTTTGATGAATTCAGCTACAGCAAAATTCCAGAATTGTTTCACACCAACACCAGGTGGTTTCTGAGCTTGTACAAGAACCTGCAGGGCCCATATTCTGAACATGAAGGCCAGCTATGAATCAAATCTGTCTCATTGTTGCCATTACCTGTCATTGTCAGAGCTACTGTTCTCTTAGTAGCCTCTAATATATATAGTGATCTGCCCATGCTAAAGTAGGTCTCCTTGGTATCAGAGGAGGACCTGGCTCATGTGTCTACTTTCCTTCCTCCCATGGAATAAAAAAAACTTTCATTTATGACCACTGTTAGCATTTTGGTTTTATTTTGTTTTTATTTCTCAAAGTTAACTAAGGTTATGAGAGCCTGTTTGAGCTCTTTGGTATTTTCAGAGTTAACAGGGGTTGCATAACTTCTGTGACTCCTTGGTCATTTGTATTGAGTTGACATGATCAAGAAGATGGCAGACAGGAGCTCTTCTCTAAATCCTCCATAACTCTCAAAACTCCCCAATATAAGAATGATATTCAAGAAGTAAACTAATTGTGGCTGACTCCATAAGTGAAGACACTTAAGAATCCTAGGGAGGTAATAACTTGATGTATTAACAGTAGAGAAATCTAATCCCTAAACTTCAAGGTGCTCACTCAGTCCTCTATCAGCCCCTGTTCTCTGGTAGGGCAGCACAATGGGACCGTCACTTTTGTGCTCTTAGGTCCACCCTTTGTTGCAGCTTCAGCTCCTGCAATCAGTTGATAAATCTCCCCCTTGCCCTCCCCTAACCATTCTGTGGAAACAAGCTGTAGAACTCAGTTTCCTCTTCCTCCCTGAGGGGAGGAGGTTTATAAAGGTATAGGAAAGCAAAAGCTTGCTATATAGATGTGTGGAAGTAGGGAAGAGTGGAAGGGTGGGGTAAGGGTGCTAGAAGAAACCTTTAGAGATAACAGTTGCCAACCCTCTCATTTTAAAAAGAAACTGAGGTTTCTGAATGAGCTGGTCTAAACAGCCAATTGCTGGCAAAGCCATTACTAGAACCCAGAGTTCTCAAGGCTCCAATTCCCACCACATCTATTTATATCTCAATCAACTTCACCAGACTGGACACCTCAGCTGCCGAAAGATGTCTCTAGGGCACATGATGTGGTCCAGTACTCTGGGCCCAGCACTAGAAAAGAGAAGAAAGTAACAGTAAAAAATTGGAGCTAAAACAAAACTAGTGCTAAGACATAAAAATCTTAGCAGCATCAACATGCCATCTCCTCACCTTTCCCTGGTATTCATCCCTTCATGCTGCTTCTGGCTTGTTGCAAGCACATCAATATAATACCCATCTCTCCTGACTGTTGTCACCCACATTTGTCTTCTAAATCCCACAGGTCCAAGTGGCGCAGTTGACCATGATTCTCACACACCTAAAAAAATGTTAGGGATAGGGCTTGTGTAGTGTAGTTTGTCCTTAGATGTTTTCTTCTCTAAATGACAGCCTTTAAACCTTACATTGTCTTGTCTAAATGATATATTCACTTTGGAAAATGGCCATCTCATGGTGGACATGCCCAATATCAAACTCATTTTCCTGACAAAACATTCCTTTGGGATCCCTGGTTCTTTGGAGATAACATCCTTAAAAAGCACAAGGGGGCACAGGAAGCAAACATGATCTGCTGCTGGAAGAGAAGAATGCTAAGTAAGCACTTTGTATGGTAGATCTATCTGTTCTGGCTGACTTTAGAGCACTAAATGTGTATATAATAATAAAGAGAAAGAAACTTGTCTAGAGTCTACACATACATAAATCTCAGCTGGCTTAAGGCAGAAAGCCAGACTTAAAACAGCCATTCCTAGTCATTCAAGAAGCAGTGATAACAAGACAAAATGGAATGGAAAAAAGATCTCAAGGGAGGCAAGGAAGGAGACAAGTTGAGGAATTAAAGCAACAGGACACAAACTTGGCACAAAGACATGATATGGTTGTAATGGGATGTCATTCTGAACATCTGCTGAACATTCACTAACAAGAGACATTCTTAACGATGATCTGAGTCTTTCAAAAGGTGGACAGGTGTGGAGGGAGCTGCTGTTCTGAACTGGGAAAGGCCTCCTGTGCTTTAGGAAGATCACTTTGACTACTGAATTGAAGAGAGAAGAGTTATCATCTGCCTTTACATTTTTTTATATCTCCCATAATTATGTCTGCACACAAAATTCCTGCATAAATTTTCTTTGAATGCAAATCCCAAGTTCCTACCAAGTAGGCCATTAATGTTATTAGTGAAAATTATCAGAGAATTAAAGTATCTTTAGTTGAAATGGTAGGAAATTGATTAAAATTATATTCACTAGAAATAACTGTACGACACTGCGTATACCTTTTGATCTAGCAAAAACATTGCTAGGTCTATATCCCAAAGACATACAAAAAAGGGGAAAAGGAACTATTTGTACAAAATTTTGTAGTAGCTCTTTGTGTGGTGGCTAAGAATTCAAAATTGAAGGGATATCCATCAATTGGGAAATGGTTAAATAAGATGTGCTATATGACTGTAATGAAATATTATTATGCTGTAAGCAAGGAGAATGTTGTACACAGTAACAGCAATATTACTTGATGAAGAGCCATGAATGACTAGGCTATTCTCAGCAATACAATCCCAAAGAACTAATGATGAAGCACACTATCTGCCTCCAGAGAAAGAACTGATAGCGTTTGAATACAGAGCAAAGTATGCTATTTTCACTCTTTCCCTCTTGTACAAAATGTTTAATATGGAAATGTTTTACATGATTGCACATGTGTAACCTATATATGATTGCTTACTGTCTCAGGGAGGAGAGAAGGGAGGGAGAGAAGGAAAAAAGGAGGGATAGAATTTGGAACTCAACTTTGAAAAAACTTCAAATGTTAAAAATTGTTTAACATGTAATTGGGGGGAAATATATGTGTATGTATGTATGTACACATATACGTACACACACACAAAAGAAATAGCTATACAACTAATTTTTTGGTACTATATAAGCATTTCCATAGCAATTTGAGAATGTGTAGTGATATCTACTCCCTCTTTTTTGCATCCAAGCTCTACTACTAACCTGTGTGATTTTGGACAAGTCCCATAGCCTCTAAATATCTGTGTCATCTGCAACAAATAAGGAGTGGAATAGGTATCTAAGGTCCTGTACCGTTTTAGATCTTAGGGCTTGAGACATTCAAATAATGTCTGTTTCCTACACACACACACACACACACACACACACACACACACACACATTTGGGGGGGGAGGGGGCAAGGCAAGCAGGGTTAAGCTAGTGTCAACTGCCTGAGGCCTAAATTGAACTGAAGCCCTCTTGACTCCAGGGCCAATGCTCTAAGGATAAGGAAGGTGAACCCCGTAAAATAAGCTTGAATTCAATTCTTTGCAACATTCCAGAACTTATTAAAGGGCTCGGTGATGAACTGTCCAAGGAACTGACGATTGCAAAGAGCTACCTTGGCATCCTCAAGAACAGGCGATGCCTCATTTTCTTTCTGGTTACTAGACTCATGGTCAGGGGACAGTTATTTATCTAAATTTTGGTATAACACTTAAGTTTCTCAGGTTATCCTTATGTAAAAGAGGAAGAGAGAAAATGGATTGGGCTAGATAACAAGAAAGCGAATTTGTTTTATAACTGGCCTAATGAACAAGTTGAAAGAGACCACGTAGCAGCCTGGAGGGAAGTTTAGACCTATTGCACCCAGCAATCTGTCCCTGGTCCTGTGCTGCTCAACATTTTATCAGTGACTTGAACCAAGTTGTTAATGGCTCACACCTCAAATTTACAGATGACAAGAAGATGGGAAGGAAAGGAAAGCAAATATCTTTGATGAGCAAAGATCCAAAAAAATCTTAACAGGTTAAATGACAGGTCAAATGAGACATTTGGAGATAGTTATATACCTGTTTTTTTATACGTTACTTTCAAAACTGTCCTACTTGTTTGCTTTCTTCTGTTCTCTTCTGTGCATTAAAAAAATAAAATTCTGATGGTCCTCTTTTTGGCAACACTACTGTTAATTCACTATCTTTTCCAACATCTTCCCCCAGTGAAAACACCAAAAGAGAAATGAAGCAATTGTAATAAGTATATTCAATCAAAACAAATCCACTCAAAGGTGATAATCAAAAATGTCCGTCTGCATCGAGTTCACCACCTCTCCACTAAGAGATGAGTCCCATGATTCAGTGAAAGGCCTGTGGTGACATGGTTGATCAACACATTTGACCAGAGTTAAGTCTCTTGAAGTTGTTTGTGTATTTTTAATAATGTTGATGTCCTTGTATACACTGTTTTCCAGATTCTCACTTCCCTCTCCATCAGTTCATATGACTCAAGATTCTCTGAAGTCATCATTTCTTATGAGGCTGGTAGGCAGGCAGTGTGCAGGTGTGGGACCTGGGATTCAAGATCTGCCATCAAATCCTGCTTTCTTCATATCCAGACAATTAATAGCTGTGACACTGAGCAAGCCATTTAACTTCTCAATCTCAATTTACTAATCTGTAAAATGGGAATAAAAATAGCACCTACCCTAGAACTATTGTGAGGATCAAATGAGTGCTTTGCAAATCATTCAGTAAATGTTAACTGTTATAATTTGTTACAGTGCAGTAATATCCCATTACCTCGAAGACAAGTTATTCAGCCATTCTTCAAGTGATGAGTGCTCCTTTAGGTTCTAGTTTTTTTCTTTCTCCCTTTTAATTCCCTCTTCAGCACTAGGAAGTTTACATAGTTTGTGACTTCCCTTTCCTAATATTATCCACTTAAATCACTTTCCCATTTCTATTCATTTAATTGAATATATTTCTGCCTCAGGTTGGGATCAACTTTACTTTTGTCTTTCAGATAAATGAGAATCAACCGATTGCCACTCCCCTCCTCATTCTGTTTAGTCTCATGCCCTCAAATTATGAGTTAAATCCCATTCCTTTCCTTTCCCCCTCCCTTCTCTTTCACTTCTTAAAACCCTTACGCATAAATCAATCCAACCCCAGATGCTACTTTGCTTAATTCCTTCAATACTCTGTGAAGACATTAAGATTCTGAAAGGATGCTTGTTTCTCCTCTCCCATTAGAATATTAAGACTACATCATCATATAACCCCTTCCAACTGCCCAGTCAAAATTTACCTTTTTAGGTTTTTTTGTGATGCTTGTGTTTATATCTCAAAGTTCCTACTCAGCTCTGGTCATTTTATCAGAAATCCTTGCAAGTCCTTTATTCTATGAAAGGTCTATTTTTTCTCTCTGATATTGTGCTTCTCTTTTCAGGGTAAGTTATCCCTGGTTGCAAGACCCTGGGCTTTTGGAATACTGTATTACAAGATTTCTTCTAACTTAAGTAGTAGCTAGCCAGGTTGTGTGTGATCCTAGGTTCCTTGGTACTTGGAACTACTTTCTGGATGCTGGCATTACTTTTTCTTTGATGTGAGAACTCATCATTTAGGCTATAACATTCCTTGGCAATTTTCTTTCGAGTTTCCTTAAGGAAGCAATTGGTGGAATTTACACTTCACGCTCTATTTCTGATGTAAGCAGTTATCATTTGATTTCCAGAAACATAGTACCTAATTCTTTTAAAATTAGTTTTCAAGGAGTCCAATGATTCTTAAGTGATTTCTCCTTGACCTATTTTTCAGATCATGTTTTTGAGATGTTATCTCATTTTTTCCCCCAACTTTTTAGTTTTATTCTGTTACTTCTGGCATTCTCAGAGTCAGGGATTTTTCTTTCGTCTATTTTAGTTTTCAGGGAATCTGTTCCATTAAGATTTACAAGTCTCTAAAGCTGCTCGTCATTCTTCCAGTTCTTTCCTGATTTTTCTTCACTTCTTCTTGGTATTCTTAGTTTGTGGAAAACCCATTTTTTCCCCCTTTCAGTCTCTCTTTCCTGCAGTCTCTCTACAGCATACATGTGAAACAATACATGTCGATATAAACCACTGCACAAGCCATTATACACATGCATACATATACATATGTGCATGTCTATGTGTAAGACAGGTAGGTAGATGCGTATATATGTAATTAACTTTTCTTTCTAGCTTTTGTATCTAAATTCAAGTTTTGTGCCAGGACCAAACTGCATCAGTTGTTCCTAGGTAGGATAGTCAGCTCTACTTTAGTTCAGTCACTTGGGTTCTTTCACTGACCATCAGTCTTATATGCTACTTTCATGTATTTTACATTAAAGTGGACTTTCTGCCCCTTCTTTGTTCTGTCCTCTCTATGCCCCAGTCTTTGAATAAATATTTCATCTCTTTGTTTATATTCATCTCTTCTTCAAAGTTAAATTCATTTTCCGCCTCCTTGATAAAACCTTCTCTAGCTCTTTTACTGCCCCATAACACGATCTCTCTGTTCAAAAGCTCACATTATTTTGCCAGCAATTTTCCCTCTGCACTTACCTCACCTTCCCTTCTCTCATTCTTGCGTATTTATCGTCATGCTCTTTGGTGTGTAGGACCCTTGAGAGCAGGCTATATATTGTATTTCCAGTGACTTATGTGTGATAAGACCTTGGTATTATAAAAATTGTTTGTTGAATCTAAAACAAATGTTATCAAAGAATTCTGGTTCTGGAGTCAGACAGGACATGGACACAAATCCTGCTCCTGCCACTAAGAGTCAAAGTTATCTTCGGACAATCACTTAAAATTCCCTACACATCACTTTACCCATCTGTAAGATTAAAGGGTTGGAATAGATGGTCCAAGGACCTGAAATCAGTAATTCTAAGGTCCTTTAAATTTTTTTTCCAGTAGCAATTTTTAAAAACTTCACCTAAGGCAAGATTAAGTCAAGTAATACAGTACAAGAGAGGACAAGAGGCTTATAAGTTATCTTCCTCAAACGGATCTATAGACTAACTGCTAAAAGTCTAGTTCACAGTACAAAGCAGCACTAGCTTTTGGAGAGAAAAAAAAGCATTGTTTATTATTAGCAGTGATGGATGGCTGAATAACCTCTAATTAAACTACAAGGCTAAAAATGTTTTAAAAATATTTTATTTACACAAACCCCTGGAGAATCCAACCAGCATTTATCCCCACATTTCAAATCCTTTTTTTATAATCAAGAGACAAATGACAAATATACAAGCTAGAACCATAAATTTATTTACAAATAAACAAAACCTTCCATGGTATGTTTCCCAGATGGTACAGGTTCATTCTAATCTCCTACACTTACAATACTGTACCATAAGAAGTGATGCTTATAATGAGTATAAAGCACAAAGTCCTGAAATTCCTTGTGAAGCAATGATGTGTTAAATGATGTTCAGTACTGTTTCTACGTTAAGTATATTTTTCTGCATTCTACTTCTTTGAAATTTATTTAGTAATATCCATGCATGGTATATATGGTAACTTCAGTTAACAGAATATTCAATTAACTAGAACATCCCATTCCTCAATCATTCTGGACAAATGGGTGTTTACTATATATGCCAACATGGTACTTTGGTGGATGTGATTTTATTGGTGCAGAACTCTAACTTCTGATAAGATGTGCCCCCAATATGTTTTTAAATATATAAAAGATGTTATCATTTGACTGGAAAAAAAGGTGGAAAGAATGTACTAGAAGGATAATAGTTGGACAATTTGAGTGCTGCACAAGTAGCCAAGTAATGTTAGAAGACCTATAGGAAGGCCTCTTGCAAGTTGAACAGATCCCAGTGGAAGATTATTGGAACATGGGAGTTGTACAGGAAGTGTAGATGGATTGTTGGTCTGTACCACTGGAAGTAGTATCCGGATAGATGAGATCAGTACTGAAGCAATGAAAAATGTACTTCATAACCAGTCCATGTAAATGCTGAGAGGGAAGTCAAGGCCAAAGCTTGAGCATTCTCCCAACTGAATTTTTTCAGAATTCATCCTTCCTTTTGAAGGTGATTTTCTGGAAAATCTAGAATCCAAAGGGTGTCTTTGAGGCTCAGAACTGGAATGATCAAGATCATTTTTTACTTATACAAATGCATTTCAGTGACCGAGCGTTCAGGCTACCCCAATCCAGTCTAGAAGGAAGTGAGAAGTCTCCAAGAACCTGAAAAAATGTCACAAAGCCAATCCACCGAAGATAAAACAAACAGCTTTGGTTACCTGGTTTGCAAGGCTATGGCAGAATGGAAATGAGTATGTCAGAAGTGATAGGAGTAGGAATCCAAGGGGCTTAACAACTAAGAAGCCCACATCTGTATCATATACAGTACCATATTGCATGGTCATCAAGATCACACTGGATTTAGTAGCCTATATTCAAAAGGTTTAGAAGTGTGGAGTACCCCTTGAGCAAGATTTCTGTCAAAAACCACTAAGATGTTTTTGCATTTGTAGAGAGGATGGGGGAGGGGACATAAATGTCAATTGTTTGGAAAATTTCATATAAAGCACAACATTGTCTTCTTATCAATTAAATGACGACAATAATAGCACCTACCTCACAAGGTTACTGTGAGAATCAAAGGAGATAATGTATGTAAAGTGCTTTATAAATTTTAAAAATGGGAGGCATCATTATTATACGTATCAGTACGCATGCAACTAAGTGTCCTGGTTTCTGAAATAAAACAAAAAACTGCCTACCCTAGGAAAAGTTATTTTAAAAATTGGAACTAATATAAATGGTTACATTAAGGTAAGGAATTTATATTGGTAAATCTTTTCTCAATTTTCCTATATAACATCTTTGTCAGGAAGTAGCGTATTAAAACAAAACTGGGGACTGTAGCTATGTTTTTAGCACTACTTTGATACTTTACTTTTATTGAAGATATCAGACATCATTTCTTAATATTAAACTGAATTTTAAAATGACTTACACAAATGCCTCGTTCACTGTATTTTACATTCACTTTCTTCAAATATGAAGAAAAATAAAGTACACTCAACTCTGAAACAAATACAATAGGAAGGGGCTCAAAATAGGCTGATATTTTACAAATTAGAGACCATTTAGGAAAAAAAATCATATTTACAATGTAAAAAATAGTGGGACCTACTTCATTTAACCTACTAAATAAAGTCTAATTTGGCTACTTAGTTCAATGAGTTAAGCAAGAATTTATCACGTAGAACAGTTAATCGACTAAACACTGTGTGATGTCATATAGCAGGGATTAAAACCTTACGTCTTGATTACAGACTAGTGCTTGTTGGGCTGCACCTCCTAACCGATGGCCTTGACTGTGCCTCACCTATCCTGGCTGTGAAAGGCTCAGGTCAGACACTCAGTTCAGTCAATCTCAGGCAAACAACTCAGCTGACTCATCCACTAGATAGAGTTTCTTGACGGCATGGGATATCTTACTTAAGATTATTACATCAGGCCCAGTTCAATGCTATGCACAGAGTAAGCATTTAAAATTTAAAGCTCAAAACCCAGGGTCACTGAAAACCTGTAGCTCTAAGGAAAAGAGAGATTCACACTGCCATTTGTCCCTGGCTCTATGGATTCTGACACAAATAACCAAAACATCTCAGATTTTGCATGACTGACTCTAACTCACTTTTAACCATCCAAAGTTTGCAACATACACCAGTGGCTCTTCTGAAAACAATGTCAATCTCCACTGGTCAAGATGTGTTTGCTATCGTTTTCTAATCTATGAGAACCATCCTTCAGGATTTTGATATTTCTAATTTATACTGTCCAAAAAGGCATATGCTCATTTCTAAAGTTTGTCTAAGTTTCATTTTTCTGTACTTTCTATCATTTACTGAGGTGCCTAATTAGAAAAGTTAGGCCCATTCTCACAGATGTTAATACCATTAAATCTTTAACAGCTCATGCACTTGAATGAATTTTACAATTGATCATCCTCTTAACCCACCTAAGACCATCCACAGATCACAAATTAGCTTTGTTAGATGACTTGACTCAGTAGTGAAAAGAATATCAGCCTTGGGAGACGGGGGATCAAGACACTTATTGTGTAGTGATGGACAAATGGGTAAGCCTCTGAGTCTCAATCTGCTACAAAATGAGGATATCGTTACCTGTAAGGTCTCAAAAAGCTACTGTGTGAGGTGAAGGCCAAATAGAGTAACTAAAGTAAGGAGTCAGAGAAATGTCAACTTATATAAACAGTTAGACATATAGGTTGATGTACAAAGTTGATTATTACAAAATAAACGTACAACTTACATATCCAAATTAGTTTTGGTACTTTTAAAAAGTTGTGACCTTGGATTTTATGCTAATTCCAAAGATGCAGAAAACCTTTTTGGAGCTCATTTTCAAAGTCATGGCCCCTTCTTTCTCAAAGTCTTTAATGGTGGAAATGGATTAATTCTTTAAAAGCGTATTTGATCTTAGGGAAAAATCCAAAGCAATTTAAAAGCAAATCTGGGAAATAACCTAAATGATTAACATAGGTACTAGCAATTTTTTTAAAATAACGTTTGGCTTATGAAGACTAGTTTTTGGGACAAGTATATTATCCCGTTAATGGGCTACTTTTAAAAAGAAAATTCATTCAGATTTTTTTTAAAGGATGGTAGAAGAATTAGCATGGTACAATAAAAATTTCCACCTTATCTGTTAAGTTCATATGCCAGGTTTTGACATTTCTAAGGTGATTTTGAACACAGAAAGTTTGAATATACTCCACATGCTATCTGTATACAGCTTACTTCCAAGAGTCACTAAATAGAAATGACTTTCACTCACAAATTTTCCTGTTGAATCTGAACCAGTTTCATGTTCCTTATTCAAGTCATCAAGTTCTTCATGATACACTTTCTAATGATAGCAAAAACCAACTCATATAAACTTTCACCAAAGTATCTGTAAAGGAAATTCCATGATATAAGTTAAATCATTACTAAAAAGCAGATCTTACCTTTACTTTCACAGCCCTGAAACCATAAAGCTGGATTCAAACAATACCAAAGCAATCAGCTGAAGGGAAAGGGGGAAAATCAGAGTATTTAGAGTCTCGTAGGGGATAAAAATCATTTTGTCTGAACTTCAGTCAGCTGTACAAGCATCATGCTGGGCACTAGCAAAATTTACTGTACATCTGAATTTGTTTATAGATGTGAAAACATTAATAACTTTGTCATTCATTATACTCAAAGATAATGAAAGAGATTATTTTATACATTTTGATTCTTTGCATATTACTTTTTCTTCCTTCTAAATTTTATTAACAGAAAACTACAAAAAGCAAATATTTTAAGGGATTATTTTGGCTACAAAAACTCAGATCCAGGTGAATAGTAGAAAAGTTTAAATTTGCTAAACTGCAAACATCCTTGAGTATATTTAACCTTTTTTCCACACTTTCTAAATTTCAGAATTTGTAACTTCCCTCTTACCATACCTATCTTTTAAATCTGGCATCAACTTAAATGTTTCTTAAAAACAGTTCACAGATTTTCATCACCCACCATAGTGCCAAGCTGTTCTTTTTCTTTTATCAACTAAGAATCCAGTCTAAAAGATACCTTGTAATAGCAGGCTTACATGAACAAGCTGTTTACTTCTAAAATATTCTTCAGCACCTCGTGTTATGTTTTATCAAGTGATGGGAGCACTGGAAACCCAACTACAATCCAGTATAATTAAAGTTGGCTTCAATATTATGTGTCAATATTTATGATGGGTATAAATGCATTGTCAGAAATATTTATTGTAGTTAAAGTATTTCTGACAACATACATTTTCAAATACTGTTTCATCCATCTGGGAAGGAAAAATGATGACAACTGTTAATGTTATGAGTGCTGACTTCTGCAGTTAAAAGTTCACACTACTTACTGAAGGAAAGATTTATCAACCCAGTTTTCTGTGAGGAAAACAAAGGAATTTAAATATCCTTCTAAATGAATGCATTCCAGGAAAACCAAAAATGGCCTGTTAACATTATTAATATTCAGTGAAGAAAAATACTAAAAGTGCAATAGACTGAGATATTTACACATCTGTTCGCCAAGTAGTTTTATACTACATAGCTTACTTTTCTTCAGGTGAAGGAATAAATAAAACGCTAAAAATATTCCTTAAAAACATAGAGCCAACATGCTATGTCAATATCACAGTTGTAATTCAAGATTATTTCTATGACTAGGACAGAAATAATTTTTACTATCATTTGATTAACTTCAAATGTTTTATAATTTATATTCATGTATTAACACGCAATAAATACTTGTTGATTGGCTGAAAACTGTTTTGACTTGGAATATATTTCTTGTATAACTGAGAGAACACAGTAATCTTTTAAGATTACTTCCCAAAATGTATAGTAGCAACATTACTATTTAAATATGAAGGTATTAGAAATTGATTGGGAAATCCAAATAGTAATAGTTTTATACTCTTTACTTTTAATTCAGGTATTTGTTATACATAAATAAGTACAGTTTTGAACTGTTAGTAGTATGTTTAATGCAATAAATACTTTTTACGGACAGATAATCTTTTTTTTCTGAGTTGTACATTTTCCTAAATTTTCACCATATAAAATTTAGCATCTCTAATGATGTAGTCCACAATTTCCTTATCCCTAAAATGAGTTGGGGATTTGATTAGATGGCCCCAAGTGCCCCTCCAAGCTCTAAATCCTCTGATCCAAGATGTAATTCAAGACATACTACATGATCTATTCTATACAGTATGAGAGAATGTATGAGTATGTAAATTTCTATCATTAAAACATTCTTGATTCAATCCATTTGTATTCTTCGATGTTTTAGTGGGAAGGACATAAATTTTAAAGTCAGAACATTAAGAAAAAACCAAAATGCATACAATCTAGAAACCTGTGAGAACAAAGCAATATCAAATTAAGATATAATTGGATAAATTTTACTTTGTAAAAGAGATTAAACTCTTTCTAGGCAACATTTCGGTGTTTATACACTAGTTAATTTTTACGCAGCACCAAATAGCACCCACAAAAATAAGTATTTTTCTCTAAAGATGCTATGTCAAAATGTTTCCTTCATTTGGTGTTCAGAAATGTGTTTCTGAGAAATGTTGACTTTAGAAGCACAAAAACTACTACACATGCTGGGGAAGGAAACAATTACATTTTCTATTTGCTTTACACTTCAACACCAAAAATGAATGTAATTTTGATTTTACTCAATCTTTAACATTAAATGGCACTAATTTTTTTAAAGAAAAAAATTGTAAGCACTTCATTAGTAGAGTATTTTTGACACTTCTTTCATTAGGAAAGTCTCATCTTCTCTTTCCTACTTGCAACTTTAAAGAAACCTTTTGTGCCTTATGAATAAAAGCTCACATGCACCAAACAATATAACCTATATATGTATTACTTGAACTTAATTATATAGAGATATTTAATTAGGCAGGGGAAATTACAAAAACAAATTGAAACAAAAAGAGAACATTGAAAAAACCCCAATAACTCTTAAGAAAGCTTAATACCCCTTAATTAAAATTACAATTGGACGTGGAAAACTTCTGGCTTTCCATATTATAACTGACTCAATACTGACATTTCAAACCTTAAGGTGGGATGGGAAAAGATAAACCTGAGAATGATGCTGATAAAATTTTTCATCTCTCTTGTATTTCAACATGAATAAAGCAAAAATTGTTGAAAGGGTAATATGTAAGAGTCTGAATAAGCTGAAAAAATAAATCTAACATAAGCACATTTGCCAATCTAGAAAGAAAAATTATTACCCCAAGACGCATGGGAAAAAATATTTATGTGGAATTTTTAATCCAGATTAAAATTCAATTGCTTTAACTTGACCATAAAGTTCAACAAAAATCATCTTCTGAGACACACATTCTAATAAATGTATCCATAGTACTTATGTTCAACCAAGTGTCACTCAATTCCAACTTCTTAGTAACAATCTATTTTTCCATCCAACAGGCATGTATAGTGGTTTGTCCCAATTACGTTTTTGAAACATTGCCTTAGGCAAAAAAAATAACCAAAATTAAATAAAATCAAAGATAAAAATACTTTGATGTTAAAGAAAATAGAGTCCTTGGCAGATGTTAGATCAAAAACATCTGTGAATGTTTGGAAGTACAGGAAAACTGAAGGACATCTTCAGTACAAAGCACATTTTTGAAAAAAGTAAAACTGATCTTGTGGAACACAAATTTTGCCCACAAAACACCAGCTTTAAAAAATATTGCTTTATCACACTCCAAAACATAAAATTTGGCTGTAAGAACTGAAGATATCATTAAAAGATTAAAGTAAACCGTATTTATTGCATCTTTAGATTGTGTTTTAAAACAGTAAATTAATAGTGCACAACAGGCTTCACTTTTTTCTCCCAAAGTATTTAAGGTGGAGGAACTTTATGGTTGCAAAAAAACCAAAGACATTTATAACAAAGTGTAGACTGGTGTGCTTTTCAAAGGGGCTGAAATAACCAACTACCACCTTTGTGCTCTGACATATTTGAATTAGTGGGTATATGAACACTAAATCCATTTATTTTGAATTTGTCTACAATATATGAAATAAAAACACCGCTCTGTACAATCCACTATCAGCAGTGAGTACAACAGCAAAAAAAAAATTATTATACAATTTATACATACTAAAATATTTTCCTTTTTTACTGCTAGAAAATAATGCAAAACAAAACCTAATCAATATGAGAACTTAATTTGGAAGAATTCAAATTAAAAAGGAAAAAGCCAATTAAGACAGAAACAAAGATTCATGGTTGTGAGGCTAGCTTAGTAAGAGCAATTTGAGTAGTGGAACATGCTAAAATTGTATCCTTGGTTTTTTGACTATTTACCTACCAAATCTTTAAATTAAACATGACTCAAGAAATGTTGGAAGCAGAGCAATATAATTGGGAATTGTCCTTTCTTTTACCTTTCTGTTACCCAACTTATACAATGCGCAAAGTGCTAAGCAACACTACAAAAACACATTTACATCAACACTGAAGACCTGGGAAAATGAAATTCCAACAATTTTATTTTTTAATGAGCTGTATTTTCTAAATTTTTGTTTTATTTTTTTTTCCTGTTTTCATACAGTATTGAAAACAAAACGCGGCACATTCACATTTTCCCGAGGAACTGTAAAGATGATCTCTACAGGGATAACGTTGAAAAGCCTGAAGCTCAATCAATTGATGTTGAAAACTCTCAAAGGGAGTAAAGGCTTGATCTGAATGGTCTAGAACACGTACTGCAATTTAATAGAAGAGATGGTCGTCTTAATATTTAATGATTTAAAAGAACTTCCCAGTTCATGCGAAGAGTATAGTCCAAGAATAAATCAATTTTCTGAACGCATTTTATGCTACGTAAGTGTATACTTTGCGATCCTCAGGTGTTCGTGCCAAATATTCTCTCTCAATAAGTCCTTCAATACGTTTTTTAATAACAACTGGACTTGGTAAGAATCGGGCCTTCAGCTGCTGAGTTACCTAAAGTGGATGGAAAAAAAGACCAAGCCTTAATCTTCTAACAGAAAATTCATCACTGAAAAAGTTGTGATAAATGTGAAAACCTTATCTGAATAGGAAGGTCTATGTATGCCTTAACTATAGGTCAAATTGTTCTTTAAAAGTCTGTGTAAGTTTTCATTTGAAAATTGAAACCATATGTAAAACTTTATATCCTATTGCTAAAAGCTTAGAGTTTTGTTAGAATGTCAGATAATTTTGGAGGTGAGTAGTAAAGATGAGCCTTGCTAGAGATACTTTTCTCCACCCTGGTCAAATCTATAATGCTTCCTATTCTATCACTTTTCTAAGATGATATCCAACAACTGTATATGAGAAGAAATGAAGCAAAAAAAACAAAAAGGATTCAAAGCCTATTCTGTATTAAAATTATTGCACTGGCCTTAATATTACAGCCATAATTCAAATTCCTAGCGACTTGGCTACTACTTGACAAAAAGTTCTAAGTCAAATGATGATGACTAATTGTACTCTAGGCAAAGAAAATTCAGAATCACATCTGGGAGGCTCATATGAGTTAATATATGTAAAATACTGTGCAAACCTTAAAAGTACTACTATTACTACTACTAGTAAATGCTAATAAGTATTATCATTATCGTTAGATGAATCTGAAACTGCATCTCAACATATGTAATGATTTCAAAGTGACGTTTTAAGTTTCGAAGCAGAGGACACAAAATAAATCAAGCAAAAAGCCACTCTGATAGACCTCAAACGCTGTCATGAAAACAGTGCCTTTCATTCTGTTGTAGATTTTTCTTTATTAAATGGTTACTAAAACTTTTACTTCTAAAATAACAAAAAATTTGTGGATCCCAGAAAACCATTAACAGCAAGGCCACCATATCAGATTCCATTTTCTAGTGTGAATTTTACCAGAAATATGTAAATGTGTTCATCTGGAGGGGGAAAAAAGGTACACCAAAGTTTTTTCAGACATCTGCTTTCTTAAGCTCTTTATGTCCTATTTGCTATTTTCATTACAAATAAACATGAACTGCCAAGGTTTATTTCTTTGAGACACTCTACTTGCATCATGATATAAAGTCCATACTTTAAAACAAGAGATCTTGAGGTCTTGGCAACCATGTGGTACTTGGAAAGTTTACCCTTATTTGTTAACAATTTGTATTCCTAAATTTTAGATAAAAATGTAATACTTTTTACTAGTTCTATTCATCTAGGCTATTTTAATCTTACCTCTGCTACTAGCACATTATGCTGCATCTTCTTTCTAGATTTCATTATCCGTACTATAGCAGCCTCTATCTCATGTTTTCTGTCGTCGTCTACTTTCTGCCTTGTTTCTTTTCTTTCTGGATCTGATTCCCCTTGTTTGGCAGCGACTATAAGAGTAATAAAACAAGCTATATGCACTAAAATAATGTGACATACAAGACAAACACACAATGTACATCTAGTGATATTCACTTAGAATGTCCTCTCTCAGTTTATGAACAGATGCAAAGAAGTTAATTCAAGTGACTTCAAGTTTTTAAGAAATATGCCCTTAAATTTGTAAACACCCACAATTTACAAAGTGTTCACATACCACTTAATTCTTGTTTACAATAAGTTCTACTTTAACACTATGCTATTCAGTCATTATAAACCAATTTTTTAAAAAATTGCATTTCATAGATGACATAACAAAATGATTAAGAAATCAGGTTTCATGTTACCTCTCTTTCTTTTCTTCCTCTATCTAAGCTAGGTGTTCTTTTAAATTGGAAAAGAAAAAAATACAGTAATTTCAAGAGTGGTTTCCAGACATGTTCAATACTGAAATTTTGTCAGTGCTGTAAGATTCAATGAAGGTTTAATTTTATTTCCATAATATTATTAAATCACATATTGGAAGGGGGCTTTCCAGAGTCACCTTGTCCAACACCACATCTCCCATCTAAATTGGCCATATCACCTCACCCAATAAATCAAGGTGTGTTATGTGTGCAGGGCTATTTTTTTTTAACCTTATTCATTTAAAGTTTCAGATGTGGCAAAGGACTCTGAAAACTCAGGAAGAAAAAGAGCATTTGTTTCCAAGATATTATTAGTTAAAATTACAATTGAATTATTGGTCAAAGGAACTGCACATACACTGAAATAATCACTTTTAACTTTCTCAGTGGGGTACTCCTAGAACTCTATTTTCAAATTTTATTATGATTTCTCAGGTCATTATGTTGTGAATTGCGAAATTATTTTTTTTAAAACATGGAAGGGAGTTTTAAAGCACCTGCAAGTAACTAGAAACCATTAATTACTTGCTAGTGTGTCTGCACCCATACACACTCTACAGTGGGCTTTTAAAAATAGGTATAGATAAATTATTTTCCAAAGGAGTAAGTAGAAAAACCCAACCTGAGACACTTAGAAGCAATTTAAAAGTAACATAATGAAAATTTTAAAGTTATGTTTATGCAAACAAAAAAAAATCTAAGTACCAAATTTAATACACTCAGGCACATGTATGTACATATACATATGGTGCACAATTTTGAAAAACAAAGATTTAAGTCTCTAACAAAGGATTTTGATTTATAAAAATAAGCATTTTGTTACCTAACTGAATACTCCTATAAAATGCTTCTATTCTGTGCTTTTAAATGAGGATTATCTTTGCATGCTTGTTTTTTCTCAAGCTTAGGTGAGCAGTACTAAAAATCCAATCTTAATCTAAGTCCTACATGATGTTTTCAAGGAACAAACAACTCAGCACAATTCCACATACCTGTCTGAATCTTGACTCTGTGCAGTTTGGATGTGAACTGATCATTAACTGTAAATATATGACCATTTTCTATTTCCTTTGACTTAGGTTCTTTTGTGAGAACCCGCTGTGTTGGTTTACCACAGGCAAGGGACTGTAGGGCTCTAACAAGTTCTCGTTCAGGGATATCAGTTTCTTGTTGAATTTCCTGAAAATTCAGCAGATTAATATAATTAGATCAAAAAAAAAATCCCAACAGGTTACGTAATTAGAAAACAGAATGACCAAGAAGCAAACGAGAATTATATTAAGTAAATAATTTATTAAAGTGCTCTCCTTACAGATATCATACTATAATACAACTTCAGCAGTTCAGCAAACAGTAGAGAAGACCAATGTGAATCAAAAAACATTTTTAAAATAGATTTTTAACATTTAAAGAGAAAGCAATTTCATTTTTTTCAAATGTGTTCAATAACTAGGTTAGCACAGTATATGCAAACAGAGGTACTGCAGGAAGAATGAATTATCAGAGATTAATAGATATTTCCAAAGTACTTAAACTAACAAAACTTTTGCAGGCAGATTAAAAGTATTTCCTCTAAATGTGCTGATACTATTCATTTGCTTAGCAAATACTTTTTAAAAAATGAAAATGGTATAGCCATTGCCTAGCTAAATCATCACAAATTTTAAATTAGTAAATCTAAATTAATACAATTTATGGTAACTATTTAGACCGGTCTAATGAAAAAATTTAAATATTGTTGGCAATTAACATTAAGCACAAGAGTTAAAATCACAGAAAAAGCTGTTATAAACTGTAGAAGGCTAACAAACATTACTAGGATAAACACAGCATCTATCTTCCCCTGTCCCCCCATTCTAAGTAGTCTAACTTCACTCCACAGAAGTAATATGAAAGAAAGAAGACCTTTTTCCTCTTTTACTTCATAAGGAAGTATGCTTTTCTGCACCTGAACACTATTCTTGGGGTCACTGCTGTCCAGAGTAAATGTCTAACAAAATGAGGGTGGTACCTTTGGTTGCACTTCACTGTATAAGGAAACTTGTTCTTTCTTAAGGGTCCAGTTTATCATTATCAGACACAAACCATTCCTAAAGAAAAGGCAAGGGAGCAGCTCAGAGGAGAGGGCTGAACTCCTGCTCCAGTCTCTGTAGCACTGAACCAAGTAGGCACATAAACAGGACTGGCCAGCTCACTGCTTATGTGACTGACCAGCTGAATCGCTTTCTGAAGGCCAAGAATGTTCTAATGTAACTTTTCATATAAACTCTTGGCTTCTCTTATAACTGGGAAGTGACAATTTTAAGCAATGTGGACAATATCAATGTCTCTACATATTTTTCTTCTCAGCAATATCTTTCAGTTTTATTTCTTCATTTCCACTGCTGAAACTTCTAATTTTTTTGCCAAATGAAAAAGGACTATTGGGAAATAGTAGACTGTGTTCCATTTCAGGAGATGGTAAACATAAATTTTCTAATTTGTCATTTTGTCTAGAGGAGATATAATCACCTAAGTCTTTCACTTTTGGAGGATTTGAGTTGTCTTACTCAAATTTAAACTAGTGAAAATTTCAATTACACTCAGGCATAACATCTTTTAAAGTGCTCCTGGAATACTGACATTTCATGTAAGATGGTTAAATTTTAATGTAATATGATTCTGGTATTGACCAAATTACAATTAACTTGATCTATCAAAGTTCTGCATCCAATGAAGAAATCCTGCATGATAAAGAACACTCTGAAAACACATTTATAAAATATAGTGACCACTAGTGGGATCCCCTGTCAACATGAATTGCTCCTACTCACTATAAACTTAAGGCAGTATGACTGAGTACAGAGAGACTTGGAAACTCAGTATGGCACAGAGGCCTAGACAGGAAGCTGAAACAAGGGTCTAATTTCTGCTTCTACCATTTACTTGCTGTGGTATGGGGTGCTTCCTAACGTATAAAAATGAGTAGATTCTTCTCTAAGTCCCTCAAGGCTTTGATAACCCAGGATTTTTAGAAGTGGGTTCTACTCCTATCTGCTATCTAGACCTCTGCAGACCACTTAACCTCCACTCTGGTCATCTCCAAAGGGAGAATATGAGCTGAGATCATTGTCTAAAGCTCTTTCTTGGCACTTTTCTAAGATTGAAAATTGTATGAATCTTTGGTTTGATATAAAATTACCTCCTAGATAAAATGATACAAATGAATAATAAATTTCTGAATATGTGACGAAAGAAAACTTAAAAAATACAAAATAATAAGTGTCTTTCTTTAGAATTTACAAAACTATCCATGTTCACATGCTTCCCTCATATAAAACTTGCTCTTCCAACGTAAAAGAATTTATTCCTTGGTAAGACTTTATGGACACACATTTCTTTCAATAACTGCTGGCTATTTCCTCCATGTTATGTATGTTGCTACTAACAACCACTTACATTTCTATACTGCTTTCGGGTTTATGAGGTGCCTTTTCCTCTCTCTCTATAAGGTTCAGTTACACCAATCCATAACATCCCAAACTACAAAATAACAAGTGCTCATCACCTGAAAAATGAAGTTGCTCCATACTCTTAACAGTAATGAAAAGGAAATGTTTAAATTCAAGATGATCTCCAGGGTTGCCATGTCTGCTTTGAGGACTCAATCTTGCCTTACATAGCTACTGTGCCACTTGTCAAAAAGATTTTCTGGACACATTAGCCCATGCAAAGAAGCAAGATCAGATCAAGTAAAAATGAGCTGACAGGAGGGCTCTGCCCTACCTTCTCTTTAGAACAGAGAAGTGCTGCTGATTCCCTTTTATTTTTTGTTTCTTGGTCCAGAACTGTAAATTCGATAGTGCAAGGAAATGACTGTTTTATTATTTTGTCTTTGCGTTCCCAGCACCCATTGCAAGGCTTGGAACACAGTAGGGACTTTCCAATGCTTTGAACCTAATAGAGATTTTCAGTAAGATAATTCCTTCCATCTTTGCACACTGGAACAGGCTTACAGAGCTGCCCAGGGCCCCAAAAGGTTTAGCCAGGGTAACACAGCCAGTCCGGGAAGAAAAGGGAACATTGAACCTTGGTAGCTCTGACTCTATCCACAAGGCCATGACTGCTGCCTCTCAAACCTGAACTGCTTATCATAAAACTTGTTTCTCTGTAGACATGTCATTCCTGTGACTTATGGCAGGTTTCAGACAAACCTATGGCAGCAACTGTTAACGACCTTCAGTTTCATCTTTAGGGAACAGTAGAATGCCTGGACACTAGGCAGGGCTCAACATTCGCCATATGTGTCAACTAATGCCCTAAATTTGCTGTGTCAATTAAATTATGTTCTGTAGGAAAGAACTGTTTGGATAAAATGTACCTCTTCTCATAATTTATAGCTTTAGTCTTTACTACTACAAAACTTGTGCTTGAAGACAACAAAACAAATGGCTGGTTTTTTTAATAGTTCCTCAAAGTTAAGATTTTTTTACAAGAAAATGTCAATTAAAATTTGC
The DNA here is from genome assembly GCA_023548195.1 of Bettongia penicillata ogilbyi. Classification (NCBI taxonomy): domain Eukaryota; kingdom Metazoa; phylum Chordata; class Mammalia; order Diprotodontia; family Potoroidae; genus Bettongia; species Bettongia penicillata. The sequence continues at coordinate 1,211,470 of JAJHZJ010000149.1, forward strand.
ATCTACTATGTTTAAGGAGAAAAATATTTTGAACTGTATAGCTAACACTGACTTGCCTCCTCAAGAAAACTATCTTAATCCAAATTAAAAGTTAATTGTTTTCCTCTCTATGTTCAGATCAGGATCATAAAGTTGTTTTTTAATAAGGTGTTAGTGAATCTGGAAAATATTCTAATAGAAAATCAGAACTGCCCCACAATGAATTAACAGTAAGTGCATCTAAACAGTCAAACTGAAGAAAATTCAATCCTAAAAAGTGACATTTTACCTATAAAATGCTTAGGATACACAATATGAATACTATACCCTGGCCTTTATAAAAGTCCTAAGAATTAACTGTTTGACAAGCTTTAAAAATATTGTTACTGGTGATAAGTTTTTCAAAAGGAATAAAAGATAATTTAAAATCACTTTATTAAGAAGTCATTAACTTAAACTACTGGGTGGGGCGTGTGCGCATGGATGGGGTAGGAGGAAGGTAGGAGACAAAGAGGAGAAAGAAAAAAGTATAATTGAAAGGATAAGTTAGCAACTTTTCCATGTAGGATACCAATTTCTAGATCTAAGGAATTAATGCTGGCTTGAAAAGAAATCAAATGGAAACAACAGGAAGCAATTTAGAAGGCAAAGGATTCCTACTAAGTAGCTGAAGTCTATGTTTTAGCAAGGCATGAAGGTAACTGGTGTGTGGTGTCTAACAGCTTAAAGCACTCTCTAATCACAACAAGAGGGTGAGTTGTTTTGGCCACCATGAAAAACACCGTCTCATTGAATCTTCATTCTTATACAGTGCTCCCGCTAGAAACTGTGAGTTGGAAAAAAGAATTATAATAGAAGTCAACTCCACAAATAAACAATTCCAGGATAATGTTTCAGACATTCTCAAGTACAGTTTTATGCAAACCTCTGTGAAGCAAGAAAGAGGTAGGCAGTTTTACACAAAGACCCAGAAACTGTCATCTAACAAATTAAAAATGATACCAGTTAAAATCAATGTAATTATAGATCATACCTCAAATGTATATTTTTCTCTATTATTAAAGAGCATTAATATTGTCATCTGGAAAGTAGAGACTTGCAATATGTGCTTCCGTGTATTAGAGCCAGTTACTTGGGCACCTCCAACACCAACTTCTGATCCATCTTCCTATTTTTTTCAAATAAAAATGTAACAAAATTAATTTTAAAATTCCTGTTCGCTATTTTAAATGGTTATTACTTCTGTGGTATAAGATCTTTATTCTTATAAGCAGAGTCAACGATTTCATAGCTCTTGTCACTTTACCTAATACAAATGTTCAGAACTAAGAAAACAAGTTTTGTTATACAACTGACATAAATTACTTTAAAAAATGAAATGAAAAAGGTTTGTGGCTCACGAACTAAGGATTAACAACCTAAGACTTAAAGATTTATATACATATTCAAGAAATGTACTGATTTTTTCCAAAATCATTCATATAAGTAATTTTAATTACAACTGAAATGTTAATCAGCAACTTTTAATAAAAAGAAGTTTATGGGTCAGTTAAAAGTAAAATATTAAAATTCATTCAGAAATACAAATCAATACAATTTAAAGTTACAATCCTATAGCTATTTTTGCAAAAATAATTATATAAATATTAGGGATATAGTGGAATAGGAAATTACTGTTAGCAGAACTGAAAATTGATATAAAATTTTTGGCGAGCAATGCACTATGTCTCCAAACTGACCTTTCAAACAAATTATAATGCAAAGATTCGAACCCTGCAAAAAAAAAAAATTACAAGGAAAAAACACACCTATGTGTGCCAAAATGTTAGTGGATATTCCATTTGTGATGGCAAAAATTGGTAACAATCTCTATGTCCCAAACCTGGTTGAATATATATAGTTACTATTGTAATGGAATATGATGGTTCCATAAAACCTATATAGGAAATACTCAGTGAGATATGGAAAGACTTATATGATTATATGAGGTGATTCAGAGTGAGCGCAGTTACAATTACATCATTAATATTGTTAAACATTTATTAAATACTTAAGATTTATGTAAGGTTCTATTCCTTATTTTGCATGTTTGACTTATTTTTGGTTATTAAATAATAAATTCTTCTTCTAAAGTCTATTAGTAACTTAACAGCATCTTCCAAATACTTAAGGGGGTCAGTTTATCTGAAGAGTCTATATAATCTCAGATTATTTCATACGTGAATGGTAAGCATGCTTCAATTTATCTGAGGAAGTATTACTTATTTCAACAAATATTCAAAAATCCTGTAATTGAAGGATTTTGAAAAGTTACTGGTTTAAGGATAAATGAATATAGTTTTATTCAAAGTTATATACTATTTTGGCAGTTCCAAACTTTTTTTTACAGACATAGGGATTGGATTGATTCATGACTTCATTGGCAAAAGGAACTCTTGGGTGAGGAAATTCTCTCTTTTATCATCTTAGAGGTGTTGAGAGCACTGAGGTTAAGTGACTTGCTCAAGGTTACTAATTCACTGAATGTCAGAAGCAGGACTTCAACACTCATCTTCCTGGCTCTGAGACTGGCTCTCTGTTCATTATAGTACATACCTTTTTTACATTACAGACTTGTTGGAAAAAAAAATATCAAGACACAAATTTTTTTTACCAAAAGTAATGTGAACTGTTATTCTAAGATTCAATCCTTTTATTTCTTTAGCTTATTATTTTTATAAACTTCTTTGAGCTGCCTACTTAAAGCAAGCAACCAACTTAGAAAAGTAAACAATAAAACATACTCTGAATTAAAATTAATAGATTCAATAAGTTTTCCTAATTTTAAAATACTAGTGAATTACGTAATTTTATAATTATTTTAGTTATTCAACTTATTTGTTTACTTGCAAAATTATCTAGCTCATGAGCAATCAGGATTACAGGAACCTAAGAATTCTAAAGTCACCTTTGGTGAACTTGACATTTTAAGAATTTATATTCTCTAATGGCTACCAAAAATTGAGCTTTCTATGAGAATTATTAGTCTTATTAACTGTTAGCACTAGACCTTAGGGCAGACTAATAGCAAATGATGTGTTTTTAAAATGAAAAACTGAAGGAAGAGAACAATTCAAATTCAGGTTCCCACCAACTGGCCCCCTTAAGAATTAGCATGATTTACATTTGTTGTCTATATAACTAAATGAAAACTAACCACACAATTTGCCTCATGGATTGTATTTTTAAAATTTTAGATTACTTGATATAGGCATATATAACTACTCAATTACCTTTTTGACTGGTCCATAAAATGTGGCATTGAGATCTGCAGAACCCATATGGTGCTGGAGTGTCAGCTGCCGACCACTGTGTTTGGCTAAATAAAACCTATAGTACAACAAAAAAATAACAATTCATATACTTTAAAACATAGAAAGGATAATGCTCCCAGGCAAGCCTATGTAGCCATGGAGAGAAAGAAAGGGACATAAAAGAGAAGGTAAATGGTAGAATTCTTTAGAGCTTGGGAAGAACCATGGCATTCATTCAATTTAATCCCTTTATTTTGTAATTGAGGAAACTAATGGCCAAACAGATTATTAACTGTCTTGCTCTAAAGTCACACACTAGTGCATATGGAAGAATGGAATGTTAGGCCATTTCCCACAGTCATCATCCTTGCTTTGTTGCAGAGGCACTATGGCTCAGGGAAAATTATCTTAAAACAGCTATTGTGTTATAATTTAGTAGCAAATAAAATACTATAGAGTTTATGGCTCTGTCTCCATGTATTGCTGCAGAAGACTAAAAAAAGTATCAAACAGAAGGCATCAATAAATTATGACACTCAAAAGAAATCAGCGTAACATGAATGCGCAGCCTTTCTGAACACCACTGTTTTAAGTTTCATCAAGAATACTGGAGTTGGTGAACTCTTCAAGATTTTTCATTTATGCCAACTCTCCACTGCTGATTTGCTATTCTAAACTACTTTATATTACTACTGGTTCTGCAGTCTTACTCACTGACTTCTACCATTTTAGGTCAAACTTAATGATCTTTACTACAAATTGAAAGAAAAAAATGCATTTAACCTGTACGCTCTCTTTTCAGTCTTAAGCTTATTTCAAAGTGAAGCAGTGTTCATTCTGAAAATACAAAGCTGAGTTTTAGTATTTACCTTCTAAATATTTCAAAAGCATGTCTTGGTGCTGGCGGGATGTTGCACTTTGGTGTGGCTGACTGAGTGGGCCAGTATCCTGTTGTAAGGACTCGAACTGTGAGGTCAACACCACCTAATGATACCTATGCACAATGGGGGAAAAATACCTCAAATTTTAATTAGAATTAATTATATCCTCCAATTAAATACAGTGATTTATTGATTTGTGAAGCCAGCCTTAAAATGGTAAGAAGTACAAGGTGTAGTAGGTTTGTCAACTCTAAAATTACTTATTTAACATCCAATTTAAGATACACAAGTATCTTCTCTGCCAAAAATAGACGTAGCAGGAACATGATATCTATTGTTGAATTCTGTGACCTTTCCCTACTCTGCCTACTAGACTTGACCTTTTCAAAAATCTACCTGCCCATGAACAATGAATATTTCTCCTAATTATTTAAATCTGATTTTATCTGTATAAAAGGTTTTTTATAACTTGGTTTATGTAGTTTTGGGGTTTCTTTTGGCAGGTGTACTCTCAGGTATTTTATACTCTCTAGAATTATTTTAAAGAAAAAAAAAGGTTTTCAATAAAGTAGACCTTAACAGCTCTATTTTTATATCTAAAAATATGGCATATTTAAAAAAAAATTTGTTAAATATTTCCTGATTAAATTTTTTTATGTTCTTATTTTTTTTTAAAGTTGAATTCCAAAGTCTTTACCTCCCTCACCTTCCCCACACCTTGAGAAGGTAAGCAATATGATATCAATTATACATGTAAGGTCATGCAAAACACATTTCCATATTAACCATGTTGCAAAAGAAAACATATATGTAAAACAAGAAATATCAGAAAAGCAAAAGAATATATCCTTCAATATCCACTCACAGTTCAGTTGTCTCTTTGGAGGTCATTTTCCATCATGGGTCCTTTGGAAATGTCTTCGATAACTGTCTTGATCACAGCATCGCATGATGTCTTTCACAGTGAGCCATCATTATAATACTGTTGCTACTGTGTACAATGTTTTCTGGGGTTCTGCTCACTTCCCTTACAACAATTTATATAAGACTTCCCAGGTTTTTCTGAAACCATCTAGCCTGTTATTACTTACAACACAACAGTCCTCCATTCCAATTGTATACCACAACTCGTTCAATTATTACCCAGGTGATGAGGCCCATTCTTTCTTGAAAGGTTCTAATTATTAGTAAGTTTTCCTTAGAATAAACCTAAATGTCTTTATCTTCTAACCATTGTTGTTTGTTGTCCTTTGGCATTTAGTGTAATTGAGGAATCTACTCCCCTGAGTTTTCTGTTTTCCAAGCTGGATATAACCAGTTGTCCAGTTCCTTCAAGTGAACCTCATACAATATGACCTGAACACCCTTCAGAACAATGATTGCATTCACTTGGAATGTCATTCTTAAAATACTGTACTCAAAAACAAATACTCCACATATGGTCTTTCCAGGTTAAATACAGCAGGATTATATTACCTTCCTATTCCTGGATGCTAACACCTCTTTTGATTCAGCCCAAAATTCCATCAGCTTTCTGAGCTTTTTTTATCATGTTCACACTTGGGTTTTTAGTTCATTGAAAATGCTCCATCTTTTTCAGATGAATTTCTCCATCTTGCCTTTGAATTAACTTTTTTTGAACTGAAGAGTAAGATGTTAGATTTACTGTTATTAAACTTCATCTTATTTAATTTACCCCAAAGTTCTAGCCTGGAAAAATTTTGGAATGGGAAGGCAGTCATACTACCAACTCCAAATGGATACGTGTACACACACACACACACACACACACACACACACACACACACAGTTGCATCTGAATTAGAGGAGAATGGAAAGGGTATGTTTCTTAACTATGGATAGCAGTGAATTTTTAAAGAGGAGAGAAATGAATTAAAAGTACAAAATGGACAATTTCGATTAGGTGAAGTTGAAAAGCTTTTTCAAAAGCAAAATTAATTCAATTTGAATTAGAGGAGAATGTTACCTGAGGAAGATCTTTGAAGCAAATTTCTCTGATGAAAGTCTGATATCCAAGATATATGGTGAATTGAGACAACCATATAAGAACAAGGGCCATTCTCCAATAGATAAATGATCAAAGGCTAAGTAAGAATGGGTATTTCCCAAAGGGAGAAATGCAAACTATTCAAAAGTACATGAAAAAATACTACAAATCACAAATTTTAAAAATGCAATTTAACATAATGTAGAATGTGATAAAGGGAAACAAGAAATCTAAAATGCTACAAAAAAAAAAATCTGAGGTAAGAAAGATCACTTTTATCTGAGGAAAAATTCTTAGCATCAATATCCATTCATTCTTCCACTCTCCTTTTCCACCTCAGACTTCTCAGTCATCATTCCTCCTCATGGAAAGTTAATTTATCTTGTGGTCTTGACTCCATTAATGTCTTCCAGGACTTTATTCAAGACACTCAAGATACCTTATGCCAAGCAATATTGGTTCATTTATTTCAGTCCTAAAAACACATTCATTATTCTTCAATCCTAAGAAGCCTGCCTTTGAGGCATCTTTATTCCACCCAATTAATGTTCCACCTCTCTACCCCCATTTCACAATCAAATATTTTTTGGGAAAAAAAAAGACACATAACCATTGTCTCCAACCCTTTATAATTTGGCTTCCAAACCTACTACACAAGGTCATCAATGGCTTCCTATTCTTTACTTTCATTGGCCTAATACACACACACACACACACACACACACACACACACACACACACACACACACACACACACACGTATAGCATGACAATACAGAACAAGTTCACAACTTTGAAAAGAAAGCAACCACAGGGAAGACTACGTATGTGAACTAGAGTTATAAATTAATAAATCAGATGTTTATAAACCTCAAGGTAGGTCCCTCTCACATACACACATAAAACACACACACAAAATGAGGATAGTTTAAGAAAAACATGGCAAGATTTGTATGAATTGATGCAAAGTCAGAGAAAATTTTATTTTGTTATATTAAGGTTAAGGATTTTTCTCTTTATTTCCTCATTCATGGACAAGCCCCTGTAGGTCAATCATCCATTCTCTGAAGGACAAAGCTGATAGATGAAATTTCCCAAATCCTCTGGGAATGTGCTCCTCAATCTTGGGGGCCAGAAAGTGGGAGTTGTGGGGGAGTTGTGTGTACCCATCCAAGTAGGAGACCTTACTTCTATTCAAACAGAATCTAATCTAGGTGAATTTCTGCCCCAAAGCAATAAACTCATGCCCCTATACCCTTTCACTGGAGTTCAGAGAGATCCCATTCAAGAAGGAGAAAACCAACCAGATTAATGAGTAGATAGGGATTTCTTTGTCCAGACTGCTGGAGGTGGCTCAGCAGGAGGAGCTGAAGATTTTTATTCCACCCCCTCCTTTAAACATCTACCTATCAGGGTTGATTCTCCTGTCAGGGGCATTCTCTTTCCAAAAAAAAAAAATATTTAAGGCACTCAGTATACTCATAAGGTAGTTCTGATTATTGAGAGAAATCACAGACACATGAATTTACAGATTATCAGCTGACTGAATTAATAAGCTGATTAGTAATTATCCCGAAACTCTTGTCTCTTGAATTTTTCAATCATCTCCAAGTTAAGTGAGCAGATGAACATTGTACACAATAACTGCAAATTTTAATGTTGATCTGTTAATCAACACAATGATCCAAGACAATTCTGAAGGACTCATGTTAAAAAATGCTATCTACCTCTGCAGAGAGAAAACTGATGTCTGAATACATACTGAAGCACATTTTTTTTACTTTATTTTTCTTGGCATATTAACAATATAGCTAACATGGAAATGCCTTACAGGATTTCACATGTGTAGCTGATACCACCTTTCTTGCTTTCTCAATGGGTGGGAGAGAAGTAGAAAGAGGGCCAGAACTTGGGACTCAAAAAGTTTTTAAAAAATAAATGCAACAAATAAATACTAAATGGGGGGAGAGTTAGGAGGCACAGAAAAAACTGGTATACACTTATGAATATGATATTCTTACGAAACGCATTAATACAAATTCCAAAACTGGAGAAAAAATGTTTACAGTATAACCACATTGTCTAATCTTACTTATCTTAACACCAAATCTCTTCTGTTCCTTTTCTCTCCTCTCCACCATAACTACTATTACTATACTAATAATTATAGCAGAAAGGGCTAGAAAAATTTCACTATCAGCTTAAACCAATCAAGAAACTGCAACAGAATAAAATATTTGTTTCAGAGTCAATAAATAACTATTGAGCAAATCCAAAAATGAATGAATATATGGAAAAATACCAAAACAAACCCTAGTATCACAGAATGCCTCTAATTTAATAATGAAACTGTCATGTGAAGAAACTTGGTCTGATCACACTTCCCCTTACCAAAACGGGAGTTGGGGAGACCTACTAAATCAATCTCCTTTGCTTACTTACACTTAGTATAGTGCAGGGGTGGGGAACCTGAGACCTTGAGGCCACATGTCCTCTAGGTCCTCAAGTGCGGCCTTTTGCCTGAATCCAAACTTCACAGGACAAATCCCCTTAATAAAAGGATTTATTCTACAAAACTTGGACTCAGTCAAAAGGCCACACCAAAGGACCTGGAAAGTCACATGTGGCCTTGAGGCTGCAGGTTCCCCACCCCTGGTACAGTGAAGTACTACCCCAGGATACTACCCCAAACCGAAAACAAAAACAAAAAAAAGTTCTTTTTTTGGTGCCTTGGTCTCATATAGTATGGGCTTCCAATGTTAAAGAGTCATTATGCTACCGGGCAATTCCAACAGAGCCGATCAGTTCTGAGATAAACTCTGGATGAAGGGAAATGGGATACTTATGTCACATCTTGGCATAGATCATTTATGGTATATTTTGTCCTCAGGGAACAAATTCATTTTCAGTTTACTAAAAGAGGGTGGTACATGTCTAATTACCAAGGGACTGCTTTTAAGTTTCACTAATAATTTTTGCCAAAGAGGCAGTTCTTTCCCAAGTTTGTTAAACATCAAATTCTGGCTTTCAAAAAGAAAAAATATTTCTTCGTCAAGTCTTATTCACTGACTTATTTTGCTATTTTTGAACCAGTACCAAAATATTTTCATGACTATAGATTTGTCATAAAACTTGAGGTCTGCAAGTGCTACTGCCCCCTTTGCTCCTCTTTCTTTTGAAAAGTCTATAGATTGTTTTATACACTCAACTGCAACGAGTTATTAGTATCCTGTTTTAGCATCAAAAAATTATTACTAACTAAATTTTGTTACCTGGAGCTGTCATTCTGCCTTAAATCCAAATGGGCTATGTCATACTAAATTTATAAACAGATATTTTATAACCAATGTGTAAAATCTCAGTGATATTTACTCATGCATATAAACACCATGGATTGTGGAGTTAAGTGGACGGTTGGGTATGATGTGACTTGATCACATAAATATGCTACTATTTAAGCCGAAGCAGTACTTGGCAACCTGGATAAAAAAGGATCATCTCCTATCAAGGATCTTAAAATCTTTTCAGAATATTGTAGATGAGAGCTACGAGAGCTGCAGGATTTTTCAAAGTTAGCCAAAAACTTGAAAGGTTTTATATAGATGGCAGTTAGCACATAGTAAATACTTAAATGGTTGTCCATTCCATAAGCAATTACTAATAATAAATTGCTGTAACATTATTGTAATGATAGCATTTCTACTATGAGAATTTGTACCATAATCTAGATTCTCCTCGATGATGTTCAGCATTATATAGTACTTTAATTTTTTCAAACCAATTAAAATCAGTGTTCTCAATTTATTCTGAACATCCTCATTTAAATATAAATAAATAAGTTTTGCCTTTATTCAGATTTTACAGACAAAACTGAGTAACAAAAGGTGATTTGTGTGAGATTACACAGTTTAGAGGGATAATGCTTAGGACAAAAAAGCTTGGTCTCATTCTTTTTTTCTAGTAATATCTTTTCTAGAACATACCTGTTTTCATACTAGCAACAATTTTATGCCATTTTGATCAGAATAATTTTTTTAAATGACAAAGAAACTTGAGTTATAAACAAAAGTTTCTTTATCTTGAAGGAATAATGAAAAGTTTGAAAAGTTTTGTGAGCTATGAAAGTTCCTTGAAAAAATACTCAATATTTAATACTCAACACATAGGAAACCAATAAATATTTATAGCTCTTAATGAAGTACAATAAAGATAACTCGTTTTCAAAGGGGAAGACCTTGGTTATCTCATTTACCAAGCAAAATGTTTACTACGAAAGTTTATGTAAAAATAGACAAAAACATACATACATAGAGCAACAGATATGTATACATGAGAAACAAAAGTAGAGTCTTACCCCTGTGGCCTGTAGATGCTGCCTGAATTCATCCATAGTTGTATTTGAGATGCTCATATCCCTGAACATTCCTTCCAGTTTTGATGTGAACTGACATCCACATTCAGTCTTTGGAAATAAAGGACACATATGCAAAAGGTGAATCTTTATTCATTAAAAAATCCCTTAATCTTTTAACAGAAAATTAAATATGAAATGCCTTTCAACATAAGGCTAATCTCTATTAATGGACTTTAAGGAAATCAGTGATCAGATCAAAATAAAACTTTTGAAATGTGAAATACCTCCACTAAATTCAGTGATCTGGGAGGGAGTAGAGAATGGAATGAAGAGTACTCAAGCAGCACTAAATGAATTAGAAAAGACACTGGAATTCTTAAGATTTTAAATTCTAGAGAAAAGCATCTTAGAGAGAACTACATTAATTGCAAGAAGAAAAAAACAAATTTACAAATGAAAATCTCACTTAAATATTTTCAATCACACACATCACCAAGTGCACAATCACTTTACCTGTGTTAAACATTTGTATTATATATTTGATAGGAGTTATATTCTATCTTACCTTTAATTTAGATATCATATTTTTTTCTGAGTCATCAGAAACACTTTTATTTGTAAGAAGTCTTCGGGCCAAATGTTGTTTATAGTAACGTTCAAATACATCTTTCTCTTGCATAAACCTAAACAGGACCATTGCCTTATCCAATATCGTTTCTACTTCTTGTTCTGTAAGCTGTAAAATTAATTGAAAGATTCAGATATTTGTTTTTTATGAAAAGAACAAAACTAAGACATAAATTTAAGCGTACAGCAAATAAATCCATAGCGACCCCAATACCTAGAAGATGGAATCTCTTGCTCCATGTATACTAGATACTTACGGTTGCACTTAGCATGTTTCCTTTTTTGCATTTCTTATATACTTTACCACTTACACCCATTTTACTCACTTCTCTCTCCTCCTTCAACAGTAAATCCATATCCAGCCTACCTGAGAGTCACAAAATTTTTTTTTTTTCTAAATATTACTGATGATGTCTCTTCAGTAGGGGCTTTATTCTTCTGACTTCATCTACTTCCACAGAATATGGGAAAGCCAAATGAGTTAACCTCATGTTCTAAAAACCACTAACAATCTCATTCCTCACTTGATAAAAAGAAGTACAAATATAAAAAATCAAACTATTCTCTCAACATAATACAACCATGTGAGAACTAATGTCCATATTAGATTTGTATTCTGATAAATACTCCTATTCCTCTTTTACTAGCTCAGGCAACAATATCTGGGGGTCCTAAAAGGATCCAGAAACACAGAGGCAGCTTGGAAGAGTGGACAGAAAGCTGACCCCATTGTCAGAAAAACTATGGTCTAAGGTCCAACTTGGAATTATACAGGCTACGGGCAAACCGAGCACATCATTTAAATTCCCAGTGCTCTAGGCAATTCTCTAACATTATGTTGCAGACAAAGGGCTGACCAACATTGGTTTCTTCATCTTGGGGTTTGTGATAATAATGTGATCACAAGTCTAAATATTTCACCCTTCCTCAAACTTCCCCAGGCTCCTCCTCCTTCCACCCTCTCAGATGAGAACCTGGCTTCATATTTCACTGAAAAAAGAGTCCATTTGCCAAAAGCTCCTTATCCTCTCATCACATATCACTCAGATGCCTAAAGCCACTGTCTTCTCCTTCATGTCTGTTTCCCATTGAGAGGTGGCTTATTTCCTTGCCAAGGTAAAGTTCTCTACCTGTACAAGGGATCCCATTCCATCCCATCTTCTCCAGTACCTTGGCCTTACTACCACTTATCGCTCATTGCTTTCCTATCTCTTGCCTGCTTCCCTACAGCCTACACACATGCCCATGCCTCCCCCACCCTTAAGAAACTCTTACTTGAGCTATCCCAATCCTATTAGCTACTGTCCTAGAGCTCTTCTCCCTTTAACTCCTTGCGGAGGTAGATAACTGACGCCTTCATGTCCTTTCCTCTGTCTCCTTAACTCTCTGTGGTCTGGCTTCCAACCTCATCATTTAGCTGAAACTGCTCTCTCCAAAGTTACCAATGACATCATGATTTTCCGATCTAATGGCTTTTTCTTAGTTTTCCTCCTTCTTGATCTCCCTGCAGCTCAGGACGCTGGTGATCACTCTTTCCTCCAGGCCAGGTGTAGTCTAGAGGCCACAGGTTTTCTACCCCTGCACTAGGCTCCCATGACATAGCTCTCTCCTGCCTCAATGACCATCCATGTCACATCTGCTAACAGTGGATGTCCTCCAAAGCTCTGCTCTGGGTCCGCTTTTCTCTTCCTTCTAGCATTTTACTTTGTGATCCTATCAATTTCCATGGATTCACTTATCACCTCAGTGCAAATGACTCGGAGATCTATTTGTCCATCCCTAAACCCTCTTCCTGCCTTCAGTTTTGCATTTTAAATTCGGCATGTCCCAAATGGAACCTCTGATTTTCTTTCCAACCCCTCCTGTCTAACTAACCTCCTTACTGTTATTGAGTACTGCTATTCAATGACCCAGACTGGGTTGATGAGGCTGATGATATCAGGCTCAAAACAAAGATGTTATCCTCAATTCCACACTCCATTCCCACCCCCATCATTTCTACCTTTGTAACATCTTCTAGTAAATGCTCTGTTCTCTCCTCTGACACTACCACCAACTTAGTGGGGGCTCTTATCACTTCACACTGGATTACTGCTGTAGCCTGCCAACTGGTCTCCCTGCCTCTAACTAGTCCACTTTCTAATCACCTATCAAATTGCCCTTCCTAAAACACAAGACTGTCACCTTCTTATTCAATACACTCCCCTTGGCTTCCAGATTACCTCCAGATCAAATATAAAATCTTTGGTTTGGGTTTTAAAGCCTTGTATAACACCCCTCCTTTCCCCCACACTCTTCTGGTCTTCCTACAACTTACTTCTTTCCACCTACTCTATAATCCAGTGCCACTGACCTCCTTGGCTCTTACTAGCACCAGACATTCTACCTCCTGATTCTGAGCTCTGCCCCTCTCTGCTTCCTAGTTTCCTTCAAATCTCAGCTAAAATCCTTCTGCAGGAAGTCTCTGTGAATCTTCCTTAATGTGTCTCCCCTGTGATCCATCCAATTTAACCTGTTACCTATTTTCTTTGTACATCCTTGTCTGCATGTTGTCTCCTCCATCAGGCTGTGAGCTTCTTGAGAAGAGGAACACTTTTGTTGAGTTTTTTTTAACCATTCTTTGTATCCCTACAGTTTAGTACAGTGCCTGACAAAGAGCAGAAGCTTCATAAATGGTAGATGACTGATTATCCCATACCTTAAGATACGATGCTGCCACACAATATATAACTGTATCTACCATGTGCCTAGTACATCACCTATCTTGCAGAACTGAGGAGACATAACTTCATGGTTCCAATAGTATAAAATGTGGGCTGTGTTAATGTGTATAAAAAAGAACACATGACAATCGTAGTTGCAGCCTCAATCACAGAGGAAAGATACCAGTTTCCCTGCCTTTTATAGTTTGGTCTTGATACAAATTCTACTGACTGAAATATAAAAAGTACTTATGTTTCACAATGTAAAAGTACCACAATAACCCATAAAAGATTTCACAGAATGCAATTATGCATGCATAAGAAGTAACTGTCTTTTCACTATTTTAACTTATTGATCTATTTTATTTTTACATAGCCTCGAATGTATTCATACTTACTCCTTTGACTCCCTTTTTAAGCTTATCATCAATAAATAACGAGAGGTATTCTGGGGATCTGGAGTTGAGGTTGAGAAAATACTCAAAGTCACCCGCAATTGTCTGTTTAAAGAGCCGGTCATTATTGAATGATTCTTGAAGAAAGCGATCAAACCTACTCTTCAGATCCAGTAAACCCTTACAAAGGGGGGAGAAAAATATTTTAATAAATTCTAATTTTGCCAATATTAAGAATGGTATTATGCATGATCTCTGAAAAAAAGTTTTCAACATTCACTTCCATAAGATTTTGAGTTCCAAATTTTTTCCCTCTCTATCACCTTTCCCCCACCCCAAGACAGCGTGCAATCTCATATAGGCTCCATATATACATTAATATTAAATGTATTTTCACATTTGTCATGTTGTAAAGGAGAATTAGAACCAATGGGAGAAACTACAAGAAAAAAGAAACAAAACAAAAAAAAGAGCAAATTGTATGCTTCAATTTGCATTTAGACTCCATAGTTCTTTTTCTGGATGTGAATAGCATTTTCCATTTAGAGTCTTTTGGAGTTGTCTTTGCTAAACGTTAGCTCTATCAATGTTAGTCATCGCACAATGTGGTTGTTACTGTGTACAATGTTTTCCTGGTGCTGCTCACTTCACTGAACATCAGTTCATATATGCCTTTCCAGGTTTTTCTGAAGTCTGCCTGTTCATCAGTTCTTAAATAACAATAGTATTCCATAACATTCATATTCCACAACTTGTTCCGTCACTCCCCAAGTTGATCCATTTTCTGTTTCTCAATTTCTATTCTTGGTCATTACAAAAGAGTTGCTACACATATTTTTGTATATATTGGTCATTTTCCCATTTTTGTGACCTGGGTCAAAGGAAGGGTATGCGCAGTTTTATAGCCCTTTGTGCATACTAATAAATTGCTCTCCAGAAATGGCTCACAACTTCACCACACACGATATCTTAAGGTGGGGGGATATTATGTGAATCTACTAATAATAATGAATTAGACATATCAAAGATCACGGAAGTTAGTGGTACCCAAAGACAGGATAAAGGCAAATGTTATCCAGAGTTAAGAAGAGGAGGCAGAGTTGTTAAAGTCCTGAGAAAATTCTACAATTAGTTATTAAAAAGATGGCAGGTGAACATCTGAAAACTGAAGTGGTGATTCCAAAAAGGTAGACTGGCTTCATTAAGAACAAGTCATACTGACTAATGATTAAGGAAACCCAAATTAAAACATCTCAGGCATCACTATATACCTATCAAATTGACTAGTATAACAGAAAATGAACATGATAAATGCTAGAGGGGATGGGGGGATACTAATATACTCTTGCTAGAGTTGTTAATGGATCAAGCCATTCTGTATTGCAATTTGGAACCATGCCCCAAGTGCTATAAAAACTGCCTATCCTTCAACCCAACAATAAAACTACTAGATCTGCATACCAAAGAAATCAGAGACAAAAAAAAAAGACATTATAAGCACAAAAATATTCATAGCAGCTTTTTTTATAGTGGCAAAGAATAAGAAATTGAAGGGATGTCCAGCATTTGCAGAATGGTTGAATAAGTTGTGCTATGCGATTGTGATTCTATAAGAAATGATGAGGAGGTTGTTCTCAGAACAACCTGGAGACTTTTAGGAACTCATGTAAGTGAAGTGAGCAAAACCAGAACACAGTACATAGTAAACAGCAATATTTTATGAGGATCAATTCTCAGCAATATAATGATGGAAAACAATTCTCAAGGACTCATCTTTCAAAATGCTATCTACCTCCAAAGGAAGGACTAATAGAGTCTGAATGCAAACTGAAGCACACTTTTTTAACTTCCATTTTGCTTTTCGGTCTTTTTCCTTTTGTCACATGGCTAATATGGTAATATTGCACACGAATGCACATGTACAATCTATATCAAACTGCTTACCCTCGCGGGAGGTGGGGGAGAGAACCTGGAATTTAAAACTTAAAAACCAAATGGTATACATTTTTATTTATATGTAACTGAGAAAAAATTTCAATGCAAAGTCATATCAAACTAACCGCATTTTCTTTCTTGACAAGATTATTAATTAGTAGCTAGACCTAGTTTTTAGCAAAGCATCTGCAGAGTAGCTTGTACTACTTTCTTGGGGGAGAATATCTAAAGCTACAGGCTATGTGATAAAACAACTTATTGGATTCAGAACTGGTTAGATGGATGAGCAGAAATATGTGTGGTTAAATAGTCTCATTAATGTGTTTAAATGTTTATATGCTTAAAAATAACATGAACTGGGTAAAGGGATAGCATCCTATTCATTTAATATGCAAAATAATAAAAAGCTGAAATGGATAACTAACACAAGGAACAACATGTTCCAAAAGGATCTTTGACAGACCAGAGGATTGGGCTGAATCTAATATGATTAAATTCAACAGCTTTATGTAAGTTAAAAAAAAAAACCTCACCAGCTTCTCAAATATAAGATGGAATGCAATGTGTAGACAGCAGTTATTCTGAAAAAAGATCTAGAAGTTTAAGTGGACTCAAAGTGAGCTAGCACTTAGATGTTAAAATCAAAAACCCCTGATGTGACCTCAGGCCATGGTGAGAACACAGGTGCACAGCTAATAGGAAGTGGAAAGTGACAGCCTCATTGTGCTCTCCCCTCTTCAGACCTCATCTGGAGTATTGTACTCAGTTTCGGGGACCATACTCTAAAAAGGACATGCTATTGGTAAATTGAAGAATGCCTAGAGGACAATCTAAGTGATGATGGGTCCTGAGTCTATGACTTACAAGGATAGATATAAGGATAAGATCTTTATAAGCATAGAAGGATGGGGCATGTTTAACCTGGAAAAGAAAAGTCTCAGGAGGTATCTATGTCATAGGTGTCACGTGAAAGAAGAAATAAACCTGTTTTCCTTGGCCCCAAAAGGCGGTGGCAGGAGCAGTGGATAAAAATTACACAGAGACATGGTGCCTATGCAAACAAGCTGGTAGTCATGAAGTGAAAAATTGTAGTAAGGACTAAGGTCACAAGGTCACAAGTACCACGGTGGGGACCTTGGAAGGGCAAGGCAATGGCATGCACACCATGACAGTTGGAGGGAACCAAAGAATCAATCCCTTTTGGGACAGGACAGAGAACTAACTGTGCTCCTCAGATGTCACAAAGACCTAACCCCAGGAACTGGAGGAGGAACTTGGGGAAAGCATGAGACTAAACACAGACACTCAAAAAAGTATAGGCGAGGTCAGAGCCTAGCCCTGGCAAAGCCCTCCTTCAGAAACTGAAGCTGTTACCCCAAATGTAGGGGAGAATAACTCTGTAACAAGCAAAGAGAGATTCAAAGAAAAAATGGATTTTCCAGAACTCTATTAAGACATTGAAGAAATGAAGAGAAAAATGATAAAGACTCTGGGGGAAAGAGAAAGAAAAACAGCTTATCAAAAAAAGTTGCAAGCTTTTCCTAAGGAACTAGCTCCCTAAAATCTAGAATACATCACAGAGAAGTCAATAAATTTCAGAGACTACCAGAAATATTAGAACAAAATCAAGGTTGAGCCAGGAAAAAAAAAAAGTAAGTTATAGGATATCAAATACAACTGGCCTGGGAAGCACAAGAAGAAACAGTTTAAGAAACACTGGATTCCAAAACTCTTCATGAAAAAAAGGTGAGACACTGTATTTCAAGACATTATAAACCTGTAGAGGGAGACAGAAAAATCCACTGTTTCCTAAAAGTCCAAAAGCAAAAGGCTCAGGAATGAAAAATGAAGTAGAATCTAAAGAGTGGGATGAGACTTCCATCAATTGGGATGGAAACAGATGAACAAACTGTGTTATGCAATTGTAAGAATATTATTGTTCTTGGGAAATAATGAAACACTTGCCTTTTTTGTTATTCCAACATGACTAATATGGAAATATGTTTTGTATGCCTTTCACATTTAGAAGGGACATAATGTTAGCCTTCTGGATGGTTGG
This sequence comes from Bettongia penicillata ogilbyi, assembly GCA_023548195.1. Classification (NCBI taxonomy): domain Eukaryota; kingdom Metazoa; phylum Chordata; class Mammalia; order Diprotodontia; family Potoroidae; genus Bettongia; species Bettongia penicillata. The sequence goes on from JAJHZJ010000149.1 coordinate 1,229,703, forward strand.
CTGAGTAGCAAGAAGGGAGGGAGAGAATGTGGAACTCAAAAATCCCCAACAAACCCACGCAAATAAATAAGTAATGAATTAAAAACGAAAGAAGTGATGAAAAAGAACATTTCAGAAAATCCTGGGCAGTATAAACTGATGCAGAATATAGAGAACTTCAGGAGAATAATTAAAACAAGGACAACAGTATTGTTAGCGGAAAAATAACTATAAAAAAAGAAAAGAACTCCGATAAGTATAATGACAAACCAAATTTCCATGGGACCTATAATAAAGCATATAACCCACTAACCTCCTCACAGAGAAGCTAACTCAACATGTAGAAAAAATATACATTTTGGACATCTCCACTGTGTGGATTCATTTTCTTTCACTATGCTTATTTTTGTAAGTTTATTTTGGAGGGTTTAGCTTGAAATTTTTTTAAAAAAGAAAGGTGGTTGAGGGCTGAAAATTAGCAATCTTGTTGCCAAAAAAATGTTAGTAAAACATTTTTTAAAATGCAGAAAACAGAAGGAAATCCAGAAGGAAGCACGATCACAAATGTTTTAAAAAGAACACGTAAAATTTATTATACATTTAAGTTTTTAAACCAAACAAATTTAATCGTATTGTCAAGAAAAACTTCTTATCAGTTAAAATAGTCTAGAACTGGAATATGATGGCCCAAGAGGAATTAATTGGTAGTTTTCAAACAGCCTGACCAGCTTGCGATATATTATGGTAGAGATTCGTTTCATGTATGTGTTCAATTGGATGGCCACTGAGGTCCCCTTAATCAACTATCAAAACCTATGATTCTATAGGGCTGGAGGCCTACATCAACTATATAATTCTTTATTTAAAGATCTGAAAAGCACTTCAATGTAGTTTTGTACACAATTACATGCAGTGAGAAGATGATATATTCATCTTAATGGCTGGACAATAAAACTGGGTACAAAATAATGATAGCATTAACTAAAAATGAGTGTTTAAAGAAACTAGTGATTTGAGTTAAAATATACACACACTAAAAAAAATTACGGTAATTTACTTTATAATGTTTCTGGTTTTGCTTAGAAGTTTAAAAAAAGTCACTGAAACACTAAGAAGATAATAATGCTTTCTTTGTGAAACACTAATGCCTAAAACAATTAGAATACTCATAAATTCTGCGATGTACTTACATTGTTAGAGGTACTTATTTCAGTAAGGAGGTCCAGCTAAGAGTTATTAGCAAATCAAAGTAATCAACTTTGTCTAGGTCCCTCACAGAAAATGCAAGACTCACAAATTTGGGATTTTTCTCCAGATACTAAAGATATTCTAATAGTCTTGTATTCCTTTGTGACAGTCAAGCGCAAAGCTGTTTACAGTAAGGTATGAGGCATTTAAAAAAACTCTTAAATGTGCCTATTATCATGATCTTATAAAAAGCTAACTGAAATACTGAAATAAAGATGTATAAATACTTACCTGAATATAATCAACTGGATTCTTTCCTTCTCCTTCCTCAGAAACAAGGGCTTTACCTTGTTCCCTTAGATATGAGCTCATACACTCACACATTGTTTTCAAACCGTTAGGCACACGGCTAAATAACTTGTACATACAGGCAAGGTCTAGAATTACAAAGAAAAAAAGTTGATTACAGCAAATTGCAAATAATATGAGTAAAAGCAAAGTATTTTATGAAGACTACTGATTAATGCTGCAATTAGTGGTCTCCCTATGATGTTCACTTATGCCATTAAAAACAATCTAAGTAGAATTAGATACAAAATAAATAAATCTGAGCCAAACTTATTTTCCATAAGAGGAAATTGTATAATGTATTAAAATGTCAAATTAGGAGGAAGGGACCTCAAAATATCAAAGTCAGAACATACATTACAGCAAAACAATTTTTCAAAATGACATCAATATTTTAGAGAACCTTTGATTAATTTACCTACCACAATTTTAATAATGGATATCTACATTGTTGTTATATCTTATAAAAATGAAAATTATGGTAGCAATGTTTATGATAACAATTAGGAAGAAAATCAAAATGACCTGAAGCTCTGTAGGTATTGAAAACAAGTTTTGCTTCTGTTCACCTTTTGAAAATCAAGTGATAACCACGACTGATAATCACATCAGCCAAAGAATGTAAGAACCATATAGAAAAATGTAGTAAAAAACTGTTTAAGATTTAAACATCATGTGAAAATTTCTCAGTCTTGCTAATGTTATTTGAAACTTACAAAGGGAAAGAAGTAATGTTTTTCAATATATCTTCTCAGAGTAACACTACAGACTTCCTTTAGTGGGAACCAGTCAACATTCTACCACAATACTTATATTAAAATAAGATTTTGTTATACTTTAAATTTATCACCTTTCATTTAGGATATAAACATCTCTCATCTCACATTGTATGGTTATGTGAGATTAAAATGTAAGAAGCTTGAAATTTTTAAAAAAGATTATTATAATAAAATACTACTCTACTGTCCCATTCTGAATAGACATGGCTCTATATTCTTGAAGGTTACAACAGCCGAAGTAGGTTGTTGTACAAGCCCAAGGAGAGCTATCACATCTGTCAATGAAGGACAAACCTACCTAAATTCAGAGAAGTTTTTCACTCAACTGGCTAAGAATCTTGGTTAAGACTTGACTACCGAGAAATTGGGGGGTAGGGAGTGGGAGAGGCAACTCCATCAAAATTTCAGATTCCCATACTAAATTATATTTTGATGACTATCTCTTTCTTCTTTAAAAATGAAATAATTTGAGGATTGTTTTTACTTGAATTATCACTTCATTACTTGAAATATATTGAAAATGGGAAAAATTTTAAATGGATTTATACTTACAAAAGAATGGTCATCATTTTAGTTAATTCAGACAAAGAAACTTGTTAGTAAAATGGTTTTACATATATTTTAAAAACAAAATGGGGAACAAAAATTTATTGTTCAGTATAAATCAATATTTTTATCCACACATTTGATTTTCAAAATTTTAACCTTTAACATAAAAAAATTTTAAGTTATTAATTTCTATCAACTAAGTTTTTAAAATACTCCCTAAATTGGTAAATGATTAATCAGAATCCTAATAATATCTTCTATTGAATTTATCAAATTTAAAAAATGGGTATTTTGAGTCTGACTTTTATGTACATACTAAACGAAATTTGTGAAACAAAAGCACTTGTGCAAATTGGTACCCAATTATTCCCTTGTTAAATTTGTACTTATGTAATTAAAAATTTTCCACAGTTTGTATATTTTTGCATGTGGTTCCTTTATTTTGTGTGTAAAAGAAAAAGACTGGTCAGCAAGGAAATAAGAAAGGGAAAAAATATTTGATGACAGAAGTAAAAATGACATAGTAGCACTATTTACTGTTCAGACTAGTTCATATCCCCACACCCGTCCACTCGTCCTAAAGCATAGGGTAAATACAATGTTAGACCAACTATGAGGAGAAAATCTTGGTTTTATACTGAATAATCATGACCACAACCACACTAATAATCAGCATCTGCACAGTGCTACTACTTGCCATGCTCTGCTAAACATTCACAAATATGATTTCACTGATTTCCCAACAAGCCTGGGAGGCAGATGTTATTATTGCTCCCATTTTACAATGGAGGAAACTGAGGCAAACAGGTGAAGGGACTTGCTCAGGGTCACACATCTAAGTTCTGATCTTCTTGAGTACAGGTTTCCCCATTCTATCCACGGCTGTGGCAGAAAGTAAAGCTTGACCTGAATCCTCAAACAAAAGCAAGAATACCAAGAGGCAGGAGTGTGGGTGGAGAGCCTTCCAGGCATGAGAGTAAAGCAGGGGAAAAGACACAGAGCTTAGAGGTCACTGAGCCCCAACTCTTCAATTTACAGATGAGGAAACTGAGGCTCAGTGATGACAAGTAATGTGCCCAGAAACATAAAAATGGCCTAAGAATAATTTGAACCCAGATCTTTGGAATACCAAGTTCAGTACTCTATCAGCTATGCAATACTGCTGTTCAATTACGGTATTTGGTACCTGACTGGCTATCACTCACCAAATCTTATTTCTCTCTCCCCAAAATGTGTTGTGTACATACTCCTTCACTCTACTCACAGTTACTACTCTTGTTCAAGCCCTCATCACCTTTCACCTGGACTGCTGGAACAGCTTTGGTACCTCAGGTAATTACTACTATGAATCAGAAAAGCTCTTTTTCCATGAGTCCTTTAGGTGTTTCAGATATACCTAGAAACTTTCTCTAACTCTAGTACATTATGGTGCATAGAAAATGGTTATTGACCATTCTGACAGGAAGCAGAAAGTATCAGATAGCTGCCATTTGTATGTGTATTTTTATAATTATATTATTAATTTAATAACTAATCTGATGATAATGCCAGCATCATAAAAGCAATTGTTTCCTGTAGTATCTCTCCATTAAGTTTTAATGCCTCTGTAGCCTCTGTCTTTTCTAAAGTCACTCTTTTAGGCAAATAAGGACAAAAGGAGGTAGTGTGGCATAGTGGAAGGAACTGTGGAAATGTTTTACACTTCTAAAATCCTATAATGTAAATATGAATGTCAATAATACACTTAACCTTAAAAATCTCATTTTTTATTTCAAATCTCATTAAGAGATTCTGATTGTTCTGTCTTACCTTTCAGTGGTCTTCAATATATAATTAATTCTAAGAATTCTCCTACTAAAGACTAAAGTAGTATCTGACCACAACCTTACTGACAACACCTCATTAAACTTTCTGAGAAAAAAAAATTATTAACACATACATAAAAATCAATGCTTCAATTTCTAAGAAAGTAAAGAGAAGCTCAGGAACTTGGAAAGATATCAATGTTTACAATTACTTGTTTTAAAATTTGTAGGAAAAGCATCCTGGAGCTCACCTTTTTTCTCTGTCAAGGGGAAACTCAAATGAAAGAGGGAAAATGGAGAGAGAAAAGAAGGGAGGCAGGAGATTATAAAGTTCTTCTGAGAGAGTGTTAAGACTCTTAGTAGGCAGACACCCCAGAAGTACTTAAGATCAGTAAGAGAATAATCCCAGAATGACACTCCATTATTACCCCTGAAAAACCTACATCAATATTTGAAAAATCACAATTAATTTTGAAGTCCCTTAAACTTAAGGAACCTAGTAATGCTTCAATACTTTTTAAACATACCTTCTGTCTTTCCATTTTTCAACATATGCACAAGTCCAGAATTCTCCATTTCTACTATGGTCTTCATATGTTTGGAAATGAGTTCTCTCTCAACCACCTTCACAATTGGCTCCTCAGTTGATTTGTCCAGGCAGTGCATCACTCGTTCTATTTCTTCATTAATTCTTGCTTCTACTTTCTTTATGTAAACTGAAGCACTGTTTTCAGCTAAAAATTTCTGACTTTCCATCTGTAATTTAAAAAAAAAACACAAGTAGCATTTTTACATGTAGAAGATCTTCTAAAATATAAAATAAATGCTCTTATTCTGGCTTTTACACTATTGATCACAAGACAACATCGTAAAAATGTGTTATAAACATTTTATGTGAGTTGTTAAAGGGAAGTTCTTTTAAAAAAGAACTACCCATTCTGTAGGTAAAAGAATGCTCTTTAACAATAATACCTAAGTCAAAAAGAGTATGCCTTTAAGCTAAATTAGTCTAGCAACCTAAAACCAACCCTGGAAAGAGTTCTACTCCTGGTTTATCAATCCTTTCTAATTCTAATCTGATCAACATTAAGGAGAGTAGGGAAAATATATGATAGACAGGATGGTATCTTTATACAAATTTACAGAGAAAATATCTTCTCAATGTACCTTGTTAAAAAAGCTCAAGGACTTCAGACATTTATAAAAAGCAGCTGAATTCTCCAACTTGCCATTTGGCCCCCAGTGTGAAACTTTTTTACAGTTTTACTGGCTAGCTCCTCTCCTCTCCTCTGCTCTGGTCTTCTTTGGCAATGAAGGACAAACACAATGAAGACATTCTAAGAGAATTTAATTACATAAATTACCTGGAAGAATTCTGCAGACATCTCCAAAAATGGGGCTTCAAAATCTTCTTCGTAAACTGATCTTCCTTCAAGACCTAGAATCATTAACATCTGGCAAGCATTTCTTATTGCACCTCTGTAAAAAGAAATTTAACAATTTAAACAACAGATAGCAATAGACATTTTAAAAGGATTAAAACGGTGAATTACTTAAAATGTATTATATTCATGAAACTTTCAATCTGATGAAACAGGGTCCCATAAGTAATTTATTTTTACTGAAAAAGGTATAGAGAACTTTTATTATAAAATTATTTCTTAATCAGCAAATATTTGGTGTTTGGGAAGGAGGTGATGATACAAAGACAAAAAAGAAAAAGAAAAAGAAAATCCTGTTTATACTCAAGCAGCCAATATGAGAGGACACACGACGTACACAGGAAATGTACCAATTCCAAAGCTGTGCTGTTTCTAATTCTAGTCACTGTTGATTAAGATACTACATGTACCTTGGAGAACCCAATTTATCTGAATATATCTATGGATTAAAAATTAAACACAAACAGCTATAAATAGGGGGACTATTTACTAGACTATAAAGAAGAACATTGTACTGCCTCAGATTTCTTCAGGCCAATCTTGACCACAGCAGTGAAACATAAGGGTTACATATCTTACAGGTCTACACTGAAAAGCTGCCGAGCATTCAAAGAACCATCTTGCAACATTCATATCCCTTAAGCCATAGTACAGTAATACAATCTATAGACAGCTAGGGGGCATCATATGTGTAAAACGCCAGGCCTGGAGTCAGGAAGACCTGAATTCAAGCTTGACTTCTGATGAGTACTAGCTCTGTGACTCTGGGCAAGTTACTTCACTTCTGCCTGCCTCAGTTTCCTCAAATGTAAAATGTGGATAATGATAGCACTTACCTCTCAGGACTGTTGTGAGGATAAAAATGAAATAATATTTTTTCAAGTGCTTTTTGCAAACCTTCAAAAGGTACATTCATTATTATTATTACTATTAGAAATGACAGGAAAAAATAGAGAGTTTAATTTTAAAATGTAAAAGCTGGTATGACTTTAGGGATCAATTTTTAAGTCTGAAAAAAGATGAAATAATAAAAAAAGAATATGGACTTCTCATGAAAAGGGCAAAGAGAACAAACTATAACAGGTTAAGAGAAGTATGAGAATGAAAACAGTATGAAAAGTCACCACGGAAGACAAGTGTCTACATAAACCTTTCTAATAAATTTATTTTCTAAAACATATTCATGATGTCTAAAGTTAAAAGAAAAGCTTTTGATTCTCTAAGATGAGTATATAAGAAAGGAAACTGAATGCACTTGAGTTTTTAAAATTGTAACTTCAAGCATTAACTGATAAGCCAAAGAATATTTACTCAAGGATAATTTCACTATTTATCAATTCTGTATATTATTCATTTTAAAAACTGTTGTAGTAAACAGAAATCATCATACCTGTCTACAACTTCTCCTTTTCTCTCTCTTGCAATCATGTCCAACAGAGTTTGCCTAAGGTGATCTCTAATACACCCATATCGTACAACTTGATCTCGAAAAATAATTAATCCCAAATTGTAGACATTCTCCACATTATTTTGCTGGACATAGACACGGTCCTGTAATTAAAAACCAAAATAAGCAAACATAAAGCAATTGCTCAATTTTCCCAAATCAGTAAAAATGTAAAATTCCTTTCAACGCATTATGTTCAGGTAAAAAGGCTATTTATTCATACTTAAAATCATATAAAAATTGCTTTATCAAAGGTCACACACAAAAGTCATCTTGGCCATACAAGGCAGCCTAGCCAATTCAATCATTTTAAAGAAAAATCAGGGAGTCTGAGAATTTGAAGAGACTCAAGAAGCTAACTGACTCCCCCACCCCCACCCCATTTACCTTTAAGATCTTTTGTGAAGAGTAGTAGACCTGATCCTATGATAGCCCTTTCTACTTTCAGATACCTCTCTAGGTTCATAAACTTTTCCTTATGTCAATCTGCAACTTCAAGCTTTTGCTTATAAATTCTGCCCTTTGAGGACAAAGGAAACAAGCCTCATCCTTTTTCTGTATTACACTCTTTGAAATATTTGAAAGCAGTTAGGTCCACACTCCCCAGTCCAGGCTAAGTCTTCAACTAAGCCCCAGATGGCACAATCACTATAGGAACATTCACTTGACAAAACACATACTTATTTCATAAATGCTTATTTACGCACACATTTTCTCCACTACAGACCACAGTGTGACCACCAGTCTCGTACACTGCTGACACTCAGAAGACAATTAATAAACGTCTATTGATTGACGGTCTCAAAGCTTTTGGCCTCTTGGCAGTTCTCTGGATACTCTCTAAATCAAACCCCAGCCAATAACACGACACCCTGAGCTGAACATATGGAAGTTCTGACTAGGGTGGTAGGTCTAGCACTTTCCCAATCCTACTTACTATAAATCTCTTAAAGAGGAACATTCCCTTTGTTATGGGATTACTAAATGAGGCTACTGTCTAAGCTTGCATTCTCCCAAAACATTTTTAGCTGTTTTTCACTGTGAAAATTGCTATCAGATCTGCACCTCCCATACCACATAGTTGTAAAAGTGGTCTCAGGAACTCATCAGTTATTACCATTAAATTTTTTCAATATATTGCCTCCCAAGATCTTGACAGATTCTGTTTCTGTCATCCAATAGGTAAGCTATAAGCTCTTAGCTTTGTATTTTCTGCAAATTTGATAAGCAAGTCAGTATTATCTCTATCAAAGTCACTTGTAAAAATTTTGACATACACTAGGGAGTCCAAGTTGATATAAAAACTTCACTGATTTTGGGTCCATCTAGTCAAACTAGTTCCAATATTCTAAGTCCTTTGTAACCAACCAGTAAATATCACAACTGGCTTAACAGTCAAAGGAAATTAATTATTGAAAGGACCCAGATTTTAAGAAACATTAATAACACTACCCTTATTAGAAAGCAAAGAAACTGTGCCCTGAAACTGGTAAATGGAATATTCTACTATGTGTATATGATGAAATAATCTCACAACCTGAAGAAACAAATGAAGAATCTGAGACATGTGATTGTGTTCAAAGAAAGTCAAACCAAACAATGATTACAAGTATTCAAATGAAGACACATCTGAAAGAAAACACAATTCAAGGAAAATTCAGTGGACACTGTTAATACCAAATTGTTCAAGTTAAAGCACAAGTCTTCCTTCAGTTAGAAAAGATAAACTACCAAAGTGGAAACTGGTGTGAACTATTAGATAAGGAGGTTTTGCTTAACTTTGAGGAGAATCTACTTTGTGGCTAACATTTGGGAGAAGTTTGTGCTATCAAGACAACATCTGTTAAATGTTTTAAAAATAAAATCTAGATAAATAATAGTTTATATTTTCCTGAAGTTTAAGTCTAATAGCCCTGTCAACAAGCAAATGGCATTGGACAGGTATTATTTATTCCTGGTGAAATCTGTTTCTCCTCTCTAATCATGGTTTTATTTTCAAAATTACCACTAAGCTAACCTTTAAAAATATACTCTAGAATTTTGCCAGGAAAAGAAATCCAGTTCACTAGCCTATAGTTCACAGACTCCATTCTCTTAAAAAAAAATAAGAGGAAAGGGAATAGTTTAAATCATGAGATTTTCAGATGTTGCTGTCCTTTCTTTTTCTGGGCAGTTTAAATTCATTCTCAGCATTAGCACTCCTGAGTCTTTTTAAAGGACCATGCCATTCCTTTCTCTTCATCTTCCATTACTTATCTTTTGTACAAAACTTTTAAAAAATAAAGTATGGTTGATTAATTTACCGACTCCACATCAGAAGTACTTTGTGTCCTCACAATTCCATTCCTGAGTTATCTGTCCCTCCTGGTTTGACTTTTTCCCTATAATTTAAAACACAGGACCCTATGCAGTCCAAAAGTGAGTTCTCCTAAGCACGAGAAGTTTGTATGATCCTTTGACCCCAGCAATCCAAGAAATAAAGGAAAAAAATGATTGTCAAGATCCATGTGGCTTCCTTACACCATGATTAAATTAGAGAAGTAGGAAGGGGGATACATAAGTGTTAAGAATCACAAATTTTTATATCTATCATTTTATAATATCTATAAATAATCATATTTATAATATCTATCAATTTATATCTATAATATAGTATCTATAATAATATCACACTTAACTACTAATACTTTAAAAATAAGCCTATAATCTAGCAACCTACAAACCAAACTACTAAAGGAGCTAACCTGAAAACCAAGCTACTAAAATATCAATATAGACCTGATTGTAAACAGCACTAGAAAATACAGTTAAAGGATGTCTCACTGCTTCTCATGGAGGAGCAAGCAAAGGAACTGGAGAGCTGGTTTTCATAATGTACTAAGCCAGTGACATTTCATGGAATCCTCCAACACCTTTCCTCATAGCACTTACAAACACAGAGCAAAAAACCATCATAAAGACCACAGATCAGAGAATCATTAGTTTAGAGATATCAGGGGCACATTCAGGGGTTATTTTGTAAAGTCCCCTCAATTTTACAGATGAAGAGACTGAGGACTGCACATATTACGGGCCTTGCTCAACGGAGTAAATGTCAGGTCCAGAACTGGAATTCAGGTCTTCTGACTCCAATTCTAGCATTCTGAAGTGCATTCAGAAACATCTGATACACTAGGTGAGATGACAGAAAAAATGTATTAAGAACTAGAAAGTCAGCATAGAGAGAAATGGGATCTGAACCCAGGTCCTACATTGCCACAGGTAGTGCTGTTTCCACTGTACCACACTGCATTTTTATTTAGAGTCAGGATTTAAAAAGAGATCTTGATTGCCTAGAATACTGGGTAGAATCTAGTCAGACTTAATGGGGATATAAATGTTAAATGTGGGTTAAATAAAAAGATTTCATATATGCAAATGAGGCAAGGCATGGTAAGGCATCTGAAAAGGTAGGTGGAGGGAGGTGTTAGTATCAGGCTTAAAGCTTGAGTCAACAGTGTGCGATTGTATCTAAAACCAAAAAACAAATATAATCTTTGGTTACATTAAGAGAAGCATTATAGCTTCCCCAAATACGATGATGATAATGTGGCCTGTATTCTGCACTCTCAGGAGAAACCAAACTGGGGAATTGTGTTCAGCCTGGCACATGACATTATAAGGACACTTGATAAGCTGCATAATATTCATGAGGGCAGTCAGGATGATGAAAAAATACTAGCTTCGTGCCATAAGAAGATTGGTGGAAGGAAGTAGGAGTTTTTAATCTGGAAAAGACAAAATTTAAGACTATTATGTAGAAAGAGAAAAGGCACTGGCTTGTTCTGATTGTACCAATGGCTGAATTAGGAGTAACAGGGGCTTCTCTTGATTTTTTATAACTGCTTCTTAGGCCATTACATTAATATACCATAATTTATTCAGTCATTCCCTAATTAATGGACATCTACTTTGATTTCAGGTCTTTACTACCGCAAAAAGTGTTGTTATGAATATTTTTGTGTATACAGTACTTTTCTATCTCTGACCCTCTTGGTCTATATGCCTTTGGGGATATAATTCCAAATTGTCTTCTAGAAATGGCCAGATCAATTTACAGTTACAGTAGCAGGATATTGTCTGCCTTTTTCCTCCCACTTTCTACAATTAATTTAATCCCATATTTTGTCATCTTTACCAATTTTCTTGATAGGAGATGAGACCTCAAAGATGTTCTAATCTATATTTCCTTAGGAGTAATTTGAAAAAATCTTACATCATACTGACAGTGAGAAATGTGATCATTTATTATGTCAATACTAAGATACTGATTTATCTTATATAAATAAGATATAGTATACCATATAATATTTGTTTTCTTCATGTACTTGGTCAGACCCTTATTAGAGCTGAGGCAAAGATTCTACTCCTTCCCATGAATTCTTTTTTCAGCTGCACCGATTTTGTTTGCAAAGTTTTTCAATTTTATGTCATAATAATTACCTATTTGAGTCTTTATCATCTTTTCTATCTCCTGATGAGTTAAGAATTCTCCAACAAACCACATTTGAAATATACCTTTTCTGGTTATCTCTCTCACTGTTTTAAAAATTAATAATGTGACCTCAAATATTCAAGTCACAACCTCCATTTTGAATTTATTATGGTCTATGGCAAAAGATGTTGGTGTAAAAATAATGTCAAATAACATAGCTTTTCTAGTGGATATTGCCCAAATAACTTCTCATCTCATGTTTTCAAACAATAAATTATTAAATTAAGTTAAAATTGTTTCTAATTTTTCTGTAGTCTATTACATGCATCCACTATTTCACTTCAAAATCAACAGTTTTAATGGTAACTGCTTTTTAATGTAAAATGAGGTCAGGAAGTGCTAGTCTTCCTAGATTTTTCCTGCACATTTCCCTTGTGTGAATTAATTATACTATTTTGTCTAGTTCCATAGAGCACTTATTAGTTGTTTGATCAGAATACCATCAAATATATGAATTTAGATCTATCATTTTCTTACATTGGTACAACCCAATCATGGACAATGACAATCTCCCCAAACATTTTAGTCATAGTTAGTAACTTATTGGCCATGTTATGTTCTGTTGTAAGGATTTTATTTAAAAGTTCAATGTTAAAGAGTGATTTTGTCAATAGCTTTGTTTACTTTATCCCTTTCTGGTTTGTCGTTTTAAGGTCACATCTGTTTTCATTCACAGTTTGGTAGGATTTTTCTCCTAATCACTGAAAATGTGTATTATCATAGATCAGAGTTAGACTGGATGAGATCTCAGAGGATGCATCCGATCCTTTCACTTCACAGATGAATAGACTATGGGGAAGAATGTAATGTGTGGGTTAGAATAAATATACATTGTGAACTTTCTATTTGCCCTAAAAAAAAATTGTGATAGTATTAATCAATGAATTATCTAGACCATGAGTTTTTCCTTTAAATGCTGTCTTATGATCTGTTAAATTTAATTCCCTGATATAGGATAAGAGCTCTTTCTTATTCTAATAATCCGGACATTTTGTATTTTAATAAGTAGTCCTCTATGTCTTTTAGATTCTTGGTTTGGTTACAATTCCTTGCTTTTATATGTTATAGATTCCTGATTCCAACAGTTTTTGTACTTGATTTTTCTTTTTCTTAAATATAACTGGTATTTTTTTAAAATCAATTTTGTTATTTTCTTTGAGGATGCAACTTTTAATTTCTACACTTTTTACTGCTCAATTTTCAAAATTTCCACTTTTGTGCTCATTTAGTATTTATTTATGGATTTCCTAATTTTAAAATGGCAATACTTTCATTTTCTAAGTCACTGATATATTCTTTTTTCCCCTCTGAAAACTGCATCAGTTGGCTACATACTAGAAATTTGGGGTCCTGATTCGTTACTAACATTACCTCACAGTTACTGTGATTTTTTTTCTGTGACCCACTTATTATTTGGGATGTCATTTTTATCTCTCATTTTAAGTTTCTATCTTTTGCATATGTTAACTTTGTTAATTATTATTTTACTGTGTGATAGAACATAAAGACTGTTTTCAGTATTTTGTTAACATCTAAAATTTATCTGAATACATGATCTAATTTTGTAATGAAATAAATGTAAATAATGTTCTCATTCAGAATGTATTCAAATACTTTTTCAGTTTTGTATTTTTTCTTTTCAGGCATCTTTATTAGATTTATCTTACTCTGAGAAAAGAATATCATGGTGTTGTTAACTAAGTGGTGGTATTTCCCCCTCCAAATTCAGATGACCTTTCCTTTGGTGCATTTGTCTGTTATTGATATTGCTTCATCGTCTATAGTAACTTTAAGTATAATGCAATTCCTTTTTTTTTAAACTATATGATGAATTATCTATGCTTTTTCCAATAGTGTAGTTTGAAACTCTGGATTTCTGAACTATTTAGTGTGGGCCAAATTTTGTTCCAATCTCTTAAGTTTTTTATTTTATATATACACCTTTATTTTTTATATATTTTTGTATGCATCTTATTGCTGGTTTTGATATCACATCCATTCTGTAACTCTTACTGAATTGTTTAACCTACTCATACTCAAAATTTAAATGCAATTCTTTGGCTTTTCTTCCATTCATGCCTTTTGTACTGTTTTTATTTCCTTCCCTTTTTAAATCAGTAACTTGTCTTTTCAATTAGGTTTGCTTATAATATGCTTTGAAGCTAATATATTCTGACAAGAATCTTGTTGCTCCTTTGAACAGCTATGTTTTAACTCCACCTTCTTTTACTTCCCTTCTCTTACCATTCATATAATATTCTGTTTTCCTTCCCACAGAAGATACAGATTTATTTATAGGGGATCAAAGAATTTAATCCAGTTCTTCCCTTCTTTTGATTCCTCAAATTGTCCTTATTCTGGACCCTTAGGTCCTTAAACCCCTCAATCCAATTTTTTAAAAAAGCCTATAAGAGACAATTGACTTTGTCTTCTGTTGATAATTATATGTTGATAATAACTTACCTGTCATTTTTTTCTATTGTTTAAGGTATTGACATGTCAGACATTGTAGCTCACCTGTGCAAGTTTTTTGGGGTTTTTTGCAGGAATGCTTCAAATTCTTCTCTTTTGCTGAAGGCCCATCTTTCTTCATTGATGATTGGACTCAGCAGTAATGGACATGTGATTTTTGATTGCAATTTGAGCTCCTTGTCTTTTTTGGGAATATATTTTTACATTCAATATTACTTACTTCTACAGAACATCTTTCAGTTCAGTCAACAAGCACTGCTTAGGTATCCTCTCTGTTCTTAGGCACTGTTTTCTTTTGACTTTTTGCAAAATTTATTATTTGTTCTTGAAATTCTAATCTCAAGTGTAGAGGTTTTTTTGGTGGCACTGCACAGATGCGAAATGATCAGTGCTTTATTGTCTCTATTCAAAGGTTCTAAGCAGTTTTCCCGAATTATTGTGTGCAGTATGGTATTCATGGCTTGATAAATCAGCATTTCACATTTCTCAGAGAAAAAAGGAGGGGTTTAGGCCAAGTAACTGCCATAGAAGAAGCCGTAAGAAATATCACAACCCAAATCCAGAAGCCTGAGCCCAATAGGTGGCGCATGTTCACAAGGCCTAACACATAAAGGAAATAGGGGGAATGGAATGGAATAAGGCTTTATTATAGTGCCTACTACTGCTGTAAGTTGGGCTGTGGTGGGAATGCTGAATGGAATCGCTAAGTATTTAAGTTGTTCAATATTTCATGGATTGTTTTAAAATTAAGTGCAGTGTTCCTTACTTTAAAGATCTGGCTTTCCTGTTTCTCTGGAGAAAAACTTCTTTTTCCGAAATTCTGGTATGGGGGAGGTTTGAGGGAAACAACTAATTCAGTCTTAACTTTTTTTTTTAAGAAGAAATCTGAAAGGCATTAAGATGTGGAAAGCACTTAACAGCAAAAAAACCCCCAAAACTGAACATGTCTCGACAGAAAACGAACGGTTATCAAAATGGGAGTCATTTCATAATCACCTCTGTGGGCAAAGAGTCAAAATCCAAATCAATAGCAAATTAAAATGATCAAGATGAGGATGAAAGCATAATACAAAATTACAACAGTTCCAACCTTCACCAATTAAGTATATTAAATACTCAAAAATGGAAAATGAAACAATAAAAAGACACTGACACCAAATATCACCATTTTCCATAGAAGTTTAATTAATGCAAGGCAATAATCTTAATGAGGAGACCAAATGAGTCCAGAAACTGCCTTAGCTAGACAACACATTTATTACCCAACCAAAATAAGGCTAATAATGCTTATATTACTTTAGAATTTGGTCAGGAGGGCCACTCTGGCAGCTTAGAATGGTATTTACATTTTAAAACATAAAACTTTATTTTAAAACAAACAAAAAAACATTCTTAGCTACTAGTTTGTCAAACCCTGATATAGAATATGATTTCAAATGAATAACCCCACAGAGGAAGGAAAGTGGAATTTTATAAACACTACAGCCTCAAAGAATTATCAACAAACAGTGGAGGGAAATATATTTGTAAATAGTACAAGAAAAACAAAATCAAAGAAAAAACTGAAACAGCATTTCTATTAGAAATTATTTTATTTATCCATGACAGTGGAGCCACTGTATTTTAACAGCTCAATCTCTGATATGCTAATGAGGAAACAGACACGGTACTAGTGAAGACCAAAAGGCAAGAGCAGTTGGACCAGACCAGTGCACAGAAGCATTGTCTTTACTAAAAGTGACACAGTCTAGAGTCTGGGAAATTGACTCTTAAGCTGTATGGAAGAAATGACAAACTGGGGGGAAAAAGAAACTACAACTACAAAATCATCAATATCTGCCAAAACATTTTATAAGAATGGGTTACACATACGTTGATAGCATCCTTGATGAAAACATAAGAAGGGAATAGACAGGCTTTCGAACAATTTCCTAAGAAGCTAGAGGGCACAGTTGATAGCATGCTGGACTTAGGAGTCAGGAAGACTTGAGTTCAAATCCTACCTCAGACACTTACCAGCGGTGTGACTCTGGACAAGTCACTTAACCTCTTTCAGCCTCAGTTTCCTCATCTGTAAAATGAGGATAATAGTAACACTTACCTCACAAGGTTGTTGCGAGGATCACACGAGGTAATGTATTTAACGTGCTTTGCAAACTTTAAAGCACTATATCAATGTTAACCTATAATTACTATAGTAGAATACAATTTTATAATTACATAAAATATATGGAACCTAAGGTTCTTCTGGGATTACTTACACATCTTGGAGGATAAAAATATATATATATATAGCCTTTTAAGTTTTTCTTTCAGCAAAGTTATGTCCCATGCATGCATATTAAAATTCTACACAATTCCTTGACGGAGACAAAAGCACTGACAATTGTCTTGCAATTAGCCCATTGTTTAACAATGATTAAAGCATGGAAGCCCATCAAATCTTGCTTTTTCATTATCATGAAGAATGTATACTTCCGGAGCCAAGAAAGAGGGGATTTCCCTATTAAAGTTTCTAATCTTGATTTCAGAGGATTCATGAACTTAGAGCAGAAACAAACAAAAAAATACTTCATTCTCATTTACCTTTGATTTCCTTGGTAACAGTTTATCTTTTATGGATTTAAGAAAACTGTCCTGAGAAGGGACCAAGAGGTTTCATCAGATGGCCAAAGGGGTCCATGACACACATAAAAAATTAAGAACTCATGCCACAGATGTGGAGGTCCTCCGGATGTCAATTAGGGATGACACTGCACAGATTATATAAAGCACAGAATACTGAAGGGTCTCTTAAACTCATCGTTGTCCAAAACTTCATCACAACTACTTACACAAGAGGAACCAAGTGGATGAAGAATGCCTATTGTTCATAATATAGTAACATTCAGTAGGATGAAGAGTTCAATGAGTCAGTTCATTCAGTACTTGCATCTTAGGCAGATACAACAGATGGATAATGAGCTAATCCCACAAGTAAATGCAAGGGGAAAAGTGGGCTAGATTGCTTCAGAGAAACTGTGTAACACTTTTAGTGACATCAAACTGTTTCCTACACACACACACACACACACACACACACACACACACACACACTCTCTCTCTCTCTCTGAATCTATGCACCTGCAATTCATCTAACAGCAAAATCACTGAAGAATGGAAATTATGGAGAACTAACAGGACAGGCCCCAGTATTTTGCTAATAGAATGTACATAAGAAGTGATGTGTAAAACATACCACTTGGAAGATTATTATTAGAAAAGGGAGATGGGCTGGTCATATACCAAGAACAAGGCTTAACAAACAGGTAAGACTGCCTGAGGATTACACTGATACCAAGGTCATATTAAAGGCCTAAAAGAAGACTTCCAGAATGCTAGGAGGATCTTAGTATGGTTATTTATGGACAGTTATGATAAGAGATGCACAGGACAAGAAGGTATGGACTAAGGTAGTACCCACAATCAATGGAATCAAAGATTCACTTACGTAACTAAGTTATCTAACAGTTATAGAAGGTATCCTTTAAAAATTAAAAATAAATACAATGTCAAAAAAAAAACAAGACAAAACTCACACAGAACTATCATCACGCACTTCAATGCATCACACTTTGCAAACCTAAATTCCTGCTCTTAGATGTACAAGTGAAAGAAAATGTGGCCCCATAAAGTTTTAACGAAAATCACTAAATACAGCTGATCACTTAACAGGAAACAAACCAAGAATGTAATACACTTACTACTACATAATTTGAATATATACACAGGATTCTTGCTGAGATGATTACAGGTCTATGTCACTTCACAGAATAAAGCTGTCCTTAGAATGCTGGTTTGTACAGCACAATCTCAAAACCTAACAATATAAATAATCTAAAAATAAATGTATAAAAATACTCATCTACACAAAATACAAAGGTCTACCATGAGGCACAAACAGATAGGTGAAGTAGTTTGGCGCTCACTTGGTGCCAATCGCCGTTCTCAACAATGGAAGGAGAAATGCAAATGAGCCTGCCATTATGGAACTTGCATTAAAATGGCATAAAGGGGACCTGAGATAGGGGCAGCAGAGGAAACTAAGACATCAGTGACCTGGAGCACAGGGAGCAGGGCCTCAGGGAAAAGGGCTCCCTAGGCTGGCAAGGAAGTAGATGAGGAAAGGAGTCCAGGCATGAATGATTATCAAAAGGCTCACCAGGGAATTTCTTTAAATAGTTTTAAAATTTTGTTTAGTTTACTGAAAACTTGGATGGATGGGGGGTCAAGTGGGTTGGGTTGCTACTAGCTCCCTATAAGACCTTTAGCTAGATACCTGTCTTCTCCAGGTCTCAGTCACCCGATCTCAAACATGAAGGCGTTATACAAAACTTGTTCTAAAACGTTAAGTCTATGCCCTCTCCAGCTGTAGATAAGCAATTCTTAAGCAGATCTATGTACACATTTGCCCCACTAACGAGGCACCACCAATGCCTACTAGACATGAACTTCTCCAAAAAGTATAGGGTTAAGTAAAACTGTCAAGAAGCCTACTATACCTAGTCAATCTTTCTTTTCTCAAATTCAAATAAGCTTTCATGGCAATCTGTTTCCACACCATTCCTAGTTTTATTAAAGGCAAATATCATGAGATATGCAATTGAGTTAACTTACATTTCTTAGAAGATCTTAATAATCTTTTCTATTTTCTGTTTCACTTCCTTGAAATAACTCCCACTATAGATCGGATCAATAGATCAATAGAAAAGGTGCTGTACCTAACTTTTAACACCAGTTTTTCTCAATATCCCTACAACTTCCCATGGGGCCCCCCTCCTCTTCTCACCATCCTAGCTGAGAACTTCCCTCATTGCCACTGACAACACGAAGGTCACTCAGAAGTTCTTCCTATCACTTCCCCCTCTCCTCACCAAAAATCACTTAAGCAACTCTCTCCTTGGTTGTCTTACATGAGGAGATGCTCCATCTCTGCAGCAGGGTGAACCTAAGTGTATAAGGTCATTCATGTCACCTTCTCAGACTGCTCGCTGTCATCCTCACTTTCTCACTTACATTCACTCTCTAAGGCCTCCAAAGATGCCCACACCTTTCTAAGCATGCCCCCTCATCCTTACGAAAGTCATCACTTGGTCCATTCATGCTTCCTAGTTAGCTCTACTATGACTAAATAGCATAAGGAGGTTGTAATCAATGTCTCCACTTCCTTTCCTAAACCCTCTGCAGTCTGGCTTCCAAATTTATCATTCAGCTGAAACTTATCTCTCCTATAACTAATGATTCCTTAATTACCCCAAGTACTGACCTTTTCTCAATCCTCACCCTTCTTCATCCTCCTGGAGCCTATGACACTGCCAATCATCCTCTGCTTTTTGGTGCTTGTGTCTGGTTAGATGTTTGTGACTTTGTTCTGCTCCTATCTGACTTATACTTCCCAGCTACTTTGTGTTCTCCAAGGTTATATCTATCCTACGCCTTATTCTCTTCCCTTTCCGTATACCCGGGGGTGGGAAACTTGTGGCCTCTAAGTCCTCAAATGTGGCCGTTTGCCTGAACCCAAACCTCACAGAGCAAATCCCCTTAATAAAAAGATTTGTTCTGTAAAACTTGGACTCTGTCAAAGGGCTGCATCCGAGGACTTAGAGGATCACATGTGGCCACAGGTTTCCCATTCCTGTGGCTTATAGTATTTAGCCGAACTCACTAGCTTCCATGGATTCAAGTATCTTTAAGCAGATGACTCTCAGATGTATTTAATCAGCCAAAACCTTTTCCTCAACCTCCAGTCTAGTAATGTACCTATTGGACATTCTGAACATGTTATCTTGTAGACATCTTTGAAACAAAATGTACAAAAATGAATTCATTCCCTTCCCCTGTCAAACTTTCCCATATCCTAACTTCAGGTACTAACCTCCTAGTCGCTCTGGCTTCCAACCGAGATGTCAACCTTGAATCCTCATTTTTTCTCACCAACCCCATCTCCTCCATGTACAAATGGAGAACCTTTTCTTTTTTGACATGGCCATCATCATTTCATGTATGCTGTTTGGTCTTCCTACTTCAAGTTTATGTCCACTCCAATCTATCCTCCACTCAGCTGCCAAAACTAATCTTCATAAGACATAGGTCTGACCATGTCATCTCATTATTCACTAAGTTCTTGTGGCTCCCTAAACCTCCAGAATCCAATGTAAAATCTTCTGCTTGACTTCTAAAGGCCTTCATAACCTGGCCCCCTTCCCATTTTCCCAGTCTTTTTTTTTTTTTACATTCTTCACAAAAGGCACTTCCATCTCTCAATTCTTGAGTATTTTTATTGGCTATC
The DNA here is from genome assembly GCA_023548195.1 of Bettongia penicillata ogilbyi. Taxonomy (NCBI): domain Eukaryota; kingdom Metazoa; phylum Chordata; class Mammalia; order Diprotodontia; family Potoroidae; genus Bettongia; species Bettongia penicillata. Next base: position 1,250,574 of record JAJHZJ010000149.1, read on the forward strand.
TCTCAAACATGGAATTTTTCCCTCAACTGCACTTCCTGGCTTCTTTCAAGTCTCAGCTAAAGTCCCTCCTTCTACCAGCAGCCTTTCTTGATCTCCACTAATGCTAATGCCTTCCTTCTGTTATCTTCAACATGTCCTGATCTACCTTGTTTGGACAGCTTGCATCTTGTCTCCCTTATTAGACAGCGAGCTCTTTGACCGTAGGGACTGTGTCTTGACTCTCTTTGTGTCCTCAGTGCTTAGTTAGCACAGTACCTGGAACATAGTGGGCACTTAAATACTTGCTCAGCACTACGGACACAATAAGAGAAAAAAAAAGACAGTACCCACCATCAATGAGCTTAAAATAGAAGGGAAGAAACAACAGGCAAACAAATACACACAAAGCAAGCTATATACAGAATCAAGCAGGAAATGATTGTAAAAAAGAAAGCACTGGAATAAAGACGAGTTGGGGAAGGCCTCATATAGAAGGTGAGATTTTATTTGGGACTTCCATGAAGACAGGGAGGTCATTATTTAGAGCAGAAGAGGGAGAGTGTTCCAAGCATGGAGAACAGTTCGAGAAAATACTCAGAGAGATGAGAAATGGACTGTCTTATTTGTGGAACAACCAGAAGGCCAGTATTACTAGATCACAGAGTATGTGTTAGGGAGTAAAGTGTAAAGGCAGGAGGAGGCTAAGTTATACAAGATTTTGAACACCAAATTGAACATTCTGTATTTGCTCCTGAAGGCAACAGGAAGCCACTGGAGTTTACTGAGTAGGAGAGTGGGGAAGTAACACATCACACCTGAGTTTTCAGTAAACCATTTTACTGGCTGAATGGAGGATGGACTTGAGATGCCAGCAGATGCTAACCAAGAAAGAGGACACACACCAAGGTATCACTGCCTCCAAATTAGAGAAACTGAGATACATGCAACTTAACTATTAAGTAATTATATGCTTTTCCTCATTAAATTATTTAATTCAATAGTGTATTAAGTGACTATGAAAAGTATTATAGTTGGGATACAGAAAATGCAGTTCCTACCTTTCCCCATTAGATTGTGAGCTTCTTGCAGGCAGACTGTCTTCTAGCTTTTTTGTGTGTCCAGTGCTTGGCACACTGGACACACTTAATACATGTTTACTGACTGAGAGAATTTCATTGTGGAGAGGGAGAGACATGTGTGAATGAATAAAACTCTGATGAAAGACAGACAATGATTAGGACAAAGAACATTTTAGGAAAGATGTAACTTTCAACTGAGGGTTGGGAAGGGAAGAATAAATCAGTGAACACTTTAATTATGGCAGACATACCCAACATGGATCTTAAAGGAAGAGGAGCTCAACCACAGTAAATATAAATGGAGTTCATAGAGGGAGTCAGAATAGATCTAGAATGGAGTATGAGGCAGCTTAAGTGGCACAGTAGACAGAGTGGTGGATCTGGAGTCAGGGAGATTCATCTTTCCAAGTTCAAATCTGACCTCAGACACTTATTAGCTATGTGACCCCATGCCTCAATTTCCTTGCCTGTAAAATGAGTGGGAGAAGGAAATGGCAAACCATTTCAATATCTTTGATAAGATGGGGCCGTGAAGAGTTGGGACATGACTGAAATGCCTGAACAAACCACCACAACAGAATAGGGGTATAGTATGAAATAAAAGTGGATAGGGAGAATAGTCTAAACCGTCTTTAAGGAAAATTTCTCTCTTTAAATAGCCATCAACAAGAGAGAAGGGATAAAGTGGCCATGAAATTAAAGAAAAAAGAAAATGATCAAATATTAAAATCGTCAAACAGAAATTCTAAAAACCAAAGAGATCAACCAACTATGCAGTTACTATTCTTAAACCAGGAAATATCATGATGAGATTTTGTGCATTGGGAAGACTGCTTTGGCATCTAAATCAAGAACAGATTAGGAAACCTAATTTTGGCCTCTAAATAAAGTACAAAGAGAAATGGAGGCAAAGTAATTACAGCAGTCAAGGTGAGAAATAACCAAAACTTCAACTATGGTAGTTTCAGTATGGAGAAAAGATGGACACAAAAAAGTATTTGAGAGGCAGATTTGACATAAGGGAGTAAGAGTCAGAGATAACACTGAGATTCTGATACTGTGTGAAACAGTTGATGGTGGTACTATCAACAGAAAAATAAAAGTTAATAAAGAAAAACAAAGAGTTCAATTTTGGAGATGATGAATACGAGAAACTAGTTAATCATTCATGTAAAAATACTTACATCAGGTGGTTGGAAATGGTAGAGAAAAGCTCCAAGAGAGGGTGGGATCATATACATCTGGAGATTATCTTCATATAAAATAATAGAAGCCATGGGAAAGTACAGAGAAAAGGCCTTTGAAAAGGCCTAGAACTTTGCTGGTGTATCCATTAATTCAATTAAAAAGAATTTTACTAAGCATCTATAAAAAACACTGAATGAAAAAGAAAATAAGATATACTAACCATAACCTCTCATGACTAAAAAGAGGAAAACCAAATTACTAAAATCAAACATTAAAAAAAAAATCCACAGCAAAAAAGAAGAAAATAAAAGGAATCAGAAACTATTCTGCCTAGTAATGTATCAGCAAAACTGACAGCTTATGGGAATATTTATAAAAAAACATTAACGTAACAGGAACTGTGTGAGAGATTTAGGATACAAAGACAAGAATGAAAAGGTCCACAGTGTAAAGACACTGATACTCTATTTGGATAAACAAGATATACTAGAAATTTAAATACAAAAGGTATATATAAAGCAAGTTTTGGTGGAAGGGCACTGGCACTTGGAGGGAATCAGGACAGAAGTTCTTTAGAAGGTGGCAGATGAACTAAGCCTGAAGACAGTTACGGATTTCACAAAGTGATGGTAAAGAAGGGAGTGCATTCCAGGAGAACAACTTGCTCAGAAGTATGAAGATAGGAACCATATCAATATATGCTCAAGGATTTTTCACAGGCAGCTAGTGGTACAGGACTGGAGTTCAGGAGACAGACTGGAGATAGATGCATAGAACTGAGAGTAGTGGTCAAAAAAATCATAGTTCAACCCATGGGAACTCATGCAATCACCAACAAAATACAGAGATAAATTAAAACCCAGAACAGAGCTGTGATGCACAACTAGCATAAGGAATGGATGATCCAACAAAGGAGCCTGAAAAGGAGTGGCCAATGTTAATGTTTGTCTTTCAATTTTGAACAGGGTGAGGTCTTAACTTGCATGTGAACTGGACTGAAAGGAGGCAGAGTTGCACAAAGTCATCAGCCTCACTCTCTCTTCCTAAGTCCAGTGGCAAGACAAAAGTCAAGACCAGTGGTGAAGGCTGAGGATGCAGTGGATGACCTTAGCATCTTCTATATCTGACTAAGCTCTAATCACTCTACAATGCCTGCTTCAGCTACATTCATGGCCAATGAAACAGTGTTCTCATCCACCCATTCTGCAGATGAAAGTCTTCACATGCTTGAGGTAAACATTCTCCTAACTCAACAACAGGTTTGAGGCCTGTCAGTTACCCTAAACCTGGTTTAACCTGTCTGCTAAGATGGTTTACCAGGGTGTGGCTGCTGAGCATGCTACAGTTCCTTGAAGGTACAAGTAAGAGTTGGACAAATCAAGTGGACACCAAAGGTGTATGAGCAGCCCTGAAAAAGGCTCAGCAAGCCCTCATATCAGAGATGCTAGTCCTTCAGAAGAATCCATACACATGTGGCCAGACATGTAGAAGTGCCAGGAAAGAACAGTATCACAAAAACTCAGAGAACAGAGGGTGTATGGAAGCAGCGGAGGAAGACGATTGATTGGGTCAAATGCTACACAGGTCAAGAAGGGTAAGCCTGAGAAAGGATAATAATCTGGCAATTAATGTCACTAAACCTGGAGAGGGAAGGTTCAATTAAGTCACAATATCAGAAGTCAGATTGCAAGAGGTTGAAAAGTGAATGGGAGCTGAGAAAATGGAGACAATGGGCATATTTTTTCTTCCCCTAGAAGTTTGGCTGTAAAAAGAGAAGAGATATAGGACAGTAACTTGAAGGTAAGATGGGACAAAGGGAAGGCCTGTAAAGGATTACAGAGATCTTGGCATTTTCCAAGCAATAAGAAGTAGATTTGGGAGAATGATCCTAGTGACAATACTGCTAGATGAAACAGGAAGTGATGGTAACAAGATTCAGCCCTGGTGAGAAAGGCTACCCTCTTCCTCTAACACCAGAGGAAAAAGGGGGGGGGAGACTTGTAAAGTTGGTAAGAAGAACATGGTACAGAATGCCAACAAAGTCATATGATTACACTGACTGGGTCCTCAAAGCTGCATACACATCCTTTTACTCTTCCTTCATTGGCTGTTTATTCCATTCCCCTCAGCATCTATTCTAAACCTTTTCCTCTCTCTTTAATAAACCACCCGATGTTACCATCTCCCTTTAGTAGAGGACCTTCCATAATTTTTTTCCATCGAAATATCTGACAACATCTTTTGCTGAAAACAAGGGTGGAAGAATTGAGTAGGCTACTACTTGAACAGAGAAAAGAAATTTTGGAACAGGCACTAAGGGAAGTGAGACAGAGAATCAATCACGGCCAAAGATAGTTATTTCTGATACTGGCTATACTGTATTTCTATGATTTCATCAAATACAGCTTTTCTATATAATCACATCCTTACTACCACCAGTAAGATGAGATCCAAGCTCTTTATACTTGCCCCTGTCAGAGCAAGGATAACTGGCAGTTATGAAAAGGATGAAGAAAAAAAAAGAAAAACTCAGAAAAATAAATGGAAATTATATCACTTTTTCTGTTGCATTTTAATTGCTGGGGCCAATATGGCTAAAAGTACAAAGTTCTGAAAGAAAGCTAGTACACCTGATTCTAAAGCATAGACATAGAAGTATCTTAGTTGTTATCTGATCAGATCAGCCTATTTACATTTAATAAACCTACTAATTTTTGTCTCTAAATTAAACTATGATGAATTCATTTTATAATACCTGAAGGACCTGTGATTTGTTAACTTGAGGACTTCATAATAGAACTGCCTCCTTCAATAAGGATCAAAACATGACTTAGCAGTAAATTCTGAAGTGTAGTACAAGTCACAGAGAAGTTACAAGGCTTGTATACTTTACAGCTACTAAGTTTCAGAGGCAGCAAGGTGTGATAGAGAGAGTGCTGGCTTTGGAATCAGAAAAACATGAGTTAAAATCCTGTTATCTATCTGACTAGTGTTAAGACATTTAACCTTTGGAAACTTATGTTTCACCTATAAAATAGGGATAGTATTATCTTGTATTATCTACCTCAGAGGATTTTTATAAGGCTCAAGGAGATACTCTATGTAGATTCTTTTGAAAACTTTAAAGTGTTACATAAATGTTAGTTATTTTACAATTATATAACCAGCTGGGTAAGAGTCTGATGAACAAGTTTTCCTATCATTTCAACAGAGCCTCTAGTTCCAATCCCATTGAATTTTATGGAATGTAGATAAGGGGATCATATTCAGGCTTGAGATAATTTATCATATAGAAAATTTATGTGTGTATAATCACAATATGACCATTCTGCAATCCAAAAGAAAACTGCTTACTCTGGATAGTTCAATTCCTTTATATTAACCAAGTAGCCTTTTCTACACATAACATTTTCCAAAGACTTTATCTTACTGAACATGTGAAAAACATTTTTAGAAGTGGATTTTTACTATGGGAAAAAGATGAGAATGCAAATACACCTTCAAAATACTATTAATTTTAACCAGTTTCTTTCTATGAACACAAAGTACTCACTAAAGGAATAAACTATGTTGAGTGTGAATATCTCAAATCCAATCATCTACATTAAAAATAATAACCTACATAAACAGGAAATGAATTTTCCTTCAGTTAAAAAACTGAGAATTAAGTATCTAGCATAAAAAATTTTTAAGAGCTAACGTACTGACCTAGACATTTTTTGCAATATTTTCTAAGAACTTTACATTCTGAAGCACAAATGACAGTGAAAAAAAAAAAACCAGAAAGGTGAACAATGATTTCACTCTGATTATTAAGGAAATATACAATTTGCCATTATCTTCCTTCTATGGGATTTACAGAAGCTTAGTACTTACAAATGTAAATTTAAAAAAAAATAAAAACAATTCCTTTTTACATGTTACATATACCATATCTCTACTGAAGGAAGCACCACCTACCATATACATTAGAATGTCTCTAATCATCACCATAGCTGTCTGATGATCATTCCAAGCTTGATTTAGTGTTTGAAGAAAGTTGTTATTTAACGAATTTAGTACATCTTCTCGCACCTGCAACAGAAGAGATTGACTTTAGTCTGCACAGTTTATCGAAGAAAAAGTAACAGAATATTCAATTTTTTTAGTTAAGGAAACAACCTATAGAAAGCTCAGTTTTGATAAATTTGCCCAGATCACAAATATTACAGACTTGAGATTTTAAATGCTATATTGCCTTCTGTATTATACTGTGTTTTCATATCTTTTAACATAAAATTTCAGGGCAAGATAGAAGTCTTACCTGTCATCTTTTTAAAAAAAAATAGGCCAGATACTTTTTTACTTCAAAGAGAGAAAAATAATGCAATAGCAATATGTTTCTCAACAACAATATGAAAGAATTAGAAACATTAACAAAGAACTTTATAACATGTCACGTGTGTGTGTGTATATATACATATAAATAAATAAAAAACAGTTATACCTGGAATAAAATTATGATAAATCATAAAATGTTACAAGTTAGAACAGATACAAGTAAGATATTTTTAAAGGGCAAAACAATTTTATTATAAAGTCTAATGAGCATGAGAAAACTGAAGTTGCATTTTAAAAAGAATAAAAATTCTGAAAAATGTATAAAGATGAAGGAATAACATAGGAATAATGAACACAGTAGAAAGTAATATTAGAATCTCACTAAAAAACCAAGAGACAACTTAGGGAAGTACTAAGGGACGTAAATAAGGAGTCCTCCTACACAAACAATTCTTTGAAGGAGGCAATGGGGTAAGGGCACTGGACTTGGAGTCAGGTGGGTTCAAATCCCCCCTCGGTCACTTACTAGCTGTGCGACCCTGGGCAAGTCACTTAACCTCTGTGTGCCTCAGTTTGAGGGGGTTGGACCTGATAGCCTACAAGGTCCCAGTCCTTCCAGCTCTAAATCTATGAACCTATGAAAGGCACAAGAGTATCACTCAGACTGGTTACAAAGTGGTACTATCGGAGTTGACAAACAAGCCTTCTTAGCTGATAAGTAAAGCAGAAGAAATGCAAACAGAGGGGGAAAGGGGAACAGTACACTTTCATATTTTTACTATTACTAAAGAAGTCTGCCTTACTATAAAGAGTGGGAGCAACCACAATAATCACTATTAAGAGGATATATTCCGACTTTACATAATCAAACTTTGATATCAAAGATCAAAATAACATATCTGTGGTTTAAGATCCATTCCACTCTAAGTTAAGAAGTACTGTGGCTCTGTCATTTTTTCTGGGCTTTTGTAAAACACTGCAAATTGTAAAGTATATTTATACACATATAGATAGAAGCATATACACATATATACAAACATTCAACAAATGTCGACTGAATGACTTTGATCAACCAACAATAAATCAATACCATAAGCTAGAAGGAAAATTAATTCTATGATGCTAGCTTAGGTAGTATTAAAAATGACTGTTTAAACAAGAAATATTTAGCCAATAAGTAGAACTGAGTTGTCTTTGAAAAAGTAACACACTGGTTTGTTATTTTAAAAATGTGTAACACATGACACTATGCTGAAAGAGCAAATAATGCTTTTAAAACAAAAATAAGTAAATTGGACATTTTTCAAAAATCAAAATCCCTCTCTTCCTAAAAGTTCCTCTCCTAGCATCCCCATTAATTACAACTCAGTAATCACAAACCCCACCTCTGATACCTAACCTCTCAATAACCCAGGCAACTCTGCATGGCTGTAAATTCTCAAGCAGGTACTGATTTCCACTGACAGGAATTTGCTTACCTGGAAATTTCCTACATCCAAAAAATTACAGATCCAGTTCAAACAAAACTATAAAAGCATAAACCACTTGTAAGAAAATGAATATTTCCACAAATAATCTATCTCTTCCGCCAAATGAACAAAAGATTATTTATCAAGCATACCTGATAAATTGATAACTAAGATAGAAAAAAAAAAAGCACAGAATGTATAACATGGGCATTCCAAAAAGCAAAATGGAATACCTTTATTTTTCATTAGTGAAGGATCTGTAGACTTACAGGTTTAAGAATTCTTTGCAAGGCCAATCCATATCAACTCATCAAGCACAAATCCATTTTTTTTTTAAACCCAAAGTTTCCCACAGAGGGTCTACCCAAAGTGCTGGAAGCTTCCTCACTTTCTTTCAGCATTCTGAAGGTACCAGGGGAACTCTCTGTACCTGTCATGCTGCACTTTTTATCAAATGCAATCAAATCTTCTTGTCATATAATTCCTTGATGATATGAAAGTTCTTCATTGGTTACATGTTGCAGTCTGCCCATACTCACATCATGATTCTCCACAATACTCATCTTTAGGTCTTTGAACATGGTGGTATTGCACTTCCTGCTGCCATACGGTGGTATTGATACTCTTAAGAACCAAAAAGATGAGCAAATTTGGTTCTCATGGGAAGCTTAAGCGTAAGAATCTTGTAAGTTCTAAAAAGCAGTAAGTACCTTCCTCTTCCAAATTAGGTAGCCCAAGCTCATCCATTTATATTGTCTGTCATAGATACAGACTGCTGGTCAAAATCTAAATGGTATACAGATCTGACTACCTGTACTTTCCACCCAGTCTCAGTTCTGCTCTGGTGCCAATTAGAACAAGAATGGTGGCTGAGGGAATAAACATTCACACATCACCTATAATGTGCCAAGTGCTAAACTAAGCACTTTACAAGCATTATCTCACATGATCCTCAAAATAATCCTTGGAGTTACTATTACTCCCATTTCATAGTAGAAGAAACCTGACAAAAACAAAAGTTAAGTGACTTGTCCAAGGCCACATAGCCATTAAGTATCTTAAGTTGCATTTGAACTCGTCTTTCTGTCTCTAAACTCAGCATTCCATCTACTGCACCACCCAGCTGCAAACAAATGCATCTTTTTCCCCAAAGGGGTTTTGATATATTAAGGGTCAGCAAAAGAAATTAAAGGGAAATTTTGGGGAGAGTTCTGTGGACTTCACAGACAGCAGTCAAAAGCCAGCAGATGACACATAAAAAGTTTAGAAACTCAGAAGTACATAAAATATATGTATGGTATTGTATAACACCACAACTTATTTTATCTTTTAACATCATAAATATACACAATTTCTTCTTCTCTGGTACAAAGAAAAAGCCAAAAAATTTTATGTGGATTTTCCAGAATGCAGGGACACCCCAAACCTGCTGATGTGGAAAGGATGACTGTATGGGCAATATATCCATCATCCACTTGATCTTTCCTCTGCGGTCAAGACCTTTCAATTATTACAGGTCTTGTCCAAGAGGCTATGTAAACTCTGGAAGCATGATGTAATCAACACAACGTCATCTGCAAACAGGATCATCTGGAAGACAATCTATAGGGAAACCCTTCTCCATCAGTTGCAGATACCTGTGGTGAGCATACATCTTCCTTTTTTGTAACTTGCTCAATGTATACCAAGAGGTCCAGGGTTAATTCTGTTACACCTTGAAAGGAGTCCTGAACAATCTTGATGTATGAGGAGACACCTTTAAGAAGATATTTTGTTTCACTGAATTAAAATCTTTTTTTGTAATCAAATAATAAGCACAATATGTTCTATCACTTTTATTTAACTATGAAATGGTAACGCTCTGTGTCCCACTATTAACTATCATTTGCAAAAGTCTATTTGTTTCAACTAAACCTTTTACTGAAGATGTTTTCAATTCACAGATAAATAATGCTCATAATGGTTTTGTATAGGTGGGAGAGTATCTAAACTATCTGTTCTATGAGTCACTTTTATCTATATTAATAAGATCTAAACTCTTTTCCATACCTTTTGTTTCCTTTTTTGTACTTCAGATATTTTGTATCATGCAGATACCCTCAATGTACCCAAGTGTATCACCTTCAGCACAGATCTCTTCTGGACCTGACCCAATCTAGCTGCTTTTCTCTTCTTTGTTCCGTTGTTGCTGTTCTGTCGTTTAGTTGTGTCTGACTCTTCCTGACCCCATTCTGGGTTTTCTTGGTGAAGATACTGTAGCGGTTTGCCCTTTCCTTCTCCAGTGGATTAAGGCAAACAGAGGTTACGTGATTCGCCCAGGGTCAAACTGCTGGTGTCTGAGGCTGAATTTGAACTCAGGAAGACATGCCTTCCTGGCTCTGGAACCTGGCGCTCTGTCTGAACCACCTAGGTACCCTTTTTTGTTCTATTTAATGCCCTTTCTGCCTTCTCATCTTATTCACCTATTGTACCTCAGGACCTCAGGGACGGTGATATGAGAGTTCAAACAGCTCCACTCTTGATGGAGAAAATGACTGAAATAGGCTTTGCAAATCTTTTCTATTTTTCTTCTGTTTGTATTTCTCCTTCCATTTTCATTCTTGAGTACTCTTTAGACATACTGCCAAACCTTAGGAAAAATGACTTTGCCCATCACTGTTTCTGTTTGATGAGACAATACTATTGATAACTGCCCACTGTCCTTAACATTTTACAGATGTGCTTATATTTTAACCTGGTATTATTGCCTTTGTTAGCCATCTCCCTCCATCTGGCAAGCAGGCCACATGCTTGATGACTTGGGCATTTTCTGGACTCTTTAGTTCTCCTTATCAAGGCAATTAATTATTACTTGTTAAACTTTTGGATATAGTCAACAGCTGGTGCCAGAGTCATTTTTCATTATTCATTTCCCATCTTTTCAATTTTCAATAATGTTTTAAATTAAGGACCAAATCTTATGCCATCTTTTTTCCTAACATTTTACAAATTCTTATCTGAACTCTGACAACTTGACGGTCTGGTATAAGAACAGCTAATTCAGGAATAACTCTTACATCAAAAACAAGTATTTTCCTGCCTGTTAAAATATCAACAATTCTATTTTTTTTTGTGGAATTTGATAGCAGCTATGTCCAGTGCTTAAAAAAAGAAATAAAAAATAATAGCACAGTATTTGGCATTTTATAATTTTTTTTATTAAAAGTTTGTATGTGACAGAATGAGGCTTCTGTGTGGTTCTTTCCCCTGAGCCAAATTCTTCCCCAATTTTTCATCTCTTCCACATTATCCTTTCATGTAGCCAAGCGAAAACTGTGAAATGCTTTTTAAAAGAATTGCAAACTGGTCAAGACACCTCAACTACATATCATGGAAAATGATACTGAGACACTGAGACACACACACACACACACACACAATGAATCACAGAATCAGAGTTTGAAAAGATTTCAGAAGATATCTAGACTAACCCATTTCTGTCCAGAACCTCATCTACTATGTATCTAAAAAACAACCATACAGCCTTTGCTTGAAGATCTACAGCGAGAGGATACATAGGACAGCTCTGGAGGCAGTACGTTTCATTTCTGGATAGTTCTATCAGAAAAACTTCCCTAATGTTAAGTCTATATTTTCCTCTGCAATCTCCCTCTACTCCTGCTACTGCTGCTGTAAGAGTCAAGCCAAAAAAAAAGTTTAATCTGAAAGCCCTATAAAGTCTTTTTCTTTTTGAGGCTAGCTATCACTTTCTTCAGTTAATCTTCACATAGCATAACACAGAGGACCTTTCACCAGCCTGGTTGAGAAAAAGGAACAGATTAAGTGAAATGAATTTTCTCCCTGAATAGAAGTCTACTTATCTAGCTAGTGGACATCACAAAATAATTGGCAGTCAAGTATGAAGCGGAATACACATTGATAAAATTAGTCAGCTAAACAGTTGCAGCCTGCCCATTAATGCTTTAATTCTCATAAGCATAAGAAAAATAACACAGTTGCATAATCCACCCTCCTCCCCATAAAACTGAAGAGAAAGTTTCAAAAACTACAGATTATCTCCCAAATTCACTTTTAAGAGGATCCTTAGAAATAACTTGTCAATCATGACACAGAACTGTAATTCTCCTCAAAGACAACAGATGACTTATTAGAAAGGACTTTGTTGTTGTTTTCTGAGTAGTAATAAGGGTGACACTTCTTGTCTTGACTAGTCCTAAACTTCACAGTAAGAGTGAAGTGTGCACACCCAGTTCTTTACCAATCAGAGCAAGAGTACTGCAGAACGCTTCAGTAGCCACCTAGGCCAAACTACCTAAAAGTGAATCGTTTCTAAAATACACCTAACAAAACATGATCCAGCTCTTATTTTAAGATTTCAATAAAGGAAACTCACTGTCTTTCAAACCAGTCCATTCCACTTCTTGACAATTTAAATTATTTTGAAAGACTTTACTGATTTCAAGGCTGAATGTGCTGCTTTCCAATTTCTACCCATTTTTCCCAGCTCCAGGATCAATTTGGGTCCTTTGAATTTTATCATCTACTTTGTTATCTAACCAATAGATCTTGTTGTTATCAGCAAATTAGACACATATTGCATCTGGATACCAAGTGCATTTCACTGGAGATCATTTTCCAAGTATAGAGCAAACTATGGATGATCATTCTCGCCACTCATATAGTTAAGAGGAGAAAGCAATCAGATTTATGAACAAGAGTTAGAGAGGTTCACAGAAGGTAAAACAGACAATTTTAATTGCATATAATAAATAAAATTTTGCACAAATAAAACCAAGGCAGATAAAATTAAAAGGGAAAAACGTATGGGAGAAAATATTTGCAGTAAGTTCCATAAAGGTCTCATTTCTAAGATATACAGGACATTAATCCAAATTTATAAATAATAAGGGCCATTACCCAATTAATAAGTGACAAAAGGATATGAGTAAGCAATTTGTAGAGAAAGAAATCCAAGTTACTAATAGCCACAAGAAAAATCATTCCAAATCACTATTAATTAGAGAAATACAAAGTAAGGTAATTCTGAGATTCCCTTCACAACCACCAAATTGGAAAAGCTGATTAAAAAAAAGAAAATGACAAATGCTGGAGGAGCTGCGGAAAAATGTATCCATTAATGTACTATTAATGTAACAGTAGAGCTATGAACTATTCTAGCCATTCTGGAAATAATGATCAAGGAAAAGGACAAGGACTTATAGACATGAAAAATATTTAAAGCATCTTGTTTTATGGTAGCAAAGAACTGTACAAGGATGGGGTGCTCATTATTACAGAACAGTTAGACAAGTTGTATGTATGTGATGGAATACCACTATGTGGTTAAAAAAAATGTTGGAAAGAATAGTATTAAAGAACCTAAGAAGACTTACATGAACTGAAGCGACATGAAGTGAACACATTGAGGAGAATAATTTATATAATAGCTGTAGTATAAAAAACAATACTATAAGACTTAGGAACACAACAACAAGCAACCCTAAATTCAAAAGACTCAAGATGAAACATACTACCTTATCCATCTTTCTGATAAGAGGTGAATGGCCTCTGAATATAAATTAAGATATATATGTATTTACAGCATATGGGCACATGTGTATGTAAACACACACACACATACACCTCTATTTTAACGGGTTTTGTTTTTTTTATTTCTTGATTAGGGGTGGGTGAAGTGGGAGAGAATGCAGATCTCAAAATAAAATATAAAAAATACATAGTTCCATAATCCTTTAACTTTACTACAGTCAACAACATAATTCAGAAGTATATGATGCTCCTCCATGGTACATAGCCTAAGATACAATGTCAACATTTTTGCTGAAATCTAGGTGAACTGCATTTACCACTTTAGCAACCCTATCAAAAAAGTAAATTAAGTTGCCTAACAAGACCCATTTTTTATGAAGTCCTATTGGTATGCTCACTGCTTTCTTTTCTGGAAGCTGACTAACCACCTATGGGACAGAAACATGGGTTAAAACTGGCAACTGACAATACTTTCAAATAACCTTTTCTCTAAAAACCGTTTTCATCAACATTTTGGGTTTCTTACATTGCCATAGTCATTCCAAGTATCTTGCCCCTCTCAAAGAGTCAAGCCAAAAGACAAATAGTACTTTTTTATACAGAGGATTAAAACAGTTGGCACAACTGATTGATACATTAAAAAAGCCTGAAAATTTGAGCAACATAAACACCATGGGACCTCCCACCTCCATGGGTTGGTGATGTCTTCTCATCTGTCTTCATAGGAGTACTGTTTGATCTTTAGAATTCTGTTACACTGACCTTTATTTATGTGTAGATATTCTTTACATTGCCACAGTCACTGTGTGTATTGTTTTTTTGGCTCTGTTTATTCATTCTAACTGCATCAGTTCAGGTAGATGTTTCCATGCTTCTCTGTATTCATCTACATAATTTCTTATAGCACAGTAATATTCCATTACATTCATGTACCATAATTTGTTTAGCCACTTTACAATTAATGGCTATCAACGCTGCTTCCAATTCTTAGCTCTTTTTGTAGTATAAAGGGATAACCTACCTTTTAAGCAAATCTAAAAGTACTCCAAGTGATTTTAGAGAACACTGTCTATAGTTGGCACCTCCCTTTAAAGAGGTGGGGAAGGTGCAGACAGACTGATGGAAGAGTTGCTTTTACTGGACTGCTTTATTTCACTTTCTTTTTTTGATCTTTGTTACAAGGGATAGTTTGCTGGGTGGGGGAGGGAGAGATGAATTTAGAAATGAAGGTGGCATCTATACAAAAGCAATAAAAATAAGTTAAAAGAACAAGAACATTTGCAATTAATTGAAATGGCAGAACCTTTAATAGCGATGTCGTTTTTATCCAATAATTGGCAGTTTTTTCATGTGCTCATTCATATTTGTCCAATGGGCATAAAAACACAATTGATACAACAGTATTATTCTACAGATACTCCCAGACTGACTGACTGCACAGTCATTTATCTCCTTTCTACATACACTAAGATTGTTTAGAGGAGAGACTGAGTCTTATTTCGTCTTCGTAGTCCTCACCTGTAGAATGATAAGTCAGACTCTGTGGCAGGGTACTGCAGGTAGCAGGCAATTTAAATATCTGATTTTTTTAAAAAACAATTTAAATCACAAATCCAACTCTACATAATAAACGGAATTTTGTATTTAATTGTTTAAAACTATTTGTCTCATATATTTACTTACAGATCCCTTAAAAACACCTATCTATGGGGTATATAAATAGCTTTACTACCTAGAAAATCATAATAAAAACATAAATTATAAATGTCACATAACTATCAAGAGCCACCATAATACTGAACTACACAAGCATTCACGATTAGATATTTTAAGCAAACATAAAAACTGAAAATCCACTTTTCTAAAATAAATAAAAACTAAATTAGGTCATCTGCTTTAGAAAATCACTTTGACCTATCTTTTGATATAAAGAATTCTATTATGAACCTGTGATTTCAAAGGGCAATCATAGATTTAAACATCAGGTAAATGGCTTCTATTTTAACTACCTGTTGGCAATAATTATGTGTAGAAACAAATTCAGAAGTACATGAATTAGATTAAAAATGTCATCAAACAATAAATCATGGTACAAGATTTAGGAAAACAAGAATTTGGTGGAGTTGGGGAATAAGGCACTAACGCAGTCTTAAGCTTCAGTAGATTAAAACTGCACAAAGACTTCTGGGACACACTATACATTAAAATAAAGTGCCTGAACTTTAAAAAAAAGAACCAAAACACTCAAAACATTGTGAACAGAACTTATACTACTGGTGGAAGGACAGGGTGCAGATGGCTTGGGGAAAAGCACTCTTAAAAGAGAACTAGACTTACAAAAAGAAAAGTCATTAAGAACTATCAGCACTCCTAAATTTTTATTTTTCATTTTGAGTATGAAATTTAATTGAGGCTTCAAGCCCTTAAGAAAAACAAAAATCAATGCCATAAATCCTTACTGTTAATTCACAAAGAGACTGTTAGCAAGGAAAGAAAAATATATCACTCTTTATATGCCTACTTCCTATTGTTTTCTGTTTCTTTTAGCTATTCTTCACAGCAAACAGTTTTGAACACAGACATTTGTGGATTTATATGCCAAGATATCTTTTTTCCAAAGACCTCCCCTGACCAGTTCTTGATTAAAAGCTCCCCTAATTAGACGTTGAGCTCTTTGAGAGCAAGAACTATCTTTTTTCCTGGCACAAAGTCAAAACTTAATAAATGCTGTTGAATGACTGATATGTTTGCACAGAGACCTGACTAAAGATTACATTCAGTCTTTCCAATAAAAGTAAGAGTTCTGATCAAGTTTTTAAAAAATAATACTTTGGGAGATGGGTCTAGAATCAAATACCCATTAAGTGATTTTTCTATTTACTCCAAGCATTGCTTGTACATTTGTGGGTGTGTGCGCGCACACACAGATACACAGACACAGACACACGTTTGCGCAGGTACTGGGAGGAGTAGAATGCCAAGTGTTCAGAAGACTGAAGTTCAGAAGACTCTTCTTTCTAAGTTCAAATTTTAGTTGTTTGTTCCTGGGCAAGGCGCTGTTTACCTCAGTTCCTCATCTGTAAAATGAGGTAAAGAAAGAAATGGCAAACCACACCAGTATCTGCCAAGAAAATCCAAATGGAGTTTGACTAAAACAATGGAACAACAACACATACCTGTTTAGGGCTACATAAATCTTTCTTTCATTGTTCACAATTAAAAAAAATAACTTATCCTAAGTAAATTTATGATATACTTAAAACATACTTAAGCAATTTTGTTTCATAGACAATGCTTTTTTTCTTGTATATGGGAAATGTTTATTTTGTTGATGGCAATTTTATAAAAAATTTAATTTAGGGGGCAGAGAAAAGATGGCTGAGTAGGAAGACGGACCTGTAGAAACTCCCCCACATAGCCCATCAAATACCTGTAAAAAATGACTCTAAACAAATTCTAGAACAGCAGAAGCCACAAAACGACAGAGTGAAAGAGATTTCCAGCCCAAGACAACGTGGAAGGCTGACAGGAAAGGTCTATTGCACCGGGGGCAGAGCAGAGAGTAGCCTAGTGTAGTAGGGACAGGACCGAAACAGGCTTCAGGGCACCACTAGCAGGAGCAGTTCCCACATTGCTCAAAGGTCAGTGAGAAATCTTTTTCATCTGGGTGACAAGGGAACGTGGTCTGACCCGGGTCAACAGCAGCCACTACAGCACCAGCATCAATTTTTTTGGAGCCCCTCATCTAGAGCTCCTGGGGGAACTGAGCAGCTGCTCTCAATCTCAGCGCTGAGCATGGCTCTGGGGTTAAGGAAGAATGCTGGCATGGTGGAGCTGGGGGGGCTGTGGAGAGAGAATTCTACTACTCGCAGATTCTGGGCAGAAAAGTTTTTGATTGCTCCCAGACCAGTGGGCAGGCCAGGAGAGGAGTTTACTTGGAGAAACTCCTAAGAATACTGGAGCCAAATTCCAGAGTTCCCAGGTCAAGGAAAAAAACTGCAAACGTCTAGAAAGAAACAATTTGAGTATTGTGGAAATACAATCAGGATAACACAAGATCTAACAGCTTCTACATTAAGGGATCGAAGGACTTGCAATATGATATTCCAGAAGTCAAGAATCACCTACCCAGTAAAACAGAGTATAATACTTCAGGGGAAAAAATGGTCATTCAATGAAATAGAGGACTCTCAAGTATTCTTGAGAAAATCTGATTTTCAAACACAACAATCAAGAGAATTATGAAAAGGTAAACAGGAAAAGGAACTCATAAGGGACTTTCTAAAGTTGAACTGTTTACATTCCTACATGAAAAGATAATATTTGTAATTCTTGAGACTTTCCTCAGTATCTGGAGGGATTACACACACACACACACACACACACACACACAGCACAGGGTGAGTTAGATAAGAAGGGATGATATTTTTAAAAAGTTAAATTAAGGGGTAAGAGAGGAATATGTTGGGAGAAAAAGGGAGAAACAGAATGGGGCAGATTATCTCTCATAAAAGAGGCAACAAAAAACACAATGGAGGAGAAAAGGGAGGAGGTGAGAGGGAAAAAGTTAAACTTACTCTTTTCACATTTGGGTTAAGAAGGGAATATAACATGCACACTCAATTTGGTATAAAATCTATCTTATGCCACAGGAAAGTAGGAGAGAAAGGGATAAGTGGGGTAAGAAGGATGATAGAAGGGAGGGCAAATGGGAGGAGGGAGTAATTAGAAGTAAACAATTTTGAGAGGGACAAGGTCAAAAGAGAGAATAGAATAAATGGGGGGCAGGGTAGGATGGAGGGAAATATAGGTTAGTCTTACACAACATGACTATTATAGAAGTCATTTGGAAAACTACACATATACAGCCTATATTGAATTGCTTGCCTTCTCAGTGGAGATGGGTGAGGAGGGAAGAAGGAAGAGAAGTTGGAACTCAAAAGTTTTAGGAATGAATGTTGAGAATTGTTTTTGCATACAAGTGAGAAAGAAGAAATACAGGTAACGGGGCATAGAATCTATCTTGCCCTACAAGAAAAGAGAGAAGATGGGGATAAGGGAAGGGAGGAGTGTGATAGAAGGGAGGGCACACTGAGGGAAGCGGTAATCAGAATGCAAGGCATTATGGGGTGGGGGGAGGGGAGAGATGGGGAGAAAATTTGGAACTCAAAATTTTCTGGAAATAAATTTACTTTTATTTTGGATAATAAACTTATTTTTATTTTATTTTTATTTTAGGTAAGTGAATTTATCTAAAAATAAACATTAAAAAAAGAATGCAAATTGCTAAAAAAAATTTAATTTTAAAGTACTTGTGTTCATCCTTCTTGTTGAAGAACACCATGCCACAAGAGAAATAATGACATGACTTGCACTTGACTTTGTTTTGAGTGAGGGAGGGCTGTGAAAAGTCACCAACCTCATTTCTCCTCCAGAGCTATCTGAACCCAGGGACCAGATATTCATCAGGATGACTGGAGATGACCCAAGATGAGGCAATTGGGGTTAAGTGACTTGCCCATGGTCACACAGCTAGTGATATTAGCTATGCTAGATCCTGAAAAAAGAGGTGAAAATAATGGATGTGGAACACTGCATATTCTATGAAATTTCGCTGGTGTGTTGGTTAGTTTTGCTGAAGTTCCTTTTTTATTCTTTGTTAAAGGATGGCTTGCTGAGTATATGAAGGGAGTGATATCTTTGGAAATGAAGTGACAAAATCAAGTGATCCAAAAATTTTAAAACAATAAAACTATCCTAAAACAAAAGATAAGGTTCACTATGTTTAAGAAAGTCTTGGTGTAAATTTGCTGTCCCATCTCCTTACACAATTCTTTTTCACACTCAAAATTCTTACTGGAGAATCACTTTTGTAGTCATCCCTAAAGTACAGATTCTAACCAAGATTTAGTCCTTTGTCCTACATCCTTCACTCTTAGAGAAATCATTCACTCTCCAATGATCGCTTCTTGCAAAGAGATGACAAATGTAAGATTTCTCTCTCCAGTTCTATTCCCAAATTACCAATTACCTACTACCACTTTTATTTGCCCATCACCATATAAAACACAATAATTTCTTCAGTTAGAGGTGGCGGAAAGGATTGATCATCATCTCTAAGGCCCCTCACTATTAAAAATCTCCTTTTAAGTATTAAAGTAAAAGTATTATAAGAGTCCAGTCTCTAACCATTCAAACTCATGCTGTACTTAACTAGTAGCAGAGTATTTCTAAAATGCTATTTTCCTTTTGTTCATAATAACTTTTGTTAAAGAAAAAAAAATCTCCAATGGCCTACAATTGCTCCCTTAAGAAAAAAAATCTGACCTTCAACATCAAACATAAGGGAGACATTTACACATACATAGTAGTACAGAAAAAGGATTATACATGAAACGGATAATCCCAATTATGTATGGCTTACTTTTCTTATTAAATATATAAAATTCAACAAGTAGCCTTCAAAGCTGTTCTGCTTGTCTCTGATTCTTTCTGGCCTTCTATTCTCTTCTATACATTTATAAACAAATGCCTCAATGATTTTCTTTTGGAAAGGGAATGTGCTACTCTGGCCCTGGCCTTCCAAATCCCCCCAAAAAAGAAAAACTTTAACAAATATACACTGTCAAGCAAAACAAATTTTCACTTTGGCTATGTCTGATAATCCTTTTCTTATTCTTTACCTTTCAGTCCCACAACCCTCATGTCAAGACACAGGGCTCCTGTTTCATCAGGTCATCTGTAATCATAGTCAATTAATTACGGAATTGATTAGAGTTCTTAATCTTTCAAAGTTGTTTTCTTTAAAATGTTGTTGTTACATGTATAACCTATGTCAAATTGCTTACTGTCTCAGGAAGTTGGAAGAAGGGAAAGAAAGCTTTTTTAGACAATATTTTTTTAAAAATATTAAAAATTGTATTTACAATTGGGAAAAAAATAAAATATTCACAAATAAATGAAATATTAGTGCAGTACTATTCTAGTGCTGTTCACTTCGTTCTATTCAAATAATTCTTTCTACGTTTCTCTGAAACCATCCCTTTCAGCATTTCTTATGGCACAGTAACATTCCAATTAAGTCATATACTGTAAATTGTTTAGCCATTCCCCAACTGACAGGCATCCCATTTGTTTCTAATTCTTTGGTACCACAAAAATCTACCATAAATTACTGTATCGAAGGATCCTTTTTCCTCCTTTCATCTCTCTGGGGTATACTCAGTAATAAGTAGCATCAGTAATTCAAAAGGCATGCACAGTTAAGTGTCATTCTGACTATAATTCAAAATGCTTCCTAACTTATTACATTCAGTGTAACTATTTTCCTACAACCATATGATTTTTTTTAACATAACTGCCAATTCATGCTTTAATTTGCATTCCTTTAATTATTAGTGATTATTAATTATTAGTGAATTTTTCATATGCTCAATGACAGCCTGGATTTCTTTCCTGAGAACTAGTTGGCTGATTATGTCCTCTAACAACTTACTAGAAAGCATTTTTGTTATTCTTATAAATTTGAATGAATTCCTCATATCACTTAAATATAAAAATCTTATCCGGGAACCTTGCTGAAAAGGTTTTCTTCCCAATTACGCATTTTCTTTCTACTTTTAGATGCACTGGTTTCTCTTGGGCAAAAGGTTGTTTTTTTTTTTTTAATTTTATATAATCAATATTATCTGTTTTATCTTCTGTGATCCTCTCTATCCTTTGTTAGGTCATGAACTCTTCCCCCATCTGAAAGGTCTTTTCTTGCTTGATAACTTTGTTGCATATACAGTGTAAGTTGTTGCTTTACATCTAATTTCTGCCAGACTGCTTTCTGGTTTTCCTAGCAGTTTTTTTTTTAATTGTGAGTTTTTGTATTATTAGTATGGGTCTTTGGGGGCAATTAAGTGGCACAGTGAATAGAGTACCAGCCCTGGAATCAGGAGGACCTGAGTTCAAATCCGGCCTCAGACACTTGACACTTACTAGCTGTGTGCAGGCTAGCCACTCTACCCTCTTCCAAAAAAAAAAAACACAACATAATAAAAGAACTTCGGATGTAAGTAATATCAGTGTGGGTCTTTGAACTCCTCAAAAGAACTGCTATTCACAATCACAGAAAATAATATTTGCCCATAAATGCTTTAATAACTATTAAAATAGATGTTGCTATAATAGTTCACATCTAAGCTATACAGTACAAAAAGCTTTCAAAATACAGACCTAGAAAAAGAATCACATGGGAGCAGATTTGGTGAATGTCATCCCTGTGGTCCTATCTGCTACTAAAGTTATACCACGGATGTTTTTCAGTGAGTACATGGAGGATAAGCTCACAATCTCATGCTTTTATGCAGCAGCTACTGTATCTACCTGTGCAATAAATATTAACACACATTAATGCTTAGCACTCAGGAGAAGAAGGTAAGATTGGTGACCCTGCACAGCCCTTCCTCACTCAAATCAAAGCCAACTGCAAGTCACTCACATCACCATCTTGATGTCATGGTCCTCTTCGAGAATGAAGGACAAAAATAACAGTAACCTGCGAGAGGAAGCTAGGAGGTATGTGACTATAAGGCCAGGCCTGGAATCAGGAAGGTTAGTCTTCCTAGATTCAAATTTGGCCTGAAATACTTATTAGCTCTGTGACCCTGGGTAAGTCACTTAACCTTTGTTTGCCTTTGTCTTCTCATCTATAAAATGAACTGGAGAAGGAAATGGCAAACCACTCCAATATCTCTGCCCAGAAAACTCAAAATGGGGTCACAGAGAGCTGGACATGACTAAAAAATGACTTGACACAAATTAATAGGTAAGAGCTGTATTTATGTTATTTCATTTAATCCTCACAAAAATTCTGTAAGGCAGATTTTATTATCCCCATTTAATAGATAAAGAAACTGAGGCTGAGAGAGGATAAGTGATTAGCCTATGGTAACATAGCTATTAAGTGCCAGAGGTAGGATTTTAACTCTGATCTTCCTGAAGAGTGAGGAATTCTAAGTACAATGCCATTTCAGAATAGCAGCAGAAAAGTGATTCACAAGATTAAAGAAAAAGGTAAGTAGAATGATAGTAATGGATGGGATTTAAGCCAAGTTTTAATGGAAGTCAGGAAGCTAAGAGGCAAAACTGATGAAGGAGACCATATGAGGTATGAGAGACAGACAATAAAAAGAGATGGAATAGGGAAACATAGGCAATAGATGGCTTAGTGGATAGAGTGCCTGGTGGGCCTGGAGTCAGGAAAATTCTTCTTCCTCAGTTTGAATCTGGCCTCAGACACATACTACTTGTGTGACCCTGGGCAAGTCACTTAATCCTGTTTGCCTCAGTTTCCTCATCTGTAAAAGGAGCTAGAGAAGGAAATGGCAAACCACTCAGTATCTTTGCCAAGAAAACCCCAAATGGAGTCATGAAGAGTTGGACACAACTGAAATAAATGACAAGAATGTAAGACATAGTACACCTCCTGTGAATTTCTTTCCTTCTATGGTTTACTGTAACAATGATCATTTGTGCTGCCCATTTAGTACCTACATATTGCCTGGAATTATTAATTAACTTTTAACATGCTTAAGTGGCATTGTGGATAGAAGACTAGACTTGAAATCAAAAGACCAGAGCATTTAAAGAGTCAGTCTCTAAGCCAGGAAGTCCTTGGGCATATAGTAATTGTGTGGCCAAAGCAAAGCAAACCATTTTAACCTCTCAGTGCTCTAGGACAGGGCTTCTTATACTTTTTCCACTCTTGACCCCTTCAGCATTTCTTAAACTGCAAGTCAAGAACCCATGTGGAATCATATATCCAGTGGACAGAGGGGTGCCAAACAGTCAGCCAGAAGACACTGTCTATGTTGGTTTAGTAAATAATTACTTCTAAGGTACTACAAAACTTTACTCTTTAAAGTAGGCATAATTCCCTCTGGTCTTATTTACACTATTAAACTGTCTAACAAATCCCTTCCTCACAGATAATGAAAATAGCACTATCACAGTTCTCATCAAAAAGATTGCTAATTCTGAGTAAGCAGGTAAAGCATTAATGAGGTTTCACAGTAAAGAAAAACTTTCCATACATTGTCAGTATACTTTGAAAACAAATTCCTAAAGGAAGGAAACATAAGATTATAAATATCTCTGTTAAGTACTATTAAGATCAAGTCTTTAAAAGTTATAGGTACCTTATTTATGAGGTGCTCGGTAACAACTTCCCTTAGTCCAGTGTAGAGCTTTTCTCCATGTTTATGCAAAACCATAGTATATGCATTTCTATACAGCTCCTCAAAACTAAGACCACTGTTATTCTTACGCTGGATCTCTTGGATTGCATTTTTCAGAAGATCCCAAATGCTGTTTACATATTTCTCATCCATGGTCATCTGTAATATCCAAAAGAGAAAAGACATAGAGAAAAGGAAATTAGCTTCATCTGAATCAAAGCCACAGTAATGTGAAATGATTTATTATAGAAGAAAATTAGCTAAACATGACGGCTCAGGAATCAATCGTTAAAACATTTATTAAGCACCTACTATTCGTCACGGAGTGTTCAGGGAGGACTAGCACCTCTAGTGTGAGGGCTTGCCAAGCCCTTTTCAGGGCTGCTCATCCACCTCTGGTATCCACCAAATTCACTCACCCTCACCTGTGGCTCCAAGAAGATGTAGCATGCTAGCCATACTCCTATAAAGAATCTTGGCAGATGGGCTAAACCAGGTTGAGGGTAATCGATGGGACTTAAACCCATCAGTGAGTTAGGGGGATGTCTACCCCAAGCACGGGAAGACTTCCCCAGGGAAGAATGGACTGATGAGAACAATTTATTCCAATGGACGTAAAGGCAGCTGAAGGAGGTGCTGGGCAGTGCTTAGAGCTTGGTCGGACATGGAGATGCCAAGGTTATCCACTGTATCCTGGGGCCTTATCACTGGACTTTGATGACTCAGGAAGATGGCTTAGTGTGACTCTTCCCTCACTGAAATCCAATTCACGTGCAAGACAAGACATCTCCCTCTGATGTCATTGGTCCTCTTCAAAAACCAAGGATGAGCAACTATGTGCCAGGCACTGCACTAAGAGCTGGTATTACAAAAGAGCAAAGGTAGTGCCAAGGTAGTGCCTGCTCTCAAGGAGCTTACAATCTAACGGGGTTAACAAGCAGACAGAGACACAGACACACACAGACACACATACACACACAGTTATATACAGGATAAATGGCGAATAAGAGAAAGGGAACTAGAATTAAGAAGAGTTGGAAGATTCATGTAGAAGGTAGGATTTTAGTTGGGACTTGAAGCTAGGGAGATCAGTAATAGGAATGGAGGAAGGACAGTGTTCCAGGGATGGGAGACAGAGAAAATGCCTGCAGCCCGTAGATGGGAGTGTCTGGTTTGTGGAACAACCAAGAAGAACGTCACTGGACTGAAGTGTCCGTGGCCAGGAGTGAGATGTAAGAAGACCTGGAATAGGAGGAGGAGACTAGTTGGCCCAGTGGATAGAGAACCTGGTCTGAATTCAGGAAGAACTAAGTTCAAATACTGCTTCTGATATACTAGCTGTGTGACTGTAGGCAGGTCATTTAACCCGTTTGGCTCAGTTTTCTCATCTGTAAAGTGGAAACAATTTCACCTATCTCCCAGGGTTGTTGTGAGGATCAAAGGATATGATTAACTGTAAAGCACTTGGCACAGTGCCTGGAACTATACATGATTACCTAGTGTTATTATTATCAGGTTATGAAGGGCTTTGAATGCCAAGTAATCAATCAATAAACATTTATTAAGTGCATGCTAAAAGAACATTTTGTATTTGGTCCAATAAGGAGCACTGGAGTGAGGGGTTGGGGGTGGGAGGAGTGACATGATCAGATGCATACTTCAGTAAAATCACTTTAGTGGATGAATGAAGGATGGACTGCAGAGGGGAGACCTGAGCTAGGAAGACCCAACAGGAGGTTACTGCAATAATTCAGGGGTAAGGTGATGAGGGTCTGCACTAGAGTGGTAGTAAAATAAGAAGGAGAAAGGGGTTTACTGGAGAAATATTGCAAAGGTGAAATCTACATGCACTGGTATATAGTAATGATGTCAAATTCTGATTCTCAATTTAAATAAATTATAAAGCTTTAAAAAGTTTTTTTTTCCTTTTGAATTTTTAGAGAATTAAATCTAAATAAACTTGCTAGAGGTATTATAAAAGTGCCAGTTCTTTATCCCTTGGTTCTTATTCTTTTTTTAACTAGACAACATATCTTTCAATATGAATGACAGAAATCGAAAGTCTGGAAAAACTATTGAATTATCAAGTCATTGAATTATAGTACTTAGCTAAGCCAATCAGCTCAATGAATATTTCTGGCATTGTAATTAATAGAACATACTGTGCTACAACCAGGTGCTGTTGATTTGAAGTCAGGTAGGTCCAATGGTCCTGAAACCAGTCCAAAATACTTTCAGGGCTCCTCGTGAATAAAAAGGCACATTTAAAGAGGCAGGACCAGGCAGACTTAGTAATCTGCTGCTGGTAATTGTCTAGGTACAAATTTGAACTCAGGTCCTTCCAACTTCACCTCCAACGCGCTATACTATGTCACTTAGTTGCCCCTACAAATCTAACTTGAAACTTTACCTCAACCACAAAAATTTTTATCCAAGTGAATCTGAAAAGAATCTACTCACACAAAAAACATATATCTACAAATGTCTAAAAGAGGCATCCTTTGCTGATCCCTCATCTTCCTTAATCATGGGTGTCTCTTAAAGGCTGTTCTTGGATCTCTCTCTATAGTGATCTCACCTACTCACATGGTTTCAATTATCACCTCTATGAAGATGATCCTCAAATACTACACAGACACGTATGTGTGTGTGTGTGAACACACACACACTATCTCTCTCTATCTCTCTCACACACACTTTCTCTACCTTTTGTGAGACATAGCCCTGAGGAGTATCACTTGCTCTCAAGGACTCATCTCTAAGAGGGCCAAGTATTTCAAACAACTGATTGCTAAATACCACTATGTTTGACCCTCAAAAAATAAACAAAACAAAACAAAAAACCCTCCAAGGATAGTTTTATCTGTTGTGTAAAGTAGTCTCAACAAATTGTTTTCTTTTCAAAAATGGTTTATTAATCCCTCCTATTTTCTACATTACTCATTTTCTGAAGCAACTCTCCCTTCAATAGCAGACCTCTTGTCTCAAAGAAAACAGATAAGCAAAACCAACAGATACATTGACCACATCTGACACAACTTCAATTTCTATTCTCTGGAACCAATAGCTGTCAATTGCCTTTAATCAGAGAACAGCTGCCTTTTAATGTTTTCATGTATTATTACGGTCATTACATATACTATGCTCAATTAAATCTTGTCTACTCAATTTTCCCGAAATCTTTATATTTGGAAGGGACATAATAATATTACATTTATGTATCACGAATTCTTTTAACCATACCCTAATAGATGTACATCTAATTAACCTATTGCTTTCCAATAGTTATCCAAAAAACATCCCTTTTAATATCTAAAAACACCTCAAAATATCAGTATTCAGAAAACCATTTAAAAATTTAACTACATCTTCACATATATTGTCTGCTCCTTTTTAACCTCAATACACAGGTACTATATCTTAAGGTTTACAATGTAAGTTACTAGCAATATAGAATTATGCAAATAAAGTGAATGAAATGTCCATGACCTTTAAACACTACCAGGCATAACAAGATTACTTACACCTGCCCAAAAAAAGTCTACATATGTCAAAAATATTTAAAGTGGCATTTTGGGTTTTTTGTGGGAACCATGAATGAAGTAGAAACCCATTGATTAGGGGCTGGCTACAGAAATTATAGTACATGAATGCAATGAATATTACTGAACTATAAGAAATAATGAACATGATTGAATACAAAGAGCTGTGAATGAAACATCGAATGAAAACAATGCAAAGGAAGGAAGAAGGCAGAACCTGGAAAAATGATATATGCATTGAGAAAATAAATGAAAAGAACACAAAATAAAGTGAAACAAAATGTTTCAAAATTATAAATGACAAGGTTGGTCCCAAAAAAGGGGAATGAGAAGATACTTTCCCTACTTCTTTCTGGGAGTAGGGGGTCCCACAGACGTAGAACACTACACATGTCAGATTTTTAGATGTATCTATTACTTTTGCTGATTTTTTTCTTCCTTCTTGTTTGAAATAAATAATAACTTGTTGACCAGAAGGAATGCAAGGGGAAATGCAGGTGATATAAAAAACTATGTATTATTCATATAAGCCTCTTCGACATTTTCCCCACTACAGTCTTGTGAAGTAGACAGTTTCAAATAATACACTGGAGAACTGACCTAAAGTCAGCTAGTAAGTGTAGGATTCAGGGCTCAAATGAAGATTTTTCTGATACTAAGATCAGTACTCTTATCAACCAGACCAAAATGGGATCCCACAGAATAGGGCAATCCATCTGGAATATATACAAAGAACAATAATAAAAAAAGAAGGTTGTTTATGAAGTTGCTGATTTCTATTATTCACCTTGTTCTTTAAAATATATGTATTAAATTTAACACAGCAGTACCAACACTGCCCTGATTTCCTGTTTCCCCTTCTGAACTTCTGCTGTCTTCCATGTATTTTTAAGTATTTTACTTACATCTATGACATCACTCCACAGTCCCCGAACTATTCTCCTCAAAAAACAAAATCTCTGGCTTGTAACAAAATTGTAGTCAAGCAAAATGAATCCACACATCAGTCTACAAATATATCGTCTTGGTCTTATTCTGTACCTAAAGTGGTTCAAAGCACGTTCCACCATCCATCACTTGGAGCTCTGTTTGGACAATGCGTCATTCAGAGTTCTTAAGTCTTTCAAGGTTGTTTTCTTTCTTCCATTTTGTAATACTTATAGTCACTGTATAACTTATTCTCTTGGTTCTGCTCATTTCATTAGGTATCAATTCATAAAAACCTTTGCAAGTTCAAATTCCTATTTGTTATTTCTCATTGAGTTTACTTCTTATTTCATTACATTCATATACCATAATTTATTTAGCCAGCTGATAGGCCCCCAACTTTTTGCTATAAAAAATACTGCTACTAAAGTCATATATATGTGAGTCCTTCTCCTCTGCCTGATCTTTTGAGGGGTAAAAGATCAGGAGGTATCAGTGAGTCAGAAATGGAACGCACAGGTTGGTGATTTTTTGGGGAGAGTTCCAAATGGATTTCCAGAATGACTGACTCTATTCACAATTCCACCAATAATTCATTAATTAGTGAGTTTGTTTTCTCAGTACTTTCAACAACTGTCATATTCCTTGTGTCAACTTTGCCAATATAATGAATATGAAGTACACTTCAATTACTTAATTCGCATTTCTATCATTCAATCTCTGAAACTTTTTTTTAACATGGTTATTACTTCTTTTGAGAACTACCTGTTTAAATTCTCTGACCATTTATCTATTGTGAAATAATTCATGTTCTTATATATCTGCATCAGTTCCTTACAAATCTTGGATATCAGTCTTTTCATAAGGGAAATATACTACCAAGAATTTTCCCCAATTAATTATTTCACTTCTAATTCTAAGTGCACTGATTTTGTTTGTGCAAAACTTTTATCTTACATAGCCAAATTATCCATTTTACTTTTCTGATCATTTCTATCCCGTTTGGCAAAAACTCTCAAAGGGGCAGTAAATCTTGAGACTCCATCAAGTTAGCCCATCAAAAATGACTCTAAAAATATAAAATTGTCTTATTTTCTACCATTCAAACAAAAAACCAATATAAGAGGCACTTTCAAGAGGCTGAGTATAATGTGCATAAAGGAAATGATGTTAGAATATATTTTTAAAAATTTACTTTCCTGAAATAGTAGCTTAAAATCAAAGAAAAATAAAAATCTAATACCTGAAGATCGTGAAAAAATCTCAAGAAATGTGATGTCAAGATAATAAAACCTGAACTACTCTGAAACAATTTACTAGGGATAACAACGAATAACTACGGAACCCCGAATGATCTTTACAAGCTATTTAAGGAGTAACTCTAATTATATGATAGCTGTAGAGTGAAGTTTAACTTGCAATAAAAAATATGAATTATTAAATATTCCATTTTGGCACAAATCTTTGCCACTCTACAAAGACTGCACTACTTTCCCTTCCCCTCTATTACAAGTACCTCTAAATCCTTACTAACTTTGTTTCCAATGTTTTCTCCAGTATGACAGAAATGATTTCTCTCTGGCTTTGACAAAGGAGCATAAAAAAAAAGGTAGAAAAAGGGAATGTGATGAAACTTATAAAGAGGTTATGCTTTATTCAAAAAAATCAGAGCAATCTTGACCTCAAGAAGAGATGGTAAGATACACCTCCCTCCCCTCCTGAGCCATGGATGTGGAGTGGAATACTACATACGCTCCATCAGTTAATATATTGGTTAATTGTGAAGTGCTTTCTTTTCCCCACCTTCTTTTTTACCTTGTTATAAGGAAGGTGATATGAATATATTACAGCTCAAAAGACAGAAAGAAGAAATAGGGGAGTTTGGTAAATATATAAGCCAACACAGATATATACCAGAGATGGGGGTCTTCAGTTATCCATTCATTGCTGAAACTTTCTACCCAAAACAGAGCATGTAACAATTTCCTGACTTAACTCAGGACAGTTTCATTTTTCAAAAGGTGGAGGAACAAGGCAATTTTATTGGGGATCTTTGCAATCTGGCTTCTAACCCAATCAACCAACTAAAATTGTTCCCTTCAAAGTTACCAATGGCTAAATCTGATAGCCTTTTCTCAGTTCTCATCCTACTTGATCTTTCTATTCATTTAACACTATTAACAAACTTGATTTTCTCTCCTCTCTGCTTTTCTGACACTAATTTCTTCAGGTAGTTCTCCTACCCATGACAATTCCTCAGACTCCCTTGCTGATTAATCATACAAATCTGTCTTTGGTCCTCTTCTCTCTATATACTCTCTGTGACCCCATGAATTCTCATGGGTTTAACTGTCACATACTTGAAAGTGGGTCACACATAAATACTTATTTGTCACCTTCAGAAATATGATCATATATGTATATAATTATGGGAGAGGGGAGAGATGGAAGGAAGGAAGAAGGGGTGAGAGAGGGGAGTGGAGAGAAAGATATTTTCCCTGAGTTTCAGTGCTGTATCACCAATTGCCTCTTGGAAATTCAAACTGTCTAAAATACAGAATTCATCTTTTCGACCAAATATGCCTCTCCCTTTTCCAAACTTCCTGCTTATAAATGTAAAACACAGATACTAAATGTACTAAATCTTACCATTTTTACCTTTGTAACATCCCTCTCATTTAACTCTTTCTCTCACACAACTACCACCTTAGTGCAGGCTTTCATGGTTTCTTATCTAAATTATTGCAACAGTCTATTAATGGGTCTGCCCGACTCAAATTCTGTTCGGAGAATCTCCAGTTCACACGATCTATATCTGCTACCCACATAATTTTCTTTAAGAGCAAAAATGATTGTGTTACCTTCCTAACTCAATTAACACAGTGGTTCCCCCCATTGTCTGCAGGATCTAGTCAGTCAACACATTTATTAAGTACTTACTATGTGAAAGGCAATATGCTAAGCACTGAGGATAACAAAGGGAAAAGACAGTACTTGCTCTTAAGGAGCTCACTGTCTAATGGGGGAGACAACATGCAAACAGTTATGAACAAACAGGTCATATACAGAAAAAATTGGAGGTAATCAATAGAGGGAAGGCACTAGAACAGCCCTGCACAACATATGATCTACAGGCTGCTTGCAGCCCACCAGAGAATTCTGGGCAGCTTGCAAAAAATGTAGAGGATGAAAAAGAAAGATGTTAATTCATGCTCTGTCTGTGCCCCACTTAACCCATCTTCCACTATTCACTATTGTGCCCATCATATAACCTGGCAGGTGGGTTGCCACTGAGTACTCTCATGACCCACGGCAACCCACCATCCTCGGTCTGTCTCTTGCCTGAGAGGAGCAAGAATTGTAGACAGTGCTATCTTTTTGTTGTTTTTTCAGTGTTACTGGTATTGAACAGGGACAAAGTGAGTGCACCTGACCCCTATACAATGAGTGACAACACAAGAGCTTCTTCCCCTCCCTCACTGCACAGCCACCCTCCAAGTTCATGAGTGTCTAGTACTCTCTCCAAGGTAGGACATTCAGTTCACTATGTCTTTGTATGTAAGTAGTTGCTGTGGACGTTTTTCAGGTCTAACATTAAA
The DNA here is from genome assembly GCA_023548195.1 of Bettongia penicillata ogilbyi. Lineage (NCBI taxonomy): Eukaryota > Metazoa > Chordata > Mammalia > Diprotodontia > Potoroidae > Bettongia > Bettongia penicillata. The sequence continues at coordinate 1,282,450 of JAJHZJ010000149.1, forward strand.
GTTTTGGGGGTGACTGTAAAATGAGTGATAAAAAAGGGAAGACTGGATCAGAACATGGAGTGTTTCATCTGGAGTGGACAGAAAGCTTGTTTACTTACCCAAGAGACAAAATATTGTGCTTTGTTTGCTGAGAAGTAATAGCTGCTCCAAAGGAATACACCTTTGTTGCCATTTCAAATCCAAACATCCTGACTTAAGCAAATTGGACACCAATAAAAAATAAATGAAAACGCCTAAATTGTTAAAAAATCTCAGTGAGGAACAATGTTTTCTCAAGAAAGTAAACTCAGAAAATGAGGCATCTACTAAGGTTAGTTTTCAGATTTCTAAAGAAATAAATTTCAAACATGATTAAAACCTCCCTCTTTTTTAAAATATGGCTTATTTGCAAAATAGTTTAATCATTAATTATACCTTTACTTGGAAAGTGAGCTACTAAAAACCTAACTACGGCATGAAGAAGTTTAGCCTATTTTGACCCCTACCTCCTGCCAAGTTGTGCAGGTCTGTACTAGAATTAAGAGAGATCGGTAAAGGCTTTCTGTAGCTGGGATCTGAAAAGGGGAGGTGGAAATGAAAGGAGGTGGAAAAAGGGGACAATGTAAGAAGGCTAGAAAAGTAGAGGAGGAGAGGGGCAAGTTGTGGGGGCCTTTGAAAGCCAAACAGAGGATTTTAATCCCGGAGGTGACAAGGAACCACTGGAGTTTAATGAATGAGAGGATCTTTACTTTTAAGATCATTTTAACATCTGGATGTAGGATAGACCAGTGTCAAGGAGAGGCTTATAATAGGAAGACTTTGGTTGCTGGGAAATGATAACAACTTTGTGGGGAAGTGAGCAATACGTCTTAAAAATAAGTGTTTGGGAAAAAAATCTGATATACCCTAGATCCCAGGGTAACAGTGAAATCTGAGAGTTCAGAAGAACTAGACTTTATTTCTACAAGTGAAGTTAAACCCAGGAGGAATGGAAAGCTCCCAAAAAATTCTAAGAAAATAAAGGAAAAAATTCCAATTCCAATGAGATTAAGGAGAATCTCTATAAAGAGACCAAGGTAGATACAGAACTTGTCAATGAACTTTCGATTTTTAAAAGACATTACAAAATAAGTACAAGTAATCAGTAACAAAAGGCATGGCACAATGAGAATAGTATAAGAAGTGCTAAATTAATCAAGAAGCATTTTAAGTACCTTGTTACAAGGAAGGTGATATGAATGTATTACAGCTCAAATCAGAAACTGTGCTAGATACTGAGGGAAAAAAATTAGTTCCTAATTTCAAGCAGCTTTTTGGACTTACCAGCTGAGGCTAGTAAGAAAAACAACAGGCAACAAAAGTTGGGGGGAAAGAGAAGTAAGAATATTAAAGGGAAAAAAGATGAGCTTGGACTGTTGCTCTGACAACAGAGGAAGCAGTCCCATTCAATTCCTGTTTTGTTTCTGTTTTCTTTGCCAAGGAGAATGTCTGGACTTGTAAGAACAGAAAAAAATACACAGAACTGATATACAATCAATATGAAATGGTAAGAACATCATTATATACCTTTAAGTTCATGTTCTCTAGCCCATATGAACTACATTCCTACTACTAGAAGAACTGGTCATGCATATGATTGCTGAGCAAAATTCAGTGATCTGTGAAAAATTAAGTAATCAAAATAATCACAGCAGCACTTTTTTGTGGTAGCAATGAACAAATAACAGCATATTTAGTAACTGTATGAAATATTACTTATTATAAGCAAAGATAAATGAAGAATTCAGAGAATTATGAAAGACATAAAATGATAAAAGCAACCTTTGCTGAACCAGGAGAACGTAGTTGAGTAGGTTAATGTAATTGAAAACAACCTCCGACGTGTATAACCTTAAAAAAAAAGCAACCCAACTCCCAGAAGTAGTCTAATTCTAAGGAATTGTTCTGCTCAATCTAGGTCCCAGGAAAACATTTTCCTTTAGTCAAGCAGAGAGATAGTGGATTCATTTACAATTCTGATAGGATTCCCAGACTGATGTATCAGAGAAATGATACTGATATTACTTACCTATATTGTAGCAAGGCATCTTAAAGTTTCTCAAGATATTCTTGTGGAAAAGGTAGAATGATATAAGCAAGAGAGTTATAAGGGAGATTCAGAACTGGTAGAATGGCAAAACTCAAGGGATAATAATCAATGATTCATGAAAAGAGGTGAAATGTCCCAAGGATTGATACCTGGCCCTGTGCTGTTTAAACCTTATCAGTGACTGATGGAGGCACAGATGACACGCTTTTCTGGATGGTACAAAGTACCATCTAAGGGATGGGGGATATCTAACATGGATGACAGGATTCAAAAAGCAAAAATTTGCCCGTAGTTAAGAACATATTTAGAACTGAATGGGAGAAAAACTAACAGAGATCAATTTAATAAGCAAAGTTCTATATTTGGACTCGCAAGAAACCAATTCACACGTAGGAACTCTAACCATACCTTCCCTGGTGACAAAGTAGTACAATTAAGAAACAAAATAAAAACAAAATGAACATGTAAGCAATGTCAACCAGTGCATGCTTCATTTCCTACTTGCAGTCTACCACTTTTGACAAGAAAAAGGGAACCATATTCTTGAACTAATCACTGAATTAAAAAGAATTGTATTTTAAAGTTCTTAATATTACTGGGGTCATCATGTAAACTGTTGTGTTTCTGCTTACTTCAAGCAGTTCATACATGTCTCAAATTTCTTTGTATTCTTCACTTTCATCATGTTCTGTCATGCCATAACATTCCCTTAGATTCACAAGGCATCAAAACCATTTCTCCAAAAAATGGGCATCCCCTTTCCTTCTAATTTTATTACTACAAAAAATGTTGTTATAAATGTTGTGTTCATTTCTCTACCTTACTTCAACAATACCTAGTAAGGGATCCCTTATACCTATTTCATAGTAGGCACATACACATTTCAATGGCAACTACATGTGCCATTTCTAAGCTCTTGAACTTAGAAATTCCACTTTCAGATCGTTCAGTTGCAGTTCTCCACAATTATCTGGTGGTGTGATTCAAACTGTTTCCCCCAAGGTAAATTTATGGTCTATATTCAGCTTCTGTTCTCAGCACTCTAATGAAACTGCTTTCTCAAAGTATTAACTGCAGGATCAAATACAGACCTCTTTGTTTCTCATTAAAGCCCTTCACAATTTAGGTCCAACCCACCTTTTCAGAACTCTTATGTTATTCCATTTCACATTCTTTGGTTCAGCCCAACTAGCCTTTTTTCCTTCCTCACACACAACAAGCAATCCATCTCCATCTCCACACTTAGCCAAGCATCCCAGAAACCAGGAATTCACCCCCTCCACCAGCTACCCCATTGAATACCCTGTTTCCTTCAAAGGTTAGCAAAAGCACCATCTCTTGGTAAGGCTTCTCCTGATATAGGAGTTAACTCTCTAATTACCCTGAATTGATTTTGTATGTATTTACTGTGTACATACTTTTATGTGTACACATTGACTCCTTGAGTCATCTCACTCATTCTCACTCCCTGTCCCCGTGCCTGCCCCAATATTCAGTCAGTTGCTGAGTCCTACTTTTCTAACATCTTTCCTATATGCCTCTTCTCTCCTCTGACACTGTCATCACTATGGCGTAAGACTTCATCCTCTCAAGCCTGGACTATTCTAAAGCTCAACTTCAAATCTCTTTCCACTTCAAATGAGGTCTGAGCACAGTGAGGCTGTCACTACCCACTTCCTGTCAGCTGTACACCTATGCTCTCCCCAAGGCCTGGGATCGTATTAGTTGCTTTTGGCTGCCACATCAAAGCACTGACTCACATTGAGTTGGCTGTCCAGTTAAATCCCTAGATCTTTTTTCAGAATAACTGCTGTCTACCCATTTCACTTCTAGCTTATATTTGTGAAATTAAATTTTTTAAACTTATTTATACTTATTGAATTTAATCATATTAGATTCAGCCCATTCCTCTGGCCTGTCAAAGATCCTTTGGGAACATGTTGTTCCCTGTGTTAACTATCCATTTTAGCTTTTTGCTATTTTTCAAATTAAATGAACATGATGCCTATCCCTTTACCTAGATAACTGACAAAAATATTAAATGGCATGAGACTGTTTAACCATTGATCCTTCTGCCCCACCCACTGACACTGAACCACTAACTACTATCTGATCCCAGTTATCTAACCAGTTTTAATCTTGTTTTTGGCTTTTGAAGCCCTTCATAATCCCCTTCCTATCTTTCCAAGCTACTTCCATCTAATGTCTTCCATGTATTCTGCAAACCAATAGGCTCTTGTTCCTGCACAAGATACTCCCGCCTCCAGACTCCATCCATGCATTTTCACTGGCTATGCTCCCTGGCTGGAATTCTCTTCCTCTTCACTTTCTCTCATTGGCTTCTCTGACCTCCTCCAAGTTTCAGCTGAAGTACCATCTCCTACAAGAAGCCTTTTCAGTTCTCAATCTGATCTTCTTCCCTCTGAGATCACACCTCAAATTATCCTGTACATATCATGCTTGTACAGTTGTTAAAGAGTACTGAATCCCTCATTAGATTATAATCTAATAGAGGGACCTTAGTCGGAGGCTTGTCTTTTGCCTCTTTTTATATCCCCAGAACTTTGCACACAGGAGCTCAATAAACATTTCTTGTAATGTAATGTAATGCAATGTAATGTAAACAATTCAACAGAGGAAACAAAATAGTCTGGGTCAAATTCTTGCAGAGTTAAGGAAGGCAGAGTGCCTGGAACATAGTAAGTACTTAATTCTTTTTTACTTTAGGTATCTTTGAATCCCAAGTGCCTAGAACAGTGACTAGCACATAAAGACATGTAATAAATGCTTGCTAATTAGCTAACTACCCTAACTGCTAAATCCTATGGACTTTTTAACATTCTCATTCACCGTGGCCTCTCTGTAGCATTTACCACTGTGGGACTACCTTTCATTTGATTACTTTCAGCTTCAGCGACAACACTCCCTACCTTTCTAACCATTCTCTCTCTCCATTCCTCCTCCCGGCTCTTTTTCTTACCCCTTCAAGTTTGTTGTTCCAAAGTCTACACTTAAGTCTTTTTTTTTCTCTGACAACCATACTTACTCCCATGGCTTCAACAACCACAATATACTGATGACTCCTAAATCTTCAGTCCTGACCTCTCTTCCAAGCTTCAAACCCCACATCTCCAGGGATTGCTCACCCTCTACGTCCCACCAGCTTAACTATTCCAAAACCAAACTTATCTTCTCTTCAAGTCTGCCTTTTACTATTTGTCAGTAGCACCACCAATCTCCCATGTTCCAAACCTTAGGGTTAAGTCTGACTCTTCCTTCTTACTTCATTTAAGTTACTAAATGCTGTCAATTCTATGCCCACAGTCTTTTGTTTCTGTCCCTTGCTCTCTATTTTCACTGCCATCATCCTTACTACAGGCTCACATTACCAAAGTTCAAAATCATCTCCCTGAAATTCAAGGATGTTCTTCCACAATCTATGTTTTAATTTCACTGGAATCCTCATCATTCCCAATATATACCCTGCATTTTCCGAGTTTTATACAATTTCTCATTTGGTTCGCTATGCTTGGAATGCTCTCCCTTTCTTCATTTGTTGGGTCTCTGTCCACCAATGCTTTAAAATTCAAATACTAACTCTTCTGAGATACTTTCTGTGATCCTTCCTAGTTGGGTATCTCCCCATCCCTCAGACCTCACTTTACTTTTACACTCCTTTTATGAATTTGTGTATTTTGTCCTCTACTTAAAAAATATTTGTCTTGAAGGCAAAGGGGAAGGGGATAGGAGAGGGAAGATAACAGAAGGGACAGCAAATTGAGGAAAGGGATAATCAGAAGCAAACACTATTATGGGAGGACAGGTCAAGAAAGAGAATGGAATAAATGAAGGGCAAGATAGGACAGAGGAAAATGTGGTTAGTCTTTTACAACATAAATATTATGGGAAGTGCTCTGCACTGTTACACATGTATGACCTATACTGAATTGTTTGTTTCCTCAATGAGGGTGGGTGGGGAGGGAGAGAACACGAAACTCAAAGCTTTAAGAATGATTGTTAAAAATTGTGTTAGCATGCAACTGGAAATTAAGCTATACAGGCAATGGAGTATAGAAATCTATTTTGCCCTACAGGAAAATAGAGTGGAAGGGGGATGGAGGAAGGGTGGGTAATAGAAGGGAGGCAGACTGGAGGAAGAGGTGGATGGGGTGCATCCTGTCCTGGGGTGGAGGGTGGGGAGAAAATTCTGAATTCAAATTCTTGTAGAAGTGAATGTTAAGAACTGAAAAATAAATAAATTATATACTTAAAAAATATATTTCTCTTATACTGTCCGAGCAGACTAAGTCCCATCAGGATGGAGGAATTAGTCTTATTCTAATCTCTTTTCTAGCACAGTAGATATTGTAGGTTAAGTGCAGAACTGCATTGAAATAGCATAAAGCAAAGTTTCACAATTATAATTTCAAATAATATTTTTGAATGCTCCGTATGATTTTGTAAGCCAATGCAATCAGTTGTAAAGAGTACAGATTCTTTCCTAGAATTAATATGCCAAAGTATTAGAAATCAAGATTCCCTTTTCATCAAAGGTTCTATACTCTACATGTTGACCCACATTAAATCTAAAAAATAAATATCTGTATCATTTGAGTTTCTCAAATCACTGCTTATTACAGATGACTTCAACCTTAAGATGTCCCTTAGCTCACTTACCCTTTCCTGTAGAATTTTTCCTCAAGCCTTTCTCTATGACTGAAAAGTTCTCCCTTTTCTTTACCAGATGAATTCCTATCCCATTTTCTGGGCCTCTCTTCAATGTCATCTCCTCAAGAAAGTAAAGTCTTCATTCAACTCCCTCAGTCCAGGCATGGTATTGTTTTCTAATACACTTACTTATATTGCATGTTTTAGTTGTGCTTCCTTCCTCTACTGTACCCAAACAGCTCCTTGAGGGTAGAGCTATATCTTACCTAAATTTGGTTCTTATTAAAAAACTGACTTCCCAGAACTCTGCATACAGGTACTCAATACACATTTCTTGCAATGTAATGTAATGTAATGAGGGAAACAAGCAAAATATTATACAGTTATAACAGTACAGAAAGACTACAGGGCTGTTTGCACTACAAAAACCAGACTGGGCCAGATTCTTGCAGAGTTAAGAAGTAACCGGAGGCAAGAGTTATCAGTGTTATGATTTTTCACTTAGAAAAAAGTATATTCAAAGAGCTGCTTTATTTTACGTCATGTAAGACTCCATATCAACTTTTTCTTAAGCATTTACAGGTGTACTTCACCCTGTACAACATGAGCTTGAAAAGTTTTTTTCTTAACATTCAAAACATTTAAAATTCATTAGGGAAGATATTTAAAGGAGACAATGTATGGTCAACTACCAAAGCTTTTGCAGTAATTTTCAAACTTTTCTGTTGTGTAAATTGATATTTGTATAAAATGGATTTCATGGAAATGGGAAGCATCTCTATTAAAAACTAAGTCAGACAAAGTGAGAAAGCCCTGGTTTGCTCAACTTACTGAAACAGTGTTTGTGTACATTCTTACCATTTTAACAATACAAAAATAAAAACTACTGGTAACTAAAAATCTAGGCAATATCTCATTTAAATCTTCAAGTTTAAGAAATCAAATCTGGTCACAGATTAGTGGTGTTCAAATCGAACAGAAAAAAGGGCCACTAAGCCATATATAAGCATCCCTATCCTTGCATACTGACTCGGTTTTAAAATGTATTAACATATCTATGTTCTCTTGTATTTTATTTTGTTAAATATTTCCCAATTACATCTTAATCTGGTACAGTGCAGTGTGTGTTGTTGCTAAATGTGCTGGCTGGGTGTTTGACACTTTTAACTTAAAACTACGATAATAACCCAGTAACAATACAGTTCTCTAAAATATTCATCATACGCATGTATTATTTTTCCTTGGCAAATAACCCTAACTACAAATTAGTTATAAATTAGTGATTAGTCAGACTTTTAAAAAAATCAAATTTAAAGGAGCTTACTATTTGTGGTAATCAGCACCACAATTCTTCCTTCCTCCCAAAAGGTTAAGAAATCTATAAAATCAATTTCATGACAGGCAATATTTCTTTCTCACTTGATCAAGCGTTTCTATAAAATAAAATTTGAACTTACAGTGAAGCCTCAGGTTCAATTTCTTTTGGATAGCTACTTTTGCCAGGTTAACTTACAAATGGCATCAAATGGAACACTCCAGCACTGTTGGCAGAATAATCAATAGGTTTTTTAATGGCCTCACTCAATCATCTAGTTTCAGAATACAATAATGAAACGCTGATGAAAGTTAAGGGATTAAACTCAGTCAACTCCTAGTTATTATCAACTACAGACATGCTTATAAATATTTAACTCAGAAAAAACACATAGAATTGATGGTGCCTAAGCACAAAAATTCTCAAAAAGTGAGAGCTATTATTAGATTACATCAGAATGATAATTTTGCACAAGAGATTGAGTGTTCTGATTGTAGTGTAATTTGAACAAAAATTATTAATAACAATTCACTTTGCACGGTTCTTTAGTTTGTGGTCTGCTTTCCTTAGAGCAACTTTAAGAGGAATTTCCAGCCCCATTTAACCAAAAAAAAAAATGATGGAACAGAAACGTTAAACAATCAGCCCAATCTCCCACAGCTATTAATATTTGTAAAGTGCTTAGCACGGTGTCTGGTACATAGTAGGTGCTTAAGAAAAGTGTTTGTTCCTTCCCAGTCTAGTAAATGGCATAACTGAGACACAAACCCAAATCTATTAAGTCCGGTAGTTCTAATATACTATGCTGCCTGCCACATGGAGCTAAGTGCCAGATTTATATATCTTTATTCAAAAAGTCAAAGAAAATCCACTGTGTGAAAAGAAACTATATTAGCAATTAATTACTAGAAAGTCAACATTTTAAATGCATATGCTTAGATTCACTAAGAACACTCTAAATCTAAGGCAAGTTACTCATTTCAATATCCAGAAAGTATAGCCCTTCCCCAGAGCCTCAAGGTCAAATTCAATTATTATGAAAAACTCCTCACAAATATAATTTATTATAGATTTTCCTTCAGGAACGCCTGATTTTTTTTCTTTTTAATATTACTTGTACTAGTTACAAAATGCATAGCCTAGACAGATAAAAATCTGATTTTGCATACTATAAATGTACAGTACTTACACATTCTGATGGTACTGCTCATGAACTACAGTGAAACGTAAATGAAAAGAATTTTATTCTTCATATCCACAGCATACAAAGGACAAGAAAGAAGCCTTTAGTCCCTTGTGAATAATTTGCTACAAGAAGAAATTTAGAAGGTGGTGGGTGGGGGAAAAGGGTGAGAATTTGAGATTCCAGGCAATTCAAAACAACAAAGCCAGAAAAAAAGCTATAGCAAATGAAAAAAGTGACTGATGCTTAAAATCCAAGTCTTAAACCTTAAATAAGATGCTTTGGTAAAGCAGCCCAAAGGATGACGATATTTTGATTAGTGATGAAGCTACAAGTAACTTCCCAGGACAATCTTCTAACCTTCTCAGTAGACAATAAGCTCCTTAACAGCAGGGAGTATCACACACATAGTAGGCATTCAAATATTTGTTAAAAGAATGAAATACGGTGTATTTCATTTTGGAACAGGTCTAATTAACAAAACATTAAATCTTCATCCCCCTCCCTCTTCTAATCCAACAAGTATAGTCACATCCATCTGAAACATTGCCACATACATTAAAAGGTTTCAAAGTTTAGAAAAAACTTGTCATATACTTCATGTATTTCACTTCAAAGGAATAGATAATACCTCACTCAAGCCTGTTTATTGGCTTATTAACTTTATACAGAATTATGTCTATGGATTTACCAATTCTGGTTATCTCATTTCCCCTGGCAACCTTTCACTTATGTTGAAATGCAGGTGGAAGGGTAAGAGGAGAAGGGAAGAGGAAAGGGAGTTTTCTATTAAAAGTGAAATCTGATGCAGAGAGAGAAAAATCTATCAATAGAGAAAAAGGGAAATTCAGTGTAAGGCTAAGTTAAATCTAACATGTCAACAGTTCCTGAGGATATCAAAGAATGATAAAACTAATGTTTGTGATGATTTACCTGAATCATCTATAAAATGTTAATTAAATTAAGTTTACCATATAGCAATCCCATATTGATGAGTGGATTGAATTTGCAGTTTTAGGATTGTTTACCAATTTGAAACATAACATTTTCCAATAGAAACAAGGCTATAAATGTTCCCATAACAGTCCAAAAGCATATTTAACTCAAAAATGAAGCAGAACTGTAGTGCTTAAAAAAAAAAAGACTTTTGGACATAATTTGAGCTGAAATTCAGGATACAACAATATATCCCAACCCCCTCCAAATACCCACCCCAGCTCTGGGAATAAAGACTGACATTTAACCTCTCACCAAGAACAAGATGGCAGGGGATTAAAGGGGAGGGTCCTGTCCTCTATGGAAAATGAAGGTAGGAAAAGAGTGTGAGTTTAGGACACCACTTTTGTGTTCTTTGCTTGGATGCCGGAAACTGCCTATACTGTTTAAGTCAGGGCAATTCATATGCCTTAGAAAGACTTCTATAAAAAAAAAAAAGTTTAAATTAAGAAAAAAACAAAAGCACTTAAAAGAGTGAGAGATTTCCTTACTTAGAAAATTGTAAGTAAATCTACTGGACCAACATTCTGAAATAGTAGCTGGACTCTGTCATTTGCATGTCTGAAACTGGAGATCTGTTTATATTTTCTCAAGATGCTATTCTCTAAACATTAGTAAAGAGGTCATATTTAAAAAAAAAAACAAACCCTTTTTTTCAACACTCACTGGACTTCACGGTGGGAAGACAAAACAAGAAAGTTACATTCAAGAAGTAGCTGAGAAAGTTCCAAAAGTGATAGAGGAAAAAATTTACTTTATCATCAAATGCAGTAACTTCTCAAATGTAAATGTGAAGTAGAAATAACATTAGCCAAGGACAATTATTTACACTTTTCCTGTGGAGCTTTGGTTCTGATATTAAAAGGTGTTTTAGCAACAGATGAAATTGGACTCCCTTAAAATACAGTGAAAAATCTAACATGAAAAGCAAACTTCCAGCTAAGACAAATGGTAAATTAATACCCCACTACTTCATCTACAAATTAGGGGTAGGGAACATGAATGAGCCTCTGTGAAATAGTATGAATTTTTAAATATTTAATTCTCTCTCTTAAAAGGATCTTTTTCCCCCACAGAGAGTGAGGTGGTAGGGTAAGGATTGGGCTAGAGAAAAATAACACAGTACGAAAAGGATTCTAGGGTATTGTCACATAAAAGAAATTATTTCCAGTATGAAAGTATGAAATGCTATCTAAAGCTAAATTCCATTTCAAATTAAAAGTATTATTTGTTATTATTATTCAAGTCCTTCACATTAGGAGTTAATGAATACAAAATTCCATGTGAACTGACATTTCTCCTTTATAAAATGTAAAAGGAAGAAAGGTTAGCTTACAATTAGACAAAAGGATACACTAGAATTCATGACCTTTCATTTATTTGTAACTTTCATAGGTATTTCTTAAAAATAAAATCATACAATTTTTGAAAAAGAAGAGATTTTATCAATCTTCTCATTTTGCCAGTAAGGAAAATGAGATTCAAAGACATTGTGATTTGCCCAAAGAACCCAACAATATTGTATTGATCCAATGTTCTTTCCTACTATACTCCCAGTATCTCATGGAAAACTATGATTATTATGTTTATTACTTAGGAATCAGTTTTTTATAAATGTGTTCACTGTATATTATGAACAATGAATGGCTCGGTCTTATATTTCAATTTAGTGGTGTGGACTGAGTCAGTCAAGAGACTTGAATTTTAGTCTAAAATGAGTGCAGGCAAAAATGACTCAACTTCTCTGGCCCTCAGTTTCCTCATCCTTAAAAGTAGGAGGATGAACTTAAATAGCTATAAAACGTCTCAACGTCTCTTCCTGCTTTAAAATATTCTGATAAAAAATACTTTTAAAAATACCTTAGGAAAGACATATGAATTAATATATGGCCACAAATAATGTTCATTAAATAAAATATTTGCTTTCATGATCCTTATTTTACATGCATATTCTTGAAAAAGTATGCTGTACCATATTAACAAACATAAATTAATGACCTAACATATATGATTTTCAGAGAAAATCAAAGGTCTTACACTCCCCCACACAGTTTATATAAAGAAATCAGTTTTTTCACAAGATCACAGCTTTAATGCTGAATCCTTTCATTTTGAACATGAGGAAACTGAAACCCAGAGATGAAGACAAAGTTTAGAAGTTGGTCTTGTCATCAGTGTTACAATTTAAAGGGAAGAATGATACAGGTTGTTTGGTTCTATCTGCACAATAATTATCCAAATCTCATTGAAATCTAAAGACTCAATTAATAAGCATTTATTAAGTTAACTATGGCAGGTGTGAGAATACAATTAATGATTTGCTCATTAAGTACTTAACTCTATTGACATATGTATATATTTCAATGAATGACGGAATATTATTCACTTATGTTAGCATTCATTTACAATGCAACATGAACTTTTCCATTTATTTTCTGTATATGCCATGGGGCAAAAGCAAGAGAATATTTTGCCATCTAAGAAAAACCTAACAGAATTAGCGTAACATTTTCTATAAGACATCTTGTCATGCAACTTTAAAACGTACTGCCAGCAAGAATATAAAATGTGGAAAACTATAAGGATAATTTTTTCAATCCTTCATGTTTTCCACAATGTAAATATACAAGATTTACTGATTTCTGAGGCATAATCAGAAAGAAATAAGATTATAAATATAACCTTTGTAATCTATATATTGCTATTCAACCCCTTCTCTCCGCTAAAAGAGCAAACTCATAAGTTCAGGCCCTCATCAACTCTCTTTAAGGTTGCAAAGGCGTCCTAGTTGTTCTCCCTGCCTTAAGTCTCTCCTCAAACCAATCCATTTTCCATACTGCTGCCAAAATTATTTTCATTAAGTGTAGATGTGACTATACAACTCCCCTACTCAATAAAAACTCCAGGGGCTCCTTATTACCTCTAGGCTAGAACAGAACATACTCTTTAGAATTAAAGTCCTTTAGAACCTGGCAACAACAAATCTTTCCAGGATCATTATACATTACTTCTCTCCTTGTATTCTACAATCCAGCCAAATTGGCCTTCTGTCTGGTTCCTCACAGGCACCACTCATCTCGTATCTCTGTACCTCTGCAGGTCCACTTTACAGAATTCCTTTCCTTCTTAACCCACAGCTGCTGGTACCTTCTCCTTCCACTATATTATGTTTATTCTATATATTATATTTCTGTCTCCTCCATCAGTATGCAAGTTTCCCGCACTAAGGACTGTTTCACTGCACCTTTACCTTCCGTGGCTTACACAGCTCCTAGGGCACAGTGAGCACACGAGAAATGCTTACTGGTTGATTGTATGTACAATATTTATTTTCTCCTTGCAATAAAAAAAACACATCCATTAATTATCTCTGAACAGGCAACAAGGCATAGTGGAAATCTGGTTGAAATCCCACTTCAGATCCATGCTGACGACGTGATTCTAGACAAGTCATTCATCGTCCAGACGCCTCCAGAAAACTCTGAATTACAAATCTGCACTGGCTGAAGAAGTTTTCTTACTTGACCATTCCTATACCGATGAAATCACGGATCAAGTCTTAAAAAAACGACAACTCTAATATTAGACTCTCAGAACTCACCAATATTAGCTTAGAAAGAAATTTAAAGTACAACATCAGTTACAGTGAATGGACAAGTCAATATTAATTATAAGCTATTTTTAAAATGAAATTTTATGATTTCAAGTATATACAGTGGCTGGAAATTGGCAAAGTGCTGCCTAGTTTAGAATATACCAGGCTGAATAGGTAAAAAATGCTACGATTAGTATACAAAGCACCATTCTAAACAATGCTAGTTTACACTATCTTCAAGCCGTTTAAATAGGCTACTTAAAACTTTTCCTTTTTCAAAAGTGCAAAAGAAAAGTTTGATAAGTTACAAGATTTCCATAAAAGTGGAAAGAGCTCTAGACTTGAAGACATTAAGACCAGGGTTGAAAACTTGGCACTGACACAAGCTGTGGTACCATCCACAACTCATATCACATTTGTTGAATTTTAGTTTTTTCATATGATAAAATGGAGATAATAAATGCACCATTGGGTTGTTGTGGGGAGATTTTGTAAACTTTAAAGTCCTATTTTAAAAAAAAAACTATAAAACTAATTGGTGTTGGTTAGAAGGGAAAACACATAATTGGGGGAAAAAAATCTTTGCAGCAAGTTTTTCTGGTAACAGTCTCATTTTCAAGATAAATCAGGAATTATTCAAATTTATAAGAATGAAGTACAATCTCCAAACAACAAATGATCAAAGATTATAAATTTGCAGTTTTCAAGCACTCCAAGACCAAATGAAAAAATGTTTCAAATCAATAATGAAGAAAAGTAAATTAAAGTAACTCCGAGGTTCAGATTAGCAAAGTTGACAAAAACAGAAAATGATAAAGGCTGGAGTGACTGGGGAAAACGGGCACATCAGTAACGCACTGTCAATAAGAGCTGTGAATTCAGCAATTCTGAAAAGCAACTTGCAATTGCATCCCAAAAGGTACTGAACCGTTTACATCCCTTTGACCATTAATTAGTAGGCCCACAGCATAAAGAAAGCAAAGGAAAGGAAAGGATCCATATATAGAAAAACAATTATAATAGCTCTTTTTTGTAGTGGCAAAGAACTAGAAGCAAATGGGCTGAAGGACAGGCACACTAGTATACACTGTTGATGGAACTCTGAAATGGCACAATCATTCTGGAAAGCAATTTGGAATTAAGCAAATAAAACATCTTACTACATTACTGATCTTATACCCCAAGGAAGCCACTGATTAGAAGAAAGTCCCCATATACATCACAATGGTTACAGAAAGAAAAGAGGTGCTCCTTAATTGGGTGATGGCTAAACAAACTGTGGTTAAGTCAACGTAATGGAATATCGTGGCACTACACTCCACAGTTTCAAAGGAACCTGAGAAGACTTACATGAACTGATGCAGAGTGAAGTGAGCATAGCCAAGAGAATAATTTACACAACAGAACTAGGTGTGGGGAGAACTCTGAAAACCTTAAGAACTCTAATCAACATGAATGAAAACCCTGATTCCAGAGGACAGATGCTGAAGAATGGTGCCCCTTCCGACAGAGCTGGCTGACCAAACATGCAGAAAGAGACATTTAGATAGGGCCAATTTGGGGACTTTGTTTTGCTTGACTATATGTATTTGCAACAATAGTTTTCTTTTTCTTTTGGGAGTGAAAGAAAAATATAAATGACTGTTAACTGGAAAAAATTAAATAAAATCTTGAAAGTGCTATATAATGTTTACCTTGTAAAATAACAAGTACCTTTCACCACAATGCCTAACGAAAGAATTTTTAAATAAGGAAGAGTTGCTCACAGAAGACACAATGGACAATTCTGATTACATAAAATTGAAAGCTTTTGCATAAAACCAGTGCAGTTAGAATCAGGAAGGAAACAAGTTACAGAAGAAAAAAATCTTTGTAGTTTATTTTTCTGATAATAGTCTGATATTAAAAATATGTAACATGGAAAACTAATAGGAATATATAAGAATAAAAGCAATTTCCCAAAAGTAAGGGGCCCAAAGATATGAAAACAATTCTCAAAAGAAATGGAGGTTACCAACAGCCTTCTGAAAAAAAAATATGGTCCAAATAAGGAAAGTGGAAAATTAAAATAATTCTCAAGTTCTCTCACATCCATTAGATTCGCAAGGATGACAAGCTATGAAAAAGGCAATTGTTGTAGAAAGACAGGCACATTAATGCATTGTTGAAGCTATGTCTTAGTCCAAACATTACGGAAAGCAATTTGGTGTATACCCAAGAAGCCACTAAGCTAAGTTTACTCCCCCCTGCCCCCACATCTTTGACCCAGCAAAATCACTCGACAGGCATGCATCTCCCAAAGTTTAAAGCCAAAAAGACAGGACTATTTCTAACAGCATTTTGCTGCTGTAGCAGCGAAGAATTGGAAATAAAGTGGCTACCTATCAACTGGGGGACAGCTGATCAAACCATGGCATCTGAGTGTAACGGAATATTATACTGTACCCTAAGGAATGATAAATGTGAGTTCATAGAAATCTGGGAAGATTCATATGGACAGATGCAGAGGGAAATGAGAAAAATAATAAAACCACAAAATGTAAAGGAAAACAGTTCAGGAAGACTGCAGATATAACTTTTGAAGTGTGATGGTAGGGAAAGCATGCCACCCCCTTTCTTGGTGCAGTGATCACATTTTTGGACAAGTCCAATGTTTTGATTTGTTTTGAATTATATTTGGTTATGGGTGTGTGTGTGTGTGTGTGTGTGTGTGTGTGTGTGTGTGTGTACATGCAATTCTTTTTGTCTTCTTTGTATATAAAAATGTCCATGTCTGTTCATTTTAAGTTTATAATAAATTTTTTTTTTCAAATAACAGGGTAGTACTACTTCTTAAAGTTCCCTGTTTGCTTTAAAATAATGACTAAGATAAATTTCTTGGGTAGAAAGTAATTTAAAAGTTAAAATTCTTTTCCACAAGTCCATATTAACTACCCCTTTATGACAACTGGCTTTAGATATTTATCGATCACAAAATCAAGTATCTATTTTATTTTACAAAGAAGTTCAAATGTTTTCCTAACATTACTGGTTCACTACCTCTCCACTGATTTAGCTATATAATCAGAATCATTATTGTTTTAAAGAGATTGAGTGACTAATTACTTTGGGTGATAGTATTAGATGACACCTTTATCCTTTATCTCCTACCTCCCAGATAGATTCCAGAGGGTTTTTTTTTTTAAAGGTGGGGAAGGGGAATTGAGAGAAATGGTCACTGTCCACAAAGTACTTAGCAGTTATAACCTACAGAAGCACATGGAACAATCAATTAGTAAATGAAGCAGTATTCTATATAAGGTGTGACTGGAAATCAGTATGACTGATTTTTTAAAATAAATATTATTGAATTTTTAGATCCAAATAAGCACTATTTCCAAAGTAGTCTACACACAATATTGTACATTCATTCAAATGATGGCTACAATACCAGAACACTTTTGGTATTTCTCTTTGGAAACAGCTTTCAACACCTAAAGCATTCTTTTAAATATGCCAAATTTTCATCGAGACTGATTTCTTGATGTGGCTTTTATACTGGCACTAAAAGCGTTTTCAAAAGTTTTTAAAAATATTTTAGGAAACAACAGCATTGTGTATAAGTATATAACTAGCCAAAGTTTTTGTTAGGTGATATTTTAACTTACATCTCTTTTCCTGTACAATACATGTATCTTATTTAACAATGATGACACTGTGGTGTAGTAGAAAGAGAATTTGATTTGGGAATTTGCAGACCTAAGAGCTCATCTCTGAAACTAGCCATGACTGTAGAGCCTCACTTAAATTTCCTTACCTGTAAATAACACACTACTTTCACTTCATGGAGCTGCTGTGAATAAAGTCTTTGAAAATGTTAAAGTTGTGTAAATGTAAATCATGACTACTAGTTCTTTCACACTCACATTTTATCCGACTTATTACAGGCACTTCATACTATTTAAAAATTGTATTTAGAGGTCTGAAAAATAAACATGGTGGATAACCATTACTTATATATTTTGTAGAGAGGATTTATGGTATACTAGATAGCTTCTGAGGCCTCTTCCATCTCTAAGATTCTGATTTAGGGGAGTGAAAAACTTAGAAAAACTTTACTACTTTCAAATTTGTGGACATGAATGTTATCTTATTAGCAAAAAGATCAAATGGGAGTTTTTTTTTAAAAATGTTACTTTCAATTATTTTAATGTAGGGAGAATCATAGGTTCCAAACTAATGAAGATTTTATGTATTTTATTTCAGAGCATAGACTCTATGGTACAATATATTACTACAATAGCCAATTTTCATAAATTACTACAGATCTAGTGAATTCAATTAATAATACTAATGATCAATTATCTAAGCTCCTCTTAATGGCAATCGAAGAAATGTTATTTTTTAAAGTAAATGTACATTTTTATAGATAGCTATTCTACATCACCTTTCTTTTCAACAACTAAACTCAAAATAGTACTAATAATACTTAATACAGATATCTGGTTATCAAAAGATAGCTAGACAATAAGATGGCCTAAGTAATATTCCAAGGATTAAAAGACTTAGAAGTCATTGAAAAATTATATTTTCCTATCAATTGGATTTGAAAAAGTATGCTCCATAATTTTTTAAAAGTTACATAAGCTATTATCTAGTCAATTCCCATATATAAACATTCCGTATCATTGATCTGCTCTAGGAGTTTCTTTCTTCGAGCTCCATATAGCTACTGCTACAGTTACTCTAAAGAAGAAATTTTGCTGTGGGGACACAGAACTACTTCTCTATCAGAGGGGAGACACAAAAGCTCAAAAAACAGTTGTGATACCTAACTCCTACTCATCACTCTTGAAGCTTATTTCTTTTACCATCTCTAGATTATCAGCTTTAGCTGAATAAATACTTTCCTCATACCAAGAGCTGTTGGCACTACACTGCCTAATAAAGCTAAAGAGATGAACTCGAATCAAAGACATGAGAATCAAAGAATTTTCTATTTGTACTTGAAAAGTCTGGAAAATAACTATTAACTAATATGATATGCAAGTCCTCAGCATATGCACTTGTTGTTCTCATGAAAAACCTAAAGATGACCCTACACCCTCTTTGCTGGCCTCCTAGAACAAAACCTAGATAAGGCAACTTGAAGACAATAAAAACACTCTTCTCTCTGCCCCCCAAAGTTACATATATTAATCAAGCATCATATAAACAGCCCAGGTAGTATCATCCTAGGGATCTATCCCCCTAAAGGAAGGCTGGCAGACATTAAACAACAAGTAGCTCCCCAGATAAACTCTCTAAAGAACAGACCCGACATACGAGAAAAGTTTAATAAGGGTCTCTAATGGATTCAGTAGAGGGAAACATCAATTTGGAAAGGAAGTGCAATAAACACTGTTAGCAGTGTTCCGGTTCCCTAAATTTCTATACTTACATGCCTGTACAGAGCAGTTATCTATACAAGCTTTCTTGGCATTTAGTTTAAGCACAAAAAAAATAGTTTCACAAATTGCTTTAACAAGAAGATGTGAAATTTAAAAAAAAAAAACTTTATTCATATCAGAGTTCACAAAGCAGAATTTTCAAGATCCTTAATTTCTGTAAATAATCTACAGATACAGAAACATTCTTATTTTTCATCTTGGGGAAAAAATGTTTTTGGTAATCTAACAACTGCTTAAAAACTCAAGAAGAATCAACAGTAATTTTTGGAGTCATGTTCTGAATAAAAAAAGTCATTTATGATACTTTAATATGCAAGGATCTGTGATTGCTTCTATATAGGTATTCCCTTCAACAACACAGATCACAACTGCTGTAATTTTGTAGATAGTCTACAAGAGCTACTATTCCTTAAAACAAAAGTCATCCTGAGCCTAACATGGAAATGAGCATCTCTGAACTTAGCTAGGTCAATCCTCAGAAAATAGATGTCCTAGTCTCCAGACCCAATTTAAAGCCACAAAGGCTCAACAGGATTTGCCATAGTTTGTGCTTTGCTGGCACAACCTTCAAAAACTCTAAGTCACCATCATGACATAATGAAACATCAGGAGAATTTATATGTGCTCAAAAATATCCAAGAGTCTCGTTTTACTAATGGCACTGAGAAGATACGTTTAGTTTTGAAAATTCTAGCATAAATTAGTCTTTGAGCTAGAAATTAAGTTTAAATATCTGACATGTCGCAATGAAAAAACTAAAAACTGTGAAAAAAAAACTTTTCTGATTAACCTTCTTACATCTGAATTTTCTAGGAGTAATGAAGTTAATAATCTGAAGTGAAATCCTGAGACTTTAAAGCCCCAATTTCTATTAATTTATGACTGCAGTCAAACTTGAGATAACAGATTTAAATAAGACCACAAACATTTTCTCTACAGGTATTTCTATTCATTCGCTACTTCTGACTAGTGACTCCAACTTTAGCTTTTCAAGTAGTAAAAGCTGCTAACCAAGAAGAAAAGTCGGTTGAACTTTTTATACCAGAAGATAAGTCAGTCATCAGCAAAATACATTATAACAGAGGTACTTATCTGTAATTAATGTGTGGCCACAGGTGCCACACTAACTAGGAACTTAAGAACTAGATATTGATAAAGAAAAAAGCAGGTATTTTAACATTCTTTTAAATTACAAGTGAATGTGTATGGAAATTGAATATTTATGAAGCACAACTGTGATATACTTGAATAAACACCAATGGCTCCTAGTTTAATGGCTCCTAGTTACAAAGTATAGTTTATATTATATATAGTTATATAGTACAAAGAATAAAATATTCTTTAAAAGTCCTTTGCAACCTAGCCCCATCTAATCATTTACAGTATTATTTCACACTACTCTCCTTAAAGCAGACTACAGTCCAAGCAAACCAATCTTCTTGCTGTTCTATCACACAAGGAGCCTCATCTCCCTTCTCCAAGCTCTAGCACTCCCTCATTAGAACTCTAGCTTCTTTCAAGGCACAGCTTAAGTGCTAACTTCTACCTGAAGTATTTCCTGATCCCCAAGTTACATTTAATGCCATTCTCCAAAATACAGTCTTTAAAAAAAAAACCCAATTTGTATATGCTTATAATGCAAATGTTGTCTCCCTAAGCTCCTTGAGGAAGGGATTTGTTTCATTTTTGTCTTTGCAGTCCCAGGATCTAGCAAATAGCAGACATTTAATAGAGTATCTTTACTAGAATGAGACCATGATGCTGCTGTAACTTTTGTTTCAAGCAACAAGGCAAAAATCTTGTTAATTAGCAATGTTCATACTCTCATGTTAATGCAACAGCTGAAATTTAATGGGGAGTGCTAAAGTAAAAACAAGGAACAGGTTCAAGATCTGAACATGGTCAAAAGTACCAGAGACAAAAGGGAAGTAGAAATGTCAAGCCAAGTTTAATCCTAACATAGATCTGTTATCAATATGAATGCTGCTGTTTTAATAATATATCTGAATACAAGTTAAGCTGGAAAACTGCACTATTTCATACAAAAATCTGACATATTGTAATGACTCGTATTAAAATTAAAAAGCAACTGCTTAGATAATCCTGAGGACTTATTTTAAAAAAAGGAAAAAATGTTAATATGCGGTGACTTACTGAACTTAAGTTTGATCAATGGAAATGTTAGTACACTACCATTTTTCTCAAGGAAAAGGTGCTAATCAATTCCATCAAAGACTATTATGTGAAACAGTACAAAGGAGAATGGATGTTTAGAGTTAGGAGATCTGGGTTCAAATCTGCCTTTTACCACTCGAGCCTGTGGGAAATTTAGGCAAACAGCTTCTCTTCTCTCTGGGCCTTGGTTTCCTCATCTGTAACAGAAACTTAGACTACAAATTCTCCAAGCTCCCTTTACAATCTGTCAGTACAACCAGGATCTTATTCCAAACAATAAAGAAGGCTCCCACACTCCCTTAATGAACTGTCAGTCAGCAAAGCTCCTTCTATCCACAATTAATAACTTTCCTTCATTGAGAATGTCACAATCTCTGTGAATCTCAGTGTTTTCATCTGTAAGGTGGGGATAACACTTGCCCTACCTAGCGCACAAGACTGACATACACTTTCTAAAGTAGTACAAATACAGCCTAATCCCCTAAACTTTCCGTAGAGCTCTCTTCTCTGCCCCTCCCCATACCCAATTTTTAGCTACTACTACTACTACTGCATTTTAAAAGTTCGGGAGCAAGGGTTCACACGTTCTCCGGCACTTCTACCAAATCCAAAAACGTTAACTTTGTCTATAAAAATCAAGAAAAGGAACTTATAACTCTAGTTAACATAACGTCATACAGTGAGCTTTTTTCTTATGGGAACTTCAAACGAACTTCTCTCCCTCGTTCCCCTGCCTCCATGCACATACCTTGAAAAGCCCACTTCCTTAACCCCTACTCTGCTGGAGTTTCGGTTACCATAGTCTGGCGTTCAGAAACCTCTCTGCCGGGCAGGTGCGTCTGTTTGTCCCGAGCCCGGTCCGCTGGGCCCGGGCGCGGTGCAGGAGGCGAGGCCGGCCCGGCCGGTCCGGGCGGAGATGCTCCGCGGAGCCGCAGCGCGGCCCCCGGGACACCTGTCAGCGGCCGCGGCGCGTCCCCCTCGCGGCCCGGGGCTCCGCAGCCCCTCCGGCACTCCGCTCCCGAGCCGGGCGATGCCCCTTTCAAAGTTCACACTCACGCACGCACACTCACACGCGCCCGGGCTTACAATGAAGCCGGGAGCCCCCGGGGGGGCGGGCAGGGCCGGCCGGGGCCCCGGGCCTGCAGGCGGGGGGCGCGCAGGCACTCGGGCGCCGGCTGGGCCGGGCCCGGCGGATGGGCGCCCCCTCGTCGCTGCCCGCCCCCGCGGGGCGCCCCCTCCCCCGAGCTTCCCCCGTTGCCGGGAAGGTTCCAGCCCCGCGGCCCGAGGGGCGGCGGTGGGGGGAGGGGGAAGCGGCCGGCCCTGCGGCCTGTTGGGGGGAGTTCAGCCCGGGGCCTCGAGTGCGTCTCTCGGCCGGGCCCCCGGCCCCGGGCGCGGAGGAGAGACTCACCGGAAAGGCCCGGATCCGCATCTTGGTGTCCTTCCGGCTGCCCGTCCCTTTGCTCAGATTCGACATGGTTCTCCTCCTCCTCCCCTGCTCCTCCTCCTGCTGCTGCTGCTCCGGCGGCGGCGGCTTCAGGTCGCGCTCTGGGGCGCCCGTGTCACATCGAAGGCGGGCGGGCCGGAGAGGCCGGCGGCTCCCGGGATAGGGCGGCGAACGCCGCGGGCTGGGAAAGGGGGAGGGGGAGGACGGGGGTGGGGGAGGCGGCCGGACCCCCGCGGCCCCGGCCCCGGCTCCGGCCCCGGCCCCGGCTCCGACTCAGGCGGCTCTGGCTCCGGCTCCGGCCCCGGCCCCGGCCCGGCCCCGGCGGCTGCGGCTCGGCCTTCCCTCGGGGGCTGCGCTGGCGCGGCGGCTCCGCGGGGCTCCCCCTCCCCCCGGGCCCGTCACTCGCGGCTAGGCTCCCTCTATCGCGCTCCTCCGCGATGGCGGCGGCGGCGGCGACGGACAAACATCTCACTGCGCAGGCCGAACCTCCGCCTCCTCCTCCTTCTCCTCCTCCGCCTCAGCGAGACAAGATCCGGCCCAGAGGGTGGAGGGGGGAGGGAGGGAGGGAGGAGAGCCAGAGAGTAAGAGAGATTGGGGGAAGGGGGGTAGGGGGTGGGACGGGAGGGGGAGGCGGCCGCAGCGTGGGGGGGAGGGGGGGAGAGGGAACGCAGATCTCGCGAGAGCGGCTCGAGACGGAGCGGGGTACGCCGCTGAGGCGGGCGGAGCGGGTGGGGATGAGCCAAGCGAGGAGGAGGGATAGGGGCGGGGGAGTCGGGGGGAAGTGGGAGGAGCCTATGGGGCGGGGCGGGAAAGGGGAGGGGTTGAGGGCGGGGAGTGGAAAGCTACGTCCTCGAAACTGGAGAGTCCGAGACCAGGTTCGGGGCGGCGGTGCCTTCTGATTGGTGGAGAACTGAACGCGGTCCTGGTCACGTGGAAGTGGGACTAGTGGCCCTGTTTGTGGTGAGGCGTGAGATCCGCGCTGTGGGCTCTGTAGGGGAGACCGTAGTCCTCGGCAGGGAGGGAGCGTCCCAGCTCTGAGACTATTTTTCTAGGGCATCGTGGAACAGGATGAACCAGTGGGTGGGAGACAGGAGGACGTACCTGCCCTGCTGTCAGGTTGGAGGGGGCTGGGGGTGGGGGTCAAGCCAGAGCTGCCTTTCCAGGCTGAGACGGCAAGGTCTCTGCGGGCTCACCGAGGCAGCACGCAGCTCCAGGCCCCGTTGGGCCGGGAACGGGGCTCGGGGCCCAGCGTTGACCGAAAATAAAATGTCTTCGGTTACTGTAGCAAATTAAGTCATGTCAGTTCCCGTAATTAAGTGCTAACTAGGCAGACGTAGGGGATCGAGCCGTAGACCCGTGATGTAAACTGCAGTTTAAGCTGTTGAGATTCTGTTCACAATTACTCATAATCTTTAAAATTAAACATTTTAAATAATTTTTCTTTAGTTAGCTCTTAAGAATTTGGGAATTTTGTCTTGGGGTTTGTTTTTTGGTTATTTTTGGTATCTTTCAGGGACTCCACAAGCCCCTTAGTTTTACTTTCCAATTTCATTAGTTTTACTTTCCAATTAGAATCAATTTTGCTTCCTGGTTTTGCTTACTTGTCTAACTGCTCTTGAGCTTGCAAAAAGCTCTAGAAGAGGAATATTTAAGGTCCCTCCGAAATTCAGATTTGCACGTAGAAAACCTGCCAATATTTTCTGCAGCTTGCTTTCCACTTGAAAACATTGTCTTTGGTTCCTTTTGAGATCAGACCTATTTAGGGAGCTCATATTTTTTTAGAGGTTGAAGTTACCTCAGGTTAATGCATTCATTGAGTAACTAAACTACCGGGTGTTGTACTTTTAGCCCTTACTTTGTTGACTGGTCTATGGTCATGTTGCAAAAAAAAAATTGTTCTGTTATTGTTTGTGGTGGTGTTCTTTGCTAATCAAAACAAAGACTTGAGAAATGAGGATGTTGCTTGAGGCAAGACCTGTGTGTAACTAGTGAGGCTAAATATAGGTCATCTGGAACTGGAACAATGAGGTATGATTGGGAGGGGTGCCATGTAAGTATCATAGGCTCTTTTGGATCCAAGGAAGGAACTGACCGTACTGGTGCTAATTAAGTTTACCTTTTTATGCCTATTAGGTTACATCAGCAATCAGTATTTTGCTATTGACTTTACTGTATGACTTCAGCAGCACACTCCTTATTTCATTGGAATGCCTTTAGATCATCAAACTACCCTCCCAGCTACTGATTTGCCTTGCGTTGTGCAAGGCTGTTTCTAAAAATTTGCATTTAAATCCAAATTTTGAAAATTGAGCCCTACTTTAGATATATTTGGGAATCTCACTATCTAAAGGAGGTATAAAGAAATCCTTTTTGTAAAAATGAAGTCACCTAGTTTGTTTTATAAATCCGGATTTTCATATTTTCTTTCTGCTTACGCTGGACACAGTTATAGTTCAAAAGATCTTCTGTTTCTTGGGTCTACATATGTATTTTTAGATCTAGAATAACCAAAGTAGCTTGTCATAATGGGATAGCTTGTCTTTTCTTTCGTAGTAGAAATCCATCACCTTTTCTATATCTGGATTCTTTGCTTTTGGGGAAGTGGGAACTACTCTTCAGTACAATTTATGTAAGCGTCCAAGAGGATAATGAATTTGAAGGGTTTTTCTTCTATAGAAAAGTAGCACATCAGCAAATTATTGAAAATGCTTTCTAGTCTTCGTCCTTCCTCTTACTCAACCCATTCCTTGATCTCTGCATCAAAAGCTTATGGGTGCTGCCTTTTCTGTGTGTAGATTCCTAACCCAGCAGAGAAAGAAGAGCAAGGAGAGCTGCCAAAATTTCCCATGCTTGCCAACCTATATTTTTGTTCATTCTGAACATGCACTGACACTGGGAAAATGACAGCCCCATCTACCAACATAGAGAGGACAATGGCAGAATGTGCTGTTACCCAGCTACTTTGTCTTTGGCCTTTAAATGTGCAATCTGGGTTTGGAAAAAAGCACGTGAGGGGAAAAGATCCTTGTATGGAACATGTCTACTAAACAACGGAGAGAGAAATCTGTCCATCTTAAAGATGATCAGTTAGCGTTTTAAGCCATCTTAGTAACTACTTGGCCAATGGCAAGTCCGATTTGATGGGACAGATGCTCGTCTTTGTAAGATAACAGAAAAGCTTACAAATTAACCAGAATGAATTGACTTGTGGAGTTCAAAGGGATCAGATATAAATGCTAGCCCCATTATCAGCAATGTGGATACTAGTAAAGTTAAGCACCAGCCTGATAATTGTGAGGAAAAAGTGTTTTAAAGGTCTATAGAAATTTGAGTAATCATCTGACAGACAAGAAAACAGTAGCACTCAAAACTGGAGGGCAGGTTTCTTGTCTCTGAATTAGATCACCTTCCACCCTTCTTTCTTGACTACTTCTTTAGTCAGGGCAGCTGGGTGGTGCAGTGGATAGAGCACCAGTGCAGGAGTCAGGAGGACCTGAGTTCAAATGTCACCTCAGACACTGGACACTCACTAGCTGTGTGGCATTGGGCAAGTCACTTAACCCCAATTGCCTCATCTTGGATCATCTCCAGTCCTCCTGATGAACATCTGGTCACTGGATTCAGATGGCTGTGGAGGAGAAGTGAGGCTGGTGATCTGCACAGCCCTCCCTCACTCAAAGTCAAGTGCAAGTCATGTCATCATTTCTTTGATGGCATAGTGTTTTTCAGCAATGAAGGATGAACACACACACCTCTTTAGTCATTACAATATAGAGTGCTTTAAAACTTTGCATAGCTCCCTGGGATGTAGGTGCTATTTTTATCCCCACTTCACAACTGAGGAAACTCAAGGAGTGAGCGGTTCAATGACTTGCTCAGGGTCATATAGCTAGGAAGTCTACTGTCACGTTTGAACCAAGATATTCCTGACTCCTTGTCCATTACTGTATTCACTGTGCCACTAGCTGCTTCAGAGAAAACAACTTGTGAGTAGCTTTTGCATAAACAAAATCAGTGCGGCTAGATTAAAAAAAAAAAGTCTGAGTAGGGGTCAGGGGGAGCCTTTGCATCAAAATCTGATATCTAATATTTATAACAAATAAGCATAAACATATAAGACTAGGAGCCATTCCCTAATAAATAGTTAAAAGATATGAGCAAATTGTCTTCAAGAGAAGTATTGCCAATGTGATAAGTTGGAGAGAGTGTTGAATTTGGGGTCAGAGGACTTGGTCACACCCCAGGTCTGTCAGTACTATATGTGTGACTTTAGACAATTCACTACACTCCCTCCACTTCAGCTTGAGGAGGTTGATCTCCAGCTCTTAAATCTAGGATACTAAATAGCATCAACCGTATAAAGAAACACATTTAAAAACCCCAGATTTCACTTCACATCCACAGAGTAGCAAAGATGTTAAAAAAAAAGGAACCCGTCAGTGACAGGAGGCTATGGGAAGACAGGCAAACGAAGACACTTTTTTTCCTTTTTAAGATGTTTCATTGGTGTTTTCTTTTTTGACATCACTTCTCGCTGTTGGTAGAATTATGAATTAGGCCAACTGTTCAGAAAACAATTTGGAATTAAGAAAAATTGGTTAAATTGTTTTTACATTTTGATCTAATAATTTCACACTACTGAGTGTATACACATACACACATATATGTAGATGTATGTGCATACATAGGGGTGTGTGTATACATATATATATTCCAAGGAAGATAAGAGAAAAAAGCCTTAAAATATATTTATACATATATATCTAAATATTACTATGTATGTTTATTCATAGTAGCACTTGTTAATTACTACCCCAATCAATTATAGTTATGCAAATAGTAAATAGTAAAGCTATTACAGATCTGGTATACTTTTTAAAAAGTTAAATTTGAAAAAATTTTGGTTACATTTTAAATTCCAATCTGTCTTTTTTCTTTTCTCCCTCCCTCCAAACCATGCATACATACTTCTGTATATCAGTTCTTTCCCTGGGGGTGCATAGTGTCTTCCTAGGTCTTTTGTAGTTGATTTGAGTATTTAGGATATTTAGAATAACTTAGTTGTTCTTAAAACAATATTGCTATTACTGTACCCAACATTCCCTTGATTCTGCTCATTTCACCCTATCTTCATGCAAGTCTTTCCATGTTTTTTCTAAAATCAACCAGTTCATTTCTTACAGCGCAGTAGTATTCCATTACAATCATATGCTACAACTTGTTTAACCATTCCCCAGTTGATGGATATTCCCTCAATTTGCCCACCTTTGCCACCACAATGAGAGCTACTCTAAATGTTTCAGAATATATAGGCTACTTTCCTTTCTTCTCTGATCATCTTGGGAAACAGCCTAATAGAACTGCTAGGTCAAAAGGTATACACAGTTTTCTAACTCTTTGGGCATAATTCCAGATTGCTGTCTGAAATTGCATCAGTTCATAGTTCCACCAGCAATGTGTTAGTGTCCCAATTTTTCCACATCTCCTCCAGCATTTGTCATTTTCACCTTCTTTCATTTTAGGAATCTAACAGGTATAAAATGATGTTCTCTAACCAATAATGATTCAGATTATTTTTTCATATGATTATATATAGTTTTGATTTCTTCACCTAAAAACTGCCTCTTCATATCCTTTAATTATTTTTCAGTTGGAAAATGACTCATATTCTTATAAATTTGACAAAGTTCTCTATGTATTTGAAACCTTCATCTGAAAAACTTTCTATAAAATATTTTCCCAATTTTCTTCTTTCCTTCTAATCTTGGCTACATTGGTTTTATTTGTACAAACCCTTTATAATTTAATGTAATCAAAATTATCCATTTTACATCCCACAGTGTTCTCTATACATTGTCTATTCATAAGTTTTTCTCCTGTCTATAGATCTGATAAGTAATATCTTCCATATTCTTCTAATTTTCTCTTGATGTCTCCCTTTATATCTAGGTCATGTGTCCATTTTGACCTTCTCTTGGTAATAGTGTTAGATACTGGTCTACGTCCTTTTCCTACCATATCGCTTTCCAGTTTTCCCAACATTTTATTTTTACCAAATAGTGAATTCTTATCCTAAAGCATAAATCTTTGCATTTGCCAAATACAAGGTTACTATAATCATTTACTACTGTGTATTATGTGTCTTCTCTGTTCCATTGATCCGCCTTTCTGTCTCTTAGCCAGTACCAGACAGTTTTGGTAACTATCGTATGATATAGGCTAAGCTTTGGTACTGCTAACTTCTTTTTTGCTTTACATTTTTTTCATTCTTTTGATATTCTTGATCTTTTGTTCTTTCGAATGAATTTTATTTTTTCTAGTTCAATAAAATAATTTTTTGATAATTTAATTAGGATGGCATTAAATAAGTAGATGTAGAATTGTCATTTTTGTATTTGCTCTGCCCATCCATGAGCAATTAATATTTCTCCAGTTATTTAAATCTGACTTTATTTGTATAAAAATGTTTTAGAATTATGTTTGTGTAGTTCTTGAGTTTGTCTTGGCAGGTATACTCCCAGGTATTTTATACCATCTACAGTTATTTTAAATGGGGTATCTCTTAATATCTCTTCTTGCAGGGTTTTGTTGGTGATATATAGAAATGATGTTGATTTATGTGAGTTTATATCCTGCTAGTTGCTAAAATTATTGATTGCTTCAACTAACTTCTTAGTTGTGTCTTTAGGATTTCCCAAGTACATCATCATATTATTTGCAAAAAGAGATAGTTTTTTTTTAATTCGTTGCCCATTCTAATTCCTTCAGTTTCTTTTTTTCTCTTACTGCTGTTGCTAGCATTTCTAATAAAATATTGAATAATATTGGTGATAATGGACATCCTTATTTCACTTCTGATCATATCGGGAAGGTTTCTAGCTTATCCCATTACAAGTAATGCTTGCTGTTGGTTTTAAGTATATGCTTCTTATCATTTTAAGGAAGAATCCATGTATACTTGTGCTTTCATATGTTTTTAATAGAAATGAGTGTAGTATTTTGTCAAAAGTTTTTTATTTATTTTTGATATATTCATATGATTTTTGTTATTGATATAGTCAATGTGTTAATAGTTTTCCTAATATTAAACAATCCCTATCTAATATTCTTTAACATATCATCATATTGCCTTCCACAGAATTGGGGTTTGAGAGGGACCTTAGAGGGGGACCATCTATTGTAACCTTTTCTTTTTACCAATAAAGCTTGGCTCCTCTGACTCTGAAATACTTATTGGCAACATTTTGTAGAGAAAATGGGGGAATCTACATCTATATTCTGAGAATATGTAAATGTGTTTGACTATAATGGATCTGTGGGGAAAACCAGAAGTACCCAGTCCAATCAGATACCTTTAATTGACCCAGAAATCAAAACCTCCTGACATTAAATTTTTACGTTATTGATTTGCAACACTATGTCAGTGAATGGAGAAGAACATTAGCATTGTATAATGACATTTTGAATTGAAGAAAAATAAGTTTAATTTCTTGGGAAAATAATGTCTGTTCATTTTCCAGCAATAATCCGACTAGTACAGTAGTTTTATTAGAAATATTAGTGAACTGGAAAAGAAACTTAATATTGTGTATTTCCACAATAAAATGATATTTTATAAATCAAAACAGCTAAATACACAGCTGTTTTCTAGTCTGACATACCACAGTTTTGTTGTTGTCCAGTCATATCTGACTCTTCATGACCCTGTTTGGGATTTTCTCAGCAAGGATACTGGAATTGTTTGCCATTTCCTTCTGAAACTTAAAATTTTACTGATGAGGGAACTGAGATAATCAGGGTTAAGTGACTTGCCCAGGGTTACACAGCTAGTAAGATTCTCAGGACAGATTTGAACTCAGGAAGCTGTGTCTTCATGACTCTATCCATTGTGCCAGGTAGGTGCCCAGCATAACAAAGTCCAACTACTTTATTTTAAAGTACAACTTCTTTTCTCTAAGACTGTAAGAAGGACCACAGTAGCTTCTTTGGTAGAGGGAGGTTACTCACCAGGAGTCTTCTACACCAAAGCTGACAGTCTGATTAAAAGAAACAAACCAACCCAGCACCCACCATGTACAACACAACAGCTCCTTAACTAAAAATCAGAGACATTGATTGCATAGCTATCATTTTATTTGAAGAGAAATGATTCCCTATACTTGATATAATAGCAGCAATGAATCTGTGCATGCAAGGAGACAATTACAAATATGTACAACTTTCATTTGTGACAAGTCAAAGAGATGCTGAAATTGATTATTTCTCAGCTTCCTCTTTGTGGAGTAGTTTAATTTTGGAGCAGAGATAAAGTGTGGTTCCAAGGAACCATAAAAGTAAATAGTTTAAATTGTATGCTAGCCTCAAGAATTGTGTAAATTATAATTGCTGCATTCAGCAAATGTAAAATAGTATTATCATTTATCTTTGAAACACAATAAAAAGTTGTGTCCTCAACTCTAGCACCTTAGAACAGTAAAAATGAAATGCTTGATTAAAGTGTAAGGACCTTGAGGAAGATAGAGAACAAAATTGGCTTGTTTTTTGAGGGGAAAAAAAATGACCTTTTTCTAGGCCCATGTTGACATCAGTGTAAGTGCTACATCTTAATTCAGAGAAATAGGTTAATGCTTATCTCTCAAAGCCATGTTGCCCTACTCCTCAAATTCTTGTCCAGCTGACAGTTTAGTGCAGAACCTGATGAAAGGTGCTACACACTTGTTTTTTTAGGTCTGGGTCCATAATAAGGACTTGAATGAGGAAGCATTTTTTATCATCATTCCTTTCGAATTGTCTTGTGATCCATATGTATTTATGAAGCAGGTAGTTGTGTGTAGGGTAAGGTTTCAGGGGTTTTGGAAAGGTTATTTTACTCCAAATATTTTGTCCTTTCCCAACTGACACATATATCTGAGAAATATAATCCAGGCTGGATTTAAATATAGGTGAAACAAGGTCCGCATGATGTAACATGAAGGATGCCAGGAAGACCTTCGCCATCTTCCCAAATAGTTTTTGTGCCCCAGAGCTTAAAATCCAACCATTAGAAAGTAACTATTCCCTGGGTGAGGGTAACACATGAGGTCACTAGTATTTTAGCATGAATTAATCAGAGGAACTGAGGAAAAGCTTGCTGGTTTTATTCAAAAGACCAGTTTATGTGAAATCAGAAGATGGTCTTCTAATCAAATCACTCTACTTCTCCGCGTCTCCACATCCTGGAATTTAAAGCAACAGCTAGCATTTATATAGCACTTTATCTCATTTTATCTCTCCTACAGCCCTGGAAGGTAGGTGCTATCATTATCCTCATTTTGCAGATGAGGAAGCTGAGGCTGAGAGAAATTAAGTGTTTTGCCCAAAGTCACACATCTAGTAAGTGTCTAGATTTGAATTCGGTTTTTTCTGACTCCCAGTACAGTACTTGGTGCACTTAAGCCACTAGCTGCCTCATCTCTAAAATGGGAATAACAATGAGAAAGTGCTTTAAAAGCTTTAAAACACCTTTATGTACATGTGACATCATTATGAGAGTAGCACTTGTTTGGGGGGAACAAGATAGTGCTATAAAGTTGGGGAAATGGAGTAGAAGTGGGGAGATGAGAGGCAGCCACGAAAACCTTGTCAGTTTTCTCTAGGAGTAGCCTGTTCGTAGGTTTTCTGAGATATACTTTCAAGTGTTCCCTGGGAATAGTGCTCAGTATGGTACCTGCACCCCTCCCCAACACACACACACATACATTCTCTCTCTCTCTCTCTCTCTCTCTCTCTCTCTCTCTCTCTCTCTCTCTCTCTCTCTCTCTCTCTCTCTCCCCCTCTCTATCTATCTCTATCTCTCTCTCTATCTCTCTGTGTCTCTATCTCTCTCTCTCCCCCTCTCCCTCTTTCTTTCTCCCCCCCTCCCCCTTCTTTCCCTCTCACCTCTTCTCTCCTCTCTTCCTTTGTCTCCTCCCTTTCTCTCTCCCAGCTGGCTCACTCACTCCAGCCTGTACACAGCCTTGAAGTTTTGGGGGTGTGGCTCAGAGACACGGTTGCCATGCTGTTGCAGCTTCCCTTCAGTCTTAGTTGCTTTCACAGCTGTAGTTCTGAGCCCCTCATGGACACAAATGAAAAGCACTTCACTTCTGGGGTCTGTAGAGATGTTCAAGTTGATTCTCCCGAAGCTTGAAGGGTTTTTTCCTCTCTCCAGACACAGCAATAAAGATGAATCAAACACTTTTGAGCGGTTTCCCCTCTCTCTCAAGCCATTGCTAGCACTTGGAGGTCGAGGCAGTCTTTTCCCATCCAGCTTTTCGCGCAGCAGAGCTTTCTGCTTTCTTCATTCAGCTTCCAGCCATGGCTTTGCTCCAAGCAGATGGACTTCCTGCACCAGTGGCAGGGCCCTCCTGTCAGCTTTGCTCAGCTCTTGTTAGCTTCTTGGACCTTCTCTCTACTCTTCTGGTTTTTAGGCTGAATCAGCTTCTGTCTCCTGTAACAGATTCTCTGATTGGCTTCTCTTAGTTTTCTCAGATGGCTTCTCAAAATTTAGCTTTTCAGTGTGTCTCCTGCCTGAAGCCAAGATCTTCTTGTGTGTAGTGATCCTTCTTCATCTTAGTGTGAGAAACCCAAAAGCTGTGTTCTCAGACATTAGACAAGTAGTCCATATGGATTTGTCCTACATAGTCCTGAAACAGTTCTTTGATTTAGAGTTTGCCAGCAAAAAATTCCAGAGTACTAAAAACAGTCATATTCAAATTAGGTGCTGCATAGATCTCTAAGATCAGCTTTTGCCTATGAATTGCTTTCATTCATATCTTCTCAGTTCTTGTATGTTTTCCCTCAGGTCTTCAATACTGACTCTGTTTTTCTTCGGGATGCTTTTTTTTTCTGTTTTTCAAATGAAGCCTGCCCTTTTCAGCAAATAAAATTTCCACATGAGAAAAAAATAGAACCGTGTACAGGTAAAACATGAAACAACATAGTCTACTGTACAGAGAACTGACTTTGGAATCAGGAAAACTTGCCTCCAGCACTTAATAATGATGTCTATGGCCAAGTCATACCCAATGATCAAGGCAACTTTCTTAAGACTTTAAGTTATGAACATTTATTGAGTTAGGTTCATGGATTGATTTTCCACACTGTTTCCCATGGATGCTATTACAGATGTGAAAAAGAAAGGAAGAAAAAAAAGAAAGAGAAAGAAAACGGAAGGAAGGAAAGAAGCCAGTATACTGAAGGAAGATAGAGAGGATGTCTCTTGTTGAAAATCCCAACACAACTGTTTTGTTGATGACTGTAAGAATTTTTGATCTTATAGCCTGTTGTTCAGTCATGTCCAACTTTTGACCACAGCACACTAATATTGTCATGGAATTTTCTTGCCAAGAATACTGGAGTAGTTTGCCATTTCCTTCTCCAGTGGATTAAGGTAAACATAGGGTAAGTGACTTGTCCAGGGTCACAAAGCTAGTAAGCATCTGAGGCCAGATTTGAACTCAGATTTTCCTGACTCCAGGCCCAGCACACTGTCCATGGAGTCACCTAGCTTCCTCTTCTTATAACCTAATTCCTGCCTACAAGAGCTGCTGCTAGCCCTGATGATATAATCTTTAGTCTAGTTCCTGAATACAGACAGTGGATTTGTGTATTTCAGGTAACTAAAGGATAGAAACCTCCCATAAAATGAACCCATGCTCTCATCTCATTTTTTTTTTTAATCTCATCTCATTTTGAAGCTTGTAAACTAGATCCATTTGGGAGCTTCTTTTAAACTTAACTTTTTTTATTTTCTCAAATTTTACATTTGAATGACACAAAAATGATTTTCACTTGTTCTGAAATCCCTCATTACTTTAATTTGAAACATAGTTTTGGAATATAAAGGCAGAGAGGAAACTTTTCTGTATGAACAAAGGTTGACAACCATATTTCATGTCTGGGCTTAAAGATGCACTGGTTCCTAGTTGTAAGCAAGTGACTGAAATGGAGCAGAATTTGATGGAAAGTCCAGCTGGAAATAAGTTTTTAAAGGAGGCACACCCTGTGTATAGCATTAGGAACTCATGAAATATTTCCAGAGTTCATTGGAAAGAGAAGTGACATATCATGGTGAGTGCTGGACTAGACATTAGGAAGCCCTGGTGTCAGATTCCACCACCAAAACTTGCTAACTGGGTGACCTTTCACTGTATCACTCTAAGACTTCAAACTATAGACAATACATTGATTTCAAACGGATGTAGGTAGTGGAATGGTGAGAGTTTGTTCAGGGGGTATGAGGGAGGGGATGTATGTATATATGTACATATCTTGGATAGACATTGCAAATATACATTAAGTTAGACCCAGAATTAAACAGGAGGAGGAGAAGGGTCAGTATTATCTTTGGGAAACTATAACAGTCTTGTAATGATCCTGAACGTCTTCCATAAATAAATACCCCCTGTTAAATACCAATATTCTACAGGTGGTATCATACTGCTTTAAGTCATGAAAAGTTATTGTTTCTTAAGAATTAAAAATGAGTAACACCTATTCAGCAATTGTAGTCGAAGTAGGCTATAACATATTACATATAAAGCATTAAGAAGTAGGAAAATTTGGAAAGAAATATATAAGAAAAAAAGATATAGGCTTGTCATGTGGTAAGAGTAAAAAATAACTGAAGGACAGCCTAAGTGCTCTATTGACTTTCTCTAAAGGAATAAGAAAGGCTTCTAACACATTGCATTGGCCCCATATGTGGAGACCTTATTGGAAGACATAGATAAGAATTTCACAAGATAGGCAGGCACGAATAGTTGTGATCTGTACTGTAAGAGGGGATAACCACCAATAAAATCAGAGGTCCATTTTAGTATTTGAATATCCTTAGTGCCAAGTACAATGCCTTTAACATAATATAAATACTCAATAAATTTGTTGAAATAATATTGATTTGGTATCATGCTGAATAAAACCTTAATTACCAAAACCCAACCAACACAAAAAATCTCAGTTAATGCACATTTATATTCTTTCACCTTTGGGATTAAGATTGAATTATAAGTAAACAAAATGCCTTAAGGATTTATTATTTTAACATAAACAAAAGCTTCCAAGATGTGCTGTTTTCACCAAGGACTGAACATTAACCTTTGTCTTGTTGTATTTCTAAATTTGTTACTGTTCATGAATATTACTGTTCATAGTAATAACTCCAAGACTCTGTAAAATTCTTAATTGCTTCTAATCTTCAGTATTCCCCTCTTACTCAGCCAAGAAGGTGTCCAGAACAATTTTTAACAAGAATTTAAAAACAAATGAGATTTGGAGTATGACCAGAACATGGTTCTGGTTCAAAGAACATGAATGACAATAAATATTTCTCCAGTACTTGGTATTGTGCACCCTATTTTCTGAACATTCTGGGGAATCAAAGCTTGGCTATGAAAGTTATGATTGCTTGGTATCCTATTATGTGATTTTGGATAAATCATGATCAGATTACATGTCTTAAAATCATTATGATGGATGATATTATATGTAACTTGCTATAACATAAGTAATCTCTAAGCTGTGTATTCTTCCTGTCACTTATTACTGATAATTTAAAAGTGCCCCACTGGCCTGTGCTGTAGATTCTATTATTATTATTTATTATTGGTGGATTTTAAATGTTTAAATGCCAGAAAATTTATATTTTTTAAAGAATCCAATATGATAGCAGGCACTTAGGGGAGCACTTCATTTAGAAGAGCATCTGAGAGATGTGTACACTACATGCATACCTGAAACTAAGCAAACCTGAACTATGAAAATCCAGATTTACAGGAAATTTTAATGAGAATCATGCAGTTTTAGAGCTGAGAGGATGAAGGCTATCTAGTTCAGTCCTCTTATCTTTAAGGAAAGGGAGGCACAGAAGATTTCAGTCGCTTGCCTGAGGTCATACAGCTGATGTCAGGTTCTGTAATCAGTACTTTTTTCATGACATCACAGTGCCTCTTTGGGGATGATTATTATTTTTTTAACCAAACAAGTTTTTGTTTATCATGAAAAATTCACCTGTGGCCACATTGTCCTTTAAATAGAAGAATTTGCCCAACATATTTGAAATGTAAATAGCAGTTTTGATTTTTAGCTAACTTTGAAGCAGCCAGCCATGGTGGACAAAGTGTTGGACCTGGAGAATGGAGGACCAGAATTCAAATCTTGCCTCTGGCATTTATTAGCAGTGCGACCTTGGGCAAGTGCCTTGAACAAGTATCTAGGGCTTATCCATAAAATCATCGCTGAGGAGAGATTTTTAAGACTAAGACAGCCTCACACTGTAGCCATGTATCTATTTAATAACATTCATAACTTTTATTTAGAAGAGAACCTGGGAGATGCTTGCATTGCAGGTTTCTGTATCTTGCTCTAAGCAAAATTTAGATTGATATAATTTATATTGTAGTCTGTGTGAAAGTTCAAAATTAATTTAGGCTGTTGAGTATGTTCAAATGATCATGTTTCACTAAAGGAATACTCTATGCAATTCATAAATGCATGAGGGTTGAATTATAAAAAAAGAAAATACTCAGAGTTGATCAGCTTTTCCATAGTGTGATTTTATGTGCGGTTCAGAGATTGCATTGAGGTTGACACAAAGCACAGGTCCAATTCCTCCAGCCGTGGAGAGGAGGCAGCCTGTCAGGAGGTACCCTGTAGACATTAAAAGAACCTGGGGCAGAATTTGTGGAAGGACATGGGTGAGAATAGTGCTGAGTGAGAGAGTGTGGAGCAGCAGTCATCTGTCCTTGTGGGGGGAAAGAATCCCAGTGACCATAAAAGCATAGACTCATAGGACCGTAGATTTAGAGCTGGAAAGGACCCTGGATTAGCAAGCACCCTAGCACCCAGGGTGGGCTGCTAGCATAGTTTCTTTGATCTGCTTTTCTAAAGGAAAGATAACTTCAAAGGGGTCAATAATCTTACTTAAACAATGGAGACAGATAAGTAGGAAGAAGTGAATATCCAAGAAATATACAGGGCTCCAGCTGTCTAAATAGACAACCAACCACATGCACCATCTGACTGGGAGAGCACCAACATATGAGTAGTCGGGAGGCTCTTAATAAACAGTTACTCAGAGTCCCATCCAGGAAATCAAAAGGTCCTCATGAGCAAGCCCCAAAGCAAAATGCCTACCTCCCAGTATATATAGTTTTTAACTAATAGGCTCAGAGCCAGGAGGCATCACAACCTACATGACTGAGCTCAGCTGGGAATTACCAAGGTTATCCTTCAGTTGTTTACAATTTAGCATGACCCTAGGAAACTAAACTTAAGAAAAAAAAATCCCACTTTGGCTTACAGATCCCAGAGGCTATCTAGTATAACCTCTTCATTTTACAGTAGAAGAAACTGAGGCCCAAGGTCACAGAAATGTTAAAGATAGGATTCAAATCTACATTCTCTTGACTAC
Organism: Bettongia penicillata ogilbyi; assembly: GCA_023548195.1. Classification (NCBI taxonomy): domain Eukaryota; kingdom Metazoa; phylum Chordata; class Mammalia; order Diprotodontia; family Potoroidae; genus Bettongia; species Bettongia penicillata. The sequence continues at coordinate 1,320,750 of JAJHZJ010000149.1, forward strand.
TAGTATAGCATTCTTTCCACCATAAATTTGAGTCAGTAAATGAACCTAGAGCTTATAATTGAGCTGAGACTGAGCAGAGCCAAGATATCTGCTCTACCCTTTTTCATTCTGGGAGTAACTGATTTATACTTCATCATTCCTTTGCTAGCAAATCTGGATCTCAAACCAGACAATGACTAGATTTACCCTCATCCCCACACTCCCTCTTCTGTCTTGCATGCTGCCTGGTGAAATGGGACTGGTGTAGCATTTGAAAACTTGGAGTCAGTATACACCTTCCATATTTCTAGGATTTCCGATTTCATTATCATAGGTGCTTATTTCATGGATTCAGAAGGGCAGCCCCACAGTTGCTGTGGCCTCACCATTCATCACCTTGGGTCTACTCTAGTGATGTGTATCTCCCATCTTAGCTAGCTTGGTTCTTATTCACCACAGATACTGTGGTCCATTCTGGAAGACTTTCAAATTTGGTAGGGTCTGTCAGAGCACAACCTCTAGGAACTCTGAGTAAGTAAACTCCAATACATATGGAATCAGAGGATGCTAGTAAAAGGCAAGAAGATGCAAATTTACAGCCCCTACAGAAATGAAAAGAATATTCATTACATGTTCTTCTAGGATTTAAGTCCTAGATACCTTAGTAGTCTTTCCTAGCCCGCATTTATTTACAACAACATAATTAACCATCCTGCGGTGTTGAGACCATGCTAAAACTTTTTCCCTTGCTTTCTTCAGTTTTCTTCCATAAAATGTAAATGCTAAACTTGACACTTAGGAGAACTTGTGGTCATGTTTATAAAATACTCTTGATTTCCATATAGAAACCACACAATGATTATACTTTGCCTAACTATCTAATTTAATGGGCACTGAATTTTTTTAGTTTTTACTCTAGTTAAATTATCTTTTGTCAAATGCTGGGATGGGATCTTAGGCCATTTAAAGACATATTTATGTTTGCCATTTGTAAAATGACAACAGCTGTCAGTATGGGAAGCTACAAGAGAGAAGTGTATAAAGCTTGTTTTTCTATGCAAACTTCCCTACCAAATTTATGGGGTAAAGAACTCTTGAACCCTTTAATTTAAAGATTTACTGCTTTGTAGGAGAAACTAATTAAATCTCATTTGAAGTGTCAGTAACCAAGCAGCATTAGGTTAAAATTTCTGTTCTATTACAGGGGTAAGAATGTAAAAGAAGAGAATATTTCAGACTCAATTTTCTATCATGCATCATTTATGTCAGATTTCTGCAAAATCTTTTTGCAGTAGCTGTGGAATTTACTAAAACAAAACCAGCATTTTTAAAGATTCTACTTAGCTCTTGATTAAAATGAAATTTTATTATTAAAATAACTCTATAGTAACAGAAGGAAATTTCTCGCTAGATAAAATACTAGCAGATGATATTTATTTATGGAAAATAATTTGTAAAGAGCAATATAAATTATGTGTTCCCATTTCTCATCAGTCTTTGCTTTGTTTCATTATAACTTCTAACAAGTCTTGGACTTTTTGGTTACCAAGTGCTTGCCATGTTGTTTTATTTAATTCTAACAGCAATCCTGTGAGGTTAGTTATGGCAGATTTGTGATTCTCAGTTATAGAGAATGAAACAGCCTCAGAGAAGGGTTTTCCCTGGGGGCATAAATGGCATAGAAATAAATGGCAGAGTTTAGCCCCCAAACCTCTGCAATCCTATTAGAGCTTCTTAAACTGGGTCATTATCCCATATAGGAGTCACAAACAATTTGGCAAAATTTGATCAAAGGTTTCTGAACGTTCAATGACCAACAATTAATTCAAGATCAAATTTGATAAAATTTTGATCAAACGTGCAATGAATCCTAGGTGTTTCTGGCAGCATTTGCCTGTGTTGCATTGTGCAACTTCACTTCAGCCTTAGTTCTAAACACAGAGCACTCTCACTTTGCACTGCATGTGCCCTCAGGCCATGCAATGTGAAAAAGGGTCTTAAGTGTAAAAAATTTAAGAGGCCTTGTCTAGACATCACTACACTGACTTCACCTATATATTAATATGCAACCTGAGCTTTTATATAATAGATTGCAACAAATTTTTTCAATAATTTTTTCACAATTAATATGAATATTTATTTCTTTGTATAGATAACAAACTTGCTTTCATCTTAAACTTTCTCCTTACTAGCTCTTTCCATCTTCTTGCACTCATGGAAGCTTATTTCCCTCCTGGTGACACGACTTCCTTGTTCCATGTTCATCACTGCTTTCACTTTCACTCATATCTTCTCCCTCCCTATATAATCCTATCACCTCCCACAGATTCCATTATCATCTCCATTCTGATGAATTCCAGATCTGCTTATCCAGCCCTACCCCTCCCTAATCTCCAGTCTCACATCTCCATCTGCAGGTTAGACATCTTGAACTGGATATCCTGTAGACAGTTTAAACTCAACATGTCCAAAATTGAGTTCACTATCTTTTCCCCCAAGATCTCCCTTCTTTCTAACTCTCCTATTTTTTGTCAAGGGTACCACTATCTTCCTATTTACCCAGTCTTCTCTTAATCTAGGTGTCATCCTAAATCCTAACATTCTATAACTCTCAAACCCCCTGCCCCATTATCTGTTGCCAAGTTCTGCTGATTCTTCCTTCTTGGTGCTAGCCCTTATCACCTTATGTTTGGACTATTGCACTAACCTTCTGGTTGGTCTCTTTGCTTCAAGACTCTCTCCACTCCAGTTTATCCTCTAGTCTGTTGTGGAAGTTATCTCCAAAAACACAGGTCTTATGATGTTATTACTCTCCCCTCTACTCCATAAACTCCAATGGCTCCCTCTTGCCTCCAGGATCAAATATAAAATCCTCTTTTGAACATTCAAATCTCTTCATAATCTGTCCCTTCCCTACTTTTCCAGTCTTCTTATACCTTATGCCCCTTCATGGACTCTATGTAAGATCCAGTGACACCAGCCTCTTTGCTGTTCTTCACACAAGATACTCTCTCCTCCCAATTCAAAGTATTTTCACTGGCTATCTCCTGTGTGGGAAATTCTTTTCTTCCTCATCTCCTCCTCCTGGCTTACTCCTCCCAGCTAAAATCCCCTGTCTACAAGAAGCCTTTCCCAAACACCGTTAATGCTAATACCCTCTATCAATTGATTATCTCCAATTTATCCTGTATATATCTTGTTTTTACACTTGTTTTTATGTTGTCCCCCATTCAACTGTGAGCTCCTTAAGAACAGACTTCTTTCTCCTCCTCCTCCTCCTCCCCCCTCTCTTTCTCCTCCTCCTCCCCCCTCTCTTTCTCCTCCTTCATTTCCAAGGCTTAGCATCATACATGGTATATGGTAAGTGCTTAATAAATGATTTGTGACTAGCTGCAAGAACCAAGGATTTCCTGATAACAAAATTGAATGGATTTCAACCTTTTCTATTTCTTCAATGATTATCCCAAGAGAAAATGAATAATTATTACTTCATTAATGCTCTTTCATGAACACACTGAAATTACAAAGACCTTACATAAAGTTCCCTCACATTGCTCCTTAGTTTTTCTTATAAATTTAGGAGAGTTGAAAAAGCCAGTAAGTTAACTTTTGATCCGCCAGACAATATTTACTTTATACTACTCTATAAACCTTTCCTAAGTAGTAGGTAGGATAAAGTTTCCTATAATTTAAGAGATATATATTATGCCACTATTCCTTTTTTCACCTTCCTTACTTCTTCCTTATTTAGTATCTGTTAGAATATATTGTCAAGGTGGGCATTAAGTCATCTAATTTTCTTATCTCAAGCATTACAATTTTTTAACGGATTAAGTTGAGCATTTAATTTTTATAATTACTTTTTCATATTTTTTATAATTCAAACAGTTTTTATAATTCAAACAAACTGAATCTTACAGGACCAGTTTCCTGTGAGAAGCCTAAATTATATAGTAGGTGTGTGACAGATATAATTGTTGTGTTACGTATATATATATATATATATATACATATATGTGTGTGTATCTATCTATATATGTGTGTGTATTTATGTATAAATAGATACACATATATCCATACACACATGTCCATAAAATCTATTGATAGAATAACTAAATGCCAATTTGAAGAATCCATAATTGAGTCTTTAGCAGCATCCCATAACATCTCTGCAGCCTATTCATTGTATCTACCTCATGCAAATCCTGATGTACCTACTAGCAACAGAATCTTTTTTGACATCAAACTAGAACTTCAACAAATGTCTTTTACATTTACTTATTAAATATAATGTAGTATATAATTGTATTATATTGTGTATTGTATGTATTGTAAATTATATATTGTATAATAAATATAAAATAGATACTGTGCTGCATTTGGAATCAGGATGATGTGAGTTCAGATCTTGTCTCTGGCATGTTTGTATAACTAGGCAGATCACTTAACTCTGTTTGCCTCAATTTCCTCAAATGTAAAGGGGGATAATTATTCCTGTAATATTTATCTTGCAGAATTATTTTTTGAGGTCCAAATGAGATAATGTATGTAAATTGCTTATGGATATAGTCTTTCAAGGCTCCTATGACTCAGATTCTGGGGACTGACCCAAAAAAGTAAATTTTTTTCTTTGGTTCATTGCCTTCACTCATAATTTACTCTGGGGGAAATCTCCAAATGTAACTTATGTCTAGGTTTCCACACCTGTAGGTAACATTGTCCTCAGTTCTCAAGCAAGCTCTCAAGGTAACAGTTGCATATGATTAGGGGACAGCCTTTATTTCATTCCAAAGACAATAGAGAAGACAAAGCCTATAAAGATTGCCCCCCCCCCAAAAAAATACGTAAAAACACTTATAAGTAGTTCCCCTCAGGAGAACATGAGCTTAAAGTTGGCATTCAGGCAAACCTTTAACATTCCAATGCATCCTTAGCTCTTACAATGTCTTACATTGTCATTCCCGTACCCATAGTACTACCCTGGAGTTTTCTTCTCCTCCCAGAAGGCAAACACATTTTGTGGCTGCTGAACAAGCAACACTGACATTTTGGGTGTCTCTTTTTTACCGCGGAGAGATTTATAAATGAATTTAGCCTTATGGCACTACTCTGAGGGTTTAGAGTTCCATGAACAGGAAACGTGTTTTGGAGCTTCCAGAGAGCAGCCCACTTTCTCGTAGTATCTGCGCTGCCTGAGTAGCTCACTAGAACAGCAGCAGGTGGGGAGGATGGCAAGGTTCCGCTCTTCTGCTCTTCCCTAACTACTCCCTTCCTGTGCTGTGACATTAACTCTTCTTGATCCTTTTTTTCTTCAGCTAACTAGCATTTATTAAGTCCTTATTATGTGCCAGACACCACCAAGACCTAAGAATAGAAAGGCAAAAAGTGCCTGCCTTTAAAGAGCTTACAGCTTAATGGAACCTCATGGGTGATCTTCTTTTGGTCCCCAAAGGAATATTTCTCCAAAGCTCTGATTTTCTCTTTAGAAGGTCTACTCCCAGAATTCTCAAATTCAGGGTTACTTGTGAGGCAACCCACAAGGCTAGTGGTATCAAAGACATCTTCCCTCTCTGACTAAAACACTAACTTTTGGGATCACATTACCTAGGAAATCAAATTTCCCAGAAATGTTATCCACTCTTCTCAGGCTGAAGAGGCAAAGACATCTGCTCCTTCGATACACTGCTTCAGGAACTCTCTCATTCCCTCTGTTGCTGCCATTTCTTTGGCTGAGGAGGTCTGATCTCAGAAAGTCTCCCCTCAGGTTGCATTATAAGAGAAAAGGCAAAAAGATGGGAGTAGTCTATCGTCTGTTTTGTGGTCTAGTACAGAGAGATAGAATCCATCCCCAGGGCCCGTCTAATCTGAGGGCAGTTCCAATCAAGAATTGCCTGTGCCCTCTAACCAAGACACCAACAGATACTGTATAGCCATCCTTAACAGGAGAAGTATTCTTGTCAAATTGATGAGGTGGAGTGGGGATGTTTCATGATCAATATTTGCTTGTCCTTACTTGGTGTAAAACTTTACATAAATGGCATCCACATTGAGATAACAAAAATGAGTAGGGTAGTCTGTGTCCTCAAGGAGCTTATAGCCCATCAAGTAAAATAATAAAACAAGTACATAAATAACTAGAATATAAACTAGAATAATGATGTAATCAATAAGTATTTATAACTATGTGCAAAATTCTATGTGCAAAATTCTATGCTAAGCACTGGGGATTCTAAAACAAAAGTAAAAACAGTACTTTCTCTCAAGAAGTGTCTGTTCTGATGAAGGAGAAAAATGTACATAAATAGTATAGGTATACACAAGCAAATACCAGGTAACTTTGCACAGGGGGAAGACTAGCAGCTGGAGGCACCAGAAAAATTCTCAGAACAATAAGGAGCTTATTCATAGACTGAACTCTCAGGTGAAGAAACTTGCTCTATCAATTCAGATGGGCATCTTCTTTGTAACTTACTTAGAATACTGAGAAGCCAAGTCACTGACCTAGAGTCTTTGTACCGGGTTATCTTGACTCCACGCTCAACTCTTTATCTACCTAATGCTGCCTCTGAATCTCTGAACTTGCTGTAGAAATATGAATTATTTTTACTTCAAAACCACTTTCAGTTGTAGGATAAAGTTCAATAGCCACCATTATTCTTTAAAAGAATGACAAGGTTTGGTCCAATTTAATGCATGCAGTGAAGTGGTAATACCAGGTATTTATATAGTACACTTAAGTTGCAAATTGCTTGCCCTCTTCAACATTACTAGCTTCATTTTACAGATGGAGAAACTGAGGCTTAAATAGATTAAGTTACCTTGGTCACATAGTGTCAAGGACAGGATCTGAATTTATCTTTCTACCCACTTTGACACTCAAAAGCAAGAACATAAGCTCTCTAAGTGTGTATTATACCATATATAGCATGTTCCTTCTGGTAGTGTAACAGAAAGACTGTGAACTCTCCAGACATCAAGATGAACACAGTTGTTAGCAGTGGTCCCCAAACAGTAAATCAGGAACCTCCTGCTAGGTATCAGAGTCTCACCTGGACTTAGAGTCAGAAGATCTGATTTCCAGCCTCAGTTCTAGTTCCTAATTGAGCAACTTTGGACAAGTGACTGAATTCCTCTGAACCTGTTTCCTCCTCTGTAAAATGGGGATGGTGATCCCTGCCCTACTTATTTCTCAGGATGGTTTTGAGGATCAAATGAAATAATGTATTTGCAAAGTTCTTTAAAAGTTGTAAAGTACTGTACCAATGTAAGGTGTCATTATTTGGGTGAGTTGTAAACCACACCCGGTCTGCCATACAATCCTTTCTTCCAGAGGGAAGGAGCGTTCTTTTCAGGAGTTTTAAAAATTACTCTTCCCACACCCTCCACTCTCAAGCCATATTGGCCTTCTTGGTGTGCTTCATGCAAAGGGGACTCAGGGGAGGTAGAGAAGAGAACAAGCATTTATTAAGTACCTACTATCCTATTGGATCCTCATAACCCTGTGAAATAGGTACAGTTATGATTTCCATTTTACAGTTGAGAAATCTGAGGCAGAGAGAGATTAAGTGATTTTCCCAAGGTCACACATTAAATACATTCTATCCCCTTCTTTGTTCCCATGTTTTTGATCCAATTGTCCCACATGCCTGGAATAAACTCCCTAGTTTTCTTTAAAGATCACTTTCTGTACGTGAAGCCCTCCCTCGTCAGATCCACTCAGATACTTCCCCATCTGGTATATCATATATATCTATATATTTACATGTCTCCCTCAGGTTGTAAACTCTTCAAGAGCAAGAACTGCTTCACTTGGGTTACCATTGCCTAGCACATAGTAAGGATGGTGACTGGAACTATAGTTTCACCGATAGAGGGAACTCCCAAATGAAGTCACTCCCTCCACCACTTTCTCCTCCATGTAGAGCATTGTCTGTAAGGGTCAGAGGAAACACTCAAACCCTGGTCTTCCCACTTTCAAGCTCTGTATCTATCATGCTGTCTCATCTCTTATATAGTAAGCACTTAATAAATGTTTGGTGACAAATTGATTGGTTATTTATTTAGATGGACAGGTAGAACTAAATGTGGTAGCCTGAATGAATTCAGTTTCTTTTTGTCATACATACCAAGCTGCTTCACAAAGGCACTTTGCTCAGTGATTTCATCATCTCCTATGGAATCAATTATAATCTTTATGCAGATGATTCCCAAATCATATCTAATTGGTTTCCTGAACTACAATGCTATATGACCGAGTACCTGCTGGATATTTCAATCTGGACGTCCCAAAGGCATCATCCCAAACTCAATGTGTCTAAAACGGAACTCCTGATATTTTACCCCTAACCTCTCTATCTTCTGGCCAAAAGCAAATCATTTAACCTCCCTGAGCATCCATTTCTTAATCTATAAAGCAAGAATGATACTGTTGTGAAGAAAATGTTTTGTACATATAAAGTGCTTATAGAAATGTAAATTATTATTTTTAAGAAAAGCTGGGACTCAAATAAGCACAAAAAGAAGATGAAGAGGGATGTTCCAGAGAGGGACAATAGTGTGAACAATATCTAGATAGCATATTAATGAATAGATTTAGAATATAAGACTAGGGGTGTATTTTGACAAGTGACACCATTGGCATATATAACAACAAAATGTATTCTAGCTTTTTTTTTAGTGCAATAAAATTTTTGGACAAAAATGAAAGAGAAGCTAAGGCTAATAGTTGACATATATTTGTTTTATGCAAAATGAGAAGCCCATAAAGTAGAGCCCCATTAATCATTGTGGCTCATGAATTATGTCATACCCAGTCATTTAATAAACATTTATTGAGTGTCCAAAATGTATAAGGCATCATGTCTGGTGCCATGGAAGACACAAAGGTGACTAAGACATAATCCCTTGCCCTCATGAAAACTTATACTTCTACTCAGAACTAAATTCTTTTAAAAAAAATTTTATTGATACTTTATGTTGTTATGTCTCCATCATTTCTGGATAGTCTTGTTACTCTGTCTCTTGGATTTGAACCTTCCCTTTTAATAAAGATGAATAGTTCCACAACGTATATAACACCTTGCCTTTGCAGACCTGCCCTTTCTGCTCAGAAGAGGGAATTATGCTTCATTACCAATTCTGAGACCATGACAGGTCTTAAAATTGCTCGGAGCTTAGCTATCTTTCAGTGAATTCAATCAACAGGGTTGCTATCATCTTTTACTCTGCATCAGTTGGTGCAGCTCTTCTTGTAGTGCTCTGGAGCCAACATTTCTTACTGCTCCATTCCATTCCATTAATGTCCCTTCATTTGTTCAACTATTTGCTAACTATGTTCACTATGTTTCCAAAACCAAAAAGTTTTCTAAAAATTCATTTTTAAACATTTTTTAAAATTTATTTTTAGTTTTCAACATTCACTTCCATAAGATTTTGAGTCTTAAATTTTCTCCCCTTTCCTTCCTTCCTCAAGATGGAATGTAATCTGATATGGACTTTATATATATATATATAGTATATATTCATATTAAATATATTTTCACATTAGTCATGTTGTAAAGAAGAATTAGAACCAATGAGAGGAACCACTAAAAGAAAAACAGCAAAGAAGAGCCAATAGTGTGCTTCAATTTGTATTCAGACTCCATAGTTCTTTCTCTGAATGTGGACAGCATTTCCCATCATTTTCATCAAATTTCCATTTTGGAGTTGTCTTAGATCCTTGCATTGCTGAGAAGAGCTAAGTTTATCAAAGTTAAAAAATGTTGCTGTTACTGTGTACAGTGTTTTCCTGGTTCTGCTCACTCACTCAGCATCATCAGTTCATGGAAGTCTTTCCAGGTTTTTCTGAAGTCCACCTGCTCATCATTTCTTATGGAACAATAGTATTCCACATTCATATGCTGCAACTTGTTCAGCCATTCCCCAGTGGATGGGCATCCCTTCAATTTCCAGCTCTTGGCCACCACAAAAGAAGAGCTGCTAGAAATATTTTTGTACATGTGGGTCCTTTTCCCATTTTTATGATCTCTTTGGGATACAGCCCTAGAAGTAGTATTGCTGGGTCAAAGGGTATGCACATTTTTATAGCCTTTTGGGCATAGTTCCAAATTGTTCTCCAGAATGGTTGGATCAGTTCTCAACTCCCCCAACAGTACGTTAGTGTTCCAATTTTTCCATATCTTCTCTGTTTATCATTTTCCTGTTTTGTCATGCAAAACCAAACCTTTTAGGAATAGTCCAAGTCCGGGGTGGGGAAACTGCAGTCTCGAGACCCTATATGGCCCTCTAGCTCCTCAGGTGTAGCCCTTCAGCTGAATTCAGACTTCACCATCTAAGGGCTGAGGACCTAGAGATCACATGGGCCTTGAAGTCAAAGGCCCCTTATCCCTGCTCTTAGTATAGAATACAATCTCAGAGTTTACTTAATGGTTAATGTATAGATTGCTTGAAGTTTTAAATTTTGTGCTGCCTTGAAATAAAGTATCTTAAATCAATAAATGGTGTATTTTTGACTATTTCAGTATTCAAACCTCTCTCTCCTTCTTTGCTCTACTCACAGATGAAAAAATGGGCCTTTTTCTTGCCTATACTAACTCTTCTACCTGCGCCTTTGATCCCATCCCTTACTGTTTCCTCTTCTGGGAGGTGTCCTAATGATTCCCCATATCTTTCCACCCCAATCTTAAATCTCTACTTATCTATAGACTCATTTGCTATCTCCAAAAATACCCAATTATCTCTCATCTTTGGGAAAAAAAGTCTTTCACTTGAGGAGGGCTGAATTTGAGATCGAGAAAAACAAATGTGATGTTAATAAAATCATTACATATAAAGTGATAACCTCAAACCAAACAAAATCGCTGTTCACCCACCTTAAGTTATGGTCTCATATCTTTCTTCCCTTTTATAGTCAAAATTCTAGAAAAAAAGTTATCTACCTTCACCTTCTATTCTTTCCTTCACTTTCTGTTAAAAGCAACTAAAGGACAGCTAGGTGGTGCAGTGGATAGAACACTGGGGTCTAGAGTCAGGAAGACCTGAGTTCTAATCCGGCTTCAGACACTTAGTAGCTTTGTGACCTTAGGCAAATCACTTAACCTCTTCCAGCCTCAGTTTCTTCTTCTGTAAAATGAGTATAATCATTACCTCCTAGAGTTGTTATGAGGATTATATGAAATAATATTTGTAAAGATGCTTAATGAAAATGTTTATTCCCTTCCCTCCTTACAAATCTGGCATCTGACCCTACCATTCAGTTGACACTTCTTTCTTCATATTGTCTCCCTCTCCTTCTCCTCCCTCCTTCCATTTTGCTGCTAACAACAATTTCTGTTTTTAACTTAATAAATGCCAAATAAAACAGACTATAATACTATCCACATATTTTGTAAAAAAAAAAATATTGTACTTGAAACTGAAAATCCCTTTTATGGAGAGCTTACTTTTTTTTTTAAATGCATAATAAACTCAACATGCAACTTTCAAAGCTACCCTGCTTGTGTATAATCCTTTCTAGTCTTCCTTCAGTTATTTTCTTCCTCCCTCTTCTCTCTTTCTCTCTGTCTCTCTCTCTGTCTCTCTCTCCTCCCTGCCCCCCCAGAAGCAAACCCTATCTCAATTTCCACATTCTCAGACTCACTTCACTGGGGACTCCCAGCCCATGTGGTCTGTGTCCCATCCAAGCTCTGTGTCTTCTCTCTTGTCATCAAGTCTTTGTGTTTGTTTTTCCCAAGTCTGGAACAATCTTCTGGGCTCACTTTCTATTGGATGTGTTTTCTGATTATCTTAGTTCTGATGTCAAAGAGATACCCACAGTAGCCACTATGGATATGCATGAGTATTTCCAGGGTAAATTTGCAAAATATAAACTCTCTTTCTCAAAGATGAAACCCAAATATTTATTCAGATACCAGAAGGCCAATTCTACCATGATAATAATGAAGTTTGTACCTGTTATCAATAAAGGGAGCACCTCTATCCGCAAACCTTTGCTGCTCTATTAGGCTTTCCCACAAACAAGCTCCCTTAGGCAAAATTCCTCTCTCTCTCATTCACACTAGCTGCTCTGCCTCAGCTCTGCCTCCCCACTCTCTCAGCTCCACCCATCCAGCAAGTTCCTCCCACCATGGCTTTCATGTGCCTCAAGCTATGGGCTGGGCCAGAGCTAAAAGCAAGTCACATGGGCCTATTAAGGGGCAGGGAAGATCTTCAGATTCTCTTACCATTACACTAGTGGTCAGTATTTTTTCTCTCTTCAAATCATTCTGTATTTACTCTTCTTTTTATATTCTATCTACTCCAAGAAAAATGTAAACTCCTTAAGGGCAGGGCTGTTTTATTTTTCCTTTGTATCCCTAGTAGAATACTTTACATGTAGAAAGTGCTTGATAAATGTTTGTTGAATGAAAATTTTCTTCAAGCAGCCAGCATTTTATTGCATAGTCTGTAAATGAATTTACTTTCAAATGGGCACAACAAATCTTACCAGTCCATGGACCACATAATAATTGCAACAAACTTCTTAATAAGGTGCTAAAAAGAATTGTTTTTATATCTGCTAGCACTGAACATGGGAAAATAATAGTGACCAGAGTAGACTCAACCTCTAGCTTTAGATTTCTGTCAGATGCAACATTCAGTTTATTAATTGCTTTTCTATCCTCATGTAATTCCTACAGATAGTTCGATGACCTTTGGTCCTTACGTTACCAAGTGTTTATGTAGACCTGGAGTCCTAAGCTGTTGGCCTGAAGTCTGAGGTGGGTCTTGCAAGGGCAGAAGTTGACTATTCTTTGACATCTGGCCAAGCCCCAGGGAAGAAAATTAGTTGAATATTTTCTGAAGGGTAGATGTAAATTAATCAATAAAAATGAAACAGGTACAACTTCAAATTAACTTCATCAGATGGTTCCCTGCTGAACCTTCGCTAATTTTAAAAGAGCTATGAAATATAAAACAAACTGGAAAATATTGACCACTCATGGGTGTAGCAGGAAATACTCCCACATTTTACATGTTTGTCTGACCCACCTGTTGATCTGTTTGTTGAGCTTTTTAAAAAGTTTTGAAGAATTGCTTCCTTAGAGTTTATTTAAAAATATATTTATGTATATACATATATATATATACACAAACATACACATATAGATATAAAACATTTTGATATATATACATATATATATATGTATATGAAATGTTTGTGTTTTTTTCCTTGGAAGGGAAAGTTTACTACTCTTTTTATTTCAATGGAAAATCTCATGCCAACTTTATATTAATTTATAGCCCTAAGGTGTAAGATTGTTTCTGCTCCCAAGGAATTAATAATCTGATAGAGGAGGTGACACATATACACCTCAATGTGAATACTTCTTTGTTTTATATCTATTTGTTTTATAATGGCAATATGAATATTTATTTTTATATATGTCTTTTTTGTTCCATAATAAGGAAGGATATGACAATATAAGTGTACAGTTAACTATGGGTGAATTCACCTGCATGTAAGTGCTTGTTGAATTGAATTGAACCAATACAAACTAAGAACGAGAGAAATACACAGAAGGGTCATTTGCAGTGAGGGTGATAAGGAAATATATCAGAAAGGAGATGATGTTTGAACTGAATCTTGGAGGATAAGTAGTTTTAGTAGGTGAAGACTAGAGAGAAAATCGCTTTTGCATGCAGAAGGAGATCTCACTGGGTATCTGTGACATGGCAGTGGGCTAGCAGAGAGGATGTGAATAAGAGTCCTAGGAGCTGGACAAGTTGTTTGTCTTTCATTTTCAGAGGATCAATGACATCACTGGGTGAGTGATTTCAGTGAGGCAAAGTTGTACAAAGTCATCAGCCTCAGTCTCTCAAAGTCCAGTGGCAGGACAAAAGTCAAGACACTTAGAGATGGCCTGGGATGCAGTGGATGACCTTGGTGTCTCTAAGCACTCCACAGCATCTGCTTCAGTCACCTTCATGGCCATCTGCACACATTGTTCTCATCTACCTGTGGCTAGCAGGGAGGAGAGGAAAGTCTTTACATTCTTCTAGTAGACATCCCCCTAACTCACCAACAGATTTGAGGCCTGTGGGTTACTCTCATCTAGGGCTAGCTGTCTGTTGAGATGGTTTTACCAGAGTGTGACTGCTGAGCATGCTACTGCTTCTTAGAGTCACAGGTTGAGAATTGGGTGACCAATTGGACACCAAAAGTTGATGAGCAGCCCTGAAAAGAGTTCAGCAAGTCCTCACACCAGAGGTGCTAGTTCTCCCAAATGCCCTATATACCCTAATGTTGGACCTAGAGAGGACTTGAAATGCCAAAATAAAGAATTTGGTAGTCAGAGTACATCCTTAATCTCCAAGGACATCAGCAGAAGGAAAGATAATACCTTGGCACCACTGCTGGAGACCACATATTGGGCCAAATAGACCACGGGTCTAGCCTAGAATGATGTTTTATATAGTCAGTATGGAATTCATGTTCATCTGAAGCAAATGATATGGCAGTTGATGAGATAAGATTTTAGAGTAACTGCAGTTTGCAAGTTTAAAGAAAGATAGCCTGCAAAATATTATAGTTCATGCAAGACCAGGTGGGTGCTGAGCTCCAGAAACATTGAGCCATATGTTGAATTAATCTGGCGATGAATTGAGGAATAACTGAAATGGGGAAATTAAACAGTCCAATGACAAGGTGAAAAATGCTTGACTGATGAGCTTAAGCAGCCTGCTAACTGGATAAAGGGAAGGAGGGAAAGCAGGAAGGAAAGAAAGAAGGAAAGAGAAAAAAATGAAATAAAAAAAGAAAAAGAACAAAGAATGGAAAAGAAAGGAAGAAAGAAAGAAAACGAACAAAGGAAGGAAAGAATTTATTAAGCACTTACTATCTACTAAAAATTTGACAGAGAAACAAAAAGAAAGATAATCCTTGGCCTCAAGGAGGAGGAATTTTCAAATGGGGGGAGATAAGACACAAAAGGGAAATGAAGAGTACGGGACACTGGCAATGGGGTATGAAAGTACTAGTGCAGGGGAATGGTTCAAAGTCCAGAAAAACCATAAACAGTGCTGGGAGGGGAAAGAAGGCAGGCCTACCTGGGCTCTTCCTCAAAATTGAGACTCCAGGAAGAAATCTGCACTTGTTTGAGAAGCAAGACAGGCATTGCAGAGGGATATTCTGTAGTGGGTGAGCTTCGGGGGAGTGGCAGGCAATTTCAAGGTGAGGAGCCTCCAGCTGTTGAGAGAAGTTTCAGGATGAACCAACAGAAGAGAAAGTCAAGAACAGGCCAGGCTGGGGAAACTGATTGAGCTGGCTGCAAAGTTCAGAATCTCCAGATAACAATTTGAAAAGCAAGGTGATTAAGTTATGAGAAACAACTTAAAAGTAGCTCAGAGAAGTTAGGGTGCCGGATCACAGGGATAGTGGAAGCACCATCATTTCCTCTCCAATCAAACACATTTTGCCCCAGTCTTCCAAGGTCTGCAATTATCAGCTGTATTTTTGGATTTGGACAAGGCCTGGCTGCTTCACAGGTGTGTGTTGAATGTGAAGCTCACCAACTCCTTCCACCTTTGATTGGTGATTCTGCAGTGAAGCATCTGTAGAGTTTAAAATGTACACTCCATCGTTGAGCAGAAAAATCAGTAAATTGTTGAGCAATAAAATTAGTATATTTCTGTTCGCATCAAATGCTAATGTTAACCTGAACACAATTTCTGGTGCCAGATCATTGGCATCCTAACAAGAATGACTGACTTTTATAGAGACTTTTACCAACACAGACTGTAGACAGCATAACACATGTGTGATAGGAGTAACCATTCCCTCCCAAAGTACATGAAACTAGGATCAGAGGTGGCTCTAAACTCAGAGTACTTCATTTAGTCTGTTAATGTCTTTAGCAATTAGCTCTGAGTAGATTTTTGCCGTGAATACTTAAGTATGCTACTGTACCCTTTGCCATTTTCTCTGCCTTCCACCCCGCTCCCCTCATTATGGATTACTTTCAAGGAATAGGAAGCATGTGACTCCCTCCCAGCATGCTTCACACTTTGTTATCTATGGAACTCAAGCTGTTTGAATAAAGCCCAATGTCCTTAACTTCAACAAAATGTTATTAGCCTCTTTGGCAGTCTGGTGAACCTATAGATCCTTTCTCAGAATTTTGCTTCAATATGCAAAAAATAGAATACATAGGAATACCAGAGAAACCAATTATGTTAAAAATGCTGTTATCATTACACACACACACACATTTTAAAATTCACAAATCCTACATGATTATAAGGAAAAGAGAAATCGAGTATATTGCAACTAGGGATGACAAGGTGGATTGATATCTCTAGTACCTCTCTGTGTGTGCACTGTTACATGTATTCATTGGAATAAATCATTAATATCTACTTGCCTTGAGGATGTTTATGTTGAGTACCCAGTATTTTACAGTAGTAGTTCTATTTTAAAGACAACTTCATTTTCTTTTCTCACAGTTCATCTTCCTAACCTTCTCTCTTCTAAGACCAATGGCATGTGTTTGAATTCTACTGTAGAGTTTCAAACAGAAATTTCAAGAGCCCTTGTACTTTGTCAGTTACTAAGTAAACACATAGTTTGACCCTCTCCTTTTCCCCTTCCCCCTTCCCTTTCCATAAATGTTTCTTGATTACCATTTGCATCTATGGAGGCAGCTTGCCATGATTAGAAAGTCTGACCTCTAGCCGTGAAGACCTGGCTTCAAGTACCATTGTTATACACACTTTCTGTATGATACTGGACAAGTCATTTAACCTCAGTGGCCCAGACCAGTGTCTAAGACTATAACTTGCATGGAAAGTTAGTCATTTAACGAGCATCTATTAAATGCCTCCTATGTACTAGGCACAGCGCTAAGTACTGGGGCTACAAAGAAAGGCAAAAGACAGTCCCTGCTTTCAAGGATCTCACACTCTAAAGGGGGAGACATCATGAAAAACACTACATACAAACAAGATATATGAAGGCTGTGTTTGAGGTAGTCCACAGAGGGAAGTCACCAGCATTAAGGAAGATCAGGAAAGGGCTTCTTGTGGATGGTGGGATTTTAGCTGGGACTTGAAAGAAGCCCGGAGGCCAAGTTGATGAGAGAGATAATTCCAGGCATAGGGGAGAGACTGTAAAAGTGCATGGAATTTGGGAGATAGAAGTCTTGTGTGAAAAACAGGGCCAGTGTCACTGCATCACAGAGTATATGGGAGTGAGTACAGTAAGTACAGTATACTGTAAAAGTCAAAGGAGTCTGGGTTATGAAGGCCTTTGAACACCAAACGGGATTTTATGTTTGATCCTGGAAGTGAAAGGGAGCCACTGGAGTTTATTGACTGAATAAGAGAGTTGGAGGTGGGGGCCCATGGTCAGAGCTGTGCTTTGGGAAAACCATTTTGGCTACTAAATGGATTAACTGGAATAGGAATATACTTATTCCTAGGGAGAACAAATAGGGAGAGCAAAAAGCAGGCTACTGCAACAGACAAGATGTGAGGTGGGGAGGAGCTTGCACCAGAGTGGTAGCACTGTCAGAGGAAAGAAGAAAAATATGAGAGATGTGACAAAGATCAAGTCAATTTGATAACAGATTGGATATGGGGACTGGGAGTAGATGAGAGAGAATGAGGAGTTGAGAATGAAACCTAGGTTGTAAGCCTGGGTGACTAGAAGGACGATGGTGCCTTGACAATAATAGAAACATTAGGAACAAGAGAAGATGGGTTTAGGGGGAGGAGAAGAGGGATAAGGGGTTCAGTTCTAAACATGTTGTGTTTAAGATGTCTATAGGATATCCTATTCAAGATGTCTAACGGGCATTTGGAGATGTGAGTCTGGAAGGTGGGACAGAGGTTAAGGCTGGAAAAAAGATTTGGTAATTTCAGTATAGAGATAATAATGAAATCTATGGGACCTGAGGAGATTGCCAAAAGGAATAGAATATAGGAATGAGAGAAGAGGGTCCAGGACTGCACTTGGGGGTGTACCTACTATTAATGATCTGGATGAAGATCTAGCAAAAGAGACTGAGAAGGACTTGTCAGACAGGTAGGAGGAGAACCGTGATAGAGTAGTGTCATGAAACCTAGAGAGAAGAAAGTATCAAAGAGAAGGTGATTGACCATGTCAAAGCCTGAATAAAGGTCAAGAATTATAAAACTTGAGAAAAGACTATGAGATTTGGCAGTTAAGAGATCATTGTAACTTTGGAGAGAGGAGTTTCAATTGAATGAGATCAGAATAGACTGTAGATGAGAGGGAGGGAAGGGAAAATGGAAGCATTGATTGCTTTCTCAAGGACTTTGCCACAAAATGGAGAAGAGATGTGAGATGATAGCTAGAGGAGATGAATACTGTAAGTGAGTATTTTTTTGAAGTTGGGAGAATCTTTGAGTATATTTGTAGATAGCAGGGAAGCAGCCAGTAGTGAGGGAAAGCTTGAAGATAAGAAGGTAGAGATAACCAAGGGGATAGTCTGCTGGAGAGGATGGGATGGAACGAGATCACTTGTGCATGTAGAGGGATTTGCCTTCACAAAAAAGTGATTCCTCTTCATGTGAGACAAGGGTGAAGGAGGAAATAGTGGGAGAAGTTATCTGGGTAATAAGGAAGAGGGAGCTATCAGTGGATGGCCTCAATTGTTCCCCAAGCAACATATACGGCAAAGTTCTCAGCTGAGTTGAGGGGAAGAAGGGGAGCCAAGGGAGGTTTGAATAGAGATGGGAAAAACTACCATGACCATGAAGCAATTAGGAAAGTGAAAGGATTGATTGCATTGTTGCAGTGAAAGTTTAGCTGAGATTATGTATCACAAATTTGTAGTGAATCCAGTGAGAACAGTTTCATGATTTTCTCCAATTTTGTTCAGCAGCATGTGAGTAGGAGTAAAGGCAGTACATGGTGGGAATAATCCAAGATTAAGGCTTGGCAGGGCAAATTTGGCAATAGGATAAGGGAGTAAGAGACTCAAGAGAAGAAGACAGTGTAGAGTTGTGTTGATTCATCAAGGGATCAAGATGGAGAAGGTACCAATTTACATTGATGGAAGGAGGTTACTCATTGGAGGTTCCTTATTTCAATGAAATCACAAGTCCTGATCAATACCACCTGTTAGAAACTGAGGGTAACCAAAAAACGGGGGCAAAAATGAAACTCCCAGCCCCCAAAGGACCTTTCATTTCATTGTTCATTTGCTTGGAGTCAGGAAGACCTGAGTTCAAATCTGTATGAACTGTTATTAGCTGTGTGACCCTGTACAAGGCATTTAAACTGCCTGCCTCAGTTTCTTCAACTATAAAATGGAAATCATAATAGCACCTATAAAAATCTGAATTGTTATAATGACCTATAATAAAGGCTATATCAATGATTATCATACATCTAATACCTGGGGCCCTTCTACTAGTCTGATAAGTATAACCATAATAAATAATTAGCATATGCCTCTTTGAATCAAATGAGAGAAAACATTTGTGACTTTTTTCATATCTTTGTTGAATAAATAATATGGTAAATTCTTGGAGAGTAAGACCCTTGTTTTATTTTTGTGTTTCTTAGTGCCTAGAATGTAATACTGACTTAATAAATATTTATTACCATGAATAAGTAAAAATACCACTAGAGATGAACACTGTGCTATAGTGTTCAATAGCATCTTTACCAAAGATATTAATAACCATTTTGTAATGGAAATATTATTTCAGATTGGTTAAGTGGCACCTCCTGCTCCTTTCATAGTTGCAGACTGTGTAGCCTGAGGGGCCTGTGTGGAAGGGAAAAGGGTCTGTCTCATCTGCTTAACCTGATGATGGTGGAAGAATTCATGTATGACTGCATGCATCTATCTGGAATGAACCAGTTCTTTTTTAGCACCAGCTGGTGGAATTTTCAGCTGCCTACACGAGTCTGGCCAACAGTCTGGTAGTAGCAGGAAAGTGGTTCCTAAACTCATGAAACTCATCCCAGTTTTCATTACTCTAACAATGGCTGTAGGTACCAAACTTGAATGAATTTATGATATATATGGAAATGCCCTCCATCAAGGCAGATATATTCTATCTATAACTTAGTAAATAAATCCTCAAGAATTACCTGATAATTACTTGATAATTACTTATCAAGTAACTAGCCTAGGGTCATGTGATTAGTAAGCATTCCAGACAAGATTTGAATCTAAGCCTTCTTGTCTCCCAGTAGAGCACTCTAACCGCTAAGTTATGCTGCCTCTAAATGCCTGATATATAGTAAGTGTTTAATAAATTATCTGTTATCTATCCTCTACAAAGGTATCTATCATCTGTTTGTCTAATTCTAAGTACTGCTCCTGGGGCACCTAAGAGGCATTTTGGATTGAGCGCTGGCCCTGGAGTTAGGAAGATTCATCTTCCTCAGTTCAAATCTGACCTCAGACACTTACTACCTATAGGACCCTGGACAAGTTACATAACTCTGTTTGCCTCAGTTTCCTCATCTGAAAAAGGATCTGGAAAAGGAAATGACAAACTACTCCAGTATCTTTGCCAAGAAAACCTCAAATGGGGTCATGAAGATCTCATATGACTGAAAACGAAGTACTACTTCATTAAGAAGAGATTCTTTTAAAAAAATATTGAAGTATATAAAGAGAAAAAGAGCATTTACCAGCACAGAGAACTCCCAAGTAAGAAACTGAGCAAGTTGGCTTTGATTGTTTACTCTCCCAATGGGAAATTCAAGCTTGTGGGAGATGGGAAAAACTGCATCAAAATAAAAATTAGCCTGTCGATCAGAGAGGAAAAGGTTGCATCATAATTATTTGTCAAAGTTTCTCAAACCAAAAGTTAAAACCAGATAGAGAGACAAGGCTGGTGTCTGCATACAGACGTTCTCCATTACTAGTTTTATGCTATTGCTTTCAAGGAAAATTCAAAGACAGTTCTACCGGACGATAGAAACAGGCTATTCATTTCACTTTTTCTCCTTAAATGAATCTAATCTTAGTGACAGGTTTATGACTGAATTTATCTAAGTGTTGTCTTTACCTGGCTTAGCATAGCAAATATTACATTGGGTTTTTCATGCACATCTTTCTATAACAATATTCAGGTCTCCTCTGTAGCACTTAACGGCAGAGGGACAATGCTGAAGTTATTTCATCCCTTTCAGCTCCAGGGTCCCCATCTGTAAAATGGAGATAATAACTCATGCGCCACCTACGTCTCAAGGTTGTTGTGGGGAAATTGTTTTGGGAACCTTAGAGTGGGAGAGAAAAGTGAACTAGTGTTATCATCGTTGGTCCGGAGAATTCCAAGTCAGCAACTTCTCTGAAACCTCAACTCTTAGAAGAACACTTAGATCACTGAAAAAATTAAATAACGTGCCCAGGGTCATGTCACCAGTATAGATCAGAGGTGGAATAGAAACACAATAAATACAAAGCTATGGGAGATGGGGAGATGAACAATCAGGCGAGTCAGGAATGGTCTTATGAATCCCTCAAGCTCTGTAAAGTTATAGGAGCTTTGGGTTTTCACTATGGTATCTAGGTTCCAGAAGAGCCTCATTTGAAAACCACTATTTTTCTTTTTATTCTATGAATGACAAGCTCTGACTCTTATTCTATTAATTACTATTAATCTGTAAGAATTGTTGGGATTATCTAGAGAACAGTTTGGATTACAAAACACACTATTCAGCCCTTTCCATAGTAGCTAGAGGAGCATTCCATTTCCATAGAGGAGCATTCAAGAGTAGTTTGAAAACATCTCTCTTCTTGAATTCAGTTGAGCTGTTAAATAGGGAAAAGATTGTGTTTTTTTAAAATAATAAAAATTAGCTTTTGCATTATTCAGCAGCATAAAGAACTGATTTATGATTCTGCAAAGGCAGTATTTTTTTTAAATGTTTATTCATTTATTTTTAGTTTTCAACATTCATTTCTATAAAATTTTGTCCCCATTTCTCCCCTCCCCCTACTCCAAAATGCCATGCCTTCTGATTACCCCTTCCCCCAATCTGCTCTCCCTTCTAACTATCATCCCTTCTATTATCCCCATCTTCTCTCTTGTCTTGTAGGGCAAGAAAAATTTCTATACACTATTATCTATATTTCTTATTTCCCAGTTGTATGCAAAAACAATTCTCAACATTCATTCCTAAAACTTGGAGTTCCAACTTCTCTCCCTTCCTCTCTTCCCAAACATCCCCACTGAAAAGGCAAACAATTCAATACAAGCTATATATGTGTAGTTTTGCAAATGATTTCCATAATAGTCATGTTATATAAGACTAACTATATTTTCCTCCATCCTATCCTGGCCCCCCCCTTTATTCTGTTCTCTCTTTTGACCTTGTCCCTCCTCCCATTTGCCCTCCCTTCCATCTTCCCCCCAACATGCTTTTCCCCTTCTCCCCTTCTTTCCTGTAATGTAAGATAGATTTTCATGCCAAATTGAGTGTGCATATTATTCCTTCCATAAGTCAAATGTGATGAGAGTAAGCTTCACTTTTTCCCCTCTCATATTCCCCCTTTTCTCCTCCATTGAAAAAGTTTTTTCTTCCCTCTTTTATGAGAGATAATTTGCCCCATTCCATTTCTCTCTTTCTCCTCTCATTATATTCCTCTCTCATCCCTTAATTTTATTTTTTTAGATGTGATCCCTTCCTATTCAACTCACCCTGTGCTCTCTGTCTATGTGTGTGTGTGTGTGTGTGTGTGTGTGTGTGTGTGTGTGTAATCCCTCCAACTACCCAGATACTGAGAAAAGGTTTCAAGAGTTACAAATATTATCTATCCATGCAGGAATGTAAACAGTTCAACTTTAGCAAATCCCTCATAATTTATCTTTCCTGTTTACCTTTTCATGCTTCTCTTGATTCTTGTGTTTGAAACTCAGATTTTTTTATTCAGCTCTGGTCTTTTCATCAAGAATGCTTGAAAGTCCTCTGTTTCATTGAATGACCATTTTTTCTCCTAAAGTATTATACTCAGTTTTGCTGAGTAGGTGATTCTTGGTTTTAATTCTAGTTCCTTTGACTTCTGGAATATCATATTCCAAGTCCTTTGATCCCTTAATGTAGAAACTGCTAGATCTTGTGTTATCCTGATTGTATTTCTACAATACATAAATTGTTTCTTTCTAGCTGCTTGCAATACTTTCTCCTTCCCTGGGAACTCTGGAATTTGGCTACCATATTCCCAGGAGTTTCTCTTTTCAGATCTCTTTCAGGAGGTGATTGGTGCATTCTTTCAATATTTATTTTGCTCTCTGGTTCTAGAATATCAGGGCAGTTTTTCTTGATAATTTCATGGAAGATGATATCTTGGCTCTTTTTTTGATTGTGGCTTTCAGGTAGTCTCATAATTTTTAAATTTTCTCTCCTGGATCTATTTTCCAGGTCAGTTGTTTTTATAATGAGATATTTCATATTATCTTCCATTTTTTTCATTCTTTTGGTTTTGTTTTGTAATTTCTTGGTTTCTCATAAAGTCATAGCTTCCATCTGCTCCTAATTCTTTTTTTTAAAGAACTATTTTCTTCACTGAGATTTTGAACCTCCTTTTCCATTTGACCAATTCTGCTTTTTAAAGCATTCTTCTTCTCATTGACTTTTTGGACCTCTTTTTCCAATTGAGTTAGCCTATTTTTAAAGATGTTATTTTCTTCAGTGTTTTTTTGGGTCTCCTTTAGCAAGCTGTTGACTTGCTTTTCATGATTTTCTTGCATCTCATTTCTCTTCCCAATTTTTCCTCCACCTCTCTGACTTGATTTTCAAAATCCTTTTTGAGCTTTTCCATGGCTTGAGACCATTGTATATTTATTTTGGAGGCCTCTGATGGTAAGTATTGTTCTTCCTCATCCAAAAGAATGGAAGAAAATCCCTGTTCACCAAGAAAGTAGCCTTCTATAGCCTTATTTTTTCCCCCTTTTTCTGGTCATTTTCTCAGCCAGTTACTTGACTTTTGTGTCCTTTGTCAAGAGTGGGGTATACTCTGGGGACCTGTAAGGTGGCACAATCGAGGGAGAGGAATTTGCTCCCCTCCTGGCCTGCACTCTGGTTTGGGAGCTACCAAAGCTTTTCTACCCAGGATCTGCAAGTAGAAAGCCTCCACCAGCTCCACTCAGGGCTGAGACCCAGATCAGTTGCTGAATTGCCCTGGGATCTTTAGGCAGAAGGCTCCAAAAATGAACAATGCTGCTGCTGCTATTGCTGCTGCTGTGGCTGCCACTGTTTAGGGCCAGGTTTAGGGGAGGACCCTGCTTCCTTCTCACCCAGTTGAAAAAGTTTTATTACTGACATTTGAAGTCATCTTTGACATTTGTGGGTTGAGGGATCTTAGAACTGCTGGTGCTGCTGGGGATTCAACCCCCAGGCCTGTTCTAGGTCCTGTCCCTGACACGCTGCACAGACCATGCCAGGGTGTGCTCTGCTCCACTCCAAGTCTGGTGCAGTTGACCTTTTCTGTCAACCTTCCAGGGTACATTGGGCTGAAAATCTCTTTCACTTTGTCGTTTTGTGGCTTCTGCTGCTCTAGGATTTCTTTGGAGTCATTTTTCACAAGTATTTTATGGGCTGTGGGGGAAGAGCTAGAGTATGTGTGTCTTTCTACTCTGCCATCTTGGCTCCACCCCTACAAAGGTAGTATTTTTAAAGGTGATTTGAAATATCCTCATTCTGCATAGCAAATTAAATTGTCTTCTAATATCAAATGACATTAGTAATAAAGATATACATGTATGTTTTTCTAGACTTAAAGGAACAATGATCTTAAAGATGTCTTACTCTTTTTTTCAAGTTCCAGGGATTTAGTTGAGCACAGGTAGAAGGATAAGTAAGATTAGGGATGGTAAGAAGGAATGGAAGGGAGCAGAGTTTATGTGCTTTATTACTCTCTTTAGTGGTTGTGGCCATAGTAGGAATAGAATTCCAATTGTCCTAACCATTTTTCCAGAATACTTCTTCCTTCCTCCTTCCTGCCTCTTTTCCTCCCAACATCACCCCCTCCAACCGTATCATTAGATTCTTTAAAGAGTTGCACAGAAAAAAAAACCAGATCTTATAAAAACACTGCAAAATGACTTGAACTTGAAAGCCATAGGCCTCAAAAGTTGTGGCCTCCAAGTAGTCAACTCAATGCTAGATTGGTCTTCAGAGTCTAGATTGGTTATATGGAATATAGGCCGACAACCTTTTTTTAAAAAAATTATTTGCAAGGGCAATCATTCAGCCCTGTGGGCATTTTCTTTACTTTAGGTTAATTTTCATCAAGTATTATTAGTAGATGGAAACAGCTAATGTTTCTGATTTTTTTCTGGTGCAAATAAGACATAGGAATTTTGAGAGGCCTAGTCAACTTACTGCTCCTTCACCTTGATTTTTCACTCCTTTCTGCCCTCAAACTCCCCAATTTCAGGCAGCATTATGCTTAAATTATCTCATATCAGTGCAATACAACCTTATATTTACAGATAATTATGTAGAGATTTAATTCATTTTTTCTTTAAATGATTAATGTGTGTGTGTGTGTGTGTGTGTGTGTTTAATGCTTATCCTTGGTAATCCATTCCCCACAATCTATTCCAGAATTCCAAAATTCTCTGGACATCTTTTACAATGCTTATCCTAAATTTCTGATGCTGAACCTTAAGTCATTAGCTGGGAATAAAGGGGAGGAGCTTTCAAAATATAGAAGTGAGAAGCAGCATGGGGAAAGCCACCAATACTATCCATAATCTTTATTTATCTCAAACACCCTTCTGAAACATTCAGTGGCTTAACCAATACCATATACTGAAGGCTGTTTTTGTCAGCAGCTGGTTTATCTTGATTTGACAAGGGTGAATTGTTTGACACACGTCTCATTTTGTTCTGAAGAACAGTGGATATTTAAAAACTTTCAAATTCCTATGTTTCCTTCTCTGGCACTCCTCCAAACTAAATGCCATCTAATGTCCATCTCTTGCCTTCTTATGGCATACTAAAATTGTTTTGGGGTGCAGATTTTTTTAAAAGGTGGTTCTTTAAAAATTTAGAGATTTTTTGTTATTATTATTCTTGTGAGTATGTTCCAACTTCTGGTTAATTCTCAGTTTTCCTTGAGAAACTGATTGTAATTGTGATTGTATAACTTGGTGTATGTCTTCTTATGGCTTACAGATCATTTTCTTGTTGAATGAATCAGTATGAGTGAATGAAAAAGTATTTATTAAGTACCTACTATGTGCAACAAACCAGGAATATAAATAGAAAAGCAAAACACTCCCTTTTCTCAAGGAATTCACATTCTAATGGGGGAGCAATATATATACATATATACACACACATACATATACATACATACATATATACATATATACATACATATATATATCTAAGGATGCAGTTGCAAGTCATATGGAAAGATACCATGGTTCTTAGTAGACTTCAGTGGCAAAGCAATTTAATTATAAAAATGAATGAGTTGAATATTATTTTTCATGTTAGGATCATATGGATTTTATTGTCATACTGTCACTTAATTTAGATGATTCTGTAAAGCGTTCTTGAATAATTTGCTACAATACAGCATTTGATATTTTTTCTTTTTCTAAATTTCCTGGGATGCCAGCCTTCCTAATATTACTGTATTTTTCCCCCCAGATTTTTCATTGTGCCTGCAAGGTTGCTAATTTTGCGATTAAAGAAAATTTTTTTCTAAGCTTCCTATTCCATACCCCCTTTCAGTCCATCTCATCTACATTTTTGGTCATTTTGTTTTCCATTTAAGTAAACCTCCATTGACTATTTCTGTTTTTAAATTATATTTTCCATTTTGGTCATTCTCTCATTACTTCCTCTTGATTTTTCAAAACATCTCTTAATTCTAGCTCTTATTCCTTCTATAGCTTTTAAACTTCCACATTGTCTTCTTTTATTTGGTATTGTGATTTTTAAAAAGTCAATTTTAATGATTAAGTTGCTTAAGAGTGTGCTGTATTTGAAGTTTTCCTCAGGATACACTCTTCTGTTTTTGCATTATTTTGCATTATTTCTGGTACTTTACCTACTTCAGTTTTTTTTAAAAAATATATCAGTATTCTTTACTTTGCTCATTCCCTTTATTTGGGGAAAGAGGGACTGTAACATCAAGGACCCTGGCATACACAAGAGGGCCTGATGTACAGGCTCTTAGATCTGATTTTCTAAAGAGAAAGCAACTTTTGAGGGGTCAGTAATCTACTTTAATCGAGCACATAAATCATATATATACATCATATATATGATATATATGATATATCATATATATCATATATATATACATGACCCTTGTGACCCAGGGTTCTCATTAGAAATTAATAAAAGGTATCTGAGGCCTATTAATAGGCAGGGAAGGTCTTTAACTCTTCCCCTCCTTACCATTAACCTTATATTAACATTAACAGGGACAAAATATTATTTTAAAATTTGTTGTTTTCTAAATTAAAAAAATTTTTTTTTATAGTTTTAGTGCCATCTTTCAAGTCAGTAAGACCTGTATTCTAATCTTCCATCAGACATTTTCTAGCTGTGAGACCCCATGCAAGTCAGCTTCTCTCAGTCTGTTTCCTAATGTGTCAAATGGGGATAATAATAGTACCTCCCTCACTCAAAACAAAGTCAAGTGCAAGTCATGTCATCACTTCTCTGATGACATGGTCTTCTTCAGCAACGAAGGATGAACACAACAAAATCATATGTTTGCTGTAAGGATCAAATCAGATAATATATGTAAAGTGCTTTGTAAACTTTAAAATGCTACATAAATGATACTTATTATTTTTAGGGGAATTGAGGTTAGGGTTAAAAAATAGCTTCTTTATAAGCCCCCTCTATTTTGGGGGTCAGCTAAGTGGCACAGTGGATAGAGGGCTGGATCTGGAGCCAGGAAGATCTGAGTTCAAATCCAAGTTGAAACACTTACTAGCTGTGTGACCCTGAGCAAGTCACTTAACATGTTTGCCTCAGTTTCCTCATCTGAAAAATGAGGAAATCCTAAATGGGGTCTGGAAGAATTGTCCATGCAACAATAACACAGCAACAATTTTGATTGGAAGTTCTCAGTCATCCATAAATGATCAATCCATCAATCCATCTTTATTAGTTAAACTGCAGTTTACATTCAATAAACACTTTATTGTTTATTTATTTGTTTTTATTTAATTTTATTTAAATTTATTACATTTATTACGTATTTATTAAGAACCTACATCTTTGAGACACCATAAAATGAAAAACAATCCCCAACCTCTATTTGAGGAGGTGAATTCGAGGAGGGGAAGAGCTCTATTCAGCAGAGGAACTCCTTAGTCATTTGGTCAACAATCATTTCTGAAGGGCTTATTAGGTACCAAATATTGCAAGATGAAAAAAAAAAGGGACCAATCCTTAGTCCCTGCCCTGAAGGAACTCATATTCTAATGACAGAGACTACATGCAATCAACCATGTCAATATGTATAGACAGACGAAGTGGGAGCTAATCCTAGAGAGAAGGCTCCAGCAGTGGGGGGAGGGACAGTGGAGGGGACAGAGACTCTTACAGAAGGTGAGATCTGAGCTGAGGTGTAGCTGAAGGAGAGTATTTCAGGGATGGAGAACATTCTATCTCTGTCCCAAGGCACAGACTGGAGATGAGGTGTCGCATGTAAGGTACAGCCAGAAGGCCACTTTAACTGGATTGCGAAATGGCAGGAGGCGAGTGAAGTATAAAAAGAGTGGGAAGGTAGCCAGTTTAAATGCCAGAGGATTTTATTTTTGGAGGTATTAAAGAGCTTCTGTAGTTTATTGAGTATGGGAGTAACATATTTAGACCTATCCCTTGGTAAAAATCATATTACGTAGCAGAATGGGGACTGGATTGGAGTAGAGAGAGATATGTTGAGCTCAACATAAAGATTCTAAGATACAGAAATAAGGAGAAAAAGCTCTCTCCCAGACATGGGGATAACTTATATATAGGGAGTATAGTAAGGAAATCAGTTTGACTGTAGTATAGAGAACATGAAGGGGAGTCATGAAATAAACATGAGAAGGTGGACTGGAACTAGAGTGGCATCTCGAGGGCCATGTTGAGGCTGTGGAATGTCCACTGTATGGCTTACACTAGCATCATCATTACTGAGCTCAAAATCTGGCACACAAATTCGAACTTCACTTAAGAACCTGTAAGAAGTCTCCAAACTGTGACTTCTACACAGGAAAGATCTGGTTCCAGGGTCCTGAAAATCAGACGTGTGTGTGTGTGTGTGTGTGTGTGTGTGTGTGTGTGTATGTGTGTGTGTATGCATATATATGAAGATTTTATATATATGTATACATATATGGAGTGTATATAATAGAGATCATATATATATACATATATATACATATATATGGAGAGGGGGGAGAGAGAGACAGAGACAGAGAGATAGAGAGAGAGAGAGAAGGAGAATCTCTAAGGTGACTGGAATTCAAATGACACAGGATCTTATTAGATCAGGTTTCAACGTTTTAAATCTCATTGGAAACAGGTCTAAGTGCTGCATTTTAAATGCTACTCTGATGCTGGATTAATTATTTTATGATCGTTGTTCATAGTGTTGTTGAAGATGATGGCAATGAATGTCTTTTTATTGCTTTAAGGTAAGCAAAGTACTTCATAATGAGTAAATGCATCATGATTTAAAGGTTACATTATTGGAGATGGCTCATTTTGGCCCAGAGATGGCAGAGGGTTTCTATACCCGTAACATTAGAACTACCGAGGGATCCTAGAAGCCATCAAATCATCCCTCCTCATTTTTCAGATGAGGAACTAAGACCTAGAGAGTGATAGGCCCACAGTGACACAAACAGTAACAGTCAGCATTTGACCTTTACTGTCCCTGTGACCTTGGAGGAGTTGCTTAATGCTGTGGGCCTCAATTTCATTTGCAAAATTAACATGTTAAACTACATTAGGGGATTTTTAACTGGGTGTCAGTGAGTTTGAATGGGAAAACAAATGACATCTTTACTTTCACTAAACTGCAATTGAAATTTAACATTTCCTCCAATTATAAATGTAAAAAGAAAAAAGAAAACAATTCTGAGGAGTCTATAGACTTCACCAGACTGCTACCAAAAGAATCCATGATACAAGAAAGGTGATGAACCTCTGGATTAGGTGGACTTTTATGTCCCTTCAGTTCTAGATCTATGATTTTATAAACTTCAAATCCTAGGGCCTTTCCTGCTCCACTGTGCTAGCTACTTCTTCTATATCTATAGCTATTTGTCCCTGATCTGTGGTCCCATCACTTCCTAGCAAACCTCATAGCTTTGCTTATGCAGACCTTTGCTAGCATGTCTTTTCAGCGACAATGTGTGGCTGTGAGAGTTGGCCTTGAAGGAAAGCTGAGCACCACAGAGTTGATGCTTTCCAAATGTAGTGCTGGAGAAGACTTTGGAGAGTCTCTTGGACAGAAAGGAGATCAAATCAGGCAATGTTTAAGATATTATTTTGGGCTGTTCACTGGAAGCTCAAATACTGAAGCTTACATACTTTGGCCACCTAATGAGAAGACAGGACTCATTGAAATACACCCTGATGTTAGAAAAGAGTGAAGGAAAAAGGAAAAAGGGATGGTAGAAGATGAGGTGGATGAATGATATCATGTAAACACTGAACATGAACTTGGACAGACTTTGAGACGCAGTAGAGTTAGAAGGGCCTAGTATGTTAGGATCCATGGGGTCACAAAGAATTGGACATGACGGAACAACAGTGGTCCCTGATCTTTTACTTCTCTGTACTGACTTCTCCTTCTGGAAAAGAGACTTTGATTCTGAATCACTTTTCTTTCATATGATAGCTGTTCAGAGACAGTTCTCCTCTTTTCCATTCTCCTTATTTCTAGGGAGATAGGACAGTGGACAATTTGAAACACCAGGTGTTAAAAATGACTTTAATTAATAGACCTCACTGGACAGTTAGTTTTACTAAATATTTTTGATTTTTCATTAATTACGATAATGAAAAATCAAATTTGAAAACAAAGAATGAAGAATGTGTAAGTTTGACCTTTGTATTGGTCAGTTAAACCTATAATTCTTAAAACAATAATGTCAAGAAAGCTTATTATCATCAGCCATTTTATTGTTTTGTTTTCAAACAGATCTTAATCTAGGTACCTTTGTTGAACTATTCCTAATTGACTTTCACATGTCTGATCCAATATTATAATTTGCTTTATTCACCTCCTGAGAAACAGGTTCAAAGATTGCCTCTGATGCTTACTACCCTGTGACCTTAGACAAGTCAGTTTACCTCCCTAGGTCTCAGTTTACTTGTCTATAAAAGGAGAGTATTGGATTAAGTGACCTCTGAGGGCCCTTCTAATTCTGGATCTCTGATCTTGTCATCCTTGAGAGTATATCATGGTTTTGCCACTGAGTCACTGGCATGGTGCCTCAAACAGTTTAACTTTCTAAGGTACTTGCCCAGGCCGTGGAGCTTTAAAACAACCACAATAAAACAAAACTTGCTCTTCTTGTAAGGATTTCTCCACTGGTTACATGAATAGGAATACTGTTAGCATGTGGGGAAAAAATTAGGATTAATGAATGCTTTGGAAGAGGTTTTCAGACCCCAATGAGCTATGGTTCTTAGGTCTGCAATAATTGAAATAGACTATTTCATTGCACCCGTAATATTTTGGAATGTTGTGTTAATGCCTTTTACAGTAAGAACAGGTCAGGTAGGTGGGTAACTTGGAGAGCAGTCACCATTCTGTGGCAACAAACCCCATCCATTACTCACCACTGATGCACTGTTACACGGGTTTCAACAAAAAATGATAAACAAAGGGCATCATCTATACCAGTCATTCTGCACATGGGTGTCTATTCCCAGAGGTCAATGGCAGTTGTTTATCTAGATCAAGGACAGTCTGGTCTGGAGAGGAGATAACAAATAACTGAAGGTTTCTGTACATTGTGTGGATTAAAGAAAAATAGAAAGGAAAATATGCATTATCCTTAGCCCCAAATGACCCTCTGGTTTAAAAAAACAACAAAATTTTCTCTCAACTGTGCTTATACTGTATATTTTCCTTTTTTAATCTATTTTTCCACTCTCCCTCTTGAAACTCAGGGTGAGGGACCCCTTTGAGGTCTGGTACTCTTTAGGCTTGGCCCCACGTGCCCCTCATGAAGTGATGAATTTAGTTGGGCCTGGGTGATACATGGCTCTGTTTAGAGAAAATGGAGCTACCTTTTTAACCATATGCTTTCCTCGCACATGGTAAATGCTCAATTAGTGTCTGTGCATTTGAACTGAAGGATGTACTGAGCCTTTGATTTTATCAGTGCAATGAGCCCAGGGTAAGGAACTCCTTCCATTGCAGACCAGTATCTGTTCTGAGGTGCTTCAGAATGATGACTTACCCAGAATCCCATAGTCAGTCTGTGTCAAAGGTAACATTTGAACCCAGTGTTCACTCTCTCCATCCACTATACCACAATGCCCCTCAGCATTTAATTACAGGCAAATAAAAAGACCCATAACCAAAATATTCTCATACTCTAGCATGATGGCTTATTTGATGTTAAAAAAAAATTGTGATTCTGTATGTACGCCATAGTTGATTTCTTATTTCTTGTTTTCTAAAACCTCGCAATATTCTAGACTATTCTCCAAATGTGGTACTTGCTA
The DNA here is from genome assembly GCA_023548195.1 of Bettongia penicillata ogilbyi. Taxonomy (NCBI): domain Eukaryota; kingdom Metazoa; phylum Chordata; class Mammalia; order Diprotodontia; family Potoroidae; genus Bettongia; species Bettongia penicillata. The sequence continues at coordinate 1,353,415 of JAJHZJ010000149.1, forward strand.
TAAAACTTACAGTTCAATTACTTTAATTTGGTTAAATTACCTTTTACTACACAGGGTTTATCTGATTGCTGGTGTATGAACCCAGTTGTATTAGAAAATGCGCCGGTCACTACCTCTGTGATTCTAGCTTCTCCTCCCCTTTCCACCTACTCTACCTTCTTTCCTCCATCTTCTGCCTAGGGAGCCACAGGGGAGACAGTACATGTGTTCTGTACAGGGAAAGGGGTAGAAGAAAGTTATTCTATTGTGTTAAAGGAGATGAGAGTAACTGTCAAAATGTAAATTATATGACTTCCGTAGCCAAGACAAAACTCGGGTATCTTCAGGTGTGTAGATTTCTCTGGGAAGACTAAAGAACTGGAAAGGAAGTCATCTGGTCCAACTTCCTCTTTCTGACTGATGATGAAACCAGAGACCGGAGTAGGAAAGTGATTTGTTTAAAGTTCTAGACCTAGTGACCAAAAGAGTCAGAGTTCTAGTCCAGATCCTTTGATTTGAAATCCAGGGTTCCTCCCTCTCCGCCAGGTGTACAGGTGCCAGCTGCTTCATGAAGGAGGTGAACAACAACTCCTGTAGGTCAACAGTTGTGCAGAAAGTTATCCGCAGTGCCTTAAATAAGATGAACTGGTTAAGTGAGTAGTACCAACTCCACCCCTTAGGGACTCTACTTGAGAATCTCTAGCTTCCTTCAAAACAACTCAAATGCAGTATTACCCTACAGTAGAAGTTTTTTCTGATATATCCTTGTTCTCTGCTTTAGAATCTCTAGCTTCCTTCAAAACAACTCAAATGCAGTATTACCCTACAGTAGAAGTTTTTTATGCTATCTCCTTCTTCTCTGCTTTAGAATCTCTAGCTTCCTTCAAAACACAACTCAAATACAGTATCATCCCACAGTAGTAGTTTTTTCTATCTTCTAGTTCTCTGGACTCTTTCCCTCCTGAAATTATCATAGGGTTATAGATTTAAAGATGGATGAGACCTCAGAAGTCATTTAGACTGACATTCTCATTTTGCAGATGAGGAAACCGAGGCCCAGAGAGGTCAAGGTCATGTAGGCAATAATTATTAGAGGTAGGATTTTAGCCCAAATCACTTCACTTGTATTCTTTCCATGGTTATGGTAACAGTATTTTCCTTAATACTTTATATTTACTTATGTACATGTTATAACTATGTATCAGTCAAAAAGCATTTATTGAATTTCTACTCTACCAGGCACTGAACTTGGGACTGGATGTACAATTAATGGGACACCCCCTCCTCTCAAGAGCTTTACATTCTAATTTTTAATAGAATATTAGCTCCTGGGGCCTATGACCAGTTATTTGTCTTTATATGCAATTATTAAATATTTGTGGAGTTCAGTTTAATTGGAAAAAATGGATTCTCCATTGACTCATTCCAAATGAATCTCCAGTAATCACCTGTGAATAAGAAGGAAACCACCCAGTCTGGCCACAAAATGTCCTTCCTTTCCACCCCCCACCCCCACAAGGCCAAGCACAAGAGTTAATGGGAAATAGCTGAATCCCAGTGTATGGTTTGTCCATAGTTCAGCAAATACAAAAGCTGTTTTGGAAAGATATGTGCAGTGGCCCAGATCAGGCCTTCAATGGCTGACCTCACTTTATCTGCACTGACACAATTTGTTCTGTGATTATAGATAATAAAGAAATACTTTGTCCTCCCATGGTACCATTCTTTCAAGAAGCAATTTACAAGCACAGCAGTATTATCTCTGTAGCTCTAGTCACATTCCTCAGAGGTAGGTGGCAAATTCCTTTTCTTTCCAGCACAAGGAAGGGGAAAACTTGAGGAGGTGAATGGATTCCTTGCAGTTCACAGCAGGGGGCTTCATGATAAAAAAAAAAAAAAAGAGAAGAGACCAGGCTTTCTGACTGTGTATTTGTTGCTTTAATCTTGTGAGGGTAACCATGAGGATATTGTGATTCCTGCTCCCCACTTCCTCCTACCCCCAGGCACTACAATATTCTTCTTCCATTCCTCCCCAAATGTCAGTCATTGCTCAGCTCTGGTTCACTCAAGGCTTTGGAGGACAGTTGCAACTCTAGGAGGAAGAGGAAGCAGTGTTGCCACATTCATTGCCTGCATATTGATGGTCCTACCCACAAGCTATTTTGAATTTTGTAATTTTGATTCCTGTGTCTTTTCTTCCTGGTCTTAAAGAGTTAACCTCTTCTTGGATTTAGAGTATTAAATTTAATAGAGATTGATTGTCTTCTTGGTTCCAAGATCATCTCTCTATCCACTATGTGACACTGCTTTTCATGTATCATATTCTAGATTAAAATAAGACCTTGTTGAGAAAAAAGGTGGAAGTCACAAAGAAGTAGCTTGGAAATTTCCCAGGGTTCAGAACTATTTTTTATTTAACCTCCAGATTATTTTTTTTCATAAATCCCTCCCCAAACCTGCTGCAGCCTCACCTGCTCCTTCTGTTAAAATTATTGACTTTGCTGCTTCTAGCTCATCCTCTTCCTCATCCCTCCCTTGCTTCTCACTTCTTTCTGTCCTCTTGAGCAAAATGGTGGCATGAGGCACAGAAAGTTCAACACACTTGGCTGTGGACCCCTCTCTATATTCTGCCCTTCAGACTATCAGGTATTTTGGAATTTTGGTCACTGACCAGGGTTTGTGGTGAATTTCCAAATAGCTAGTTTTCTGTGGCTTACCAATGTTAATATAACATATCATTTAGAGTATGTGAGTGGGATGGAGGAGGGAGATAGATTGAGCTATGAAAGTCCATGCTTCTTTTGGTTAATAGATAACTTTATTACATGTGTGGGGTCTGTAACACCAGAATGTCCTTGACTGGTTCTGTGTATATGGGACACTTAAAGGTGATGGTTTGATGGACACAAAGGGCGCTATTTATTTTGGTACCTGAAATTCTCACCTTTATTTACACTAGTTCAGTTCCTTTCAATGCAATAAACATTTCTTAAGTACCTAATCTGCATCACCCCCAGAAAATGGAACCTGATCATTGTAAATTAAGTACTTGGTGATAAAATACACTAGCTCTGGAGTCAAAGGACCTGCATTAAAATTCCATCTTCTGGGGGTGGAGTCAAGATGGCGGAGTAGAAAGACTCACATATGCTAGCTCCAGACCCACAGCCCATATATTTTCTGCAAGAAGAACTCCCCACGAATTCTGGATCACTGCAAGGTGTGCAGAAACACAGTGGAAGAGATTTCCGTTCCAGAGAGCCCTGGAGAGCAGTCCTCAGGGGTCCGTTGTGCCCCGGAAAGCAGAGTCCACCCCTGGCCTGCCCTGGTCGGGCTGCCAAGAGGAGCAGATCCAAGCAGGCTTCAGGGATGGAACCTCCGGCAGCCGGGAAGGTCCCTCCACCCACAGATGCTACAGGTCAGTGAGAGAGACGTCTAGGCTGGACAAGAGGGGAGCGGGGTGTCTCTGTGACTCGGGCCTCCTCGGGAGGAAGCGGCGGAGGCAGAGGCAGGGGCAGGAAGCGGTGGAGGCAGTGGCGGTGGCCCAGGACTCCCCGAGCAGCAGGCAGGATCTTCATTACTGAAGGTCTCTTCATAAACCACCTGAAGGAGCTGAGACTGTGAGGTGGACCTGCCCCCACCTGCTCCATTACTAAAGGTCTCTGCATAAAGCCCCTGAGGGAACTGAGCCTGGGAGGCAGCCCTGCCCCCACCCCAGCACCAGAACTTAAGCTCGCATTGAATAGCAGCCCATTTGAATCTCAGAGCCCAAGCACTAGCTGGGCGGATCTAGGCAGGGGGTGGACAGGAATCTCAGAAGTCAAGTAACTGGCATGGGAAAATGCCCAGAAAAGGGAAGAAAAATAAGACTATAGAGAGCTTCTTTGAGCAGGTGCAAAATGTTCCTGCCTTTCAATTCTGATGACGAGGAAATATTCCTTACCATCAGGGAAAGATGTGGGAGGGGCGGGGCCTCTGTATCCCAGACATCCCAGGGGGGATGTCGGGTGCGGCTCAGGCCTTGGAAGAGCTCAAAAAGGATTTTGAAAAGCAAGTTAGGACAGGTGGAGGAAAAAACTGGGAAGAGAAAATGAGAGAGATGCAAGAAAAGTATGAAAAAATGGGTAACACCTTTGAAAAATAGGCTCACTCAATTGGCAAAAGAGGTTCAAAAAAGCCAATGAGGAGAAGAATGCTTTCAAAAGCAGAATTAGCCAAATGGAAAAAGAGGTTCAAAAGTTCACTGAAGAGAATAGTTCTCTCAAAATTAGAATGGAACAGATGGAGTCTAATGACTTTATGAGAAACCAAGAAATCACCAAACAAAACCAAAAGAACAAAAAAATGGAAGAGAATGTGAAATATCTCATGGGAAAAACAACTGACCTGGAAAATAGATCCAGGAGAGACAATTTAAAAATTATGGGACTACCTGAAAGTCATGATCAAAAAAAAGAGCCTAGACATCATCTTCCATGAAATTATCGAGGAAAACTGCCCTGACATTCTAGAACCAGAAGGCAAAATAAGTATTGAAAGAATCCATCTATCACCACCTGAAAGAGATCCAAAGAGAGAAACTCCTGGGAACATTGTGGCCAAATTCCAGAACTCCCAGGTCAAGGAGAAAATCTTGCAAGCAGCTAGAAAGAAACAATTCCAGTATTGTGGAAATAGAATCAGGATAACTCAAGATCTAGGCAGCTTCTACATTAAGGGATCAAGGGCGTGGAATAAAATATTCCAGGAAGTCAAAGGAACTAGGACTCAAACCAAGAATCACCTACCCAGCAAAACTGAGTATAATTCTTCAGGGGGGAAAATATGGTCTTTCAATGAAACAGAGAACTTTCAAGCATTCTTGATGAAAAGACCAGAGCTGAAAAGAAAATTTGACTTTCAAACACAAGAATGAGAAGAAGCATGAAAAAGTAAACAGCAAAGAGAAGTCTTAAGGGACTTACCATGAGTGAACTGTTTACATTCCTACATGGAAAGACAATATTTGTAACTCTTAAAACTTTTCAGTATCTGGGGTAGTTGGGTGGGATCACACACACACCACACATGTACACATGTGCATGCACACACATATACACACATGCACGCACATACAGAGACAGAGAGCACAGAGTGAATTGAATAGGATGGGACCATATCTTAAAAGAAATTAAGGTAAATGGTGGGAGAGAAATATATTGGGAGGAAAAGAGGGTGAAATGGAATGGGGGTAAATTATATCTCATTCAAGAGGCAAGCAGGAGACTTTTTAGTGGAGGGAAAAAGAGGAGAGCTGAGAAAAAAAAACAACAGTTTTACCCCTCATCACATTTGACTAAAAGAAGGAGTAAAATGCACACTCATTTTGGTATGAAAACCTATCTTATAATACAGGAAAGTGGGGGAGAAGGAGATAAGCAAGGGGGGGGATGATGGAAGGGAGGGTAATGGGAGGAGGAAGCAATTTGAAGTCAACACTCGGGGAGGGACAGGATCAAAAGACAGAAGAGAAACAATGGGGGGCAGGATAGGATGGAGGGTAATTCAGTTAGTCTTACACAACACGACTATTATGGAAGTCATTTGCAAAACTACACAGATAGGGCCTATATTGAATTGCCTGCCATCCCAAAGGGAATGGGTGGGGAGGGAGGGATGGGGAGAATTTGGAACTCAAAGTCTTAGGAAACAACTGTTTAGTATTGTTGTTGCTACTTGGAAATTAGACCATACAGTTAATGAGGAATAGAAAGTCATCTGGCCCTATAGGACAAAAGATAGAGAAGATGGGGACAAGAGAAGGGAGGGATGATAGAAGAGAGGGCAGATTGGTGATAGGGAAAATTAGATTACTCAGTGTATTGGGTGGGGAGAGGGGATAAATGGGGAGGAAATTTGGAACCCAAAATTTTGTGAAAATGAATGTAAAAAGTTAAATAAATAAATTTTTATTTAAAAATAAAAAAAAAATTCTATCTTCTGATGTTTATTGACTGTGATCTTGGATAAGTCACACACTTGACTTTCAAGGGTCTCAATTTTCTCAAATTTTGTCAATTTTGTCAAATGAAATGACCTCTGAAGTCCCTTTCAGCTTATGATCAATGATCATAAGAAAGACCCATGAAAATGGAATACTTTCCAGTTTTACTGAAACCTGATCCTGTTAGGCAGATGTCTAAAAAGGTGATTATCAATGGTACAGAGCATCTAGTGGCTTTAAATGAGTTCAGCTTGCCAAGCTTGGACAAATTGAAGAGCGCTGGAAAAATAAGAAATTAAAAAGAAAACATTTAACAAAGATGCAAAGTGACCCTTAGGGTTCTTGGAAGCATTATAGAAAAATAATACTAGCTAACATTTGTAGAGCACTTTTAAGGTTTTTAAAAAGCACTTTGCATATGTTAACTCATTTGATTGTCGCAGTAAACCCCATGAGAAAGGTGCTAAAATCAGAAAACCAAAGGACAAGGGAAGTCAGGTGACTTGCTCAGGGTTGCAAAACTAGAGAAAGTCAAGAATTAAACTCAGGTCTTACTCCAAATCCTGTGCTCTAACTACTATGAACCTAACTTAGAGATGGGAGAAATACCAGAAGACAGGTAAACATCTCAGTTTTTGAAAAGGAAGAGTATAGAAGTCTTCAAATTTTAGATCATTCTAGACAAAGGTAATTTCCATTGTTCTGCCATTATCTTCTCCCATAGTTACGCTGGTTATCAGGGACTGACAAGGATATAATATGTCTGAATTTTAGTAAGATCTTGAAAAAGTCTCTCATGTGGGCTGGATGAGAATATAGTTGATAGACTTGGAACTGAATGAATGACCTGGCTAATGATTAATGGATGATGCCAGTCTGGAGAGAGGTTTCAGGGATTTGTCCTTGGCCTCATTCTGCTCATCATTTTTGTTAATGACTTGGACAGAGACATAGCTCTGATCTACTGATTTTCCTTGTATATAACTTTTATGTCCATTGTTGTTTGTATGTTGTCCTCCTCATTAGAATATGGACTCCTTGAGGTCAGGGACCATGATTTTACCTTTTTTTATATCCCCAGGGCTTAGCATAGGGCCTGATACATAGCAATCACTTAATCAGTGCTTATAGGGAGTCTTGAGTGACATCTTCCAGGCTTTAAACCACTACCAAGTGGAAGAGGGAACAAACTTTTTCTTCTTGGTCTGAGATGGTATAAGAAATCATAAGCAGTGGGTTAAAGTAGTAGAGAGGCAAATATAGGCTTAGAAACATTTCTTTGTACTTTGAGCTATCCAAACATGAAATAGGCCATCTTGTGGGCAGTGAATTCCTTCATGTGGTAAGTTAAATGAGGCTAGAGAATCACTTGTGGAGGATGTTTTCAATGGGATTCTATGGCGTTGAAGTCCTTTCCAGCTTTAGTCCAAAGTTCTGTGATTCACTATCTGATGATGACATTTTTGTTTACAATATCACACAGAGACTACTGCTGTTATTTCAGTTGCCCCTACTTCCTTGTACCTTTAAACCTGTTGTGCATAGCTGTGATATCACTCATGAGCACTAATACTGTTTCTTTGTCTTTGACTTGATGGTTCTGTGGAACATTCTGGCATTCTTGGTGGGGGTGGGGAGGGAAGGGGGTTACTCTGCCTGGAAGGCAGGTGGAAAGGTTTCATCAGACCTGACTATAGAAGGTAGTTGTCTCTACTGACTCAGAGGTCAGCCACAGAGGCAAAATCCTTCCTGGTTTTTTTCTTGACAAGCTGTGTTATCATACATGGTGGTAATTGAGTTGTTTCTTTTTCCTATATCTGAGAAACACAAATGAACACTTTTACATGGTTTACATCATCACCAGACTGGCTACAAGGTGATGCATTTTTGACCTAACACACCATTTTCTAAGTTTTTAAAAAAAATTATTTATTTACTTTTAGTTTTCAATATTCATTTCCACAAGATTTTGAGTTCCAATTTTTCTCCCCATCTCTCCCTTCCCCTCACCCCAAGACACCATGCATTCTGATTACCCTTTCCCCCAATCTGCCTTCCCTTCTATCACACCCCTCCTTTCCCTTATCCCTATCTTCTCTCTTTTCTTGTAGGGCAAGATAGATTTCTATACCCCATTGCTTGTATTTCTTATTTCCCAGTTGCATGCAGAAACAATTCTCAACATTTATTCCTGAAACTTTGAGTTCCAACTTCTCCCCTTTCCTCCCTCCCCACCCATCCCCACTGAGAAGGCAAGCAGTTCAATATAGGCTATGCATGTGTAGTTATGTAAGAGACTTCCATAATAGTCATGTTTGAAAGACTAACTATATTTCCCTCCATCCTATCCTCCTCCATTTATTCTATTCTCTCTTTTGATCTTGTCCCTCCCCAAAAGTGTTTACTTCTAATTATGCCCTCCTCCCATTTGTCCTCCCTTCTATCATCCCCCCCACACTTATCCCCTTCTTCCCTACTTTCCTGTAGTGTAAGATAGATTTTCATACCAAATTGAATGTGCATGTTATTCCCTCCTTAAGCCAAATGTGATGAGAGTAAGCTTGACGTTTTCCTTCTCACCTCCCCCCTTTTTCCCTCCTTTGAAGAAGCTTTGTCTTGCCTCTTTTATGAGAGATAATTTGCCCCATTCCGTTTCTCCCTTTCTCCTCCCAATATATTCCTCTCTCACCCCTTAATTTTACTTTTTTTGCTATCATCCTTTCTTATTCAACTCACCCTGTGCCCTCTTGTCTCTCTCTCTCTCTCTCTCTCTCTCTCTCATATATATATATATATATATATATATATATATATATACATATATATACATATATGTATATACGTATATATATATGTATGTACGTGTGTGTGTGTGTGTGTGTGTGTGTGTGTGTGTGTGTGTATAATCCTTCCAACTACCCAAATACTGAGAAAAGCTTCAAGAGTTACAAATATCATCTTTCCATGTAGGAATGTAAACAGTTCAATTTTTGTAAGTCCCTTATGATTTCTCTTTCCTGTTTATCTTTTCATGCTTCTCTTGATTCTTGTGTTTGAAAGTCAAATTTTCTATTCAGCTCTGGTCCTTTCATCAAGAATGCTTGAAAGTCTTATATTTCATTGAATTACCATTTTTTCCCTTGAAGTATTATACTGAGTTTTGCTGGGTAGGTGATTCTTGGTTTTAATTCTAGTTCCTTTGACTTCTGGAATATCATATTCCAAGGCTTTGATCCCTTAATGTAGAAACTGCTAGATCTTGTGTTATCCTGATTGCATTTCCACAATAATTATTTCTTTTTGGTTGCTTGCAATATTTTATCGTTGACCTAGGAACTCTGGAATTTGGCTACAATATTCCTAGGAGTTTTTCTTTTTGGATCTCTTTCAGGAGGTGATTGGTGAATTCTTTCAATATTTATTTTATCCTCTGGTTCTAGAATATTTGAGTAGTTTTCTTTAATAGTTTCATGGAAGATGATGTCTAGGCTCTTTTTTTGATCATGGCTTTCAGGTAGTCCCATAATTTTTAAATTGTTTCTCCTGGATCTATTTTTCAGGTCAGTTGTTTTTCCAATGAAACATTTCACATTGTCTTCCATTTTTTCATTCTTTAGTTTTGTTTTGTAATTTTTTGGTGTCTCATAAAGTTATTAGCTTCCATCTGCTCCATTTTAATTTTTAAAGAACCATTTTCTTCAGAGAGTTTTTGAACCTCCTTTTCCATTTGACTAATTCTGTTTTTTAAAGCATTCTTCTCCTCATTGGTTTTTTTGGACCTCTTTTTCCAATTGGGTTAACATATTTTTAAAGGTGTTAATTTCTTCAGCACTTTTTTGAGTCTCCTTTAGCAAACTATTGACTTGCTTTTCATGATTTCCTTGCAGTGTTCTCATTTCTCTTCCCCATTTTTTCTCCACCTCTCTTATTTTATTTTCTAAATCCTTTTTGAACTCTTCCATGACCTGAGACCATTGCATATTTTTTTGGAGGTTTTTGATGTAGAAACCTTGACTTTTATGTCTTCCTCTGATGGTATGCTTTGTTTTCTTTCACCTGAAAGGATGGAAGAAAATACCTGTTCATCAAGAAAGTAACCTTCTATAGTCTTATTTTTTTTTCCTTTTTCTGGGCATTTTCCCAGTCTGTTACTTGATTTTTGAGTCCTTTGTCAAGTGGAGGGTATACTCTAGGGACTTGTAAGCTCTCAGTTACTCCAAGGTGGCACAATAAAGGGAGAGGAGTAAACTCCTCTGGTCTGTACTCTGGTCTGGCAACAACCACAAGCTTCTCTGCCCAGGATCCTCTCCAAAGCCTGCACCAGCTCTACCATGCCAGTGCTACCACCACTTAGAACTGAGACTCAGATCAGCTGCTCACTTTCCCCAGGGTTTTTAGGCAGAGCTTCCTGAAAGTGAATGCTGTTGCAGTAGCTGCTGCTGCTCTGGGGCCCAGGATGTGACTGAACCTTACTTTCTTCTCATCTGGGTGAAAGAGCTTTCTCACTAACCTTTGAAATTGTCTTTGGCATTTGTAGGTTGAGAAATCTGGAAACCACAGCTGCTGCCTGTGATTCTGTGCCCTGAAGCATTATCCAGTCCTGACCATGCTGCAACCTGGGGCCAAGGTTGAGCTGCACTGTGCCCCAAGCCCAGAGTGATAGAACTTTCCTGTTGGCCTTCCAGACTGCCTTGGGCTGGAAATCTCTATCACTCTGTCATTTTGTGACTTCTGCTGCTCTAGATTTTTTTTAGAGTCATTTTTTACAAATATTTGATGGGCTATGGAGGTAGAGCTAGAGCAGGTCATCCTTCTACTTCACCATCTTGGCTATGCCCCTACCATTTTCTAAGTTGTGGAAGAGTTATGATGTATGCAAGAGAAGACAGGAGCCAACTGAGGAGAGTACAGAATATATTGAGCTGGCCACATAATACTCACTTTTCCTATCTGTACTACTCTCTATCTTGCCACAAAAAATTATACAAATTGACAACCCAATTAAACCTAAGTATACACTACCAATACTCACATGGGCACAATAAACAAAGGGACTTTTTAAAGTTATTAGATGATGAAAATTACATAATAACAAACCATAAATTCAGTGTGAACTAATAGAGACATACTTCTAAAGCAGGCATAAAGAAATATAAATGAATATGTACAGATAGAAATAAATTATATTAGAAATAAATTATAGTTATGTAGTTTATGAACTCTTCACTCCATTAATCATTTCAGTTATTAATTTAGCAAACAAATATGCCATGCAGTTTTGGGCAAGTCTCAGCTCTCCCAACTCCAGTTTCCTCTTGGGAATCAGCATGCATGGTGCCTAGTTTTCAAATATGGCCTGTGTTCAAGTCTAGTAGTTCTGAGACCATGGGCATGTCATCTCATCTTTATGCTCATCTGTCAAATAAAAGGGTTGGACTTGATGGCCACTTGAAATCCCTTCTCTCTCTCTAGATCTATGAGCCTATTAATTCACTTGAATTCTCAGTGCCTCAGTTTGGTCATCTGTTAAGTGAGGGACAGAGGGTCCCTCAGAGGGTCCTTGGAGGCTCAAATGTGGTAAAAATGTGCATGTTAGGTCAGGACCCTATTAGTTCAAGTTTAATGTTGGTATGAAATGATACACTGATTCAAAAGTTAACACAAGAAGGTTTGTTTACTGGACCGGTGGCAGAGACAGGAGATTCAGGAAGCATGCTTCAGGGCTTGGTTTGGTTACATGAACCCCCTAATTACCCTATGGAAACAGATCTGGTCAGCAGGGAAGGGTAGGGTGAATTTTGGGATCTTGGGACATCTGCAAAGTCTGAAGGGCCTGGAATTCATGAGAGTACGTCTTTTTATGCTCTTCTGCAACCAGGAAGCCATGGCCAGGGGTTACTAGGAAGCTGAGCCTTGCCCCTTTCCCCTCATTAAGTCCTGAGACAACTTTGTTGCTTTTAAGCAAAAACTAGCCTAATCCTCACGTTGATAGGGGAATAGAGGCAGAGTGGTGGTGATGGTGGAAAGAACCCTGGGTAATCTTGGTCCTGTCACAGTGTGTATAATACTGCTCAGGATGACAGTTATTATTGCCTATGAAACAGTAACAGTAATACACTCCCCACATGTTAGGGTTGTTTGGAGGAAAGTATATTGTAAACAATAAAGCAACACAGAAAAGTGAGCTGTTATCACTGATAATCTTAGCAATGAATCATTTCTATCATGAGATATATATGCATATTTGCTCACTGAAGTCCCCTCAAAGGAAAGATACTAATATCCAGAGCAATCACCCTTCTGAGAAACAGACCTAATGGAAATGAATGAAGAATGAAGTCCTGAAGTCCATCAAGAGGGCCCACTGGGTCTGCATTCCCCAACTAATCATCCCTAGTACTATAAAATTAGGGAGTGGATCAGAGAAATCCCATCTGATTGCCCAGCTGCTTCTGGAATGTATGTGTGTTTTTGAAGCACCCCCTCCCCCAAACCAGAGGGCTCTTTTCTGGAATCCAGCAAGTCTGCAAATGAAATCCTGTACAGTGGGAGCATTGATGAGGGGATATAAAGCCCTGGGCTATGACAAATAGCAGAGGCATTAAATAAGTGAAAATTGCCTTCCCAAAGAAGGCAATTAGAAGATTAAAAGGAGGAGCCACAGTTGCCTGAAGCCATTAGCACAATTCTGACCCCAAGGAGCCTTTTATGCCTGTATTTCAGGGAAGGGTGACCTCTTATTGGATGAACTTTTGGTCCTCATATGTGGAACTAACATCCCTCAGTTCAGAAGTTGTGTTTGTGATTGGGAAATGAGAGTAGCTGGATGAAAGTGAGAAGTTCCATAAGGAAGATTATAGTTCATGAAACATAGTCACCCTAAGGAAAGAAATTCCAGGCCTATAATGATTAACTGGGAGGCTCTTGCAAAGTCTTGATCATTCAAGTGAAATGATATCCTCACAGTTGCTATCCTCTTCTGTATTTTGTTTTGTAACTCTCAGATGTACAGTGTATCCTAACTATCTGTACTGGTACCTTATTTCCCTGACAAAGGATTAGCTGGATGAAGGCAGAGACAATGCCTTATCAAAATTATATTTTCAGTGCTCAGGACACAATAGGCTTTTAATAACTGTTAGCTCTTGTTGATGTCGAAGAGAAGTGGAAGAATTAATGTTGTGCTATAATTGTAGTGTAAGGCAGTCAAGATGGAGGGTAAGGTAAAGTAACTTTCTGGAGAGTTTTGAATCCCCAGATATAATCCTGAGTTAAAAATATTAGAAATATAGGAATAGAAGGGAACAAAGATTGAATTTATGTTAGGTTCTTTTCTTTTCCCTAAGTTGGAATTTGTTTTCTGAAATATTATTAAGTAACAATAATAATAATAGTGTGTAGAATGCTAAATATAAACACCAAGGATTTAGATTTGTCCTCAGTTTCTACCTGAGTTCCACTGAAAAAGGTAAAACAAGATAATAATGATATTCAAATTTTATAATCCACTACAGTATATATATGATTGCCTTAAAATTTATTTCCTTAAAAAATAGCTTTTTGAAAAATTGGTATCATTTCTCAGTAATGATCCTCTGCCCATTAGGGCTTTCCCTTATTAAGAAAAAGAACTTTGTGTTGATGAGTTGTTTCGGACTCTCTTTGACCCTATTTGGGGTTTTCTTGGCAAAGATACTAGAGTGGTTTGCTATTTCTTTCTCCAGTTTATTTTACAAGATGGGGAAAGTGAGGCAAACAAGGTAAAGTGATGTGTCATATTTGAATTCAGGTCCTCCATCTATTGCACCACCTAGCTGCCTATATCAAAGAAACACAATTAGGCAGAACAAAGCAACACACTGAGCATGTCTAATAGCATAGGCTTATGTTTCAATAGTTTGCTACCTATCTACCAAGAGAAAAGATATTTATTTCATTTTCAGTCCTATGGAGTCAAGATTGGCCATTGTACCTGATCTGAATTCTGAGGTCTTTTAGTATAGTTTACATGTCTTTTCCTTTCAACACTCCCTATGACATTTCTAGAACATGCATTATTAATTCAACCTTATAGATGAGCAAACTGATTTTCAGAGAGGTTAAATGAATTAAAGAACAACACATCCATTAAGCACTTAATATGTTCAAAGCATTGTGCTAAGTATTGAGGGTACAAACAAAAAATGACAGTCCCTAATCTCAAGGAACTGGCACTCAAATGGGAGAGACAAGAAACATGGAAAGTTTCAGTTATAAGTAAGATGGAGAAATCTTGTGACACTTAAGGAGCAGTACAAAGCAGATATCAGTGCCTCTCCTTAGTGCTGTTTCCACTGACAAAATTGCATCAGTTTCTGATATTGAACTATCTGATAGTTCTAAGGATTTTGGTGGCAAGAACTTTCTTTTCTGAGTCTTTTGTTTCTGGGGCAACTGAAGAAGCAGTTGCTAGGCTCCATCTCCAAAGGGATGATTTGCAGGATGATGGCTGAGGACACTGCCCACTGTGCTCGTGGGTACAGGGTTCTGGGTCATCTGCATCAGAGTCAGAGGGGACATGATCATTTATTATTGTTACTTCTACTGCTACTATTACTACTACCACCTCCACCACCACCCCTACTCCTTTCTACTCCTACTCCTCCACCTCTACTACTACCACTACCATTCCTTCTCACTACTACTACTTAATACTGCCAGTAGTATTAAGTGACTTGCTTCAAGTGAAATAGTCAATAAGTGGCAGAACCAGGATTAAAATTCATACTCCACCAAACCATACTGATGGCTAAAGTTAAAAAATAAATCCTTACTTAGACAAATATATTTTGATTAATACTATCCACATGATAGCAAGTTAAACGTTACATAGTCAAGCAATTTTAAGATAAAATCTTTAAATGTATAACTCAGAAGAGACACAATCACTTCTTCAAAAGTCTGCCAATATTCTCTCATTAATCTATATTTATAGCTCTTAAATTTGGTCAGAGTTCACTGAAGTATATAATGTTAATGGGATGTAAGATCTTCTCTGCCCATTAATAGACCTCCCATGGAGCCCATTAAGGGAAGCTTGCTTAGGGGAGGTTTGCTCGTAGGAAGGCTTTCACATCTTTTGCTAATTTCTAATTAGGCACAGTCAAGAAGGTTGTGATGTCTTCTGGCTCTAAGAAGTGTATATATACTCTGAGGTGAGGTTTTGCTTTGGGGTCTCACTTATGAGAAGGATCTTGTAATATCCTGGTCAAGACTCTGAGCAGCCCTACGTTCTTAGTTCCCTGACTGCTCAGATGTAAAGACTCTCTCAATCCAGGGATGCATGTAAAGTGTATAGCAATATTGCTTTGATTTAGGTGATAGAGCCCTGTCTGTTGGTCTTTATTTCTCTGCTTATATTTTCTCTGTAGTTTCTCTGAAGTTCAGGATGCTGACTTTTGCCCTGAACTAGTGGATGTAATTTAAAAAGATAGTTGAATGCTTAAACAGGTGTCTTTCCTAGGAAAACAGATCTAAGAACCTGTGCTAGCAGCCATTCTGGGTATGCCAGTGTGGTTGCTTTTACAAGGTGAAAATGCAACTGGGTCACCATGTATGGAATTAATTCCTGCATGCTTCTGATTTCTATTCTCCATGTAAACAAATGGATGACAGCAATTCATTCCTGGAGAATCAAATTATTTCCATTCAGTAGGGAGAAAAAAACATATTGTCAAATGAGATTGAATTGACATGCAATGTTCACAGTTTCTTCTTCCTGTGAGATGGTAGTTTATCATAACATATTCTTTTCAAAAATGTTCATCAGAACATCCTAAACTACATCTATAGACTTTAGATTCAATCTTCTGTGACATCTAGAAATTTTTCTTATGTCTTATCACCAGCATTTTCCATCACCTCCACAACAGATACAGACAATTCAAATAGTTCATTGAGTAAAAGTCCAACTCATAATTCCACAAGTTTGTCTCGTTCATTTTATCTGTCGTATTGTATATCATAGGGTTTTAGGCATTGTCTATGATTGGGGTGTTTTTTTTCAAGAACTGCTCAACAGAGTCTTATTGGCTTAGAATATAAGCATTTTGAGGGGTCTTGAGATCCCAAGTTGGAAAGAGAATTTGCTTCAGGATACTTTTTTGAATATTGGTCTGTAGAACAGCTTCACTGATGGAACTAAGTTTATGATGTCTCTGAAAATTATTTTGGGCAGATGTGGGAGATGATGGTGAGATTGATGTAATTGGGGAAATTAATAAATTTCCACTCTGATCTTATTAAATATGCCATCTTTCATCACTCTTATTAGTTGATTGCATCTCTTGTTTTACCTCTTGTAAGTTAAGAATATCAAATTTCTAAGAAGCCACACAAGATAGAATTTTCCTAATCCAAAGTCATTACTTGTTTCCTGAGAATTTAAATCTCCTCAAATTTTTTGAAGGAAAAGCATTATGATAATGCAATATCATGGCGGGTCAATCTACATGTAATAATGAAAATGATAATCATGATGGTTGTTCCTCAATTTAAATAAATCACATTTACATAACAATTTAAGCTTCCTAATGTGCTTTCTTCACAGTAACTCTGTCAGGTAGTATTACAAGTATTATTATTACCATTTTAGACGTGAGGAAACTGACGCTCAAAGAAGTTAAATAACTTACCTCTGGTGAGATGCAATTAGGGTCAGAGAAGGGATTCAAACCCATGTCTCTCCTATTTCCAAGGAACAATCTAATAGTTGCTAACATTCATATAGCACTTTAAGATTTGCAAAACACTTCACAAATATTATCTCATTTGATCTTTACAACAATTATTTTATAGATGAGGAAACTGAGACAGAAAGAAGCTAAGTAGATTGCCCACTATCAGAGTAAATGTTTGAGGCAGGATTTGAATTCAGGTCTTCCTTACTCTAGGTACAGCACTATGAATTGCACCAAATCTATATATATGAAGATGAAATGAGATAATGTATATAATGTACTTTGTAAATCTTAAAGTGTTATAGAAATATCAACTAATATTATTTCATAAATTTTTAAGTCTGTAAAACTATCCCAGAAAAGGAGACCCATTATTAAAATCAAGTGCACTAAATATCAGACAGGTCTGGTCATTGTCACTAAGACATAAGCTGATCTTTGGCACATTATTTAACTTCATGATAACTCAATTTTTTTTATTTTAATGAATATTTTAGTGTTATATATAGCAGAACATTGTGAATACAATGAGAACAAAGTTTTATCAATTTAATAAAAAAGAAATCCAACATAAAGAGGGGAGGTAATAATTTGATACCTATATTACGGTGTTTATTTTCATGCCCAACTTGTGGGTAAAACAATTCATTTTGCATTCCCAGTTCTAGAATCATGATTTTCATGTGATCTTAATGCAGAATTATAGCAGAAAAACAAAAATGGTTTTTTAAATTAATTTCCTTTATTTTCCATTAAATCAATATAATTTTTGATTGCTACAGGTCTCCTTTAATAATATATATATTTAACTCCCATTACTGGAACCACAGCTTGCAAATTCCATATTTACACCAAAAAAAACCCCAAAATAAAAACAAAACCAAGTGTTGTATAAAATCTAAAAACCAACACTGTTGGGTTTAAACATTATACTTAACTTAAAAATGTATTAAGGCTTTTTACCTTATTTTTCAATAAGATGCCAAAAAATTGTTTCTGCTCTTTGACTTTTGCTGTTAACCATTGGCTATGAGGATAAAAACAAAAAGCTTTTCCCATCAATGACTACAAGTTGTAAAGAATACCTGCTGAAAATAAAAGGTACTGGAGATCTTTTAGGAAAAGAAACTGTACAACCTTTTAGGAAAAGAAACTGTACAACAGCCCCAGATAAAGCATTTCTCCCAGTTCTTCCCTGAATAATAGCTATAGTGGGAGAAGTGGGAGAATCCCTTCCATACTTATTGCCAACTGCTTCAAAAGATTTTGTTATAATAAAAATTTGGATAGTATAGCAGTGTATCTGGAACATTAGCAAAAATGTATACATTCCAGTTAACTCTGATTTAGCCATAATCACATAGGTAAGCCTTTTTTTGGACAAAAATAGTTATTTTTATAAAAAACAGATTATCAGACTTGAATGACTTCAACTATGGACTCAAGAGTGGCAGTAAAAGCAAGGTGATTCAGGGACAGAAAAATCAAGTTCATCAGGTAAAAGAAAAGTATAAAATTAGAGATTCAAACAGATTTGTTCAGCCCTATTTCAGTCTTTCCACAAATTATAATGAAATTGCTTATGTAATTTATAAAGGCTTTTGATGGTCTCACTACAAAACATAGTCTAGGCTCTTAGGAAAAAATAATTCTACTGCCTCATCTGAAGTGCCCTGGCCTATTCATCTGGAACACTAGATATTTTACTTTTGCAAAAAAAGTGTTTTTGGTTTTTTTTTATGCAGGTTCATTCTTGGTAGTTGATAAAAGAAAAGGGTACTGAGCAGCATTTTTCACCCCAACATCACCTCTCTGCAGCTAGAAATCATTCAGTCTGGTTCTTTATAGACTCTTATTTTCTAAAGCTGGCAAAGTTGACAAAGGCATTTTGCTTGGGTTGCACAGTTCCAGAAGCCATGGCTATACTGGGTACTCCCATGCCCTTTGTACCCTCCCAGCTCTGCATCTGGCATTCCCATGTTCACATTTATTCCCATCATTCCCTAGTTCATCATAGGAGTATTTTGAAGAGAAGCAATGCCCATTGTGCCAGATATCACGTTAGGCATACTCACAGGCATGGGTCCTCCCATCAATGTATTGGTCTGAGGCTGGACAGGCATCATATTCGATGGTGAGCTTAGGTTCACAGTTCCAAAACTTTGGGGCATCACATTCATAGACTGTTGTATATTTTGTTGCTGGATCATTGTGTTAAGAGATGGCTGCTGGGGTTTGTAAGGCTGGAGATCGGGTAGTACGTTGTCCAGGCTAATGTTGATACTGGAGTCCAACCATGTAGACAACAGGGTTTTGCTGACTGATTTCTGGACCATATCTGTATTCTGATTATAGAGAGGATTAGGCTTCTGCAGCACTGTGCTAACATTTTGTAAAGGCTGTGATTGTGACATGGGTAAACCAAGGCCCACTGTATTAGTGCTCATCATAGAGAAATTCATACTTTGGGAAGATGTCATGGTTCCTTGAGAGGAGGAGCCCATTAAATCAAATAGATCTGAAATATTTGAGGCTGCTGGAGGCTGACTCAGAATTGGCTGTGAGCTACTGAAGAGTTCCACAGCTGGCTGGCACGGGGGCGAGGGGAGGGGGTGGAGCACTGAAAAGTTTTCTACTAGAAACCATGGGACCAGAAGAAGCTTGGTTGAAGGCACTCTAGTCACCAAAGTCTCCATTCCCACTTGTTGCTTGTGATGGAAAGTTTCCTGATGCAGCAACTGATCCAAAGTCAACAAATCCTCCAAATAGATCAGCTGATCCACCTGTTGATTGGCTAGTGCCCTTGGTCTTTGCCATTTTCATCTACAAAGTGCTAATTTTCCAGAGATTGCAAATCATAAATGTGTTCTGTAGCACTTGTAACAACACACTCTGATCCGTTCCTTATGAGGTAAGCTAGGAGCAGCAAGGACTTAGAGACTCTTCTCCAGGTCTTTTTGTTGTCTTTCAACATTCGCGTCCAAAGCATGTTAATAAGTTCAGAAAACTGTTCATACATGAATGTGGCCCTGGCAGTCTCTCCCATGAGTTGCCCAGAAGGTCCCCAAGGATCATCGTTGGCTGCCTCTTGAACCTTAGACTCAATCTCTGAATAATTCATAACCACATCGGTGACTTTGTCCACCAGCTCCCGGACCTTCCACATGTTCAACATCTTGCCCCACGGGAGCTGGGCCCCCGCCGCTTCCTCCTCCTCCTGCTCCCCACAGACCCAGGGGTACTTCCGAATGGGAGCAGGGGCAGGTGTTTGCTGAGGCTGATATAGCCGGCGGGGTCTCCACCCGCTACCTCGAACTGGCCCTTTCCCTCCTTCCTCTACCATAGTAGCGGCGCCGCTGGTAGACAACTCAGTTTTTTAAAAGGGGGAAATAATTTATATTAAAAATGACAATCTAGAATAAGACTTTGTTTTCAAATAATTTTTCCATAGCAGTGCGCTTATTCTGCTTTAAGAAATAAAGATGGAGGAACATGTTGCCACCTTGGTCTATAATAGCTTTAGCTATCTTGTCAAAAATTAAATATTATATGAGGAAGATCAGTGCATTTTTAGAACTGGAATGATCCATAGAGTTTATCTAGGTCAGTCCCTTATTTTATAGATGATAGTGCAAGCCCATGAATATTGTTATTTGCTCAAGGTTATATAGCTATTTAATGACAAAGAACAACTTGAATCATGACTTTCTGGTTCCTGGGCCAGTAGACATTCCACCACACATGCTTCATTTATGTCTCATCTAAAGCATCTGGTTAAAACAGAATGAAAAAGAGAGGGAGAGAGAGCTGCATGAATATGCAAAATAATGAATTATATTATCGCAGAGTTATGGGAATGATCTTGAACTATTTTATCTTTCAAAGGTATTTAAGAGAAAGGTAGCAGCTAGCTGGTAATGTGGATAGAGGATCCACCCTGAAGTCAGAAAGGCTCATCTTCCTGAGTTCAAATCTGGTCTCAGATACTTATTAGCTGGGTTACTCTGGGCACATTACTTAAATCTGTTTACCTCAATTGCTCATCTGTAAAATGAGATGGAGAAGGAAATGACAAACTAGTGCAATATCTTTCCCAAGAAAACCCCAACTGGGGTCAGGAAGAGTTGGATACAGCAATAAAAAGGTACTTCATGGGTTTACATAATAATTCTGAAAAATTTTACTGTGTTTGACCAAAATATAGCACTTAATTATATCACATTATTTGGTACAAGTTCTCTAAACTCCCCCTTCTATCTATGCTCATATTCTTTCCTATTAACTAGGCTTAAATTCTTTCCAATATTAGATTAGTTTGGAACCCTTTAATTTTAAAATTGGGAGGGCTCGCCCTCTAGAGGTCAAACTAAAAAGTGTCTGACTGCAAAATGGACGCAATTATATATTCACGTCCTAACAACAAACAATTTTAGATCTAGATAATCTTTCATTTCACTCAATTTATTTAACAAATGAGAAGAAAGCAATGTCCAAGAGATTATAAATTTTCCAAGGTCTTAAAGGCAGCTAGTGACAACTCTTAGATTTCCTGACTTCAAATTTGTTGGTCTTTCCAAAAAGCCTTATGAACAGTGAGGAAAACCTTTCCTTGATTAATTGCTGCAATTAGTAGAGCTATCATAGCAACATGAAGGAAAAATGTCAAGACAGTTACTGAATGTTCTCGTTCTCCTAAAAAGAACAATTTTAGAAGGCAAAGTCAAAAAGATTGCTGTGATTTCTACCTATACTCACTATGGATGCTATTGTTATTTCCTGGAATCATAGAATGTCAGAGATGGAAAGGACCTCAGACGCCATCTAGTATAATCCTATTAGATGTATACTAAGATGCCATTGGCTTAGAAACCACTGTAGCATAGATGTAGTGGATAGAAAGCTTGACCTTAAGAATACTGAAGACCTGGGTTAAAAGTTCCACCTCTAAAATAATTCTCTGGGTGATCCAGTAAATCAACCTAAGCTCTGAGTGCAACAGGCAGTTCTCTAAGTTACATAAGAGATGCCAATATATGTTGATAGAGAAAGTGTCTTCACTAGAGAGTTCAAATAT
Source organism: Bettongia penicillata ogilbyi (assembly GCA_023548195.1). Classification (NCBI taxonomy): domain Eukaryota; kingdom Metazoa; phylum Chordata; class Mammalia; order Diprotodontia; family Potoroidae; genus Bettongia; species Bettongia penicillata. The sequence goes on from JAJHZJ010000149.1 coordinate 1,375,169, forward strand.
CAATAAAATCACAAGTCCAGTAAAGACAATAGTTTCATGATTGAATTTTCCTTTTAGGGATGGATAGAGAAGACACATGTGGAGATGAAGATGCTTCTTAAAGATCATGATGGTTGACTGAGGTGAATCCAATTTCAGTTCAAACTTGTATGAATTGGTGATGATGGTACTGGAGAAAAAAATCCACATTTGTAAAATGTTACTCGACTGGTGAATTTTAGAACTATGTGGCCATATTGAGGGTTGAGGTTGATCTCCATACTGTTCCATACTAAAAAAAAGTCCTATTAAATTCAGTGTAAGGGGACAGAGCTGACTAAGAGAAATTTTATGGTCTGAGGGATGGTTATGACATCCAAGCTCAGTACGTAATTATAATGTTTGATGTGACATTGAGAGTTATAAGAACTTAACTAGCATATAAAATCTGTTATGTGAAAACATCATTGTGGTGTTGTGCGGCAACAAGGTGGAAATTTTTATTAAGGACAGTAAAAGTCAAGGTGAACTCTTCATAGAAACAAGAATATTTAACTCTATGATGTTTCAACCAAAAGTAATTACCAAAAGAAACCTTCTTTTGACTTGCTAGAAAACTTACCAAAGACCTTAATTTGGAATTTGTTGCCATATTTTCTCTTAAATTTTCAGAGATTGTCATGAACCGAGCCCTGGCAATACAGAATGAACAGGGCTTATAGATTGCTCTTTGATGAAGATCGTGATCTGTAAGGGAATGAAACTAGAGTCCAGAGACAGAGGTCAGGTTTTATAGGCAACTATCCTGTTATATCGGTGGTTTAGGACATTTGTACATTTGTTGTATAGCTGAGAAAATGTGCTTAATTTTTAGGATGCTAAAAGAGATGAACGGGCTTCAGGGTTAACAGTGTATAATTCATATTTTGGACTTACATATTTAGTTCTGCTTCACTTTTAATTCTAACACTGTTCCATGATTCTGTGGTGGATCTTGCTTATCACTTTCTTTCCCAGTCCTTTTAAATGTAGATCCTAATAAGAGTTGTATTTCAAATATAAAACAAAGAAAAATCGATGGAAAAGATATGCTATTACTAATGAATTTTGGGTTTGACTATCCCCTTATCCCAGCATGCATATGATAAAAGAAATTGACATGTATACATAGATAATAAGTTTGCAAAACACTTTACCTAATTCTCATTCTAGACTCACTATAACCCTTGAGGTAATTAATATAGGTATTCTCTTTTTACATTTGAGAAAATAGAGGTTATGACCTGCTCTGATAGTAAAGGTTCAAATTGACAAGAATTTATTAAGTAACTTATGTGTCAGGCACTGACTGCTAAGTGATGAAGATATGAAGAAAGATAAAAACATTCTCTACCCTCAAGGAGTTTATAATCTCATGGAGGTCACGACATATGAATAACTATGGACAAATAAAATGTATACAGGATAAATTGAAGATTATTTACAAATAAGACATATACAGAACAAATTGGAAATAATAATGGGAAGGCGAGCACTAGTATTAAGGGGTACCAGAAATTTTAGCTGAAGCTTGAAAGAAACTAGAGAAAGCAGAAGGAGACAAGGAGGAATAAAATTCCAGGCATGGAGGACAACTGGAGAAAATGCACAAAAAAAGAATAGAAAGGGAGGGGAAGAGAGCTACAATGGTAGGGAAGAGGGACATGGAAGTTAAGGAAAATTATCACAAATAATTGGGGTATGCAAGTAGAAGTCTATGTCACCTAGGAGAAAAGGTGGGGAGCAACGGATGCTTGAATCTTACTCTCAGCTGAACTGGTCAAATGAAGGAAGAAAATATGCACTAAGGGCAGAAATAAACTTCATTTAATAGGAAAATAGGAGGGGAAAGGGAGAAGAGTGAATTATAGGGAAATTAGATTAACTTTAAGGACATTCAAAAAATATTTATGGTCCTTTTTTTTTGGTGGCCAAGAATTGGAAAGTGAGGGAGTGTTCTTCAAATAGGAAATGACTGACTGAACAAGTTGTGGTGGATACTTATATATAGAAGTGAGGGAATACTGTTATATTCCAGTACTGTTGTACTGACAGTTTATGAAGGGAATAGTGTCAGAGAAACTGGAGAAGACTTATATGAACTGATTGAGAGTGAAGTGGGAACTTTGTTTTTACATTTCTTCTTTCTCTCTCTCTCACTCTGTGTGTGTGTGTGTACTCACTAGACCATTTACACAAAGCAAGTCATTGCCCAATCACATTCCTTGCCCCCACCACCTTCCAATGGTTATGAGTTGTTCATCTCTTTGTTTATCTGAATATAGGTACTCACAGATGTTAATGTGATCACTGAACATATCTATTCATATATGATTAGTGGTCATTATTTGGGATGCATTCTATCTTTGAGAATTAGGTCAGCTAGCATTTGTATTCTGGCACATTCAGTTAAAAAGATGAAAGTTATTTTCCAAATGATTTCTTTACTAAAGGAAGAATTAATTATCATTTTTAAATTGAGCACTTAGTACTTGTAAACTGTCAGGATCACATTGATAATAAACATCCTTAGGAAGGAAACAGAAACTTTACTAAAAAATGCTCCCAAACTCCAATATTTCCCCTCTGCCCACCAATTCTATACATTTTCTCTTTATTTCTTTTTTTCTTTCAAAGCAATATTGCTCATCAGCTAATCTAGGTGGGGTAGGAAATCAGTGTACAGTACTAAGTGAATGATACATTATTTCCCATTCTAAAATAGAACTTAATCCTGGGCCTGGGAAATACTCTGATGTCCTTTCCCTCTACTCTCCCCTGGTTGACCCTAAAAGGATCTGGAGAGTTCCTTTGACATTAGTCACACTAAGAAAATGATAGTGATGGAGAGGACACATTTTTCAAACGAAAATGATTTCCCCCTGCATATGCTGCCTATTTCTCCTTATACGGATTATGAACTACGTAGCAGAGAATGGCTGAGCAGGTGATGTAGGGAGGACCCCCAGCTTCTGCTGCACCTTAGCTAATTTTTGCGTTCTGAGTTTCGCTGTCAGAGGCAGCTTTCGTTTCACCTTCACAAGGCTGGGTTTGCCAAGCAGTGTCTGCTGAGAATTTGAAATCCACCCCCTCCCACAAAGGGCGGATAGGTTCGGCACTACTCCACCCAGCCCACAACAACTGGAGAAGTTATGATGACTGCTCAGAGCCAATAATCCTCTTCAGGTTGCAAGGGGCGACGACACACTTAAATCGACTGAGGCACATCTAGCTGTGCAGACTGGCTGAGCGGAGAAATGCCTGGGAGTCAGAGGGGGAAGAACGAATTTCCTGCCTCATAGGGAAGTAGGGAAGCAAGAGGGAGGTTGTTGACTCTCCAGTGCCTGCATTTCTTCAGAGTGATGGATAGCATAATATTTGTGAGAGTGGAAGTGGGGAATTAAAAACGAGATTTATTCAGGAGGTTTGTCAGAGTACTGACTTCAGCACTGGAAACGTGGACAGCTACTACCATTGTTCTCTTGGGAATTTTTTGGTTCACTGTAATAGGTATGTAGACTGGGCAGCTCTTTCACTTGAAGCTTAACTACGTTCCTTTGTTTTATTTTATTCTTTAGTGTTGTTTACTATCGATGATATTTAGTTTTCACAAAGCTAAAATTGTGTGCGGGTGTGTTTCAGGAGAAAAGGGATTTTCATTTTTAATCTAATTCAAGTGGGGAGCGCAATAATGCTTGTTAATTCTGAAATCTTCCACTGAAGTCTTCTCCAATGCTCCATTGTGGGGTGGAGGTGACCCCAGGGTTCCTGAAGCAAAGTATGAGTTCTCATAGGTTTTACTAGACTGGAAGGGGTTCAAATTTGGTTTGACATATCCGTCTAATGAGTACTGGTCTAGTTAAGTTCCTAAACTCATCACTAAGTTTTTCATCAAGTGATATATTTTTTTTTTTGAGCCATAGCAACTTGTGAAACTGCCTAGGCAGTTGTGGAAGATCAGAGATTTATGAAATACTCTTTTCTTATGATCAGAAGTCCATTCCATCGACTGAATATGCTAGAACTCAGACTTTGACTTCAGCCTTCTCTGATAGCTAAGAATGGTAAGTAGCATTGGGTTTTCCAGTTCTTTTCCTCCCAACCTGCAAACTCCTAACAATTTTGCAGATTTTTTTTCTGCCACTTTCCTACGACTTCCTACAAGCAAATATCAAAGGATATAGAATTGTTTATAAGCAATTTCCTGTTTCTCCATACTTATATACATGTGTTAAAAGACATAGACACTGATTTAACCTAGAGAAAGATTTATTAAAGAAGAAATATGAATTTGTCCCTTCTCTATTTCCCCCATACTCACTCATTTTATGTGTGGTACGATATAATGATTGAAAGCGAATACATAATTGAAGTAGAAAGGAAAAGTGTCCTTAGGTAAAAGCAAGAAAAAGAATGAGTCCATATGACATTGTCAGACTGAGACTCTATTACAGATCTGTCAGCATTTTCATCACTACTCTAATGTTTTCAGAGGCTAATAACTTTATAGTAAAAATTCTCTAGACTTTTCAACACCAGCTTAAATGGGAGGAAAATCACTTGGGCCATGTTTTGGCAACAAGAATACATATGTTCATGTCAGAAGGCTTTTCTATAATTTACAAAGGTAATCTTTTAAATTTTGCAGCTTGAGAGATTTGAATGTAAGGTGTCAGATGTGGTGCTGTAAATAAAGTATTCATTGTTCATGTACTTTTGAGAACAATGAGAATGCATGTTTATATCTTGCCATCATTGTTGGACATGATAAATAGACATCATGGGAAGTATCAAAGCTATTTAATAACTTTGTTGATTTATATGCTCCTGTTGTACTGACTTTAGAATAGAGTTATTAGGGGTTATTGAGAAGGATAGTCATATATCAGTCTGTACTTGTATATTCTTTTTCTGATATAACATAAATACATGAAGAAAGTTTCCAAATGTGTATGCAATAGAGATAGGAAAAATGGATCACAATGCAGAATGTTTTCCATATGTCTAAGAAAATTTTGGAGATCCCTCATTTTGTCACAGAAATGATGATTTAAACTTAGATTTGTAAGAGTATTTCACAATGAAGAAGGGAATGTTGACTTTTATTTTTATAAATATTTTCATCTAAAAATGAGGAGTATGTTTCTAATAAAGTTGCATCTTTCATTTTTAACAGGAGGAAATCCTGAGTAAAAACTGAACTTGACAGTTAAATTGAATAAATTCTCTTCACAGAGGACTTAGGTTCCTAGATTTAGAAACTTTTGAAATCATCTACTTTGCTCTTACCATTTGGAAAATAAGCAAATTCTTCATTTTGCTAGACAGATTATGAATTCCCAAAGACACAAGGTTCACACAGAGAGCTAGAATTTGAACTTGGTTCTTCCTATTCCAAATGCAACACTATTTTCAGGCACCACATTGCTTTTCCGTGTGCTTTAGTTATGTTGGATGCTTTGGAAGGATATGTGCACTCTTCAGGTTAGGAGGAACATATTTAGTCAGCTGATGCAGTAACATATGAACCACCCTCCGATCACCTGAAGGAGTTCATGAACCTTCTCAAGATAGCTTTTACTTTTATAGGTAGTAATCCTATGGGCACTGAAAGAATCCAACTTCTCTTGCTTCCAATAATTGTGTTTTATTTCTGATGTCCAAATGATAAGAAAGGCTGAAGACAAAACAATAAACTTAACTAGACCTTCATTAGTGTTTTAGTAAAGTTAGAATTTTGGCTGCAGTTTCCAATTTTTAGATATCATATATATGTGTGTTCCTCCTTCATTGCCGAAGAAGACCATGCCATCAGAGAAGTAATGACATGACTTGCACTTGACTTTGTTCTGAGTGAGAGAGGGCTGTGCAGGTCACCAGCCTCACTTCTCCTCCAGAGCCATCTGAATACAGTGACCAGATATTCATCAAGATGACTAGAGATGACCCAGGATGAGGCAATTGGACTTGCCTAAGGTCACACAGCTAGTGAATATCAAGTGTCTGAGGTGAGATTTGAACTCAGGTCCTCCTGACTCCTGCACTGGTGCTCTATCCACTGTACCACCTAGCTGCCCTATTGTATATATAACTCAAAATTAAATGCATGAATGCTTAAAGCCTGGGTAAATATAATACTCTTTCTACATTATTTCAAGTATGGATTTAAAATGCCTATCTGAAGTCCTCAATCACAGAAAAATATGTTAAAGAACTGTGGAATAATTATCATTAAGGTAATTTTGAGCTTAAACTTTTCCATTTGATAGTAACTTAGGTAGTTAGGTAGTTAGCTAACTAAATGATAGATAATATAAATGTAGGTAGATAGAGCATTTAAGTGCTTACTATGGGCCAGGTACTACACAAAATCAGTCTCTACTCTCAAAGAGTTTATATTCCAATGAAAAAAAGCAGCTAATGCAATAGCTGTAAAGTGGGCTGGGTTGGGAATGGAGGAGGGTGATAGCTGCAAGGAAGAAAGGAAGCAGTTGAGAAAGAGGAGGAGAGAAAAAGAAAGAGAAGGAAGAAGAGGGATAAATTCTTGTGTGAATGAGGTGAAACATGACTGGGGTTCTTTCTGAAATTGTGGTCTTATGTAGAGCCACCAGCATTTCCTTGGGAGGGAGCAGAGCCTTAAGGTAGTTATTTTTCCATAGTGGAAACTGGTGGTTCAGAGGAGGAGATGAAGTCCAGAGTGAACCCTGGTATGAGTGAAGCTTATGAGATTGCTCTCTGTATCTTGTATAATAACAAAATTTTTTTTTAATAGTTGACAGTGGAAAACCACTTTGTTGTTCAGTCAGAAGTATAGATTCAATGGGAAGCCAAGATTCATTATCCTCATCGCTTATTGCATCTTCTCTGATTGAGTCTCTTATTAATAACCAGGATTTTTATTACTAAGAAGAGTAACTTTCACTGTCATGTGGACAAGTGAGAGCAGTTTTCATTTTGGTCTAAGTATTGAAATGAATCAAATTAACCTAGATAAGTAAATGAAGAGATTTTTGAAGTATAACATTTTGTCCTCTGGAAATGTATGATTTTTAATAAAAATAAAACAATCAGCCTTGATGACTCTGGTTCATCTATCTTTGTCTCAGCTGGAGATCACAGAATTTAAAGCTGAAATTGACTTTTACAATCATTAAGTCTAACTTTCTCATTTTATAGAAAATCTAAACCATAGAAGGGAAGGGATTTGACTCACATCACTTAGGTAATAGATAAGTAGGGGAACTAAGTTTCAAACACAGGTTTTCTGACACCTGAGCCAGTGTTTTTACCATTATACCAGAATGTCCTGGCACAGACCCTCTCCATGTGAGAAGTAGATGGAAAAAGAAAGAAAGAACATAATGATAAGTATCTTTGGACACAAATATGTGGAAAACATTCCCTTTTGCACTTGTGGGTCATTGGGACAAATATAACTGTACATTCAGGCTCTTAAATATTTTTATTACTTGTGAGCACCTGGCTATATACCTGCATTCCAACCAAGTCTGATTGTCTGCTCCTGGGCTGTGTCTATAACAACTCTTCTAGTTTCTAATAGCTCCCTGGTAGGCTCTTGGAATCCTCTCATGGGCCCCCAAAGCCCTTAAATATCTGCTAATTTGCAATATGGAACACATATAGTATATGTTATATGTGTCTGTACATATGTTATATGTGTCTGTACATATAGCCAGATATACAAATACATACACATATACATACATGCATGTGTGTATGAATATACATATGTGCACATTGCAGATGGGATTTCATTAATGTAGGTAACTCCTAGGGCAGTTAGGTGGCAGAGTGGATAGCATCCCTGGACCTGGAGTCAGGAAGACTCATCTTCCTGAGTTCAGATCTGGCTTTAGATACTTGCCAGCTGTGTGACATTGGCCAATTCATGTAAATCTTTTTGTCTCAGTCTCCTTTCTCATCTGTAAAATGAGCTGAAGAAGGAAATGGCAAACCACTTCATTATCTTTGCCAAGAAAATCCCAAATGGAGTCATGAAGAATGGGATGTGGCTGAAATCATTCAACCACAGTAACAGAAGGAACTCCTGGTGAGAAAATGCCATTTACCAATACAGATCAATACTTGCTCTTCAACTTAGAGAGTCTCCTGGAGACCCCTTGCTTGAGGTCACTTATCCAGCTTGCATCAGAGGTGGGACTTTTGAATCTTTTCTGATTCCAAAGTTTATTCTATCCCCAGCACTGCACAATGTCTCACTTCTTATATTTACTTATGTTGATACTTGATATGAAGTTAATTCAAGCGCAAATTATTACTAAGCAAGTTCAGTTGTTTGTACTGATATTTAATGTTATGTTTTTAATAAAACATTTAAAATTTCTTTTTAGGCCTTCAAATTCTCATGCCAGAAAAGCAATCAAGGAAGACTATACATTGAAGCCCCCTCACCGTGGACTTACCTGTGAGCATTCACAAAATACCCCCAGTTCCAGAACAACTCTTCCCCTTCCCTTTCCTATTCTCTTTGCTTATCTGTATGATAAAGGCACCTCCAGACAATCTGATATCCCAGGCATTTTGGAGCCAGGCTTGCTCCTCCTGTTCTCTTTTCCTTTCCTTTTATTCTATAAGATTATAATCAGACCAGGCACTTAACCCCAATATTGGCCTTTGACTCTTACAGGAAACAGGGCCTGCCACCTATGCTCTGTCTCTCCCACATGGGAGCAGATCCATTTGGGTCTCTCACCCCAATAACTGCCTTTCTTTAATTTGGAGACTGTCTGAGTGAATTATTTCAGGACAATAGGACCCTCACATCTATTCCTCATCATTTCAGGTGACACCTCAATATTCCTGAGGTATGCCCTAAACTCATTAGGCTTTCCCTCTAAAATCTCCCCTTTCCAAACTTTCCTGTGGTTATTGAGGACAGCACCATTCTACCAGTCACATAGGCTCACAATACCAGCGTCAATCTCAATTCTTCACTTGCAAAGTGATCTTTCTAAAGGAAAAGCGTGCACATTTCACCCCCTTTCCCACTTAATAAATTCCAGTGGCTCCCCTATTGCTCTCAGGACCAAATATAATTCCCTTGTGGGCTTTTAAATCCCTTCATAACCTGATCCCTTCCTGCCTTTCCAGTCTTCCTGTGTTCTACCCCCTTCCACATAAGCCGGGATCCAGTAACACTGACTTCCTCACTGGTCCTTCAACAAGAGGCTCCATCTCCCAAACCCCTTTGCATCTTCAATGGCTGTGCTGCATGTAGGGCATGTTCTTCCCTTTTATGTTGGTCTCCTGACTTCCCTGACTTCCTTCAAATCTCCACTAAAATCTAACAGGGAATAGCAAATGAATTAAAAAAATAAAGGATCCCTGTTTTTTCCCCTCTAGATAAAGTGGTGATTCCTTACTTCCTTCTTTCCCCTTCTTCTGGGTAAAAATGTTCTATCCTTTCTCAAATTTCTCATCACACTATCCTTAGGATCCCTACTTTGTAATTCTTTTACTCTTCATTGTATATATGTATTGGCGTGCATGTCTTTGCCCATTAAATTATAATATCTATGAGTATCAGGTCAGTGACTGCTTTTAAAATCTAAATATCTGGCACATAATAGGTACTTAATAAATGTTTATTGAATTTAACTAAATCAGAAGGTCAAAAAAAATGACAGGGCAAGAAAAAACCAAGAAGGCAAATTATCAACTAGGGATAAGGCAAGAGCAATTTGCATCAGCAATTTGACCTTAGCAGCCAGAAGGTAGCTTGACACTGACCTAGAGTCTCTTTAGATACTTTCAGCCGTGGGCAGGAACTGGGCTCAGAAGGTGGGTAGATCTGAACTCACAAGTTCCTAGGGGCAAGAGAATGTGTCTACTTGGATGGAAGATCAGAGGGCAGGGTGGTTCCTGACAACTCCATTTAAACGGAACTGGAAAAATGCCTAATTTTGTCCATCCCATCTTCAAGCTATACTTTTCCCCAGATTCTCATCCTTTTGTCAAGGAAAGTTATGGGCAGCATTATCTTTTAGATGGATATGCAGAAGCTTTTGAAGCCTACCATAAGCCCAAACTACTGCCTAACCTCCCTTTCTTGACATTTGTTTTATCTGGCTCACATGGGCCTTTCTACATGGATACTTGGGTTTTATGGATTAAAAAAAAATCTTTCCTGGAACTTCTCATACAAGAGCTTGTAGAGCTTGAGACAGGAATGAAAATAGACCAAAACCATCAGTCTACTTAAGGTAGAGTCGCATGAAAGATGCTAAAGGTGGAGTTTTGCCAAGGGTATAGTTAGTTGATATATGAAGAACAAACAAGTCCCCTTGGGTAAGACAAGGAAGGCAGAGATGAGATTATCTAGGCTGAGAGAGCCAAGGTAATTTCTTTGGTTTTAGGTGAAAAGGTAGTGGACCACAAAGAGGGAGGAATACGGATAGGACTTAAGATTCCAGAACAGAAACTTTTTCTCCCCTAAGAGTTAAACATGAGAGCTATTGAAAGAGTTATACTCAAGGTTTTCATTTATAGAAAGTTTGGGGATAAGGATCAGTTCTGCAGTGACCTGCATGAATATGCACCATTGGCATTCTGCCTTGGCTAAATAATTGTCACCTCTGTTTAAAGTGCAATCTGGTGTCCCTTCTAAAGGAGAAGCTCATGGGATGCCCTTTCACTTTCTACATTATTAGAGAGTCAGAGTTTCTCTTTTTAAAATTTGTAGCAATATTTCAATGTAAAAATGGAGAAGAAAAGGAATCTAAAGAGGCAGAGGAGCCTGAACAATATGAGGAGGTTGGAGGAGACACAGAAGAAAAGGAAGAACAGCTGAGTAGCTGGAGTTCAGCTTTAGATATGAGATGGATAAAGACATAGAAGCATTCTTATTGAATCTGCAGATGACACAATGCTAGGACGGATAAATAAAATGTTGGATATAGAGTTAAGGTGGAAAAACGCCCCCAGTGGACTAGAACACTGGATAAAATTTAGGATGAAATTCAGTGGGGAGAAATTAAGAAGTTTTAAACTTTCAAAGATGGAGGAGTTGTGGCTAAATAGCAATTCATCTGAAAACTCTATTTGGGTATTTTCATATACTATAGGTTCCATATGAGTCACAAGTGTGACAAGGAAGCCAAGAAAGCTAATGTAATATTAGGTGGCCATATGAGAGGCATGTTGTGTAGGATAATTTAGAGGCAACAGGAGCAGTGGATAGAGTAATGGACTTGGGGTCAGGAAGATTTGGGTTTAAATCAGGTCTCTAATAATGGTGTGTTCTATGACTGGGTAAGTCATCTAACCAAACCTCTGTTTACCTCAGGCAATCATCTAGGACTTCTCTACTAAGTCCTGTGCTCTTTCCCATCCCTGTTTGGGTTGGTAGGGGGGAAGAAAGGGAATAAGCATTTTTGTAGTTTCTATTATGTATGAAGTACTTTACAAATGTTTCATTAGATCCCTGGAATTCCCCCATGTGGGAAAAATCAGATCCTTTATACTTTTGTCTGTGTGTCATGTAGTACTGGAAAAGTGCTGTAGTGTTTTGTTCTGTTCAGTCCACACCTGGAGCCTTCTGTTCAGTTCCAGAGAGGAATTTTTGGGTGGTGTAGTTAGATGGAGCACTGGTTAAGGAAATCCAGAAGACCAGAGGTCAAGTCTTGCCACAGTCATTTATACACTGTGTCATTGCAAGAAATCCTTCACTTGCCTTTCAGGATCATTGTGAAAATCAAATAAGATAACAGACATTAAGTTCTTTGTAAACCTTGAAGCACAATTTAGGTGCCAGTTTCTGTTCATGTATTTATCATTCAAGTATTGATTCTATAACATGTCAGCTGTGTGACCTTGGAACAAGTTATTAAAACTCCCTGGGTCTCTGATTCCACACCAATCAATCAAACATTTATGAAGTTCCTACTATGTGCCATTCACTGTGCTAAGTGCTGAACATCTATAAAAGGCAGAGATTATGGCTTACCTTGGAATCAAAGCAAAAGGTGGTGGAGAAGGACCTTAAATAATGTATCAAAAAGAACAAGCATGGCCTCAAAGAGGTGAAGGTGTCTCTTTCCTCTTTGTTGATAAGGTAAGGAGTCTGTTGATATGGAACACTGTATGTAGCATGGGTTTTTTCTGTGTATTGATTGGTTTTGCTGAATTTATTCTCTTTTTCTGTTTTTTTAAATTTTTTTAAATTTTATTTATTTATTAACTTTTTACATTTATTTTCACAAAATTTTGGGTTCCAAATTTTCTCCCCTTTTTTTCCCCTCCCCCACCCCAATACCCCAAGCATCTAATTTTCCCTATCACCAATCTGCCCTCTCTTCTGTCATCCCTCCCTTCTCTTGTCTCCATCTTCTCTTTTCTCCTGTAGGGCCAGATGACTTTCTATTCCTCATTAACTGTATGTCTTCTTTCCTAGTAGCAACAACAATACTAAACAGTTGTTCCTAAAACTTTGAGTTCCAAATTCTCCCCATCCCTCCCTCCCCACCCATTCCCTTTGGGAAGGCAGGCAATTCAATATAGGCCATATCTGTGTAGTTTTGCAAATGACTTCCATAATAGTCGTGTTGTGTAAGACTAACTGAATTACCCTCCATCCTACCCTGCCCCTCATTGTTTCTCTTCTGTCTTTTGATCCTGTCCCTCCGCAAGTGTTGACTTCAAATTGCTCCCTCCTCCCTTTGCCCTCCCTTCCATCATCCCTCCCTTGCTTATCTCCTTCTCCCCCACTTTCCTATACTGTAAGATAGGTTTTCATACCAAAATGAGTGTGCATTTTATTCCTTCCTTTAGTCAAATGTGATGAGGGTAAACTAATTGGTTTTTTTTTTCTCAGCTCTCCTCTTTTTCCCTCCACTAAAAAGTCTCCTACTTGCCTCTTAAATGACATATAATTTACCCATTCCATTTCACCCTCTTTCCTCCCCCTACATTTCTCTCTCACCATTTACCTTAATTTCTTTTAAGATATGGTCCCATTCTATTCAATTCACTCTGTGCTCTCTGTCTCTGTATGTGTGTGCATGTATGTATGTGTGTGTGTGTGCACGCGTGTACATGTGTGTGTATGTGTGTGTGTGATCCCACCAACTACCCAGATACTGATACGTTTTAAGAGTTACAAATATTGTCTTTCCATGTAGGAATGTAAACAGTTCACCTTTGGTAAGTCCCTTATGACTTCTCTTTGCTGTTTACTTTTTCATGCTTCTTCTCATTCTTGTGTTTGAAAGTCAAATTTTCTTTTCAGCTCTGGTCTTTTCATCAAGAATGTTTGAAAGTCCTCTGTTTCATTGAAAGACCATATTTTCCCCTGAAGTATTATACTCAGTTTTGCTGGGTAGGTGATTCTTGGTTTGAGTCCTAGTTCCTTTGACTTCTGGAATATCCTATTCCACGCCCTTTGATCCCTTAATGTAGAAGCTGCTAGATCTTGTGTTATCCTGATTTTATTTCCACAGTACTGGAATTGTTTCTTTCTAGCTGCTTGCAATATTTTCTCCTTGACCTGGGAACTCTGGAATTTGGTCACAATGTTCCTAGGAGTTTCTCTTTTTGGATCTCTTTCAGGCAGTGATCGATGGATTCCTTCAATACTTATTTTGCCCTCTGGTTCTAGAATGTCAGGGCAGTTTTCCTTGATAATTTCATGAAAGATGATGTCTAGGCTCTTTTTTTGATCATGACTTTCAGGTAGTCCCATAATTTTTAAATTGTCTCTCCTGGATCTATTTTCCAGGTCAGTTGTTTTTCCCATGAGATATTTCACATTCTCTTCCATTTTTTCATTCTTTTGGTTTTGTTTTGTGATTTCTTGGTTTCTCAGAAAGTCATTAGACTCCATCTGTTCCATTCTAATCTTGAGAGAACTATTTTCTTCAGTGAGAACCTCTTTTTCCATTTGGCTAATTCTGCTTTTGAAAGCATTCTTCTCCTCATTGGCTTTTTGAACCTCTTTTGCCAATTGAGTGAGCCTATTCTTCAAGGTGATAATTTCTTCAGCATTTTTTTGGGTCTCCTTAACCAAGGTATTGACCCGTTTTTCATACTTTTCTTGCATCTCTCTCATTTCTCTTCCCAGTTTTTCCTCCACCTGTCTAACTTGCTTTTCAAAATCCTTTTTGAGCTCTTCCAGGGCCTGAGCCCACCCGCCACCCCCCTGGGGTGTCTGGGGTACTGAGGGCCCGCCCTCCACGTCTTTCCCTGATGGCAAGAATACGTCCTCGTCATCAGATCCGAATGTCGGGATCATTTGCATTTGTTGGAAAAAACTCTCTATAGTCTTATTTTTCTTCCCTTTTCTAGGCGTTTTCCCAGCCAGTTACTTGACTTCTGAGATTCCTGTCTACCCCCGCCTAGATCTGCCCAGCTAGTGCTTGGGATGAAATTCAAATGTGCTTTCCGCACTGCCCGCCCGCCTGCTGGTCAATGTGAGCTTTAGTTCTGGTGCTGGGGTGGGGGCAGGGCCGCCTCCCAGGCTCAGCTCCCTCAGGGGCTTTATGCAGAGACTTTCAGTAATGAAGATCCTGCCTGCTGCTGGGGGAGTCCCAGACCGCCTCCGCTGCTGCTGCCTCCGCTGCCGCCCACGCCTCTGTCTCCGCCCCCATCTCTGCCCCCGTCTCTGCCACTGCCGCTTCCTCCTGAGGGGGCCCAAGTCACGGAGACACTCTGCTCCCCTCTTCCAGCCCAGCCTCTCTCACTGACCTGTAGCTTCTGTGAGCGGAGGGACTTTCCCGGCTGCCGGAGCTTCCGTCCCTGAAGCCTGCTTGGGTCAGCTTCTCTGGGGCCGCAGCCAGGGCAGCGCTGGGGTGGGGTCCGCTTTCTGGGGCGCGATGGACCCTGGGGACGGCTCTCCAGGGCTCTCTGGCACGAAAATCTCTTCCCCTCTGTTTCTGTACCCCTTTCAGTGGTCCAGAAGTTATGGGGGTCTCTTTTTACATTAATTCTATGGGCTGTGGGTTGGAGCTTGTAAATGTGCGTCCTTCTACTCCCCCATCTTGGCTCCGCCCCCTTATTCTCTTTTTCTTAAAAGTCTTGTTATAAAGGGTGACTCTCTGGAAGGGAGTGGGATGGCTAAGAGGACAAACAAAAGATATCAATAAAATCTATTTTACAAAATAGTATGCTATGTCAAAAACAAAGGGACAGGGATAGGCATTTGAAGTATGAGTTCACTGATGTAACAGACAGCCCAAAGAGGAAACTCTTTTTACTGAAGGCTGTTGACTGTTAGAGTCTTTAGAGTTAAGTAGGGCAATGAGAATTTCAGTGACTTGTCCAGGGTCACACAGCCAGGTCTTAGAGGCGATATTTGAAAGAATGTTCTGGTCATGAGACAGAATCCCTTCTGCTCAAAATAATTAATACAATCTCCTCCACCATGTCCCACTAGATGATATTAGATTTGATGGCAATGAAGGTGCACTCAGCAGCTCAGGCTAATACTGATACAGAAACTGCTGCTGAAGTCAATAGTTTGTACTCTCAACAATTATAATATTATCATAGGTATTTAAAACAGGTTATGAGGCATAGTAGACGGAGAGCCTGTCTCACAGCCAGGAAGACCGGCTCCAAATATCACCTCTAACTCCTGACTGTGTGACCTTCTTCACCTCCATCTCCAAGAATCCTTACCTTTCTTTAAGGCTCTGCTTGTGTATAACTGTCTATAAAAAGCATCACTTGCTTAGCCGAATTGTTAGTACCCTCTGCAACCTTAGTTTTCCATGGACTGTGTTTATTTGTATAGATGTTGTATCCTCCCAGTAAAATCTTCAGTTGAATCTTTTCTGAGTATGGAATAGGTAGTTAATAACAGCTGTTGAATTGATTTCTCAAGGTCCCTCTTTAATCTGTTATTCTATTGTATGTTTCAAATTAATTACTCCCTTTCATTATCTTGTAAGAGTATATAAATGTTGGAGCCAAATTTCTTAATGAGCTACTGGGGGATGTGAAGACCTGTCTTTTCAAAGTCAAATAGCCTCTACAATGTTTTCATTGTTTAGTTAATAATTCAATCATCTAAAAACATCAAGTTTCATAACAATAATAATAGTAATCCTAGCTACTATTATTATAGCCCTTGGTTTACGAAAGACTTCACATATATAATCTCATATGATCTTCTCAACTTTTCTCTTTTAAATACATTTTTATTTATTGCAGTAAATATTTTCAATGACTTGTCAAAAACATTTTAACATGCATTTTTAAAAATTTTGAGTTCCAAATTCTCTCCCTCCCTCTTGCCCCTCTCCTTCCTTGAGAAGGCAAGTAATTTGATATTGATTATACATGTAATACAGAAAACATTTCCATATTAACCATGTTGCAAAAAATAAAAAATATCCCAATAAAAATATAGAAAGTGTAAAAAAAACTATTCTTCAATCTGCATTCAGAGTTCATCTTTCTCAGGAGGTGGAGAACATTTTTTCATCATGGGTCTTTTGTGTTGTGTTATTGTATTACATCATTGTCTTAATCTGCATAGAGATAAAGTGCTGGGCCTGGAGTCAGAAAGGCCTGAGTTTAAATTCGGTCTCAGACATTTACTAGATATATGACCTTGGGCAAGGCACTTAACCCTGTTTGCCTCAGTTTCCAAATCTGTAAAATGAGCTAGAGAAGGAAGTATCTTTACCAAGGAAACTCCAAATGGAATCAAGAATTGGGTGTGATTGAAAACTACTGAACAAGTCTTCCACAGTTGGTCATCCTTAGAAGGTTGTTCTTACTGAATGCAGTGTTCTGGTTCTGTTCACTTCATTTTACATGAGTTCAGACAAAGTATCAGGTTTTTCTGAAACCATCCCACTTCATTTCTCATAGCACAATAGCATTCTATTACAATAATATGCCACAACTTCTTCAATCATTCCCCAATTCATGGGTATCCCTTGGATTTCCAATTCTTTACTGCCACAAAAAAGACTCCTCTCAATATTTTTGTATAAATTTGTAAAAATATTTTACCCCCCATTTTATCTCTTTGGGGTACAGACCTAGTAGTGTTATTGCTAGGTCTAAGGGTATGAACATTTTCATAACTCATAGGGTATAACTCCAAATCTTTCTCCAGAATGATTGGACAAAATCACAACTCCATCAACAATGCATTAATGTCCCATTCCCCCCCACCCCATCCTCTCCAGTATTTCTTATTTTCCTTTTTGGAGAGCCAATATGAAAGGTATGAGGTGATAGCTCAGAGTTGTTTTAATTAACATTTCTCTAATCAGTAGTGATTTAGAGTATACTTTTTCATGTGACTATTGATTGCTTCCATTTCTTCTGAAAAATGCCAGATCGTATCCTTTGACAATTTGTCAACTGGGGAGTGGCTCTTATTTTTTTAAAAATAAATTTAGTTCAGTTCTCATATTTGAGAAATAAGGTCTTTCTCAGAGAAACTTGCTGTAAATCCCCTCCCCTCCCCCAGTTTCCTGTTGTCCTTCTAATTTTAACTACATTGGTTTTGTTTGTGCAAAAGCTTTTTAATTTCATGTAATCAAAATGATCTATTTTTGCTTTCTGTGATACTCTCTGTCTCTTGTTTGATCATATACTCTTCCCTTGTCCATAGATCTGGGAGGTACATTTTTCCATGCTCCCCTAATTTACTTATGCTGTCACCCTTCATTTCTAAATCATTTATCCATTTATGACTGGTATACTTTGTGAGATGTTGGTCTGTGCCTAGGTTCTACCAAACTACTTTCCAGTTTCCCCAGGATTTTTTTGTCAAATGGTGAGTTCTTACCCCAAAACTTGGATGTTTGGGTTTATCACACACTAGATTACTATGATCATTTACTACTGCTTATTATCTACCTAATCTATTCCACTGACTACCCATATTTGTGTCATAAAAGGAATTTGGTTGGACTTCTTTATCTATTTTTTTCAGATATTTTATATAGTATTGGGATTAATTGTTCCTTCACTGTTTGTTTAAATTCACTTGTGCCATCTATCCTGGAGGATTTTTCTTAGGGAGCTCACTTATGGCTTGTTCAATTTCTTTTCCTAATATAGCAATATCTTAGTATTCTATTTCCTCTTCTGTTAATTTGGGCAGTGCATATTTTTGTAAACATTCACCCATTTTACTTAGATCATCATTTTTGCTGGCATTATTGGGCAAAATAATTTTTAATAATTGCTTTGATTTCACCTTTATTGGTGGTGCATTCAGCTTTCTATTTTTGATGTTAGTAATGTACTTTTCTTCTTTCTTTTTTATAATCAAATTAACCAATAGTTTATCTATTTTATTGTTATTTTGTCATAAACCACTTCTAAGTTTTATTTATTAATTCAACTTTTCTTTTTACTTTCAATTTTATTGCTCTCTCCTTTGATTTTCAGGATTTCCATTTTGGTGCTTAATTGGGAATTTTTAACTTGTTATTTTTCTAGTTTTTTTTAATCATTCCAAATTAATTGCATGCAACTACTCTTTATTGCTTTACCTGATGGCCCGTTTAGAGGTAGACATTTTACCGTAAATACTGTTTTGGCTGTATCCCACAGATTTTGGATTGTTGTCTCATTGTTATCATTCTCTTTAATAAAATTATTGATTGTTTCTGTATTTGTTCTATAACTTACTCCTTCTTTAGGATTAGATTATTTAGTTTTCAATTAATTTTTAACCTGTGCTTTCATAACCCTCTACTGAATGTAATTTTTATTGCATTATAGTTCAAAAAGGTGCATTTTTCTGCAATTGATTGTAAGATTTTTATGCCCTAATACATTGTTAGTTTTTGTTGAGAAGTTGTTATGTGGATCATCTTTCCACAGAAAGATAAAAAATTTGACTGAATCAAGTCCCTTATGATTTCTCTTTAGTGTTTACCTTTTTAGGCTTCTCTTGAGTCTTGTATATGAAAGTCAGATAATTTATTTAGCTTTCATCTGAAAAAAAAATTTCCTATAGAGTTCTATCATATCTAACTTTTCTAAAATTCTATTCATCTCTCTGACTTCTTTAATATTTATTTTATTATTAGATTCATCTAACTCTGAGAGGGGAAAGCTAAGATCCCCCACTAATGTAGTTTTACTATTTCCTTTTGTAATTCATTTAGCTTTTATTTTTAGAGTTTAGATGTTATGCCATTTGGTCACATATGTTTAGTATTGATATAATTTCATTATCTATGGTGCTTTTTAGCAAGCTATAGTGTCCTTTCTTATCTCTGTCAATTAAATCTATTCGTGCCTTTTCGTTGTCTGAGATCATGATCACTACTCCACTTTTAACTTCAACTGAAATATAATATATTCTCCTCTAGTCCCTTATTTTAACTCTGTGTTTGTCTCTCTGTTTCAGATGTGTTTCTTGTGAACAACCTATTGTTGGATTCTGTTTTCTAATTCATTCTATCTGCCTCCATTGCATGAGTGAGTGAGTTCATTCCATTTACATTCACAATTATGATTACTAATTGCATTTCCCTCCATCCCATTTTCTTCTGTTTATCCTTTCTCTCTCTTTATACTCTCGCTCCTTTAAAGTCTATTTGCTTCTGTTTTTTTCTGTTTTTCTTTTTTTCACCACCACCTTTCTATTATCCCTTTCCCCTCCTACTTCCCTGCTGAGTAAGATAGATTTTTATAACCAGCTGAATATGAATCAATATTCTTCCATCTTGAAACCAGTTTAGATATGAGTGAAGTTCAAATGTTTGCCTGCTCCATCACCATTTTCCTCTCTATTGTAAAAAAACTCTTCCTTGCACACCTCTTTTAGGTGAGAGTATTTTGTCCATTCTTCCTCTCCCTTTTCCCAGGACCTCTATTTTTCTTATTTATCCAAATTTTTAACATCATCTCAACATAATCAACTCACTCCTGTGCCCCCTTTATATGTAGAATCATTCTGTCTCAATAATGAGAATATTCTTAGAAGTTGTTATGTGAATCATCTTTCCACAGAAAGATAAAAAGTTTGACTGAATCAAGCCCCTTATGATTTCTCTTTACTGTTTACTTTTTTAGCCTTCTCTTGAGTCTTGTATTTGATTATTTATTCAGCTTTCATCTTTTCATCAAGAATGTTTGAAAATGCTCTGTTTTTATTAAATATTCATTTTTTTCTCTTCAAGTAGTATACTCAGTTTTGCTAGGTAGTTTATTTTTTGCTGTAATCCCAACTCTTTTTCTTTCCAGAATATCATATTCTAAACCTCCTACTACTTTAACATGCTAAATCTTGTGATTCTGACTCTAGTTCCATCTGATTTAAATTTTTTTTGGCTACTTGAAGTATTTTTTTTATTTTACCTAAGAGCTCTGGAATGTGACTCTAATATTCCTGGGAGTTTAATTTTGGGATCTGATTCAGGTGGTGATCATTGGATTTTTTTATTTTCTACTTTGTTCTATAATTCTAGAATATCAGGGCAGTTTGCCTTGAGGTCTAGTTCTTTCTTTGATCATTACTTTCAGGGAATCCTATAATTCTTAAGTTATCTCCTTGATCTATTTTCCAAATCTTTTTTAATGATCTATTTCACATTTTCTTTCATGTTTTCCATACTTTTGACTTTGTTTTATTGTTTCTTGATGTCTCAGGGGGTCGTTAGCTTCCCCTTATCCAGTTCTAATTTTCAAGGAATGATTTTCTTCAGTGTTATTTTGTACCTTTCCCTGAAAACTCTATACTCCAGCATTTTGTTGCAAGAAGGCAAACTGATAGGAAAAGTAAAAAAAAATTATTTTGATTCTTTTCTTACAAGAAGCAAGTGGAAGCTAGGCAGGTGTAGAGAGACAGAAAACATCAGATTCAAGAAAACCTGGGTTCATGTTTTGTCTCTGACACATACCACCTGTTGACCCATAACAAGTCACTTAACCCTTCATACCTCAGGCAGTTTTCTAAGAGCAAGTCCTGATCTGCATTGGCAGAGGAAGTTTGTCCACCAGGAGTTCCTTCTACAAAGTGTAATAGGGTTTGTTTTGAACATGCCCAGATCACCTAACTGGAGCTGCTGAGTGTCCTCCAACATAGAGTCTCTTCTTTAAATGGCTTCCATATCAATTGATGGCAGCACTACAGTTCCTACCACAGCTCCCCAAACCCCAGAGTCCTTCTACTTTCTTTTTCCTTCATCCCTCACCTCCAATTAACCACCAACCATGCTGATTCTATCTTTTCAGTCCCTCTGGAATCTGTCTTTTCCACTCCCTTAGTCTGTCATTCAAAATCTTCAAAATCTTTTTAAAAATTTAATTTATTTTTAATTTATGGAATAAAACAAGCATTTCCATAGCATAGTATAATAAAAAAGATCATTGCACATGAAACATATAACTTTCTATTTCTTTTAAATATATAATGAAGTCATCATGTAATTTTCTTTTTTCCCTCCACCCTAGAGATGGAGACCATTAAATACAAATATGTATATATGTATATGTAAAATCATTCTATACAAATTCCTATTTATCAGTTCTTTCTCTGGATGCAGAGAGTGTCTTCCTTCATATGTATTTTGCAGTTAATTTGGGTATTTATGGTAGTCAAAATTGCTTCTTTGCTCACAGTTGCTCTTAAAAATAATGCTGTTGCTACATATGCTTCTCTTGGTTTTGCTCATTTTACAATTCATTATTTCATGCAAATCTATCCATGTTTTTGTAAGATTATCGAACTCATAATTTCTTATAGCATGGTAGCATTCAATTACAAGCTTATACCATACCACAGTTGTTCAGCCATTCCCCAGTTGGTTAGTATCCCTGCAATTTCTGGTTCTTTGTCACAAAGAGAGCTCCTATAAATATTTTAGAATATAGGTTCTTTTCCTTTTCCCCTACTCTTTGGGTTATGACTCATATTGCTAGGTCAAAGGGTCTAGGCAGTTTAATACCTCTTTGTTCATAATTCTAGATTGCTCTCCAAAATGGTTGTATCAGTTCACAATTCAATTCACAATCTATCTTACTTAATTCAGGTGGCTGACTCCCTTTCAAACATTCTACATTCCAACCAAACTGGATTACTAGTTTTTATCATGCCGTGTCCCACCTGTATTTCTTTGAGTAGTCTATCTCTTGTGTCTGAACTGCACTCACTTCCCATATTTACCTAATTAAATTATTTTCTACCTTAAAGCACAGCTCAGCTGTCAACCTCTCCTAAAAGTTTTCCCTGATCCTCTCAGTTAAACATGCTTTTTCTTTCCTAAGTATTTCCTGGTATAG
The DNA here is from genome assembly GCA_023548195.1 of Bettongia penicillata ogilbyi. Taxonomy (NCBI): domain Eukaryota; kingdom Metazoa; phylum Chordata; class Mammalia; order Diprotodontia; family Potoroidae; genus Bettongia; species Bettongia penicillata. The sequence continues at coordinate 1,397,426 of JAJHZJ010000149.1, forward strand.
CTGGTTTGAATCTCTTCCTTGCCTCATCACACTTTACCATGTATTTGTGTTCTGTGCTTTATCCTACCCCCCTCCCTCTTTAGATTGTGATCTCTTTGTGGACAGAAACTATCATGATTTACCATCATCAGAATTGAGTCTAGTAGCACCTTATATACAGTATAAACTTGTACAGAATAGAAATGGAATGAATGTTTGTTGAATTGGTCTGTTGAATACTCTTCTTAGGGACAAGATAGAAAGGTATGGACTAGAGTGGATTATAGATGGATTCTGAGCTTTTTGAATGGATTGGATACAAAGAGGGCTCCAATCCCTATCTGGTAGGAGGTTTCTGATGGAGTACCCTTGACCTTGTGCAGTTAAAAGTTTGTGTTCCATAATTATAGCTGAAACATAATCAGAATATAACAGTATTAACTATAATAACTCTCAGGGTTGTTGTGAGAATCAAATGAGATAATATAAGTGCTCTAGAAATGCTTATTATTTATCATTATTATTTCAGAGGCAAATCTAGGTTTAATATAAGGAAAACTCTCTAAGTCAGAGACCAACCCTAGAGTGGAATGGGCTGCCTCATGAAGCAGTCCATTTCCTGTCCATAGAGTTGGATTGGAGGCTGGACCATAGATGAGATTACTGTTCAGGGCTGGTTAAGACAGGATAGAGACTTCATCTTTGTTCCTATTAAGATAGGGCTTCTTAGATGCTGTTAATTAAATATGATACTTGAATCAGCAGAGAAGCAAAGGTGTTTTTCTTCTTCTAGGTGAAGACTATGCAGGAAAATTGCTGCATTCCTGCTGTTGTATAAAAAGGATTCATTCTGGTGCATTCTGGACAAACGGTCACTCTGGAGACTTGGATTAAATACAGAGACATGGTCACTGTCCAGGGTGAGCATCTGACATGAGAACAGACCCAAGCTTGTGTATTTTGGGCTCCATCTTATTTTCTTAGTTTGATTCACAGATTTTTTTCCTTATCTAATTAACACAATATTGGAAATGTAACTGAGAGCATATATAACTATTTATTTTCATAGTAGGTAAAGACTGTCAATTTCTATAGTACAGATCTGTTGTGAATATAGCAATATACCATTTTAATGATAGTAAATGGCATGAATTTGCATATCATTTTAAAAATTCAGTTTTATAAATTTAGTTTTATAAACTTTTGAACCAACTTGCAAATTAAAAAGAAATCAAAAAAATCTTTGATCCTTGAAAACTTGTTAAATCATTTGTTCTTGATTTATTTATCCAGTTAAAATCCAAAGTTAGCTAGAAATGAAATAATCCATATTAGAGACATTATCAAGCAAATGAGAAGTCTGTTGTGCTAGACAGGAGAGAAATACAATGAGTGTCATGAACACAAAACAATTGTTTGGGGATTTATAGTCTTCATGAAAAATTTGAAAAGTATAATTCCATTTCCAGTGTCATCTGCACATCCTTCATTTAGATGTGAGAGAGCTGTCATCATTTACAGTGTTTCTCTACTGGATTCACTCCATGTTACCTTTACTAGAAGTGAATTTAGCTTTTCATAGCTTAAATATTTTCATTTGCTATCTTTGGTGTTGAATGATGATGCAATGTCCATTCAGAAATTTAGTATGAATAGAAACTTGTGAATAATTATGGGGGATATAACAAATGGAAGTAACTGATGGGAGCCAAGGGGTGGAGTTAGGGAGTTTCCATTTGGTTTTGTGGCTTCTCAAAATAGAACAATATCCTTACCAGTCTCCATTGTGGTTATGGAGTTGTAAATTCCTCACCGTTAAGGCTCATTAGTCCTGAGTTACCAGACATTTGTTTTCTGCAGGCAGACTTTTGTAGGGTTGTGAATTCATATATCCTAAGAAGGACATATGGGGGAAGCATAAGACTGTTAAGGATCTTAGGTCTGGAGCTAGAAAGAACCTCAGAGGTCATCTACTCCAAGCTCTTCATTTTATAGGTTAGGAAACTAAATGCCAAGGTAACACATTTGCTAAGCAGTAGAATCTTTTTTTTTTTTTTTTTTTTTTTAATATTGTACAGCATCTGGACTAGGATGCTTACTTGTTATACTTGTGTGGGATCCTTACAATATTGAGTTTTCTTCATCTAGCAGGCTGGGTAGTATGTATTTCCCTTTAAGGCATTTTTAAATAGCACCATTGTTTTAAGGGGTACTCCAGTCCTTTTTCCCAGGTAAGGTTTGCTTTTATAAGGGATCATCTCTTCTAGTCTATATTTACATTTAGCTTATTAGTCTTGCTCGTGAAAAAGTACAACTCCCTTTCATTGTTAGTGTGATTTTTAAATGGGGTCTCTGTCTGATTTTTCCTCTACAAAGATCTAGACCTTTTCTCAAATCTCTGCCTAGGGCAGCAACAATCATACAAAGATTTAGTAGCTGTCAGATTTTCTTTTATACAGACAAGGGTAATAAAATGATAGCAATGAAAGGAGAGTAAACAATGGAGTGGATGAGTACACTTTGCTTGAATAGGAAGAAGCTGGTTACTAAGGCAGAAACAGCATTCCCAAAGGGAAAAAAAATCATCTACCAGCTTTTCAGAGATAATAGACTGAGTTAGTCAATCTGTTTTTTTGGGGGAGTGCTATCTGGTGATCGATTCATGGCGTCCCTCTTCCCTCCACCCTCCCCTCCGGAGTCTCACTCTTAGCTCTTGGCAGTCTCTTTGACACCTCTGTGGGATCCCTTCATCCAGCAGTTTCAGCAGTAACCTATCAAAATCTCAGAAGGAAGAAGCAGGGGGATAGGTACCCAAAGGACACTGGGAAGACAAGAAGAGAAAATCAATGGCCATAGAAGAAAGCTCCCCAGTGGTCAGCCAATACTGAAGAATTTTTCTTTGTCCCAAGGAAGCTGATAACAGAAGTGACCTTGTCTAGGCTCAAATGTTGTGCTTACATTTGGCTTAATCACACACTTTCTGACCTTTGGCAGACTTCAGTTCTTCTTTGGCAAAAGATACGTTGTGCTGTTCCAGAGCCAGAACAACCAATGCTCCCACCATTGCATAATCTGAGTACGACTGAGTCCCAATTAGTGTGAATAATGAATGCCCTCAAAGAGGTCTATGCATTTAAATTCACAATATTCAAAGTTATAGTCATGGAAAGCATGATAATTGGTTGTGGCCCACTGGAAATAGGCAGTGTGAATTTGAATAAGGTGGCCATTTAATGGGATTCATTATTCACATTAATTGAGACCTAACTATTATCTTTTCACTCCTTTACCCCACCATGTTGGAGAGGGAACATGACTACTTGGAAGCTGATACAATTACTTCAGATTGCCCTGGTTCCTTTTCCTTGAGGGTACAAGGCAATTGGAAGGGGTTTTATGTTTGCTAATGCATTTTTGTGGTTACTTTGTAGTTTTTTTCCATTGCAAAGTGTTTTGTGTGAATTGATTTTTTTGATAGCATAACTCTTTTATTAACTCTTTTGCTGTTAGCATGCCATGAAGTCCAAGAGATTCTTGATGGTTGAACCTTGATGGAGGAAGTTCCAAGAGTAGAAATGTCTGAGCCAATGTGGAGGTTATTGAATCAAATCTTGAGCAGAATCTGACAGATTAACAGGGAGTAACAGAGAGGGGAGATCCTCATAAACCTCTATAAAGAACATTTTAGACCTTGTTGAAGAGAAAACAAGCAATTCCTGGGCTCTTACACCAACTCTCCCATAAGCAGTTTATCATAAAAACAGTCTAATACAATAGGATTAAAAATAATAAGAAGAATATAGTATGTTTCTTTGCAGTCTGCTACATAATTTCTTTTAAGTTCAGTCTGATTTCCTATAGATACACTAAGATTTTACTTAAGTTTTGGGTATGTGGCCCAATGATTACCTTCACATTTGAAATAATCCCTCTCTACCTAGTTAGTAGTTAGAAAGTAGGCAGTTAGGTGACTCAGTGAATAGAGCACTGGACTTGGAATCGGGAAGATTCATCTTCATGAGTTCAAATCTGGCCACACATCTGTGTGACCCTGGGCAAGTCACTTGAACCTGTTTACCTCAGTTTCCTCATCTGTAAAATGAGCCAGGGAAAAAAATGGCAAACCACACCATTATCTTTGCCAAGAAAACTTAAAGTGGGTTCACAAAAAATCAGAAACGACTGAAATGACTGAACACCAAGAAGTCTGAATGTAAACTCCTAGCAAGTAGGGACGGCTTTGTTCATGGTGTTTATAACCCAGGCATTTAGCACATAGTAAGTGCTAAGCAGATATTGTTGATTGATTAGTAAATTTATGGTGAACTCCAAGTCTGAAATACTGCAAGCCCCTTAATAGATAAATATTGATGATGAAAATAGGCATGCTAATTTTATTAGTAAAACAGCTTTTATATATATATGTATATATATATTATATAATTTGTGCTTTACAAGTCCACATATTAAAAAGTCACTGTTTCATATGCTTGAGTGATTAGTCTTATCTCAGAGACAATACAGAATATTGCAATTTCTGGTTGCAGCTTATTATAGAAGCAGAATGCAGATTACTTCTTCAGTTGTGAATTTGCTCATTGGTTTTCTGTGTGAGGCTGAGGATTTTCAAATTGTTATCAGATCCAGTCAAGCAAAGTGGCGTTTGACGAGTCTCCATTGAAATAAAACATGAAAATGGAATTGAATTCCTTTTAACGAACTCTAAGCTTTATATAAAATAAGTCTACATGAACAGCTAGAAATTTCCTTCTGACCTTTGGAAGGCAGGCATTTGTTTATGTTCCCTGAGTTCAGCCTAATGCATTGGAAAGTGACATTTGCTGTTGTAATTGATTAGAAGTTTATTGTCATTTTTTGATATTTACAGAAAAATGATTTCAGAATCTGAGAAGACCAATTGTTATTAAAACTGAGGATATTTCAATTTTAAAAATCTGAAATCTCTCACATATGATGATACTTCCTAATGCTACTAATCTACCATCAGTTGGGAATGTACTTGAAGTTGAATTTTTTCCAGTGAGAAGGAATTGTATAGAATCATCCCTACTCTCTTGCCCAGTATTCTTTGTAAACAATCATATGCATGTACATATTGACTTTTTTTGGCAGTAGAAAAAAGATTGCAGCTACTGTCTATGAGATCTGGCTTGGTAGGGATGTGTAGTCAAGTTTACTCTCTCTCCTTCTCCTTTTCTCATTGACTAGATTTTTAGACTCCAAGAAAATATATTCTTACTAGCCCTTGTTAGTCCTAAGGATACCCTAACACTGGTAAATGGCATTTTTTTCAACACTTCACCATGCTGTCTAGAAATCTAAAACCTATTCTCATACATCACCTTTTCCTTTGCTGTTTACTTTCCAAATTTACCTTTTTGTTCCGGTGCCCTTGTCAGTCAACTTACAATAATGATGAAGATGCCATCTGTTCCCTCAGTGCCTTGGCCAAGCTTTATATTGAATCATTTTGTCCTCACAACAACCCTGGGAAGTACATGTAGTTATTATTTCCATTTTATGGTTGAAAAAAGTAAGGCAGGCAGAGGTTAGATGACTTGCCCAGGATCTCACAACTAGTGAATATCTGAGGCCAGATTTGAACTCAGGTCTTCCTAACTCTAGATTCAGAGTTCTATCTACTCTACCACCTTGCTGAGATAGATATGCAGCTCTAGAGAGTGTTAACATGTTCAAAGTAAGTGTCTTTCCCAAGCCTTTTCTTAGCAATGCTTTTTGGGTTCTTTCAAGCTACATAATTGATGCCAAGGTGAATCATCAGACGTGGATAGAAATCACCCAGTTGGACAAGTCTTGGGAGTCATGGTATGAACACATTCTTTGGAAAGACAGAAGACATTTCTATTATTATTAAGTCAATTATTAATTGCCTTCACAGGGAGTGAGTTGTCTTCCTCTGACCATTTTTGGATAATATTTCATCTGACAAAAGCTATGAAGTCATGTCATCTTTCCTTGAAAGGTAAGCAGCTGCTTCATACTCAGACTTAACACAGTGCCTGACATGTAATTGGTTGGTTTGTTGTTGTCCTTTGTTTTCAAAGAGAACTAAAATGACATCACCATGATAAAGTTAAGTTTCAATGTGTCTGACTGTGGCTGATCAGACCAATATGAGCTCGGAATGCTCTACCACAGTTTGGGCACAGATAGTCCATGTGAATATTCGGGTCCAAATTTGTGCATCCTACGTTTACTTCATTGCTGTCTCAATTCTACTGTGTTCATAGAGCACAACACTCTTTCTAATGTGGGCATGCCATGCTGAGTGGTCCTGTGCCAGTGTCTCCCATGTTGCACAGTGAAATCCAAAGTTGTTGAGAGGGATCTTGAGAGTGTCCTTGTATTGCTTCTTCTAACTACCATAGGATTGCCTGCCCCATGCGAGTTCTCCATAAAATGATCTTTTTGGCAAGTGTATATTTTACATTCAAACAACGTGGCCAGCCCATAAGAGTTGCGTTCTCTGAAGCATAGTTTGAATGCTTGGCAGTTCAGCTCAAGTAAGGACTTCAGTGTCTTGTACCTTATCCTGCCAGGTGTCCTCAGAATCTTCCTAAGATAGTTCAAATTGAAGCAGTTCAGTTTCCTGGCATGGCACTGGTAGACTGTCCATGTTTTACAGGCATACAAAAATGAGGTCAGCACAATGCCTCTGTAGATCTTCAGTTTGGTAGTCAGTCTAATACCTCTTCTCTCCCAAACTTTTCTCTGGAGTCTCCCAAACACTGATCTAGCTCTGGCAATGCATGTGTCAATTTCATTGTCAATGTGTACATCTCTAAAAAGTATACTACCAAGGTAAGTGAACTTATCCATAGGTGGTTGATGGAGCACCTGTGTTTCCTTGGTGTAAATTATTAGGTCAAAATTAACACAGGCAGCAGAGAATTGATCCATATTTTGTTGCATCTCTGTTTCAGAGGCTGCACTGTGTGCACAATCATCTGCAAACAGAAAATCATATATCAACACTCCCTCCACTTTGGTCTTGGCTTGTAGCCTTTTCAAATGACCTTGATGCCATGTTCATCCTAATTGAAAGCATTTGATAACGTGGCTAAACACATCATGCTAAAAAAAGCATAGGAGCAAGCACATAACCCTGTTTTACTCCACTGATGCCTGGGAAGGCATGAGAGCATTATCCACTATTCAGAACCTGGGCAAACATGCCATCATGAAATTGAAGTACAATGCTGATGAACTTCTCCAGGCAGCCAAATTTTGACATAATTTTCCATACACCCTCACAACTAACAGTGTCAAAGGCAGATCTACAAATATTGTGTACAATCTCTGTTCTGCTCCTGACATTTCTCCTGGAGTTGTCAGGCAGCAAACACCATATCAACTGTTCCTCTGTCCTTTCTGAAGACACATTGACTCTCAGGTATATGGCTATCTTCCAGGTGAAGGATTAGACTATTAAGGAGAATTCCAGCAAGAATTTTTGCCAGCAATGACTAAGAGAGAGAGCCCCCTGTAATTGTTGCAGGATAATCTATTCCCTTTATCTTTATAAAGATGTACAATGGAGGCATCTTTGAACTCCTGGGGGATAACCTCTTGCCATATAACCTGGAAAATTTCAGTCAGTTTTTACATGAGCGATGGTCCCCCTCCCTTGTAAATCTCAGTTGGAATAGAATCAGCACCAGGTGCTTTGCCATGTGAAAGGAGCCTAATGTATCTCAAAACCTCTTCTTTAGTTGGAAGTTCAGCTAAGGAGGGATTGACTTGAACCTGAGGTAAAGGGTCAATGGCCTCAGCATTGATTGATGATAATCTGTTGAGACCACTGTGGAAATGTTCAGCCCATCTCTCTAGGATCATTTCCTTATCACTAATCAGTGTGGCTCCATCAGCACTGAGTAGCTGTGATGTACCAAAGGTTTTTGGTCCATAAATAGCTTTCAGGGAATCAGAAAAGTGCTTTGGATTGTTACTATCAACATAAAACTGAATTTCATCTGCCTTCTTACTGAGTCAGAAATCCTACATCTCTGTAAGCTTTTCTTGTACTTTGTTTTTCATGGAATTAAATGCTGCCCTCTTAGAAGTGGATGAACTTTCCTGCTGGTATATCCTGGGGAGTTCTTGTTTTTTGTTTTGCAGCTTCTGAACTTCCCCATCATTTTCATCAAACCAGTCTTGGTGTTGGTGAGTGTTCTGACCCAGATGAGCAAATGAAGTGCTGTACACCAAATCTCTGAGAGATACCCACTCGTTTTCTGCTCCACTGTTGTCAACTATATGTTGGCTAAACTTTCCCTCCTTTAGCAACAAACTGTTCATGCTCAGAGAAGAGCTCTAATTTGTTGATGTTAATTCTTCTGGTAGTCATTTTGCCTTGGAGTGTAGGGTGTGTTCAGGGAGGACCAGTACCTTTGGTGTGATGACTGCCGAGCCCTATTTGGGGCTCTTTCCGTCTGATATATAGAAGGCACTTAATCAATATTTATAGATTGATTGATCAAAGGATTCAGATCTTGAATTTTTTAGAAGAACCTTTTATATGTTTCTCTTTATCTTTTGCCTTTTGTTTCCTTTTTCTTTTAATCTCTTTCCCCTTTTTCTTTCTTAAGCCTTATTATTTCTCAATTGTGTACTTAAACTACCTGCTCCAATGGTAAGTTAGTTTTAGTAAATTGTTGTATAATAACATGGCTACTTGTTTTTTACTTTGTTGCAATTGGAATTTAATAAAAGAGTAAATTGGAGCAGAGCTCTGAGCAAGGTAGCACTTATTAACAGTAGTAGGCATGCTACCTGTCAATAAGTGGGTCACTAGCTTCCCTCCATTAATACCAAAGACCCTGAGAAAGAAGATAGTTTCTCTTATATAGGTTTTGGGGAGTACAGAACAAAGGACAGAACAAGGTAGCTTACACCATGGAATTAAGGACAACATGACTGGTTACAGAGCTGAGCTGTAGGGAACATGATCAGGTGGAAGTTTGGTAATGGGACTGGCTATGACTGTCTTCCCTTCTTCTTTCATAAGACTAAGATGACTAACTCATCGTTTGAGTTCAGGCATGAAAAAGCAGCCTAGACTTTTGACAGCAAAAACCAGACGTCCTTGAAGGATAGCTTGGTAAAAATATCAGGCTCAACGCTCTTTCTTTAACATGCACATTCCCCCAAATTTCTTGAAGCAAGAAAAGCTTAACCCATTACAGACATACTGAACTCTAAGTTCAGAGACAAAGAACCATGAGTTAAACAGTTATAGGACAAAAGCAATTACAGGACAAAATCAATTAATTGAAAATAGGATCATTAAGAAAATGATCCAGGAGCAATTTTATTTTTCTCAACTTACCCCTTGCCAAATTACTCCTAAATTTCCACATCACCATTCAATCAAGTCTTCATTTCTTTATGTTCTGAAGACAGTTGTTTCAATACTTTTGAATCAATTTATCCTCCAGGGAGTCTGTCAATGAATGAAAATCTCAAGACTTGTATTTCCTGACAATAGTACCAGGACCCTCTCTCCACACCAGTGGCCAGAAAGAAAACAAATTTAAGTGCAGAGCTGTAGTTCTATGCATTCTCCATTTTGAATTTCCAACCTCCTCATGATTGTGCCATTGTCTGAATAGCTGTCTAGAGTTTATGTTTTCTCAGCTGCATTGAAAACTCTAAGAGAAAGAAGCAGATGCCTAATTGTAAATGTGATTTTAGAAGGACAAGCATTTTCTTTTTTCTTTCTAAATAAAGAGGATCATCTTTCTTGATTAGAAATGCAGTTGTTTGAAGTAGAATTGAAACCCTTGTCTTTTTCCAAATGGAAACACTTGGGTGCATCAGGCAGAGGTAGCAGAGACATATCTGGTAATATAAGCCAATAGATCAGTCATGTGAACAGTGCTGCCTAATACCACTTTTGTTTTAAGGGTGGAAGAAATTGTGTGCATGTGTGCATGTATTCCAAGTTTGCGTTACTTTCTAGAACCAAAAGGCACTTATCCTTTTTGCGTTTATCCTATTTGCTACAGTTGGGCTTTTTTTTTTTTTTAATTAGAAGAACTCCTACACTTCATGCCAGGACTAAGTAGAGACAGAGATCTCGTGATTTGAAAGACATAAGGAAGGCATCCCACTATATCAGACATCAATGATTTTGTCAGTCTGGGTATGATCTCTGCCAGTTCAGACTATAATCCCTCTCTGCCTTAGTGGACATCTTCCCAAGTTGTTATGGCAGAAAAAAAATCCTATTGTCTAAATGTTTAGCCATCCAGTGATGAGCCTGTCCAAAAGAAGGTAAGATCAATATTTATTAGGCACCTTCTATGTACCAGCATCGTACTAAAAGCTGGGGATACAAAAAGAGACCAAAGATACCTTAAATGGACCTTAAATGGCAGACCTATAGTTAGAATTGTTCCAGCTCAGTAAGACCTGAAAAAACTTGTACTCTCCTGGTATTGACTTTGTGAACGAAAGATCAATCTGATGCCACATCAATATAAATTCAGGATAATAATGCAAAAATCTCTTTAAAATTCTGTCATCGAAAAGTTAATTTTTCATTTTGATTAATAAGCTCCACTGTTCAAAAACCAGATCCATCTGAGAGTGCTCAACAGTCTTAACTTAGTATGAATGAATTCAGTCAGCCTACTTTCATTCTTTAGAGCCAAATGAGATCTGAGGGGATAACTTTTGATGGCAATGAAGGAGGAGGATGGTTATAATTGTGGAGAATGGTGCACATTTGTAAAGAGCAGATTGGGGTGAGACATCTTACTTGGTAGGGATTAGAGTCTGGAAAACTCGCAGTCATTGAGAAGGCACTAGGCATTCAAGGAAAGAGAGGAACCCTTGAAAGATAAGAGGACACCCAGAACAAACTTTTCCTACTCTGATTTTGCCTGAGGCAGTTTCTTCTCATTCCTACTGGGCTAGAAATCCCCAGTCATAGTTATATTTGTCAGACTTAAATCTAGACCATTTGAAATTAGCATCTATTAGTTGTCATTATGGTTAGAGTCTAGGATAAGGGTTAGTGAATCCAAGAGCCAGGAAACCACACAAGGTTACCTTTACAATTTCAAATAATCAGACTTAGTTTAAAGCCAGGAGTCCCAGAGTTAACTGAGCCAAGGGACAAGAGAAAAGCCAGGAAATGGAAGCCAAGGTCAAGACCAGTCATAAGTCATGGCACACCAGAGATTTGATGTAGAAGTTGTTACTTTGTGAAGTCCAGAACCAGTCATAGACAAAATTGTAAATTAATGAGTTTGTCTTTGGCCTTCTTTTACCTTCCTTGGCTGTCCCCTCTTTTCTTCCCTTATTCCTTTACCTGCAGTGTGTTGTTCTTTCAAAATACTCTTTCTTTATGGCACTCTTACTCTCAGCTACATTCTTATCCATGAATCTACTTCTAAAGCTTGAGCTATTGTAAACCACTCTTCCTGAGAATTTGCATTTAAAATGTAGATGATAGAAGACAAAAAAGGGTTCAAGAACCCAAGGAATGAAATCATAATATTGGTCATGGAAATTGATACTCCCACTGTCTTGTTTTTTGATTAGACCAGGGCATTCAAGTCTCTGTATCACATTTTAAGGCAAACAGTAACAGACTAGAGTGAATCTGGGTAATGAAGGCTCTGGAAACCATGCTGTTTGAGATTCAGTTAAAAGAAGTGGGAATGTTTCAGCTCACAGAGAAGACTTATGGGAGGCATAAGAGCTAGCTTTAAGTTTTTAGTGGACTATTATATGGAAGAAGGTGTTAATTTGCTCTTCTTAGGTCAGAGCTAGGACCAATGAGTAGAAGTTTCAGGGAGACAGATTTCAGCTTAATATGAGCAAGAACTTTCTAACAATTAGAGCTAAGAATGACTTGGTTTTCCTCATGAAATAGTTCAATCAGAAGCTAAATAAATTCCTGTCTGATACGGGGGCAAGAACCATTGAATTGAATTCAGTTGAATAAAAGAATCTCTAAGGTCCTTCTAGAATCTAGATTCCCCTTTCTATGATTTGAAGAAAAGCAGGCATTGGGGTTGATACTTTTGGAAGGGAATACATCCATAGATAAAGCCAGTTTGGGAGGCAGGCGTTAGATAACGAAGAATTTGCCCTTGTACCATGAATCTAGGAAACAGGTCAGGAAAGAGAAGGTCCTGACTTACAGGAAGTAATTGCTTTAGTCTAGACCCAATGGGCCATGAAAATATGTTCCTGAATTTTTCTTTAATTTTCATTTAGCCACTGTGCGGTTCCATTTTCATGTGTAGAACTTTGGTTTATATAACTTTTTGAATTTTTAAAATGTTTCTAGGGTTATTCTTTTCTGAAAGAATATAATACTGGAAGCAAAACCAAAGGTTGCAGACCTGGTCGCATGTTAATATTTCATTGACTTAGTCTCACAATAGATACGTATTCCTTAAGAGTCATATGTTAACAGATGGTACCTTCATGTGTGGTCCTTGGCTCTGTGTCAGCTATTGCATGATTGACCTTAAAAAGGATTATTGGGTAGTGTTGGCATAGCATACCCCAAGATATTTCCTCAAACTTAATTCTTGACCATAGTTGTCACCTCTCTCCCACCCAGATTGTTAAAATTGGGGCTGTTTTAGCAGTAGTAGAAATAATCCTTGTGATCTTCAATGATTATTTTCCATGGTCTGATGGGTGGTTAGCAGATAATGAAATGGTTCAAAAATAAACTATAGAAGAGAGTCAAAGTAGAGTTGAAGGGTTTGAGGAATCTAGAAACTGAATAATCATTCTCTGAATGACTTTAGATCACCTGTAAAAACAGCATAGATATGGGCAGTGAGGGAAGCAAGAGCTTAGCATTTAAAGTGTTCAGGTACCATTCATTGTAGCCATGAACAATTGTGTTCAAGTTATCTTTTTCTCCTTTTTTTCTTAATTAATTTTTAGTTTTTAACATTCACTTTCTCAAGATTTTGAGTTCCAAATTTTCTACCCATCTAGCCCTGCCACCCATCCCAAGACATCATGCATTCCAAATACCCCTTCCCCCAATCTGCCCTCCCTTCTTTCACACCCTTCTCTTTTCTCATCCCTTTCCCTTCTATTTTATTATAGAGCAAGATAGATTTTTATATCCCATTGCCTGTATATCCTATTTCCCAGTTGCATGTAAAAACAATTTTTAACATTCATTTTTAAAACTTTGAGTTTCAACTTCTCTCCCTCCATCTCTCCCCACTCATCCCCACTCAGAAGGCAAGCAATTCAATATAGGTTATACATGTGTAGTCAGGCAAAACACTTCCATAACAGTCATGTTGTGAAAGACTAACTCTATTTCCCTCTATTAGAGTTCTTTTTCAAAGAGATATGGAATGAGTCAGAAATTCCTCGTCTTAATTAAGATACTTCCTGAGTGTCCAAATGGCAATCAACACTATAGTTTGTAACTATCTCCAGAATGTCTTATGATGTATTAACCTGTTATTTACTGGAACTCTAGCTCCATCTCATGAAATTACATCTAGGTTTAATCTCATGAGTGGATACTATCTTCCCTTCCAGTCTTCCATTTAGAATTGCCTTCTATTTGATCTAGCTCTTCACTGTACTCTTTGTATACCATTGCCACAGGTTTTTGTAAAATGTTCATTTTGTGCCAGACATTGTGCTAAACTTTGGAGATGTAGATACAAGCAAAAAGAGAGTTCCTGCTGTCAAGAAACTTACATTCTAATGGGGAAGGACAATATACAAAGGGTGTTTCTGGGCGTAGAAGTCCAGAGAAGTCAGGTACAGGGATGGGAAGGAAATGAAGGCAGGTTGCCCTGGGTCTCTCCATAAAATTAAGGCTCCAGAATAAACTTGCTAATAAGAGAAAAAGGGAATGGTCCTTTCAGAAGGACTTTTCCATTGTGAGTGAGCTGTGAAGCTTCACCCACTGTGAAGATCATAGGCTGTACTAGGATGAGGAGTCCTTATGTACTGAGGAAAGCTCCAAGATGAACCTTCAATAGAGCGGAGCATGGTTTTGAAGTCTAGAAAAAGTTAGGAATAGGTTCTGAGTGGGATGAGCCTACACAGGATAAGGATACTTTTATTTAACTACAAAAAGCTTCCATTATTTTGTCCACCTGTGCAGAAATCCGTATAAAACACTGAATATAAAAGGATATTAAGATAGGGACTTGGCTCAGAAGCATTTCTATCTGAACCCAATTAAAACTAAGAATGATATAACAATAATAGTAAATCACACCCACACCCATCTATCTTTCATCTGTCTATCTATCTATCTATCTATCTATCTATCTATCTATCTATCTATCTATCTACCTATCTACCTACCTACCTATATATTCTATCATCTATCTATCTATCTATTTATCTATCTATCTATCTATCTATCTATCTATCTCTATCTATCTATCTATCTATCTATCTATCTATCTATCTATCTATCTATCTACCTACCTACCTACCTACCTATCACTTTAAGATTGATAAAGAACTTTCTTTACCATTCTCTGAGCTAGATGGTGCAGACATGATTCACCACGTTTTACTGATGAAGACTCCGAGGCCTTTGAGAATGACTTGCCTGTGATCATGTAGCTGGTAAATGTCTGATGTCAGATTTTGATTCCATATCTCTTGACTTCAGGACTGGTACTCTCTCACGCAACAGCAAAGCAAACAAACTTGGCAGCAGGTGTATCAGAATAGAGAGGAAAGTGATCACTGAATCAAAGCCAAGCATGAGGCAAAGTGTTAAAGGGTCTGAGGAGGAAGAAAGGCATAAATCTAGAGTAATAAAAACACTGATTTTTTCTGTGCTTTTGTTTTGTATTTCCTTTTTAATATTTTGTGTTCAGCTTAAAAAAAGTTATCGAGTAACTGATTCAATTATACAGAAACAAGAGCCATTCCCAACAGATAACGATCAATTGGTATGAAAAGGCAGTTCTCAAAAGAAGAAAGTTTTCAAATACACATAGTATTAAAATTAAAAAAAAATTCTGTGCTGAGACTTGTGTCTTGAATAAGTCTACTAAATCTATGCAATATCATCTAGTCACAAATAAAATTTGCCAGAGAGAATAAATGGAAATCAATCAATTACTTAGTTTTTTTCTAAATGATTAAAAATCTCCACCCAGGGTAACAATTAGAGGTTATTGGTCCATTTATAGTCTCCTAAATAGGGAAGGTTGTAAGCCAAATGTTGCCATAGATGATGCCAGATCATAGGTAAATTCCTGAAACTTTACCTGCCCTCCAAAACCACTTCCCCTAAACCCTTCCCCCAAACAGCTTCCTCCTTCCTATTTCTAGTAGCACTTTTTCTTCCCTTGATGTACCCTATATATCTTACCACCTGAGATTCATGCATCATCACCATTCCATGGAAGGGGGCTCCTTGAACATCCCATTGCCCTGAATTACTGTTGATTTAGATATTGCTTGCTCTTTCCACAGCACCCGGAATTCCCTGTCACCCTCTCCATTCCTGTCCTTCCTCCCCACCAACAAAAGTAAAGCTCCCCCAAATCTTCCTGGCTGATGGCTGTAAAGTACTTTGTAAACCTTACACTACTGTGATAGCCAGTGCTGTATGAATGTATGCTATTTCTTTCTTGTCCTCCATTATCATTGCCTTTGTGCATAAATGGCCCTGCTCACAAAGCACCCACTTATTTCACATTTTAAGATAAGGAGGTTTGCATTAATAGGCTGGAATCCTTCAGATATCCTAGGTTATGAGAATCAGATTCATTTTGAAGGATGGCATTCACCCACAGTTTAATAATAAACAATAAATCTCAATGTGGTATTCACACTTTTTGAAATATTGATTCTTTAACATTAAAATCATCAAAGAATGAAAAAAGTTTGAAGGAGTGTCATGTAGCATCTCATCAACATTACATCATCTGAAATTATGAAACAATTAATCACCTTTGGAAAGCATGGACCTTGCTGGAAGACAAATTGATTTCTCCTTCTTTCCTTAGGGGGTTCAGTCTTCTTCACTGCCTCAACCTTTGCCCTAATACCTGGAGCTATAATATATGCTAATTCGCTCTTAAAACTCTGGATTCTCAATTCATTAGTGTCCTCAGGTATTATAGGGGTCATATGAGATATTTATTAAAAGGGCTTAGCACAGTATTTGGCATATAGTAGGCTTCAAGTAAATGTTTATTCCCATCTCCACTCCCTTATGAACCTCTTCTCCACTTAAACCTCATAGAGGGATTGTCAGACCCTTCCTTGATCTCATCACCCACATTGCTCTACCTCTATCGTGTAGATCTCTATGTGACCATGACTTCCTATTCCCCTATCTCTCTCTGAGTCTAACTCCTCTTAAATCTATTCTTTTTAAACACAACGTTCAGTCCCTTCTCTGTTCCCTACTTTCTCAATCTGTTGTTTCTGTTGTAGTCTAAGTTTCTTCCCTTTGAAATCTTGGTTAACTGTGGTTAAGCAGTTCAACTTTGTACTACCCACACCTACAAATTCTTTGTTCTTTTCTCTGCTCTTACATCTGTGAAATGCTACTGGCGGGAGGTCCACAACCATGTTGCCTGGGTTCACTTCAAATTAATGTTATCTAATATACTGCATGGCATCCTTTCACGGATGGCTATAGGGCATTGTAGCATATCAACTCATTTGCACAGAACTATTTTTAGAGACTTAAAGGGTTTTAAATGACAAAATTATACAGATAATAGGGGACTATGGTGTTTATAAAGTACTATTGGGTTTATGCCTGACAAACAGGTATTATTTCATAAGGTAAAAATACCTCATTTACCACCAACAAGTCCTGGAACGAAAAAGAAGAAGCTTTGGCAAGAAATAGATGACAAAAGGAAAAGAACTCAGTTGAACTCAGGAGACACTCTAAAAGGCCAGAGGCAGGAGACCGAAAACTTCCAGTTGAGACAGTCAACTGTCAGGATATTTTGCTGGGAAAATGCTATTTGGAAGAGAGGTGTTGCTTTGATGATTGGCCAGAGACATGAAGAAGCCCTTTGGAAGAGGGCTGAATTTTGTTTTTTGTGGTAAAGGGACTGTTGTTTTCTGCATCTACAACTCGAAAGAGGGAAAACATCTCAAGGTTATCTGTGTTGCTCCTTACTATTCTCTCTGATTTGAGAGCTTGAAACAGAGAAGAAAAGACAAATTTTGCATCTGTTTTGTTCTGCGTAGTGGTTTTCACTGAGAAGAGGCTTAGAGTTGTTTTGGCAAAGTAAAATCCCTACTATTTGAACATCTAAGAGCTTAGAAGTTCTCTGGTTTAAGGAAACTGTCACTGAAAAAGCATACATTTTTTTCCCCTCTTCAGTGCCCTGTTAAGGGTAGCTTTGAGAGAAAAGAGATTGGCGCTATTTTATTGGCTCAACAGCCCAAGAGAAACAGTTTTCCCCAGCAGGAATGGAAAGAACCAGAAAGGGAGAAGCTAGAAGAAAAGTGACTTGTATTTTACAAACAACCCTTCCAGCTTTTAGATCTCTCTGAAGGCTCACTTGTTTTCTTTTTTTAAATAGATTTTAGATAACTTTTATCTTTACATTATCTCTGTTTCCCCTTTTATTATCTTGAGATTCATCCCTTATAACAAAAAAACTTTTCTTGTTTTCCGAGGATAAATTAAGCTGTTTTATTGCAAGAGTTTGTCAATTCTTGATATTGTTTTTCATATTTGACTGCATTATCCCATGCACTTTAGTGTAATTGATCCTGTTTCATTGTGGTCTTGAAAGATCTTAGAAACATATAGCTTCCCCTCCCCATCCCCCTGCATCCCCCTAGCCACTGAAGAATCTTTAACAAATACTTTTTTGAAAGAGACTCTTTAAGAGTTACAACCTTTGCATATTTCCTTAGAAAGATATCCATTATTTAAAACCACAGAATTAAAAACACTGTAAGGGGAATATGAAACACATAATTGGTATGAAATCTAGCACTCAACTGACAGAGAAATAAAAAAGTGGAAGAACCAATTCAATCCAGTTTCATTTGTTCAAGGCCAAATGAATCAGTTTGACCTGCTTTCAGTGGAAGGAAACATACATGATTATTGGTTTCACAAAACTAAACCATATAAAAACTATTGCCTGTCCCAAGTAATTTGCATACCAATGTGATGTGATGTGTGTGTGTATCTTCTATCTAAAATATAATACATACCCCCATTAAAGTTTTATTCTAATGATTCCTTAAGATGTGTAGGATTCCCTAGGTTCTTGAAGGCTAGACTAATTGAACATTAACTACAAGATTGGAAAGACTTCAAGAGATGAAGCCCTAATGATATCATAAGACCAACTTTGTTTAGTCCCAGAGAGGCTTATTACTTGAGACTTGGCCACAAGATAATCTTTTCTTTAATGAAAAGATAAATAGGTCCTTGAAGTATAGACACTTTACTATATTCGTATAATATATATGGAACTTGTGCTCCATCTCCTATACACACACATACAAACACATGTATACACACATATAGACATATGTTTGGAATTGTCTGTCTCCTTCCTTCCTTCCTTCCTTCCTTCCTTCCTTCCTTCCTTCCTTCCTTCCTTCCTTCCTTCCTTCCTTCCTTCCTTCCTTCTTTCCTTCCTTCCTTCCTTCCTTCCTTCCTTCCTTCCTTCCTTCCTTCCTTCCTTCCTTCCTTCCTTCCTTCCTAGGGTGTTTTTAAATAAGTGGGCCCTAGATTTTGTTTTTTTGTTTTTGCTAAGTTTAGAGTCCTATGCTTGCTGCTGTGGTTAAGGAAAAGATGTCTTCTGCTAATTTGGAGATTAAAAAGCAAACATAACCTCATCTTGAGTCACAGGATTCTAACAAGATTCACTGTAGTTTATGTACTTCTCACATGAGTAGCTATAGACTTGCCCCATCCAACTGAAAGCACTCAAAGAAAGTTATTTTAAATCAAATCAACAGCTTTTGAAGACACTAAATGTAGCATTTTCTTCTAAAAATGGCCAATGCATATTTGGTTCTAACAAATGTTTTCTCAAAATTATCCAAATCACTAAGTAGAATAAATTTTGTTGATATACTTTGGTGATATATGCAGTTTATTAGTCTGCTGAAGCAGGCTAATACTCTGCTGAGTGGCAAAATAACTTCATGGTATATTGGAAAAGACAACCCATTTAGAAACTGGGTTGACAATCTTTAATTACATATAGGTGACTTCATTACCATCGCCTATCCTTGTCAATGGAGGGGTCCTTTATTATCTAAATTGTCCTAATAAAAAATAGATCTACATTAAAAGATGCCTTTTGAGTTTGCTCCAATTTGTGAACCAAAAAAGAATATTTCAAGTCTTCACCCCAAAGTATGTGATGAACAGAACATTTTATATTTATTGATGTTAGTCCTATGTTTAGTCTTATTTCATAAGTTATTTCTGTGATGACAGGACTGAACTCATGAGAATCAGCCTTAGCCAAATGGTGAAGGAGTAAAATTCCATTTGGCTCAGGCTTCCTCCACTATTTGAATTAGTGTTTAAAATTGAGCACCTAAAATAGGACTTTTAGCACTAGGAAGATTATATATAAATTGATTGTGATGAATGAATAGATAACTATATTGAGAGACTTCCATTTTTTTTTTGTTTTTTGGGAAAAAAATTGAGTTGGTTTATACACTGATCTTTTCCTAACTCCTTTGCTCCATGATGGAAGCTTTACTCTTTTAACACAGCAAATTGCTTTTCAAATACTATCATTTAAATGTTATCCTAATTGTAATCTGCCAGTACCATATTTTATAGCCATAATTCTGAAAATGGTGTATTGCATTGTATAGGTACTTGATAAAACTTTGTTAAATTGAATGTGTGTGATACCTGGGTGTATAAATAAGCATGATTTGATGATGAATGTGAAGTCTGATCTTGTCTTGGAAATATTGTAATTAATTTGCTGGAAGTTGGTGGATACTCAAATTCTTTCAAGCTACTATATTGCATTGAAGTATTATTGCTGGGTTGTACTAAGTGCTCACCCTTTTAAGTCTATGTCTAAACTTGGTATTTTTCATCTCCTTCCCCTCCCCCCTCCCCACATCCTACTTTGCTCCTTCTTGAGGTAACATAGAGGGCTGAAGCAATCTATGCACTAGATGCTTGGTCAATGGGTACAATCTGTCCTGGTCTTTTTGCATTTTGAAGCTCCCTGGAGCGTAAAATACCTTTGAGGGAATACTATACATTGTTCTAGAAGAAAAAAAAGTTGGGGCAAAGAGTGTATAGTACAGAATTATATTAAAATGCGGTAAGTGGAGCATTAGGCCTGTTTTAAAATGAAAAATGTCCATCAACAAATCCCCACATTCAACAAGTTCTGAGTGTACTCTAGAGACTGAAAATCTCTATGTGAAATTAACATGAATTTTACTTTTAGCTTTGTTAGTCATTTTTATGACCTTATCCTTTTTTAAAAAGAAATCTCTTATTATTAATGCTTTAGGTAGTTCTCCCTTCACTCCCACTGAATGAAGATATTACACAAATACCAAATATTTGTACACTGCTATTGATATGTAAAGTATGTCTAGAGGAAGGCTACTGGGAGGATGAAAGGTTTTGAATTGACGTTTTATGGTAATTGGTTGAAGGAACTGGGCAAGTTTAACGTCAAGAGAATTCTTAGGGTGTCTTGATAGCTATCTTCAAGTACATAAAGGAGTGTTATTTTTGTAGGATTAGATGACTCCAGAGAACAGAACCAGAAGCAATTGACAAAAGTTGAAAAGGAGTTAATTTACAGCTAAAACAATCCAACGTCCTAACAATCAAAGCTATACTAAAGTGGAAAGGACAATACAGGGAGTCTGTGGGTCTCTCTTCCTTGGAGATCTTCTAGAATTGGCTAGATGACCATTTGTCATGTTTATTAGAGAGGGAATTCCTGTCATGTATGAGTTAGTCAAGATGGCCACTGAATTATTTTCCAGCTGTCAAGTTCTATGGTCCCATAATATGTAATTTATTTTTATTTTTCACATAAGCAAGGAGAGAGGGACAGCTATCAACAGGGACCATCAATTTCATACAAATGTTTACCTGATGTAAAACAATTGCTACACTGAGATGAACAAGAGTCAGGAATCTCTTTTCTAGAAAATCCTCAATCTCTTTGACAAGTATAGAGGCATTTTAATCAAGGACAATAAAATAAAATCTGTTGAATGATTTAGTTATAGGGGATGATGCTGAAAGCTGAAGAGGAGTATTGCTTTGATAAACAGAGGCAAAAGAGTTTACAGATTGTCAAGAAACCCAGTTCTGCCAGATTATCCTGAGAGCATTTAAGGATGAAATTGAAAATAGGACAACAAACAGCTGAAAAATGGATGAGACATGTCAAAATATTTACAACAAACTATTTTCTCTATAAAATTACAGTGGACTCATCACATTTGTATTCTAATACCACAGTCCCTGATGTATCTTAAGATATAGAAAAAATGGAAAAAGCAGTTGGACTTGACTAAAAACATACAGATGAATTTCCTGCTGGATGTGCCATAATTTAGAGAAGCCAGCAATCAACTTGAAATTTACTGTAGTCAAATTATTTAAATCAATACTTGTATAGTCACTAAGGATGACTAAAATAGGTAGAGGTCTATAGTATAGAGGTGTATAATTATAGATTCATGGTTTTAGAACTCACAAAGGACTTCACAAAGAAAGCTCAGGCCCAAGGAGACTGATTGATTTATTCCAGGTCCCACAGTTCAGTAGTGGTGGTTAAGCAGAAAACCCAGTTTTCCTTTTCTTCCAAGTTCAGTGCTCTGAATTGCAATTCATGGGATAGAATTAGATAGTCTCCATTTTGAAAAAGAAGGTGGTCTATTAGGGGCTGGTGGAGAAAATTGAATGACTTTCCTTTTATGTAGATGCCATTATTCCTTGTTATTTGTAGATAGTTGAGGTTGTTTAGACTGACCTTTTAAGATTTACATTCTAGGAAATGGAGCTAAACTATAATTTAGCCTTAAAAATGGAAAAAAAAACTTTAGTGGAAAAGAAAAGAGGTGCTTGGAAGGAAAAATTGGATGATTTGACTTGGGGAAGGCTTGCGGCTTAAAAATTTGTCATCTCACTATTTAATTTTGGAATCATTGGTAACTCCCATGGTACCAGAGTGCCCTAAAACTATTATTTTGACAGATTTAATGCCTAAAAGATTTCCTGTTTTAACAGAGGAAGGAAAACTCTGTTTATGATGATATGTATTGACAAGTTTTGACATATAAAGACAGAGAATACTGTAATCAAAGTCAATATGAGTGCATTAGCAGGGAGGAAAAAGGCACCAACCCTAGTGGGCAATTTAAAATCATTACCTACACATAATGGATATGATGAGATGGTAAAGACAGAAGTAATTGGCTCAGTTCTTGGAGGCATTTTTAACTGTTTCATGAAACCTTGAACTATGTAGGAAACTTTTTTCTCTGGTATACTAAATAAGATCCCAATTGCTCTGAAGAGTTAATTTGCTTCCAAGTGGTTCTTTCACTTCCTTATTTTCATTCAGTGGGCTCAGGCCTACTTTATAATAAATAAATTGGACTTGAAGTGGTTGTGCATAATAGCATTTTAAAAATCGATCTACTTTTCCCATCTGATGTTGTAAAAGGTAAAATACGTTTCTCTCTTGAAAACCTTATATTCCATCTATTCCTTTAAAAATTGTTGATGTCTTTTTTTAACATAAAAGCCATTTCCCACACATTTAACCCTTTCTATAACAAGAAAAAACTGTTAAGCAAAGGTAAATGGCCAAACAATCGTGCCTGACAGTGTATACATTTTCACTCCATGATCTCCCTGCCATTCTATATAGAAGAAGAATATTTCATTATCTGCTCATTTCCCATGAAAAATGTCATAGGCTGTGTGGTGTACTTGTTCATATACCAGTATTGATTAACTGGAAACCTTCAAAAAGAGGGCAAGCAAGGTGAAGAAAGACCTTAAGTCCATCCATGCCATATGCTGACTGATTGAAGGAACTGGATATGTTTAACCATATGCATAAAAGACTCAGGGGAGACCTGATAACCATCTCAAACAGCTGAAAGCTTATGAAGTAGAAAAAAGATTGGATCTGTTCTATTTGACCCAAGAGGATTAGAACCAGGAGAAATGGATGGAGATTGCAAAAAAAAGGATGTTTAGTTTTTATATAGGGAGAAACTCTATGGCAATTAGAGCTTACCCCAAGGAGAAATGGGCTACCTTGAAAAGTTGTGTGTTTTCCTTTATTGGAGATATTTAAGAGAAGTCTGAATGATTACTTGTTGAATTTCTTGTAGAAGATAAATTTCTTTCAGGTATTTTCAGGACAATTGAGACCCCTTCCAACTCTGAAATTCTGTGTATTGTCATTGTAATTAAGTTGTTTTCAGTCCTGCCGGACTCTTTGTGATCCCATTTGGGGTTTTCTTGGCAGAGATACTGGATTGGTTTGCCATTTCCTTCTCTGGCTCATTTCACAGATGAGGAAACTGAAGTAAACAGCGTTAAGTGACTTGTCCAGGGTCGTCCAGTTAGTGTGTAATGCTAGATTTAAACTCAGGAAGATGAGTCTTCTTGACTCTAGACTTCCAGTTCTATCCATTGCACCTTTGGCATTGCTTTCATTTCCATTATTGTGGTCATTGTATATATTTCTGTCTTGTTTCTGCTTTCTTTACTGTATACCAATTCATACTATTTTCCCCATATTTCTCTGAATCCCTCATATTCAACATTTATTACAGTGCAAGAGTGTATTCCATTACATCCATAGACACAGTTTCTTCGACCATTACTCAATCAATGAGCATCCAATTCTCTTCCAGTTTTTTGCCATCGCAAAAAGTGATGCTATGAATATTTTTGTTACATATGGGCTTTTTCTTTCTGTAGCTGATGTCTTTGGGGCATATGCACAGTAACTGAATTTCTGGATCAAAGAATATGAACAGTGTATTAGCTTTACTTGCATGTTTTCCTGAACTATTGGGTTATTTTACTATTCCACTAATAGTGTGCATATCTTCTTAATTCAACTCCTGCCCCCAACAATTACTATTTCCATTTTTATCATCTTTGAGAAAATATTCATTTATTCCTATGGTAATCTTCTTTCTTTCCCCAAAGAATTGTATATGAAATAAAGATTCATGCAGTTTTGGTAGGAAAGGAAGATGGGAAAGGGCTAGAGCTGGGAATTAAGTCTGGGGATCATTTCAGAAATGAATCATAACATGGCAGATGATTTTGTTTTATGCTGGAAAGGGATGCAGTTTCTTTTAAAATGAGTCTTTTTTTGAAATTGTTCTATGGAAATCAATAAATAATCTTTCCCTGCTGATGCTGAATAGAAGTCAGAATGGATTTTCTTCTTTTATGAGAAAACCTCTTTCAATATATGCTTTGATTTAGACATTTAAATAATAAGAATTTTGAGTGGACTGGAAGAGGAGAAATTGATGGTAAAGGCAAAGATAAAATTAACATGTAAGTCAGATAGGGTCAGTAGTGGGGGAGTGGGGAGAGAGGGAGAGGGTCCAAAATATATGCAAATTGAAAAAAATTATAGTAAATAAAGTCAGGGAACTGGACTCTGGTCAAGTTCTGGACTCCTAACAATGGTAGATGTGGAGCAAATACTATACAAGATTCATTTTTGAAAGTTAGACACCATCAAGTCAACCTCATTTCCTTAAATATACAAATTATATATTTTGCACTTGCAAGTGAAATCACCATTCCTTATTTCTTCTAAGTAAACAAAGAAATCTAGTACATTTAGACTCTCATTCAGTTGCCTCAAGGACATTGTTCTTTGGATTAATAGCCATGTTCATAGATTTAGAGTTTACTTGACACTTTCTTTACAATTTTCCTATGGAGTAAAATAGCTCAAATATTATTGTCCTCTGGAAGCTGAGATGCAGAAAGGTTACATTATTTGTCAGATTTCACACAACTAGCTGGTACTTGAACTTCTGACCTAAGACTAATGCATCACACAGACTGTGGCATCTTTCATGAGAAATAAAGGCAGGTATAAAAAAAACTGAGAATTTAACAAATGTTAGCATGTTACTTATAAATGAAAAAGGTTTATGGAGAGTATCCTAAGCTTAAGCTTTTTTCAAACATAGGAATGTTCTGGAATTCTCTTGTGTATTTTGAGTTATAGCTTCCCCAACACTGACAATGAAAAGTTAAATATTATAAGAAATAGAAGAATCCAGTTCCTAGAGGACAGGGGAAGGTCAGCAGTGTGGATTTTGCCAGTCACATCCATTGTTCCTCTTCTTTTCTTTTCTTCTCTTTCCTTTCTTTTTTGATAGCTTGTTATCATCCTTTCTAGACCATAGATGGATTTTATGAGTATAACAAAACCAGTGGCCATATTGTGGAATAATTTCCACTTTTTTTAGAAGTGTTGGTTTAATAAATTTAATGCCTAAGTTATCTGGCAGGTTTTGTGGAGAGTATTTACTAGATTTGGAGTCAAAACATCTCAGTTCAAAGTCTGGCTTTCCTACTTATAATCTATGTGATATTAAGCTTCCACTCAGTCTATTTTTTATCTTATATTTATTATCCTGAGCATCACTTAACCTCTTTTGACCTCAGTATCTTCCTTTATAAAAAGAGGGGGTTGAATTAGATTATTTTGAAGGCCTTTTCCAGATCTAAATCTATTATTTTGTGGTCTGTAATTATTTTAGTATCTGTGACAAGCTTCACAAAATGTGCCCAGGCCATACGGCATGAACCACTCCTTTAATTAATCTTTTTAAAAGAAATTTGCTTGAAGTTGAATGGTGAGAGACACTCTGAGACATTGCCTCACAAGGGCAAGAGACTTAGGGATACCATAAGGTTGCTAGTAAGCAAGCTGTTGTGTGAAGTAGCAGAGGGGGTTGGGAGAGAGGATCTCAATGATATTTGTAGCTGCCTGGAAGGGGACCCTAGTAGCTTTCTATTAGGCTTAGTCTCCTTTATTAGTTGCTAATTTATTTTTTTCTGTGTTGCTGAATAGGTATCAGTGCTATGAACACCTTTTAAGTGGCTGTGTCTAGGACAAAGCCGTGATCACCTCACCTTAGTTTTATTTGTGGATGAGGGTAAATATAGGGTTTGGGGGACATAGCACTAGACTTGGAATCAGTGAGATCTAGGTTTGAATCCTGCTTCAGACACCAGTTATCTATGTGACCTCAGCAAGTCATTTATTTTCTCTGGGTCTCAATTTCTTTATCTGTGAAATATGGAGATTGGATTTGATGACCACTAGGCTACTTTCCAGCTTTAAAATTCATAATCCTATGGACTCGACAATCTATAAACTCCATTCTTGCTCTGAATTCCCCAGGATTAGGAATAAGTAGCAGTTGCATAGCTCTTTCTGTCTATTGCCTCATTTCATCCTCACAATAACCTTGGGAGATAGGTTCTGTTATTATCATCCCCGTTTAACAGATGAGGAAATTGAGGTCAATAACGCTTAAGTGACTTATGTCAGAATTTGAACTCCTATCTTCCTGATTCTAAGACTATTATTCTAACCATGTTGCCACTTAGTTGTCTATAACAGCTGCCTAATTTCTAGCTCTTCTGTTGATAGAAAAAAAACTGAGTTTGCGCCTCGTTAATGAGGCTAATTAGGTATAATAGAAAAGTGCCAAAGTCTCCTTCCAGGCAGCTGTAATCTCAGTTGAGGTCTTAGTCCTCATGGACTAAGTCATGGAATGAAATGAGGGTCTTGAAATTAGGTGGATCTCGCTTCAAATAGCTTCCTGGGTCCCAATTCTAGAGCCAAGAAGTTCTGGACTGTTTGGTGCTAGAAAGTTTATCCTGGGGCATCTAAGCCACTTTTGTCTTCCCTGGTTTCAATGTTCAATATTCCCATCTGTGAAATGAATATTTGGGAAATGGGAGATATACTAATATATATTGCTGCTATAAATGAACTAGCACGGCTAATCCTCTCTCTTTAATTTGTGCTGTCACTCTGTGTTTTTCCACTCTATCTGATCATCCTTGCACCCTTGATCCTACATATTATGATAATGTGCTTATGGTGTTGAATTGTTGCCATAACCATAGCTATTGAGAATTTATAGGAATTCTGTTTTTCTTGACAGGCAAGTTATACATCCCTGAGAGATGGAAAAGTCTGTATGACCAGCCGTTATGACCATGACTCTTATCAGCTTATCCAAAGGAAAATCAATTCAGTAACTGAAGAAATACCAACCAGAAATATCTAAGTTAAATACTTAATTTAGGTTGCTTTACTTTCTTGACTTAAAATGAGCCACATATATGTGATGGGTCTTGGGAAAGTTGTGTGAGTCTTCTTTGAGATAGTGCTTTAGGTAGGTTGAAGCTCAGTCAACTAGGATTGTTCACTGTAAATTATTATGTTAATGAGTGTCTATGGGGCCCTTACTGGCAGAATAGAGCTGCTATCAAGAACAAAATAACAAAAATGAGAAATGAGCAAGCTGCAGAACCATCTGAAAACAGAATATGGACACTTATCTTCTAATGATAATATCAAATGATTTTGGGAAGGCTTACCAGTTGAAGGCACAAACTTTTTGCTAATTGCTAGGGCAGCTAGGTGGTGAAATGAATAGAGTGCCAGCCCTGGAGTCAGAAAGACCTGACTTTAAATCTGCTCTCAGATACTTTCAGCTATGTGACCCTGAGCACGTCTCTTAATCCTGCTTGCTTCAGTTTCCTCATCTGTCAAATGAAATAGAGAAGAAAATGGCAAATCCCTCCAGTATCTCTGTCAAAGAAAATCCCACATGGGGTCATGGAGAGTCTGACTTGACTGAAAACAACTCAACAGAAAACAAAAAAAAAATTCATCTAAATGTTCATTCTTAAGGATTCAGTGTTAGTGGTGACATTGTAGTCACTTGTAGACAAACAGTAGTTATTCCTTCTTAGTTGACATGAGAATGAGCTGCCTTCCCATGAACAAGGTATATTATGTACAAGATAGGCAGAAGCCACATAGCTTGTGGGATTAAGCTACTGGTAGATTCCCCAGTGACTATTTCTCTGTCCTTTGTACAAAGTAGCTTCCTCCTTCTTATTAATGTTAGTCCCTTGGAACTGTGAGCTTTTTCCTTCCTTACAGTGGGGGGTTTATCACAGTCACAGAATCTCAAAGTTAGAAGGGATTGAAGAAGCCCTCTAATCCAACTTGTTTTCCTTAAATTTCCTAAAATCAAGGCTAAATCTATGTTCAAAATGTATCTCCTGTTCATTAATCCTAGTTCTGCCTCCGGGACCAGGACAAATCCATTCTTTACTTCATATTAAAGTTCTTCAGAAATACTTGAAATCAGTTATGATTTGCCCTTTCCTTCTTATTCCCAGTCCTCTCTCCAAACAGGTTAATTATCCACAATGCTTTCAAGTCATACTCATCTGACGTGGCCTCAGAATTTTTCATTGCCTTGGTTTCTCTCCATTGAGCTCTCTCCAATTGATCAGTTTGTGGTGGTTGTCATTTTCACTCATTTCCAACTCTCCATGACCCCATTTGGGGTTTTCTTGGCAAAGATACTAAAAGGGTTTGTTGTTCGCTTTTCTAGCTCATTTGATTTGATGAGGAAACTGAGGCAAATAGGGTTAAGTGACTTTCCCAGGGTCACCCAGTTAGTAACTGTCTGAGGCTGGATTAGAACTCAGGCAGATGAGTCTTTCTGACTCTAAACCCAACATTTATATCTACTGCACCACCTTGTGATGCCCAGAATTGAGCCTAATAGCCAGATATGGTCCAATAGGAGTAGAGTATGTCATTGATCTTGAATGAATAAAACATATAAATGGAAGCAATCAAGCTTCCTTATGATTTTTTTCATGACATACATATATATATATATAATGTAGCATGTCTACAATGGAAGTAGAAGTGTGAATTTGCTTAATTCTTATTTTTGAGTCAGTATTGGGAGAAAGCACTTTTGCCGATTCATTTATTGGTCTCAGGATGTTCTCGTTCCTCTCTCCCTTTAGTTCACCTGGGTCTGGACCGGGTTTGGATGGTGTGAGCCGTGGCTCTTTGTACTTGAAAAGGTGCATTTCAGGAACATTTAGGGGAACAAGGTAGAATAGGAAACTGGCCACAGGTACATAAACTGAGACACTTGAAGATATTTTCTGTAGATCAGTCAGTTTCCTTGGCATCACGTCTTTTTGTGACAACCCTTCCTATCTGTTTTTCTCATAAATTTCCACACACATCTTGTACATACACACACACACACACACACACACACACACACACACACTTTCATGATTGTTCCGTTGGGTTTATTGGAAGCAATAGTGTATAGTGAGAAAAGAAGAGAAACCCAGTGATAGAGAGCTGGGTTCTACTTTTATCCTTGCTTCTCTTGACTGTGTGACCTAAGTAAGTTACACCATTACTCTGGTACTCTAGAGAAGCGGCATTGATTCCAAAGCCCCGGGTTCACCTTTTGTTCCTGGTACATACTAACCACATGACCAGTAGCGCAGCATTTGTCTCCGTCCTCTAGGCAGTTCTCTAAGATGACAAATTACACAGAATTGCTGATCTGCCTCCATGGAGAGTCCCCATGGGGGGCTTTCCCTACATTGATGCAATCACACATTTAGACCTAAACAAATAACTTGGGTCATTATCTCTGCCCTCTTTAAAAGAAGAAGAATAACAATAGGGGATAATAATAATATGCCCACATTTTCTTGCTGTACAAGGCTACCAGACTGAGTGAATGTCAGCCTAATGAAGAATCATAAGATAATTCCATAGGAAAATCATTTGAAGTCACTGGAGGCATCTAACCTGGAGAAGACTTAGGATGTGTGGAGGGAGACCAGCTGTCTCTTCTTAGACATTGATCCTGGGGGAGAACGAGCAACTAAGGCTAGATGTTGCAGTCTTGATATGAGGAAAAACCTCCTAACAATTAGACCCTTCTAAAAACAAAGTGGGCTTTTGAGTAACAGTCAAAGCTGTTAGGATTGGAAAGAGAACCTGTTAGTTTTAGAAAGATCATACGCCTCAGGGAGGACTATTTCTCTTCATGAAAGCTTCATACTAAGGATAGTATAGATGGGTTCATAGGATCATACATTTAGAGCTGGAGTGAACCTTCAAGGTCATCAAGTCTAATTCTTAATTTTACAGATAAGGAAACTGAGGTGTAGAGAGGCCGACTTGCAAAGGTCACAGGGGCAGTCTTAATGGCAGAACTGGGATCTGAATCCCGGTCTTTTCTTCTCCCAGTAACACACCCCCAATTCCATCAGCTCATCTCACATGAGATGATCTGATGGTTCTTCACCATCCTGGTTATCCTCATAGGAGCTTAAGCTGGAAGACAATTGGATCTGGCTCCAACACTTTCACCCTTACCCCCTGTGCCACATTACTCCTGACAAGGTTTACTTGCTGATTAGCTAGAAATACTATTTTTACAAAAGAGTTGGATTTAAAGGTTCATTATGAGGAACTGAGTCTGATTTGATGTGTGACAAAGGGAATGAGAAGATGAGATGACTATGCAGATAGAGAATATAGAAAGGTAGATATCAGGAAGGCATCCTTAGACCTCTCAGAAGCGGGGATTTCTATGTCCAAGGCAGGTATATGTGTTAATTGTCAATTCTTTATGCATGGAGAGAAGAGTAAATATGTTGGCTGGGGGAGCCTGGGTGTTACGGGCAGAGAAAAAACTAAGGGTACCTGTGTATATTTGGGAGTGATTCCTGAAAAGACTCAACAAAGTTGGCATGATCTTGGTAACCAATGGACTCATTCCATTAGAAGATCACATACATGGAGTAATATTGATAATGATAATATTAATAATAGCAACATATTTATGTGTACCTATATGTGTGTGTATATATATATATCATATATCATGTTCCAGTCACCATGTGAAGTACTTTGCAATTACTTCATTTGACCCTGGGAGGCAGGTGCTATTTTTATCCCCATTTTACTGAAGATTAACAAATAACCAATAAATCCTACGCCACGAATTGTCCAAGTTACGCCATTGCCCCTGGGGTCATAGCCTGATGAAGAATGAAAGAGGGATGGCTATCAGAGACTATCATTTTTATATCTTTAGTAAAAAATGGAATTTGGTAGGAGAAGCATGATCGTTTCAGAGGTAGAACAAGTCTAAGGGAACTAATAGCATCTCCCGGAGAGATAAGTACCATACATTGTGAGCATGGAGCATGTCGTTATGCCATGAAGTGGCTCATTTTATGAGCAACAGGCCTGCAGCAGCAGCCAGCAGTACACACATCAGGCCTCCGGGCACAAGAATGAGATCTATGGAGATCTCATTACCAGTTGTTCTCAACAGATTCAGAGACTCTTTGCCAAACAAGAGGCCAGTGACCCGACACAGAGTCTTTTGTGATTCTCAAAGGGTATCTTGCCAAAAGTACTTTGCAGAAGAAACCTGACACATGCCCACACAAAGAGTGATCATTTTAAGGCTCTCATCTTCAGAATCAATTGGTCTTTAAAAGTTCACTGGTCTCACATGTCTTTTTCCATAATGGTGCTCAGCTGTTTTGGGTCCTGATTTTGTGTGCATTCCAACGAATCTGGGTCTTTGGGATATGATGACATCTCAATGGGTAACAGGAAACTCACTGCCTTTATCTTACCCCTAAGAAAGCAGAATAAAAAAAGAGAAAGTTAAGATTTTGGCTGAGTCCTCAGGCAGGCATTTCCAATTTGATTATAAAATGTTTAGCATTTTGTCAAATCCAATATAATAAATGATTAGTAGTTACATTTTTAAAGCATTATTAAACATAGAATGCTAGAGGAGTGAGACGGTAAAAATAATGCTAGCTTTGGAGTCAGAGAATATTAGTTTAAATCTTACATCTGTTTGCCCTTGGGAAAGTCACTGCCTCTCTCTCAGAGTCTCACTTTCCTCATCTGAAAACTGAGGGTATTGAAGTAGATAGTCTTCCAACTCTCAATCTATGATCTTATGAATTCAGAGATGGAATCCAACCTCTTCATCTGAAATGTCAAAACTGAGGGCCTGAGAGGGGAAATCAACTGCCCCTACATTACTTTTGATTACTTATTTATTAATAAAACAGGAAAATGGCAATAAGGAGTCTGGAATATAGATGAGAACCAGATATAAGTTCCCACTTATTGTATGATCCTGGACAAGTCATTTTACTTTATTGGGTGTTTCTGCAGAATGCAGGGGTTGGGCTAGATCATTCCAAGATTCCTTCCACTTCTAAATCCTATTCTATTATGTTTAGATGGTCTTTAAGATCCCTTCTAACAGTCTATGAGAACCTTCAAGCTTCTGATCCTATCAGGGTAATCAGGATGGAGAAGAACCATGAGATCATCCCAAACAAGGTTCAATTGGAGAAAGTGGGGGTGTCTAACCTGGAGAAGAGAAGACTTAAGGTATGTGTAGGGAGGGACACAATCTTTTTTTAAAAATATTTGAAGGGAATAGATCTAGGAGAGACAATTTAAAAATTATGGGACTACCTGAAAGTCATGATCAAAAAAAGAGCCTAGACATCATCTTTCATGAAATTATCAAGGAAAACTGCCCTAATATTCTAGAACCAGAGGGCAAAATAAGTCTTCAAGGAATCCACTGATCACCACCTGAAAGAGATCCAAAAAGAGAAATTCCTAGGAACATTGTGGCCAAATTCCAGAGTTCCAAGGTCAAGGAGAAAATATTGCAAGCAGCTAGAAAGAAACAATTCAAGTATTGTGGGAATACAATCAGGATAACACAAGATCTAGCAGCTTCTACATTAAGGGATCGAAGGGCGTGGAATAGGATATTCCAGAAGTCAAAGGAACTAGGACTCAAACCAAGAATCACCTACCCAGCTAAACTGAGTATAATACTTCAAGGGAAAATATGGTCTTTCAATGAAACAGAGGACTTTCAATCATTCTTGATGAAAAGACCAGAGCTGAAAAGAAAATTTGACTTTCAAACACAAGAATGAGAAGAAGCATGAAAAAGTAAACAGCAAAGAGAAGTCATAAGGGACTTACCAAAGTTGAACTGCTTACATTCCTAAATGGAAAGACAATATTTGTAACTCTTGAAACTTTTCAGGATCTGGGTAGTTGGTGGGATTACACACACACACACACACATACACACACATGCACACGCACACACATACACACATACACACATGCACGCACAGAGAGAGAGAGAGCACAGAGTGAATTGAATAGGATGGGATCATATCTTAAAAAAATGAAGCGGTGAGGAGAAATGTATTGGGAGGAGAGAGGGAGAAATGGAATGGGGCAAATTATCTCTCATAGAAGAGACAAGCAGGAGACTTTTGAGTGGAGGGAAAAAAGAGGAGAGTTGAGAGAAAAACATGAAGTTTACTCTCATCACATTCAACTAAAGGAAGGAATAAAATGCACACTCATTTTGGTATGAAAACCTATCTTACAATACAGGAAAGTGGGGGAGAAGGGGATAAGCAGGGTGGGGGGGATGATGGAAGGGAGGGCAATGGGAGGAGGGAGCAATTTGAAGTCAACACTCTTGGGGAAGGACAGGATCAAAAGAGAGAACAGAAGCAATGTGGGGCAGGATAGGATGGAGGGAAATATAGTTAGTCTTACACAACATGACTATTATGGAAGTCATTTGCAAAACTACACAGATATGGCCTATATTGAATTGCCTGCCTTCCCAAAGGGAATGGGTGGGGAGGGAGGGATGGAGAGAAGTTGGAACTCAAAGTTTTAGGAACAACTGTTGAGTATTGTTCTTGCTACTAGGAAATAAGAAATAGGAAATAAGAAATACAGTTAATGGGGAATAGAAAGTCATCTGGCCCTACAGGACAAAAGAGAAGATGGGGACAAGAGAAGGGAGGGATGATAGAAGAGAGGGCAGATTGGTGATAGGGGAAATTAGAATGCTTGGTATATTGGGGTGGGGGGAGGGGACAAATGGGGAACCCAAAATTTTGTGAAAATGAATGTAAAAAGTTAAATAAATAAATTTATAAAAAAAATAAAATAAAACAATAAAAAAAATATTTGAAGGGCTGTACCTAGAAGATCTAGACTCTAGATTTATATTGCTCGGTTCCAGGAAGAACTAGTAGCTACTGGTAGAAGTTGGAAAATTGAGATTAAGAAAAACCTTCCAATAATTAGAGCTTTCCAAAAGCAAAATAGGCTGCCTGGGATGGGAGTGGGGTTGGGGAGGGGCCCGGGGAAAGGAAGAGTAGTGATTTTTCATTAGAGAAATTTTTAACAAAAGAATGGATATTATATTCAAGTATGGGTTGGACTAGATGCCTCTGAGGTTTCTTCTAAGCCTGAGATTCTTTGTTTTTTGTGCTCCTGGAACTTAACAATTTTTTTTTAATTCTGATAATCGCTGAAATGTCCATCCTACTTAAATAATTATAGGTTCATTTATTCAGACTTGGATGAGAATTATTTGGATGATTATTTTGCCCATTTTTAAAATTTTCTTGCCACAGTATTTTATAGATTTTGGTACAAAGTCATACCTGCTTGCTTCTGAGAATATGCCTGGAATGGGATTGATTCAACGTGATTGCTAATTCTTCCCACCTACACGAACTAGACCCTCCCAAACTCTCAGGGCTGTAACTAGCCATTTTTGCACTTTGAATAAGCACCAGAAACCATACTTAAAGGCATGTGGTACCTTCATTTGGAGGGGATAGACATCATTCTCCTGGGGAAGATCTGGGGGACTCCATGTCACTATACTTTGAGGGAGCCTACCCACCTCACCCCTCTTCACCCCATTCCCACAAGAAGAGGGCCAATTGATAGCTGTCTTTTTAAATTAACCTAAGCACTTGGGTTTTTCTTTTTCACTGAATTTTAAACTTCATTCATGTAGGGAACTCCCAGAGAGGAAATTCTTTCTTCTAAGGCTGATTTATCCAGGGTAACACAGCCAGAACATATAAAATACAAGAATCAGACTCAGGTCTTCCTGATACAGACAGTCACCTCTCTCTACTACTCAGGGAAGGCTGGGCCTAAGGGGTGGGAGTGGAGGGTATGGGAGAATTGAGGGATAGGGGAGGCATGAAGGGGAAGCAGGTGGTGGTGATGGGATGAAGACAGGGCAGATTATGATATAATTGGGAAATGTTTAATTAAATAGTATAATTTAATATTAATAATTAATAATGAATAATGTGACTCAGGGAACCATTACTATTTGAGTTTGACAAAACAGCACTACACCCTACTTCCTCTCTTGTCCCTAGTTACCAAGAATAATTTCACACTTGGCATTCATAAACTCTGCTTTTTTGTGGAGGTGGTGTGGGGATTGGTTATTGAGTAAGGAACTCTTGCTTAACTTACTAGCTAAAGAAGATCATTATTTCTCACTTTGGCCTCTCACAATTCCTCCATGCATCACTTAGCTAAGTGGTCAGTCAATGATATGATAAAGTTGTTATGATTGGTCTTTCGTTCTTAAAGAGGGCCAATGACACCATGAGGTTGATGTCTTGATTTATGAGTGAACTGAATTGAAATGAGTCAGAGCTTTGCAAAATTGTCAGCCTTACTCTCTCCCCCAGAGTTGGATCTAGGAACTAGAATGGGGGTGGGATTAAAGAAACAACTTTGGGTCCTAAGTACTTTTAAAAAAATATTTCAATAATTGTATTTCAGCATAATTAGTTTCCTTTGTAATTCTATGTATTTTATTTTTATGTATTTAAAAACACCATTCTGAGGAGTCCATAGGCTTCACTATGAGGTATACAGCACAAAAATTGTTATGAACCCATGTAGTACTTTTGGGGAGGGAACATAAAAAGGCTTTCAAGCTCTCTCCATCCCCAACACACTTGAAATATCATGTCAGAGCTGGAAAGGACTCAAGGTTGTCTAGTCCAGATTTTTGATTTCACAGAAGAGGAGGTGAAAGCCTCCTAAAGGTTATGTAACTAGCCCAAGGTAACTGAGTAAGGCTCAATTAACTCTTATGGAGACTGAGATGAAGAAGAGGTAGAGGGAAATGGAGACCCAGTCTCATAGACTCACATAGTGTTAGAACTAGAGAAGAACTTGAGTCCAAATCATCCAAACCCTTCATTTTACACACAAGGAAAAAGAGATCAGCATTAGGAGTAGGAGTGGGTCCCGCTTCTCCTGGATTAGAGTCTAGAGCTCTTTTAACCAGATTGTTGAAATTTCACCTCGCTCAGGGGGAACAAGGGAATTGAGGTTTTAGTAGCATGAACTGCCTGGAAATAAATTCCTGCTACTGAGAACGCTAAAACTGGGGGATCACTTGAGCTCGAGAGTTCTGAGCTGCATTTGAATCCAATGTCCACACCCTCTGTTCTGCAGGAAAATTGAAGTAATTGGGAGGGCAAAACTTGGAGGTAATTTAGAGAGATGGGGTGGCAGAGGCATTCCTGAGAAGACTGGCATTCCAGGAGGGGCTGGTTCCATTTCTAAGCTTATGTTTTTCCCCAAGTTGAAGACTTATTCTTGTCAAAATGGTATTTGGTTACTGATTACATAAAAGGAAATTCAGTAGGTTTCAGATGATAGGATTTGTAACAGACAAAGGAGAAAGAGGTTTATTTGAATGCATTTAATAAGCCATCTGTCTGTAAGGAAAAGGAAGAGGCAGAGCTCACAAGTCTTAAGCTGTTTTGTGTGTATGCCACTTTTTCAATAATAAAGTTTACTTTTCTTCCTTTGAAGTAGAACAAATTGGAATATTATTCAAGGAGGGGATGGAAAAGAAGAAAGGTAGAAAGATAAAAAAGAAAGGAAAGAAGAGAAAAGGAAAAAAGAAAAGAAGAGGGAAGGAAAGAAAAGGGAAGAGAAGGGAAGGAAAAGAAAGAAAGGAAGAGGAAGACAGACAAAGAAAAAAGGGAATAGTGGAAAAGCTCATGAAGAAAATCATCTGATTCTTCATGTGATTAAAAAAATCAACCCAAATAAATTGATTCTCAATATTCATAATTTCTCTCAAAGGCTATTATTACAATAAATGGTTCTACCAAATGGTAGGTTGAATAATGATCTGATTTAGATTATTTGGCCATTTAACCTCCAGGAAAGCAACTTGAAAAATGGAAATGACTACAACTTAACAAATGACTTACATAGCTTGATAAAATTAGACTTATATTTGTGCTTTTAGATGCTCAGCTGTCATACTCAGCTCATGCATAAAGTGGTCAGACAATATATATTGACTGGTTAATATCGAGCCCAGTTGGCACTCATTTTTAATGCAAATACCATTTTGTTTGTTCTTTCAATTATTGCCAAGATCCAACTTAGCATGGGCTGAATTCCAAAATCTTATTTTGGAATTTGGAAGAAACAACACGATGAATTGTGATTGTGATCCCTGGGCCTTCCATAAAAGCCTCCTTAACCCCAAATTTACTAAATCTGAATTAATCATACAAAGCTAGTCTATAGTTCAATGAGAAGGCCCCAGGGAGATTCCCTCTTGCCCACTCTTTCCCTTCTTGGTGCTTAGTGTTGCAATAAGGGAAGCCAAGAACCAGGGTTTGGTGAAGGCTTCTTGCTCTCTTGAGGTCTCTGAAAGAATGTTTGCTCACCCCTAAAACCCATGATGTAAACCTGGTATTCAAATTATATATAGCCCACAGTTCTAATAATCCAAATTTTTCTCCCAAACCAATACACACCATACAATTAACTACACAGTTTCTCATAAATGAATAAAAAAATAGCTCTTAATTATGGTCAGAAATTGAATTATAAAGTTTGAAAACAATATATAATAACTTTCTGTAAAATTAAACCCAATATTCCAAAAATTCTCTCCAGCAAAACAGGAGAACTGACTCTTTAGGTAACTAATATAAAAATAAATTTTAAAATCAATCTCTATAAGTATTAACTGTGATGGCTGATATTACACTTATAATCTCCAATTAAAGACAGACTTTATAGACAGTATCCTGCATCTTATTAACCTTGTATATATATATATATATATATATATATATATATATATATATATATATATATATATATATATATATAGGCTATCAAAAGCTTTGGGAAGTAACAAATTGGTAGAAATTTCATTGGGTTATTATTCCTCAATAGCCAAGATAGAACTTCCTACTTCACCATTTTTTTCAAAGTGTTTTCTTTGGTGTTTGAGGGAAAGTTGCCAGCCCAAATCCAGGTTTTCTGAACTTGAAGTCAGAGGGCTTGAGTTCAGATCCAAGCTCTGTGACTTACTTAACCATGTTGGGCCCCATTTTCCTCCGATGTGATGTGAAATGGCAGGGTTTGACTATATGACCTCTGATATTCCTTCCAACTCTATGATTTAGAAAATCCTAGTTTCTTATCATATTGATAAATGAAGTTTATCACCTTTCTTCACCTCTCAAAGCAGAAAACTCCCCACATTTGACTTCTGGGTTGGAATGAGCATCCTCAAGGTCCCTGCTGGACCGTTTTCCATTCTCCATTTGGTAGGTTCAGTTTTTAGAGGTACCTATGATAGTGTGGTATTTCACTAATAGAGCTTCTTGAAGGCAGGGGCCATGTTTTTATGCTTCTTTGTATTTCCAGTACTTAGAAGAAAGGGAAGAAACAAGCATTTATGTGCCAAGAACTTTGCTAAGCACTTTACAAACATTATTTCATCTGGTCCTCACAACAGCCCTGGGAAGTAGATGTTATTATTGCCCCCATTTTTTTTACAGAGGTTAAATGACTTGTCAAAGGTCACCCAGCAAGTAACCGTATACAGATTTGAACTCGAGTGATTTTGTTTCAAGGTCCAGCACTCTATTCATTATGCCACTTAGCACATTGCTTAATGAATGCATGTTGGCTGATTGACATGATCTCATACACTATCAGTATGTCAATGTATACGTGTGTGTATAATGTACAAGAATGTGTGTGTATCTGTGATTGTATGGGTATATATGTAGGTACATGGGTATGGGTATGTATGTATATGCATATATATATATATATATATATACATAATATATTACCTGCACTTAAAAACATGATCTTGGAAAGTCCTTTTATTAGAGGTGTTGCTGGTAAAACAATCCGCTGCAAGCCCCTTTCCATCTTCATTGGCTAGCTTCGTAACTGGAGAGCAGGCTGGTGATTTCATTATTCCCTGCGCTTCTAGAATTCCACTGCTCAGATGTCTTTTTCCCGATTTACAATGCTCGTGGGCCGCAAAAGAATGAACAGATGAGGAAATGGTATAGCGTCTAACAGTCATGGTATTACCTGTGTAGCAGACATTCACAAAAATAAAATCCACCCATTTAATTAAGTCCACAAATAATGCATTAAATTTCTGGTTTGGACTTTGCCAAAAGTCAAACATTACTGATTAAAGGGAATATTTCATTCTGGCATGAAGTGAGTGGGCTGGTGAATAAAGAACTGAAATTCTTATATAAAATAAGTTCACTCTAATTGATATGAGGACTAGGAACTGAAATGCAGGCCCCTGAGAATTTAACCGCTCTGTGAACTTTATGACTTGGCTCAAGCTAACAGACCTAGATAGTGATTCTAGGAACTAGTCCCTCCTGGAATTGTTTATGCAAGGGGATCTGGCTACTCCCCTCCTGCATAATATTGTCAGAACATCAAAGAGCAGTCTGTTTCTTGCACCTAGCCATAACACTCCACTCAAATAGTTGATTAATTGACTTATTTCCCATTTTAAATCACGTATGCAGAATCCTACTAAGACTAGTTGGCTGAGTGCCTTCTTTGTTTAAAGACCTATATTAGCTAGCAAGTCTCAGAGCCTCTTTGGAATCTCACCCATGGAGATGACGATCTGCCTGGGACCTTCACCGTGACTGTTAGAGTTGGTGCTCCCCCGAATCGGTGATGTTTTCTTTACCTATTTCTATTATTCTTCTTATATTGTGTATACTTCTTGTTACTTGTGGTATTTGGTGTCTTTGTAAGCAACCTATGCAGTTTGTGGGATGATGACCTGGCAGTTGGAGCCCTGCCTTCTCCCGCATTCTTCTAACCTTTGTATTTTCCTTTTTACTCTGGCAGGGTGATGATTTTTACTTTTTCCCCTGATACAGATGTTGTTCAGCTCTCCCTCAGATTTCTCTGTCTTTCCATTTTCTTAGTATTATATAATTGTACATAATTAAATTTTACTTTCATTTTTAACTGCTGTGTCTGAGTGTCATTTACAGGAGCGAATCCGAACCATAATAAATTCTCAAAACAGCTGGTCTGGTGGGAAATGCTCCAGACTATTTATCTGGTAACTTGGGTTTTAATATGGTTTCTAGCCCTAGTTTGCTGTATGACCCTGGGAAAACAATGGATTTTGTATCTGTTACTGGAGATAAATGCTAGCTAGAGGCAACTTAGTGGTATGGAGGATGGAGAATTGGATATAGGGTCAGGAAGATGAGAGTTCAAAACCAGCTGCAGACAATCTCTAGTTGTGTTACCCAGGGTAAGTCACTTAATTTGTTTGTCTCAGTTCTCCTCATTTGTAAAATGGGGATAATAAAATCTACCTGCCAGGATTATTGAGAGAATCAAATGAGGTATTTGTAAAATGCTTCGCAAACCTTAAATACTATATAAATCCTAGTTAGTGTTATTATTATTTCTTTTATATATTTTATTCATGCATTTCATGCGATCTATCAGCATATTGTTCCCCATCTGTAAGAGATGGGGCCTGTTGTCCCTGTCATCAAGGGAGTCTGAAAACTTTAGTGAATGATTGACTTGGATGGTGATGATGGTGGTGGTGGGGGTGATAACTGGCATGCAGATGAAGCTTTAAAATTTGTGAAGCACTCTCCATACATACACATATAAAATATCTATTTTATAAATATATATGTACAAATATAATTTAATTTACTACTCACAGGATTCCTGCATGTCGGTTACTATAGATATTATTATTCTTATTTTGTACATTTACTGAAAGGCCCAGAGAGATTAAGGAGTTTACTCACAGTCCCACAGCTCTGAAGTATCAGACACAGGATTAGAACCCACATGGGTGAGACAGTGGATAAAGGGCTGGATGTGGAGTCAGGAATCCCTGAATTCAAATCTAGCCTCAGACACTTACAAGCTGTGTGACCCTGGGCAAGTCACTTAACCCTGTTTGTCACAGTTTCCTCATCTGTAAAGAGCAAGAGAAGAAAATGACAAACCACTCCAGTATCTTTGCCAAGAAAACCCCAAATGGGGACACTACTGAAAAACGGCTATAAAACTCTGTGGATGCCAAATCCAGTAATTATTCTGGAATACCTTGATGCCTGGAAAGAAATGTGATCCATTTCCTTTGCTGCCCAGATAAACAAGATCCGTCCTCAGACACATCTGTGTGTAGCAATTTCCATTTCCATATCCCAGTATCGTAATGCCATTTACATACAGTTTTCAGTTTTGAGGAGCATCTTACCCATGCATCCCATCTGGTGCTAGCTAAGAGCTGAAAAGGGTCTTAAAGATCAATTAGTCAGAGTTCTTCATGCTATTGATGAGGGCAGTAAAGCCCAGAGAGGCCAGTGACTTGCCCAAAGTCTCACAGCAGATCCAAGATGAAAACCAGAGTCAAGGGCTATTTCTGCTCTGCTCCTTCCTGAATCACTTTAAAATAAAAGGCTTTCATAGGATGTATTATCATTATCCCCACCTTACAGACAAGGAAACATATTTAGAGGCTAAATAATCTGTCTGTGTGAAGTGGTAGAGTTAAGACTGGGACCTAGGTCTCCTGACTCCACACTTGATATCTGAGTATTCATATTAATTAACTTACTTAGAAATGATATATCAGGCTGTATTATCATTGGGAATGTTTTCATAAAGGTGGGTGAGATTCTTTGCAGAGCTTTTGTGAGACCTTGCACAAGCCCCAGTTCATAAAATTGTGAATCTAAAGCTAGAAGGGACCTCAGGAGCCTTTTAATCCAACCCCCTACAGATGTGGAAACTGAGTCCCAGGGACATTTTAGCAAACTGACCAAAGTCCAACAGTAGTGAAGGTAGAAT
Source organism: Bettongia penicillata ogilbyi (assembly GCA_023548195.1). Lineage (NCBI taxonomy): Eukaryota > Metazoa > Chordata > Mammalia > Diprotodontia > Potoroidae > Bettongia > Bettongia penicillata. The sequence continues at coordinate 1,439,602 of JAJHZJ010000149.1, forward strand.
TTGAATCCAGGTCTCCTAACTCCAGAGCCTATGCTCTTAAATTTTAATAGCACATTTGAAATCAGATGGTTTAAAAAAAATTCTGTTTTTCATATGGCTAGAAAGAGCTTGGCCTTTTTTCTCTCCCTGGGGCTACTTGAGGTTATCTTTGACTGCTCTGAAATAAGCTCCTCCAAGACATCTTTGATTAGCTACTCTGTACCTAAAAGCCCAGCAGAGACTACTGTGTAAAATGCAAGGCAAATAAAGTCTCCTATCTGGGAAACAGAGGGCTTTCTCTGGCTAATGTGCAACGCAAGTCAGGAGCAGCATGAGATGCGATACCTTTGGGCTCCTTCAGGGCCAGTGCAGAATCCGCTGAGACCGTCCTGTGAATGCCTGTGGGTGCAGTGACAGGCTCTTCTCTGAGAGCGTTGGGTTTTGTGGCTCCCTCTTCTCTGTTTCCTTCCAATTTATTTTTCCAACCAGAGGCCTTCTGGCTGCCAAAGTCCAGCTCCACGCGAAGGGCCTTATTCTCCCTTTCCAGCTTGTTGATCTCAGAACGCATTTCGTGGATGACCCTCACGAGCTGGGTATTTCCTTCCATTGCCTTTTGCCACCGTCCACTGCTGGTGGTTTGGGGGTAGTCAGGTCACCTGCTGTTCCTACTCCTGCCTGAGATAAGCTACCTTATCAGAGTATCTGGCTGGTCTTGTCCTTAAACTCTCCTGAACAATAGATGTCCTCCCTCCTGGTATCCAAGTTAATGCCATCTTTCAGCACTTGTGGGGAGCTAGGTTCAGTTATCAAGGTGCTTTGAGGGTCCCCATGATTTATTCATCTAGGGTTTCAATTTTCAGGATAGAGCTTTTCTTCTGATCATTTCCTTTCCCATAGATCCATGGACTCAGGGTTAAAACTAAAGGAGAAAAAAGCCCTCCCCTCAAATGTTAACTTTTTAACCTATTAATCTATCTAAAACAGGGGATTTTAACCTGGAGTCTAGAGCCCTAAGGGGTTGACAGATAGATTTCAGAAGGTCTGTGAACTTGGATAGAAAAAAAAGTATCTTTATTTTCACTAACCACCAACTGAAATTTAACATTTCCTTCAATTATTTTAAAGTTATCATTCTGAGAAGGGGTCCGTAGGCTTCACCAGACTGCCTGCCGATAAGACTCATGACACAAAAAAACATTAAGAATCCCTGGTCTACAAAATATCGTAATCCTTCTCCTACTTCCAGACTCATATGGGAGTTGCCCTCCCCCACCTCCATTTAGCTACCAGAGGACATTTTCAAATGGTATTTCCATGGCAAAATGCTTCACCTGATTACAAAGCATGTCGGAAGAGTCATGGATGCAAACTCTTCTCATAAAAATGCCTCATAGTTTTATTCCCATGTGATGAATTATTAATTTTGGCTCTGGGCATTAAGGAATTATGGCATCTTTAAGAGCACAGGCACAAAACATCCATGAGTGTGATTAAAATGTGATGATGACAATGGCGACCACATTGGCTATGAAGAAGGCCCAGATACAGCAGGATGTCACTCTCGAGCATCTGTGCCCTCTCTGTCTTCCCTCTGTTGGGTCTTTATGAAGGTTTGCCAGCAGGGCAAAGAATGTGTTCTGAGACTGTACTGGGAGGCGAACTAGACATTAATCTTGCATGAGAAAGGAAATGTGATCTGAAGTGCAGCCTTCATTACTTGTTTCCTGAAAAGGTTTCTTTGTTGCAAATGAAAAGCAAGAATCTTAAATGAATGCCGTTGTCAAGAACAGCGTGTTTTTGGAAACTCCATGAATACTTAAACATAGAAGACCTGTTTCAGGATAGAGATAGCTTTACCTTAGAGGTAGCTAGTGGTGACATGGTACACAGAGCACCGAGCTTAAATGTGATTTTAGACACTTACTAGCTGTGTGACCCTGGGCAAGTCACTTAACACTGTTTACCTCAGTTTCCTCATCTATAAAATGAGCAGGAGAAGAAAATAGTAAACCACTCCAGTATCTTTGCCAAGAAAAACACAAATGGGGTCATGATGAGTTGGACGTAGCTGAAACAACCCAACAATAACAACCTTTAATAGCTGTGTGATCATGGGCAAGTCATTTAATTTGTAAAATGAAGATTGCACGTGATACCATGTACTTCCCAAGGTTGTTGTGAAAATCAAATGAGACATTATTTATAAAAGTGCTTAGTGTAGTCACTTAATAAATGCCTGTTTCCTCTCCTCTTTTTCCCTCTTGAGTAGCTATAAGGGATTGGACTCTATCCTGGATCTGCTCTGACTAGGAACTGAACTGAGAAAGTGATTTTTCTGTCTCTTCTTTCTGTTTTTTCTTTGCTAAGTGTTGGGAAGTGAACATGGCCTCGTGTTCAGGAAGGCATTGGAATCCTTTTGTAAAAATAGTGGGGTACAGTATATTTTAGAATGATAGTTAAGGATTCTATTTTCATTACATAGAAGTCATTTTAAACAGATTTGTACATTTGTTTCTAATAGTCCTGACAGTCTATGTGCTTGGTAGTTTATCTTAGAGCTGGATGCCAGGTGTTGATTTTGGAATTCTGATAACCCATATGCTTCATGCTCCCTCTCTCTTTTCTGGAGCAAAATTGAATGTTTATTTTGTGAGGTTCAACTTTACTGATATTTTATGTCAAGTCCAGAAGATTTGGTTTCCACCAGGTTTGGTTTATTAGCACCTACATAAAGGTCTCAGTGGTGGCTAGGTAATACCTAGTGAATAGAATGCTCTGAAGTCGGGAAAACTCCTCTTCCTGAGTTCAGATCTGGCCTCAGGCATTTACTGGCTGTGTGGGCCTGGACAAGTCATTTAACCCTGTTTGTCTCAGTTTCCTCATCTATCAAATAAGCTGGAGAAGGGAGTGGTAAACCACTCCAGTATTATTGCCAAGAAAACCCCAAATGGGGTCATGAAGAGTGAGAACCGACTGAACAGCACAGGGTCTCGATAGCCTCCTCACCCTGCTAAGTCCCAGAGGAGGCTCAAATCCTGAGTCACCTGGTAAAGTACACCTTGCAATAGCTGCAAAATCCTGCTTTCCTGAAGGTGGGGGGTTGATTATCAACACCACTTCTCCAGGTGTTCTCTCTCTTTCTTCCTGCTTTCCTCCTTCCCTCTCTCCCTTTCCTCCAGTGGGAAATCCCAGTGCCAGTTCTTGGTCTAGGTCCCTTTTTCTCTTCCCCCTACACCCTCCCCCACCCCGACTCCAGTGTCTTGTCCTTCTAGGACCAGATAACCTTATAAAAACCCAATGGAATTCCACCCTGAGTCCCCATAGGAAATAGGTTCCATTCCCTCTTATTAGATTTCCCCTCAATAAAACTGCCTTGATTATTGTCTCTTTGGTGACTGTGTCATACTTCCTAGTGCACCATTTTGAAATCTTGTACCTCACTTATACTTCATCAACACACCTCTATTATGGGAGTTTGTGTTGGCTCCTGAGACTACTAAAGCCACAGCAAGGCAAAAGGGGAAATTGGTGGTAGGGTGCCCTTGGCTTTAACAAGATTGATCTGGAAGCAGGAAGACAGTCAAAAATGTTCCAAGGAAATAAAACTATCTCCAGGGGCCTTCCTCCAATTCCAAAAGGAAATTGTATTTTATTATCCTTTTGTCTTCATGAGTTTTTGAACTTTAAATATTAGATTTTTATGGCTTCTGAGTACCTATTGCATTTTCAACAAGGAAAACCTTGAATCTGTTAGACTACGCCAGAATTAGCCTACGACAACCTGGCATGGTTTTTGTATTTGAATTTGTATTTGAATTTGAAGGGCCCAAGACCTTCCCTGCAACCCTTTCCAAATATCTCATTCACAGGGCTGCCACAATGCCTGAAATTCTATCTGTGGAGATTTATTCTTTGGAGTTAAATTATTTGTATTTTGAGAATTTCTTCTAGTTTAACATGTCAGTATCTTGTGGGAGCTTGTTCATTCATCCATTTAATCACCTATTCATAAATTCAACATTTATTAAATGCCTGCTAGATCTACTGAGGTACTATGCTAATTCCTCCTTATGCTCAGTCCTTTAAGGATGCCCCAGCGGACTACACCCTGTGGCACACTTAGCTGGAAAGGTTTGCACCAAAGGCTTGGTCCGTGATGTTGGTGGAGTGAGAACAATGCCATTTTTGAAAAGTTCTATGTGACTAAGTTATTTGTCCTTCTTTCTCAGAAAGCTCCAGGTGATGTCTTGATTCGCCTGTGAACTGGCTTCCAGTGGTCAGCCTCATTCTCCCTTTCTGAGTCATCAAAGTCTAGTCACAGGACAAAAGTCAAGATGATTAGAGATGGCCCAGGATTCAGAGGAAGACCTTGACTTCTTAGAGGGTGACCAAGCTCTAATCATGGGGAGGAACCTCCAGTTTGGAGTCAAGGCCACAGGTTCTCCACTCTTGCTCTAAGAGCTCCCTAGTTCTTGCTTCAGTTGCCTCTGTAGCCATTGGAACAAATTGTTTTCATCTACCCACTGCCCTGGGTAAAATCTTCACACACTTGGGGTAGACATCCTCTTAACTCACCAACAGGTTTGAGGCTCATCAGCTACTCTCAACCTCATTTAGTCCAGTTTGCCTCCATAATTTTACTGCAATGTGGCCCTGTTTAAGGTTTGTTTGGCAAAGATGCTGGAGTGTTTTGCCATTTCCTTCTCCTACTAATTTTACAGATGATGAAACTGAGGCAAATAGGGTTAAATGACTTGCTCAGAGTCGTAAAGCTAGACTGAGGTCAGCTTTGAACTCAGGAAGATGAGTCTTCCAGATTCCAGGTCAGGTGCTTGATCTATTGTATCACCTAGCTACAACAGATGCTTCTACTTGGCTGTATGCTCTAGTAAGTCTAAAATTCTATATAAATCAAATCTATATCCCCAGAAAGCACTGCTACCAGTAAACAGTCTTCCTTTAGCATTCTAATAATTTTTTTTTCCTTTTAGTTTGATTATTCACTTTATTTTTTAATGTTTTCGTGGTAGCTAGGAGATGCAGTGGATAGCTCACTGGATTTGGAGTCAGGAAGACTGAATTAAAATCTAGTCTTATGCACTTACTAGCTGTGTGACCCTGACCAAGTCATTTACCTTCTACCTCAGTTTCCTTAACTGTAAAATGAGGATAATAACAGCATCTCTCTCTCTCAAGGATGTTGTGAGGATAAAATGAGATAATATTTGTAAAGAACTTTTCAAACCTTAAGGCACAATATAAATCCTAGCTGCTTTTCATCATCGTTATCATCATCATCATTATTCTTCCACCATTGCAGATCTACTGGTGGGTAAGAATTTCCCAGAATTCTCTAGGAATTCAGATTGAGAAATTCTTTTGTATTGTACATCTATGTCTATTCTCCAAGGACTAGGCTAGGTAAATGGAGAGAAGCCCATTAGTAGGTTGGTCACAGGGAGATTCATATTGACCACAGCAATGAACAACAAAGTCCAGAGGTCTTTTGCTCTATGTTGCTGAAAATGGTAGCCATGCTAATAAGATTATATGGATTGTTGAAGTATTAATGCATATGAAAGTCATAGTAATAGAAGCTGAGGATACAGAGCTAAATTGGATCAAGGCTGTCCTTTCAAGGAATTTACAAGAGAATGAGAGGAATGGTAATTGCACCCAATAAGATACTCAGGTAAGATCAAATAAGATAGAGGTCAAATGTGAGAAATCTGAGAAGATCACTTTACCCTGCTAGTGTCAATGGTGACCAAAGAAGTCTTCATGAAGGAGGTAATATTTGAATTGCCTCTTAAAAGGTAATGGAGTACTAGATAGAAAAGAGAGATGGAATGAACAAAGGCATGGAGGTGGGAGTGCAATGAAGAATCTAGTCCAGATTTATTATAATGTAAAATATTTTAAATCATCATTCATTAGCATCTTTGCTTCATTATTCAACTAGTAAACTTATTAGATGCCTAGTATATGCCCAGCATTGTTCATGTGATAATGGAATTCATTTATAGATCTATACTTGCAGTCTTGAAGAGAACAGTTGATAGGGTTGGTTTTTGCCACTTGGCAAGCTGTCACAGAGGAGATCCATGTATCGGTAGGAATTGTCTTCAGATTCACAGCTCCATTTGCTCTTCTGGCTTTTCAGCATGGCTCTCTCTGTGGATAGATGGCTATAGTACTAGGACCCACGATCCTCTCTTCTACAATCTCTCTTACATCAGCATATAATCAGAAATTGTTTGCCTGAATTTTCTCATCTGTAAAATGGGGTTAATAATATCACTTCCTGCTGTTGTTGTAAGGATAAAATGAGATAATATTGGTATTGTTTCAAATATCAAAGTGCTATTTAAATGCCAGTTATTATTATTGCTGTTAACAATAATAATAGGGGCAGGTAGGTGATACAGTGGATAGAGCATGGGGCTTGGAATCAGGAAGATGAGTCCTCCTGAGTTCAAATCCAGTCTCAGACAGGTACTAGCTGTGTGTGCCTGAGCAAGCCACTTAATCCTGTTTGCCTCAGTTTCTTCATCTGTCAAATGAGCTGTATAAAGAAATGGCAAACCACTCCAGTATCATTGCTGAGAAAACACTAATAGTCAGACATGACAGAACAACGAACAACAAATCATGATCACCCAATGTAGAGCTGGGACTTCTGGCCCTGGGCTTACCATCCCTTATCCCCGGTCACTAGCTCTTTTACTCTCCTGGTATACTTTTATTTCCTAATCTCACTGTTTTTCTCGTTTAAAACTCACAATGACCTCTCACCATAAACTCTACTTCTCTTTCTAAATTCCTCTTTCACTGCTGGAGGTCATCAACTTATTCTCCTTCCGGATATATTTTCACACTTTCAGATCAGGCTATAGAAATTGCTTTGTTTTCTACATCCCCTGCAGCTTGTGGGGTCCTAAGTTGCTGCTTTTCTTTTTTCCCCTTGACCCTAGTGGCTGTCAGCTCTTTTTGGAAAGACCGACTGGGCTTTGGAAGTAGGGGTTCTGGTGAGATGTTGCCAAAAAGGTGGAAAGCAGAGCTGAAAGGAGGTGGAAGGACTTCAAGACCTACACTGCTTATTCAGTTAAGCTGCATTCAATCCATCATCAAGCATTTATAGAGCATTTCCTATAGGCCATGAATTAAGCTAAAAGCTGGAGATAGAAAGAAAAAGTTAAAACAAAACAAAAACCCAAACCTGCCCTCAGGGAATTTACATTTTAATGGGAGAGACAACAGGCACTTTTATATGTATCTACAAGAAACCTGCAAAATGGTAATCCCTAGCACTTCTATCCAAGGGTGTAATATTTTAGTTACATTAAAGCTTATTTACTAAAGCACTTACACAAAGTGCTTGGAACCTATTATTTCATGTGATCTTCACAACCACCTTGGGAAGTAGGTGCCATTATTATCTCCATTGTACAGTTGAGGAAACTGAGACAATCTGGGCTTGTGACTTGCTCTGGGTCAAACAACTAGCAAGTGTTTGAGGCTGGATTTGAACCCAAGTCTTTCTGACTCTGGACCTAGCTGATCTTTAAGTGTAGGAATGGACCACAGTGGCTATCTTGTCCAACCACTATGGAATCCCTACTGTAATTCAAGGTGTCCCAAAATCTTTTATGTAGGCTTAAACTACACATCCTTTGTATCAACAAGTGATATTCCAACCTCTGCTTAAAGATCTCCAAGGATGGGGAGTCCACTACCTTTCACTCTGGGCAATCCCATTCTGCTTTTGGACCACTTTAATTGTTAGGCAGTTTTCTGTGACATTGAATTTGCCTCTTTGTCACATTCTCCCATTTTTTCTGGGTCTGATTTCTTGGACTACAAAGAACAAGCTTAATTTCTTCATTACCAGACAGGCCTTCAAGAACTTGGTAATGCCCATCATGTGCCTTATCTTGAATCTTCTCCAGGCTAACCAAACATGCCTAGTTCCATACATGCCTGCCCTTCACCCACATTACTGTCCAGGCAAATTGGTCTTCCAATTGCTTTTTACACAGGATATTCCAATTCCTCTCTCCTTGTCTTTGTAATGGTCATCCCACTCCCTTCTCACCTCCACCTCTTAGAATCCTTAGTTTCTTACAAGACCTAGTTCTTTTCTATGAAGTTTTTCCCGATTCCTCAAGCTGTAAATGCCTTTCCTCCAAAAACTAGCTTTTTGTATATATTTAAAATAAATATATTCTTGTTTTCTAGCCACCTCTTCTTCCTTCCTCCTCCTCCTCCCCAGGACTATAAGCTCCTTGAGGGGGCTGGGATTGTCTCACTTTTGTCTTTGTATCGCCATCTCCTGGCTCTTTGTAGACTTCTAATAAATACTTTTTGGTTGAATGATTGACTTATCATTTTGGAAAGTTGCAGTGTGATGTAATGGAAAGACCACTGGATTTTGAGTAGGAAACTTGAGTAGGAAAGAGGGGAGATTTACTAGTTGTATGACCTTGGACAGCTCCCTTCATTTTGAATCGCAATTTTCTCATCTGTGAAATGGGAATACAACACTAGCAGTACTTAATTCACAGGGTTGAGAATTAAGGCAATATGGAAATGTGAACTATTACTATTAATAGTGATAATCACAATAATTACTGTTGTTAGTGTTGCCTCTTCATCTTCTAGAAACATCGGTGAATTAGCAGGAGGGTCAGGACCTAGAAATTTCGACAGGATTGTAAGCTATAACACACTTCCTTCTTGTTGCTTTAGCCCTAGGAGGTTTAATTAAAAAGATGTCAATATCCTCTGTGTTTATATCTTACTTTCAAGCAATGACCCACCATTAGTTATTTATACAGCTGCTGAAAAATCCAACTTTTATAGCTTTCTTTGAAAATCCTTCTTGACCCTATACTTGGTAGCTCCATTATCAGAGCAATTTCCCAGTGACTGGAGGCATCTGGGATGGCAAGGGCAGTCTTTTACACTACAAATTTGCTGTTGGTCTGTTGTTTTGACCCCAGCACATCAGGGACGGAAAGAGAAGTCACATGGTGAAGAGGCAGAAAAGGGAAATTCTTGGCAGACAACTGCATCCATGAGAAGCTGATATCCTTTGCAGTTCTGGGGGGAAAGTTGATCCTGGTGGAAGGATAGAGAGAACTTATGTTAAAAAGCCCAGGACATAGATAGGGGACAATCTTGCTTTGTTGGCAGAAAGGAGCATCACTTGAGACAGCTGAGGGCTTTGATCACCTGTGGTCAGAATTCCTGGAAAAAGCGAGAAGATTAATTACAACTTATCCACAATTCAGTTATGTCTGACTCTCCATGACTTCATTTGTTTGTGTACTTTGTGTTAGAGACACTGGAGTGGTTTCCAGATAGTTTTACAGTTAAGGAAACTGAGGCAAACAGGGTTAAGTAACTTGTCCAGGGTAACATAGCTAGTAAGTGTCTGAGGCCAGATTTGAATTCAGGACATCAGCAAGATGAGTCTTCGTGACTCCAGGCCTGACACTCTCCATTGCACTATCTGCCCCTGAATTAGAGTACCACCCAGATTTTTGGGTTGCGAGGAAAAAAAGAGATTCTTGATAAATAAGGTACAGGAATAATGATTAGATTAGATAAAGCATTTTCCATTACTGTTTGAGGCATGCGTTAAACTCTAGAAATACAAACACAAACAGAAATAGTCATTGCTCACAAGGAGTTTACATGCTAATGGTAAAAGACAAATACCCAAAGGGGACAAAAAAATGAATGGGGGAAGCAATACTGAAAAGTCCTGAGAGCCAAGAGTTGAGCTAGGCTAGAGATGAGCATGACTGGCAGGGGGACATCCTCAAATGAAGGTTCTGGGAAGTAACTCATGAATCACAGGAGGAAGCCTTGGGATGGAAATGTCTCCCTTTCCAGGATGAGAAGGCAGCTGGGGTACAGATGGAGTGTTTTCTTTAACAATTCTACCTAAGCTTACTCTTTTCCTAAACCAACATAGCATAGACAGGGAGGCCCTCAAGTCTACGTGCCATTGGATACTGAGCAGGAAGGGATGGAAATAATATAGGCATTCCTGTAGCCAGTTGGGGATTCAAGTGACCTGAGTTGTAATTCCTGTTCTGTTACTAATTGTGATATCTTGAGCATTTATTTGCCTGGCTCTTGTCTTATTTGTAAAGGTAAATCAATCAAATCACCTCACCTCATTTCAAGTGAGTTTCAAGATGATAAGTCTTGAAAGTTTAATCAGGTGAAAACACTTCTCTATTAATTCAGTCAATCGTTTAATCATTAGATTAAGTACAAAATAGCAGCTGCATGGATGTAGTAGATATCCTAGAGTTGGGAAGACCTGAGTTCAAAGCTGGCCTCTGACAGTTTCAAGATGTGTGACCTTGGGCAAGTCAATTTACCTCTGTCTGTCTCAGCTTCCTCATCTGTAAAATGGGGATAATAATAGATTTAACTCTCAGTGTTGCTGCAAGGATAAAATGACATAATGTTTGTAAAGAACTTTGCAAACTTAATAACTGAAATGTAAATCCTAAAACAGTCCTTTATCTTCTGGAGTGATGTTGCTTCAGAAGGAAACTTGGTCATTGCTATTCGTGTTTTCTTTCCAGTGGAGGTGGTGGTGATGGTGGTGGTAGTGGTAATCAGAGGGATAGGGTAGCAAAAAGAAAAAAGAAAAAAAAGAAAGAAAGGGAGTCTTTGAACCATCCCTTTTAAAACTGCAGAAAAGTTACAGAAGGCCAACGGTAGTACAGAGAAGCGCAATCACTTTAAAAAGTTACAAGTTGAAGTTACTGTATATTTAAAAGGAAAGCAACATTTATAGAGATCTTCAGTTTCATATAGTCTTTTTTTTCTGTGATTATATAATGTAGAAATGTTCATTTGATATTTAAGAATAATAAAACAAGGGAAATCTGGTCACCTCCTGTGAGTCATCTATAAAAATCTAGGCAGTTCAAGTTGCAGAGTTTTTAGTGTCTGACAGTGAAGAGAACAGTCCATTTAAACCTCTGATGAGGAATTAGCTTGGGGAGGTCAGTGAGGGAGCAGAGCTCTGTCTTCAGCCCCAGGCTCAATCTTCTCCCTCAATCCCCTTGGCCAGATAAGGACCTTGAGAACTTTCAAGGACTATAGGACTGTGGACTTCCTACATTCCGACATCAGTGTTCCTAGTTACAGTCGCCAGAACAGTTGATGGCAATGTCTGCATCTTAAGCCAGATAGACTGGATGAGATGAGGAAAAGAGATTTAGGGCTTTTCAAAATGCCTAACAGAAATACTCAACTATACCTAAAGGGAACAGCTTGAGGAGTCCACCAAAAAGACTTCAAAGAGCTGTGAGTTACTGTCATATGAGTTAAGCCCACTTCCCCTTAGACCTCATATATTTATGCGAAAGGGTGCTACAGGCTTGTACTAACTCTTCTTATACTACTCTAAGAAATTATCCCTTTCTAGAAATGAAATCTGGCTGATGAATTGACATCTACTGATAATCAGAAGGAAGAGAGGCATACTAGTGGGGGCTCATGATCTATAGTAGGGGAAAATATCCCCACCCCCTCCAGTCTATTCAAAGATCAATGAAGGGTCATAATGGCCACACCTTGGAGTCCCAGCTCGTCAGTGCATGGGAGTTGGGTTAAGTCACCTCAGGCCAAATGCTATACATGGGGCTTTAGCTGAGATAAATATTGGATCCCTTATATTTGCAAGGATTTATCAGAGAATTATCCACGCGAAACTCTTTTGTTGGAGTCACTAGTTTTAGGATACTCTAGAGAAACATGGACAGTTTTGTTTTTCTTCTTTTAAGCTACAGTTGTAAAGCAGTAATGAATAGTTGCAGAATGCATAGAGGTAGTGGGCATTTTCAAATTTGTATCCTTGTAGGCATCTTTAGTGTCAGCATGTAGAGCTGCAAGGGCCAGAAGGGTTTTTTTTCCAGATGCAAGCTGACGCTAAGATTCTCTGATTTGACTCTGTTTTAATGTTCCCAGTTGGTCTCCTTCCTACTTGTTTGTCTCTGAGATGACCAAAGAGGAGGAGCCCTCCTTCCAGGCATCCTTGCTTCTCTTTTTATCCCACTGAACGGAGGCTGGCTTTTAAAACAAGATCAGGCATGAGAACCTCCCTCGGCTGTCATTTTTTTCCTGAACTCCGTTTTTGTCACCATATCATTGACAGTTTCTCTTTGACAAAAAAGAAAAAAAAAACAACCCATCAGATATCTCGAAAGAAACCTTGACAAAATCAAAATGAACGTCATAATTAAGGCCCAGAATGCAAGTTAAAAGCTCTCTGTACAGAAACAGGCATGTCAGGATGTAACAAAAGGCGGTGAAACCTATGATTTGCAATGCAGAGGATGAGATATCAGACTTTATCCTCAGCTCTGAAAATTCACTGAGAAGCTCACATAGGGCTAGAGGGAGGATTCTTTCTGTCTCTGATTTCACAAGACTAAACTGTATCACATACTTGTGTATCTATATTTTGGTGCCTTTATGAATCATCTCCTGCTGCTCTTACAGGTTGCTTGGAAGAGCTCACAAATCTTTAGATGAAAGGAAATGATTAGTCAGCCTCTTAAAGAGTGTTATTGGAAAGATCTTGATAAAAGCTAGATCTTTTTTTGGGGGGAGGGGTATCCTCATTCAGGCAAACTGTGAAGGGAATTTTTATTTATACTTGTTTTCCAGGATTAGATTATGTTCTTTGCCTAGTGATAGAAAGGAGCAGGAGAAGTGCATGTTTGCGGTGGCTTTCCTTTGAGGGTACCATCAAGATGCTGGAACTTGGTACCATTTTTCTTTCCGTCCCTTGTCAGTTATAAGTGTCAATTAAACACCTGCTATGTGCCAGGCATTGTACTAAGCACTGGGGATACAAAGGAATGCAAAAGACAGTTCATGGTCTTAAGGAGCTCACAGTCAAATGGGCGAGACAACCTGAAAGCAACTGTGTGCAAACACACTAATGACAAGATAATTTGGAGATAATGAACAGGGAAGGCTCTATCATTAAGGGGCATGTAGTAGTAGATGGGGCTTGAAGGAAAACAGGGAAGCCAAGGCAGCTGGGAGGTGGAGATGAGAAGCATGGGTGATGCCCAGGGAAAATTCATAGAGTCTGGACACTGTCTTGTGTGAAGAAAAGCAAGGAGACCAGTATCCCTGGACAGTGGGCTGTGGGGTATAAGAAGATTGGGATGTATGAGGGGACTAGCTTGCAAAGAGCTTTGAATACCAAATAGAATATGCTTCATGGAGAGGATGATTCTCCCACCCTAGGGCTCTGATAGCACCCTTCTGTGACTCCCAGGAGGAAGCAGTTGAGGCCAGGGACTGGAGGACTCAGAAGTGGAGATAGGAGAAGGTGGATGAGCAGCCCTGAAAAGAGCTTGGGAAGTCCTCACACCAGAGGTGCTAGTCCTTCCTGAACACCCCATGAGGGAGTTATGCTGACCAAGAGCAGCTGTAAGGGAAAGGTCCCATTTCCCATTCTTACAATGTCATGTCCTTACGTTCCTTAACCTTAAGGAATGCTGATGGGGTAAAGTGCCAGTCAGTGGGGAACCGGGGCTCCTGGGTGCTGAGAAGACAACTCCATCATTTCATCCCTTAGTTTTTTAACAGTGTCCCTCAGGGATCAGAGCTGGCCAAACAGGTATAGGAGCTGAGGTTCCTGCCTCCTTCCCCGTTTGCAGTTAGGGTAGACCTTGTGATATCTGTCACAGACGAATGTGTGCTGAGCTGCTGAAGCATATCACTAGCTGGTGCTGGTTTTCAGGTCAAGGCTCTAGGCTCAAGTACATTATCTGGGACCCCCTGTGCTGTGGGTCCAGCTTGGCTACATGCAGAGGATGGGAAGCTACCAGCATCATTTTCCTCTGGGCTTCCTTAAGGGAACTGTTCTCATTCTTGAGCCCATAAATGGTCTCAGGACTGAGATCTGCTGAACAGCAGCAGGGCATTTTTCACCAGTCCAAGACTTTCCCTGAGTCACCACTGCTCAGGATGCCAGACACAGGGGGAGCAATGCCTGAGGTGGGGCTCCTCTCAGCCCTTCAACTGTTGGTTTGGTTTGCTTATTTAGTCACTGCTTTGACTCTAGGGCTTAATAAATGATAATTGTATTGGACCGCATTCAACTATAACAGATGGGCTCATCTTTATCTATTTTTGAGATGATAAGGAAGCTGGGATAGTCCCCCCGACCTCCACACCTCAGCCCCCTTGGGTAGAGGAGATAACTAACCAGCTAAGGGATTCCATTAGTTCTGTGGATGAAAGAGCAAGAGCTGATTAGCTGAGAGTGAGCCTGACTGGGTGAATGGCCCTGGTCTAGAAAGGCCAGATAAGCCAATCACCAATGTGTGGCTCTGGAAGGAGAATCACCACTCTCTTCTGGAGGTAGCTATGTGGTACAGTGAATAGCGCACTGGGTCTGGCATCAGCAAGAGTTCAAACCTGGCCTCAGACCCTTACCAGCAAATGGTCCTGGGCAAATCACTTAACCACTTTCTACCTAAGTTTCCCCATTTGTAAAATGGGGATAATAATAGGACTGATAGGGTTGTTGTAAGGGTCAAATGAGACATTTGTAAAGCCCTTTGCAAATCTTAAAGCCCCATATGAACACTAGCTATTTTTATTATACGCTCTAGAATTTTTTTAAGAACAGAAGTGAAGTTTACTAATCTATAGTCTTCAGGCTCCATTCTCTTCCTTTCTCAAAAAACTGGGACAACATTTGCCTTTCCTCTTCCTGTATTGCCTCTCCTGTTCTCGCGGATCACAGAAAGATCACTGACAGTCCCCCAGCAATCACATCAGCCAATTCCTTCATTACCCAAGGATATAATTCACCTAAGTCAAGGGACTGGAATTTATGAAGAGCAGTTAATTGTTCTCTTAGACTTAAGCTAGTTATTTAATGTATCAACCTCCAGAGTATCATTTCTGAACCCAAGGATCCAAGGAAGCTAAAGTTTGGGAAGGTCAAAAAATCTGATGCCTTACATGGAAGGTTAGAGATTGACAAAGTTTCAAAATATAATAAAAATGAAAAACCTGCCATCAAAGGCCAGAGCCTGCTGGATACTCCTTCCAAAGATGACTTGATGCTACAGAATTAGTGAGACCTGAGTCCCAGAGTTGGATCCCATTCATTTGAACATATGAACAAGGAATCAGCCACCCAGCTTCTGGTTCCATCACTGACACTAATGACTTTACCTTTCCTTCTGCCATCTTGACTCCCCTTGTGACTTTTTTCAATGCATTAGCAACTCATGCTGCTTTCCACTGACAGCTTTAGCTCACCATGTCCCCCCCCTTTTTTTTTTAGTAAAATGAAGAATACTCTTCCAACTCTTCTACTCTAAGTTCAAGACAACTCTAGAGTTTTCAAAAGACATTTGAGTGGGTTTTTAGGGAAGAACTTGGTGCCCCTGGGCTCTTTTTGGGGACATCTTCTGAATATACCAGAAACTCCATTAGGTATTTTGAAATAGCTCTGCCTGTATCATAGACTCTATAAGATTTTGGAGCTGGAATGGACCTTCAAGGCTACCTAGTCTCACTCTTTTATTTTATAAATTAGGAAACTGAGGCTCCAAGAGCGCATAGAGCAAAGTGACACAAAGCCTGATATGTTCTTTCCACTGTCCATTGTGAGGACTCACTGGGTCAGGATTTCATTTGTGTCTTCTCAGCAAGTTCCCTGGGGAATTTATAAAATATTTTCTAATTCTTGATGGAATAGCAATGTGTTTTTATGTTCTTTATGTTTCTTTTTATTCCCTTGCTGTATTTCCCCCATGCAATGCTAAGATTAAATTTTTTAAAATCATTGGATAACTCAGAAAGAGACTAGAGGAATTGAAGTTAATATAAATGATTGAATAATTTACATTCAGATTTACAAAATAAAACTATGAGAAAGAAGATTCATTATAAAAGAATGGGAGCTTCTAATTTTGTTTGTGGAGTATTTAATTTTATGATTTTTACTCTTGAAAATGTCTTTGGCATTAGATTGTGTTCATGGGCACGGATTTTGGTCTGGTTTTTTTTTTGTCTGGGGGCCTACTTGTCTGTATTTGAGGCTGTTTGATTTTATCTTTTTGTCATATGTAGTCTATGATGGGGTTGGGGTGGAGCAGGGAGCTACACAAGATGGGGCACTGATCTGAACATAACCCAGCATTCCTTTGACAAGATCTATCTGGTCTGAGGACTGTCTGGAAGGAGGAAACCTGATATTTAGGGAGTAGGAGTCCCTCACTGCCTTAGGTGTCAGCCATTCTTGGAGGAAAAAAAACATGTGCACCCAGTGTTTTTTGAGGTACCATAATAATAAACATGCCGGGGCCCATTTCTGCCTGCCTGCATGGAGTGCTTTTCTCCTTTCTCTCTGCTAATCTAAGTCACATTAAAATAGCATCTTCACTGGGGGTTTTTGTGGTTTCTATGAAGCTGCTTAATTCTGAATATTTGTAAGAAAGTTACCTGAAAGACACAGAATTGCCTACTGAAGTAGCATCTTAAACATCCTTGGGGACTCCGACTTCATTTTTCCCTTAGCATTTTCACTGAGGCTTATTATTTATTTGAAGGCATATCCTTATGCCTTACAAAAGAATTTAAGGCAATTTAATATTATGTAAAATAGGAATACAAACAAAACAGGGACTGCCTAAAACAGGGAGTCTATCCTTTCTCAGAATCATACACATTGCCTCCGTTCATAATTGAAGGAAATGTAAATTTCAGTCCAAAGTCGGTATATATATATATATATATATATATATATATATATATATATATATATATATATATAATTTATATATTTATATATATTATTTATATATTTATATATGGAAATAGTAAATTTCATTTAGAAGTCAGTTAAGATAAATAGAAGTAAATGGTAAATTTTAATTAGAAGACAGTACATATACAAGTGTTATGTATGTATCTATGAATATGTATATATGGAAATGGTAAATTTCATTTAGAAGTCAATTATTATATGTATGTGTGTATGCATGTGTATATATATGTATGTATAAAAATGGCAAGTTTCAGTTAGAAGTCAGTATATACGTATATATGTATGTGTGTGTGTATATATATACACACATATACACATGTATTTTGATTCAAATTCATAAACCTCTTGAAATCTATACACAGATCCCTTAGGAGGTCCATGGTTCCTAGGTTAAGAACTTCTGCTCAAAAAAGATGAGGATATTGTCTCAATCAGGAAGGCAGGGACTTGATCTGAGCACTTGCTGCCAATAATCCTGAGGAGACACAACCCTTTTCCACTCTGAGACAGCCTCATTGGTCACTTTATAAAAGCAGAGCTTGCCCCCTTTTCCGGATCACTGTACTTAACTGTGCCAGTCTGCTGCAGAGCTGCCTATGCAGATAGAAGGGAGAAAGAGGGAGTAAGGGGAAGCCCTTTGGTGACAGAGCAGTGCAGCTCAGGTCTGGTGACCTAGGAGACTTTCGCTATGTCCCTTTGTTTTCTTTGTGTTGTGCTGCCTGTCGCTTAAGGGACTCTCCTAGTTCTACAAGCTTCTATAGGTCTTACGGGCTAGCACGCATCTAAGGGTTGGACAATGAGACCATTGTTCTGCAAGGTCAGCGATAGTTTATCCTGTGTTTGGAGGTCACTTCACCTCATTGACCTTTCTGGATACAGAATGTACTCAATGTACTCAGTGTTGGACCACTAAGTATCATATTCATTTACTGTCTCAGAAAATATCATCACATTCCTCCTCATCCCCAAGAGCCTAGGCAACACTGAGGCCCCTATTATTTTACCCCTTGCCATCACTAGGTTGGGAAGGTGGAGCCTCTTTCATAGACTGGGAGGTTTGGAGACCCCTTCTCTACAAATTCCTAAAGCATGTAGAGACAGGAACCATTTTTTTCTGTATTATTGAACCCTCTGAGAAAGCAAAAGTGCCTCAACCCTGTATAACCAACTTATTTCCATAGACCAGGCCCCCTTTTCTAGCCATCTCCATATCATGCTTCCTACATTCTTGCCATCATCCATATCTTTCTCTTCTACTCTCTCATGCCCATGCACACTTTGGACTCAGCTCCTAGATTCCAGACTGTGAAAAGTGAAATTTCACATTATTTTGCCTGGCATCAGAAGTACGAGATTCTCCCTGGCTATTGCCACACTTTTTCCCACACCCCAACAATGGAAGGTGGGAGATGGTAGACGGCTACAAAAGAGTAGAGAAAAGATTGTTAATGCCCTCTGATGTTAAAGCAACAAATATAAAGTTATCTTATTTTTCCACTTTATACTAAAAATAGATGCTTGTTGCAATGTGCCTTAATGGTTACAGAGCATTTCTTAGATTATAGCTTATCGGATGCTTGTAACAATTTAGTAAATTAGGGGCTCTTATAATCCCCATGTTACAGATGAGAAAACTGAGATAGAAACAAGCTAAATATTTGTTCTGTGTTACTTAACTTATAAGCTTCCATGACAAAATTAGAATTGTCTTAATTATAATTAATATATAATTTAATAAACAAATATATTTATATATAATTTTATTAAATCAACATATTTATATAAATACATATCTATATTAAATTTATATTTATATATTTATTATAATGCTATTAAATATATTTATTTGTATATAAATAAATACATAAACATGTTTAATTTAATTAATATATAATTAATTATGAGCATCCAAGACATAATTAGGTCTTCCTGATTCCAAATTCTGTTCCTCATACTAATGTAGGCAAACTAAAAGAAGGCTTAATTATGGTCAAAATATAATCTTCCCTTCCCAGGTATAATCATTTCATCAGAAATGTTTATAGGCCACAATTATAATAGCCTTTAACATCTATTGGGTGACTAGGAACATTTATGTGATAATATTTTTTGAGGAAGTGGTTAACATAAGTTTATTGTCTCTATATTCCTATTTGCTGCTTCTTTCAATATGCCGAGCATCCATGATTTTCTTGGTGCGTGATTGTTGCCTCCATGGACATAGATTGCAAACCTCTTAATAGCTTAGGAAAGCATATCCATGAACTGGGATGCTGAGGAAAATTCAACATCTGGTGCTCATCCTTCTGCTTATGAGGTAGGTCGGTCCTCTAACTGCACAGTATGTAGTTGGGCCAATATTTACCATACTCCCATAGCTCACGACTTCCATTAAATATATCAATCTTATGGTCATATTTTAGGATTTAAGATGACAGGATAATAGCTTTGTTTTTATTTTAAATAGTATTTTATTTCTCCAGTTACATGTAAAGAAGGACAATAGTTCTAAAGCTGGAAGGTATATTAGAGTCTACATTCCATGTTTTTTGAGGAGGAAGCAGAAGCCTGGAGAAGCTAGCTGACTTACCCAAATAGCAGCTTTGTTCTGCCCAGGCTCTGGGTCCCACTGTACATGAGGCCCAGAGACATTAAATTACTTGCCCAAGCTCACCCAAGTGATCGGTGACTGAAATGGGCCTCACACAGTGGGTGAACATGTTAGGGTTAGTAGTGTAGTTAGCAGGTCAGAACTGAAGCCAGTATAGTCTGGTTGTTCATGTTTGTCTTTCGTTCTTGAAGAGGACCGTGACATCAGGAAGATGATGCCATGACTTGCAAGTGAACTGGTTTTAAATGAGGAAGGGCTGTGTAAGTTCACCAGCCTCACTTTCTCCTTAGGAGCCATTTGGGTCCATGGCAAGATAGAGAACTGGAGACTGCCCCCTTACAGCCTGGAATGAAGGGTCAAAGGCAATTTCTTAACCTTGGGTCCACAGACTCTCCTAAAATTCAAGGGATCTGTGAACTTAAAATAAGAAAAAATATACCTTTATTTTTATTATTTAGTTTCCTTTGAGATTTTATGTATATTACTTTTGCATTTGAAAACATTCTGAAAAGAATATCTACAGGTTTTTCCATATTGCCAAAGGAATTCATGATATAGAAAAGGTTAAGAATCCCTGATCTAGGATGCAAGAAGCATTTGACAGAATACAAGCTCTCTTAGAACAGGGATATTTTCATTTTTTTTCTCTGTATCCCCAGAACCTATCACATAGTAGGTGCTTAATAAATACTTTAAAAAAATTAATTGAGACTGATAGTACTATCACCACCAGTGTCACATTTTAATGAGTGTCTCTTTCTAACAATTCTCTAGCTGGTAATTTAAAGGGGCTCATAGGGTCCCTGATACCTGTCTGTGTTATGAGAGATAAAACAACAAGGTCCCTATTAATGTGAATAATGAACTCCCTGAAGGGGTTGCATGTATTTGAATTCTCATTACTAGACGTTATAATTATGTAAAATATGATAATTGGTTCAGACCAATGAAACTATGTCGAATGAATTTGAGTTATAGAAGTAAAAGAGCTCTGTCCCTGGGAGGTTCTGATTGCTAGATTTACTTCTTATTCATAATATATTCTAACTCATCATATACATTCTAACTCAGAGATGGGGAACCTGCAGCCTCTAGGCCACATGTGGCCCTCTGTGCAGCCCTAAGGGTCACAGATAGCCTCAAGCCTGCAGGTTCCCCACCTCGATTCTAATTCATTGAAAATAAAATATTCCTCCTCCTCAAGTTTCTCCCTGAGGAATTTAATTTTGTTTCATTTAGTCTCATAATGATGCACAGACTATATTGTCTGGTTCTGGACATTCTTACTTTTTTTAGCCTGGTTTATTTTCCCCCCAAGAGGGCCACATTCAGTTGTTTTGCATATCATGACAGCATTTTTTAACTCCAGGACTTACACCTTTTATTAGAAATACTAAGGAGAGCATTGTCTGTTCAGCCAAGTATGTCTGTTAGCAGTCCCTGGAGGGAGCCCACTTGACTGGGCCTTGCTGTCCCTTTGTCTGTTAGCACTGTCTGTAATGAGAGATAGGGTGCCATCTTTATGGTTTCCCCACCATTCTATTTTGGCTATGTTTCTTGCTTACTAATAGGCTGAAGAAAGATCTAGAGAATTAGCTATTGAAAACAGAAGGGTAGGGCCATAGAAATGAAAAAAAAATGGAGAAATGTGAGGTTATTCTATTTGCTGACACACACACACACACACACACACACACACACACACACACACACACACACACATACACACCACCTCCCAGCGATGCCCAAAACCTCTAAAAATCTGGCTGAAGTTGTCATAGGAGCCACACTCTTGAGATGTTTGGAATGTCATATGATCTCCCAAAGCAATGACTGGATGATTCTTAAGCACTGATATCTGCTTACTGTAGCAGGTCCAGCAGTGAGATCAGGTGAGTCTGACGGGGCAGGAAGGCCTCACAAAGACTTTCAGAGACTACCTTTGAGGGGGAAAAGGATACATGTATACAACACACATATAGCACACATGTCTATATGTATAGGTGGAGATGTATATACCTATAGGTGGAGATGTTTATATACATATATATATAGGCATGTATATATATACACATATGCATATATACAGACATTTATGCATATACCTATATAATATACACAAACATATGTATTTATCTAAGCCATGGGAAAGATTTGCAAATCTTAAGGCAGAGATATTTTTGGGCCCATGTTATTATGAAAGATCACTTGATTCAGAGCAAGAACACTTGGATTTGAATTCCAAGTCTAGCACTTACTAGCTGTATCTCTGAATCTCAGTTTCCTCGTTTGTAAAATGTGGATAATACATCAATCGCCTCATGGGATTAAATGAGAAAACACATGGAAACTACTATGATAATGTCAATGGACTGCGTAGCCTACAGTGGCTAAGGAGGCCAGTGGGGAATGGGAATGAGAAGTGTCATGGGTGTTGAAATTGTGGAAATGGCTATTGGTAAGCCATCAGTAGTCTCCCTCTGCTGTCCTGTACTGTTCTCTCCTTCCGTCTCTCTCTCTCTCTCTCTGTGTCTGTCTCTCCAGCATGGAATGGGGAGAGGAAGAGTGGATGTGGAATGCAGGATTGTTTAGGCCTCAGCTGTCAGGGTGTAGCTAATCATATGGGGATCAGGTCATTCCTTTCCCCTATAAGGCCATTGACTTGGGCAGAGACTTTGTGAATCACCACTAGCCCTTGCTCCTTCCTCCCTCTGTGCTATTTTCCTCACTGTCCCACTCTTCTAAGCTCCTGGTTCCCCCTAGCCCTCCAATTGGTTATTTTTTTTCAGGTCAAGGCTGGAACCGCATGAACCTGTTCCTACCAGCATGTTCTCTTTATCCTGTGCCTCCAACCAACAGCCAAAGTGGAGTTGTGAATTCCCAACATGTTTTGCAATTTTGAAAGGATAGTTAATTCTATTAATGGTTCATTTCATTGAATTTTAAGTTTTTTAAAATTTTTATGAAAAGAAGCATTTGCAAAAATGTTGCTCTGTATATTTTGGTACGAAGGGCCTGACTTTGACCTCTTAGAGTATATACTCTACAGCAAGATCCAAACTGGGTCAATTTAGATACTTTTTTCCTTGATCTAATTTCAAATGATTAAACATGAATTTTCTTAGGGAAAATTTTCTCCAGGCAGGTACTGAGTTACTGAAATTTTCTAATAATAAAATTGTAATAGATATGCTACTACATTTTGTGGGCTAAAAGAAACACTTCAGACCTTAAAAAGGGAGCTTCTAGAGTTTCCCTAAGTGAAGCATCTTGAAAGGTGTCTACTTTGAAAAAATTAATTGTGAAAATACCCATGAAGCCTTTTAGTGTGACATTGAGGGGCAACGCTAGAATTATACTCGGTCGCTTACTGTGGTTATCCTTTGAACTGCCACAGTGGGCTGGTGTGGTCTGCTAAATTGTTTCTTGTGGCCATGAAAATATGGCAACCTGTTACATATCACAATAAGTGAGGAAAGTCACTAACCTATTGGTAGCCTTTGATTCAGTAATCCCACTGGAGTGTATGCCTCAAGGAGGGAAATTCAGAAAGGAAAGTCTTATACATCAAAATATTTATTCCAGAACTTATGATAGGAACAATAACGAAACTGGAAGCAAAGTAGGTGCTCATCAACTGGGGAATGGCTGCATTCAATGGTTTCCTATTGAACCATAAGCAATAGAGAATATGAGAAATTTCAGAGAAGCTTGGAAGACTTGGATAAAGTGATAAAAGAGTGAAATAAGAAAGACGTAAGAATAAAACATATAATGACCACAACAATTTAAACAAAAACAGTGGAGAAATTCGGCTGAACTCTGAGGAACTGCAATGACCAATTATGACCAGGGGAGCGGATGATGAAACGCACTGCCCCCTCTTTTTTTGGGGGGGACACTATGGTTGTGGAGTATTGCGTGTGCTATCAAGACATGGTGATTGGATTAAGTGGTTTCGCTTGAGTGTTTTTCTTTGTTAAAAAGGGACATTTCAGCGGTGGTGAGGTATATAATGGGAAATGAGTATGGTGTAAGAGCAAGACACCAGCAAATTTTAAATTAAAAAATAAAAAATTAAGTGTTTAAAAGAAACAATACTGATAAAAGCATCTAGCGCCTTTGAAAGGTTTACATATTCTTTTAGAAACTGCAGGTTCACACAATAAAGGCACCCATGGTTGACACAGTGGAAATTTCCTCAAACCACTCTGGGCCTTAGATTTGGTCAGGAGTGACTGCTTTGGGGACTGTGAAATTTGTTTACTTATTATGCCAGTGGAAGAGCTACGTTAACTTGTGGGGATGCCTCAAATGCCTTTTATTTTGAATTTGAAACTAAGTTCTAGCATGAGACTGATATGACAGAAACAATACCTCCTTTCAGTGATGATACTTTATTGTCTTTAAAAATAGGATTCAATCCAACAGGCTTCTATGAAACACCCACTATATGCAGGACACTGAGCCAGGTGAATGAAATGAAGAACATTTAATAAACAGTAAGAATGTACTAAGTAGTATACTAAGTGTTGGGGAAACAATTGCATAAAGCAAAACCATCTCAGTTCAGAAGTAGAATATATTTTACTATCTGCTGGGGATGGAGGAATCAATGGTCAGGGAAGTCATAGGGATGATGAGTAAAACTACAGGATGATTGATTCCAGTAACTTTCCAATAATGGTGGGTTGATTTGATTAGAGTTCCCTGAACTACTGGAGGTAGAAAGTGGGGTGGGGGTATGCAGTGACATGGTATGAACATGGACACTGGGGAGATCTGAGCCAGTCAACATTCAGCAATCAGAAGCTTAGGGTTTCTGATGCTGGGCTACAAAGACTGTAGAATAATTCTGTCCTATGCCTCCAACTATTATTGCGAGCATCAAGTCCAGTAATGTGGGAGAAAGCACTTTGAAACCTGTCAAAGCACTTTAAAATGTAAGGCTTCTCATTTTAGCATTAAATATTAATATAAGTAAATATAAAATAGCAATTAAATAAATATTTTAATATTTAATAATAATTATAGCTAACATTTATATAGCACTTTCTATGTTCCAGTCACTATGTTAAGCACTTTACAATTATTGTCTCCTTTTGATCCATATTGCATGTTATGGCAGTCTTATTTGATGTGTCGTCTCATTTGATATTTCGAACGACCCTGTAAAGTTGGTGACGCAAGTGTCATTATCCTCATTTTAGATAAGAAAATTGAAGATCTGAGAGATTAAGAAAATTACATGAAATTGAGTCAGTACTCCAAACTCATCTTCTGGATCAAAGTTTCATTCTGCACCAATCAGAGTTTAATAATGCACTCCACAGTGCATATTTTACATCACTGAATATAGCATTTGGGTGTTCAGTTTTGCAAGGAAATTTTTATTTTTTATCTATGACCTTTGTACTTGTTGGGGTATTCTATTCTAAGCCTGATAAGGAAGAATTGCTGTGTTCTCTTAACTGATATTTCCACCTCATAAGTACCTGCCTTGCTCAGGGTAGATCGAGTGACTCTCTGGATTATGTAGTTTTAGCATTCACTGTTTTTGATGGGTTTAGACAACAATGACTATTTCTTTACTTTTCTTTTTTTTTAGTTGATGAAGCAGTTAAGTGAAATATGTCGGTGAACTTGTGGAAAATGGCATTGTGTCCTGAAAGAGAATGGATGCTTTTGTTGCCTTTTAGTCTCTAAGGGACTTTGCACTCCAGGCAGTTTAGGCTGGGCTACTCTGACAAGTACCATTGTATTAGAACAAAGAAAGTTCTTTCCTCTATAGTTGGGATGTCTTTGGAAAGTGGGAGGAATGAAAAGTGTTTCCTTGGAAATATTTTTAAATAAATGGAAGGTGCTCTGCCAACAGGAGAGAGAACTAAGGAGCCTTCTCTTTTAATTATCCTGCAGGATGGCTTGGATCCTGATTCATTGGACCAGGATTAACTTTTTAGGCCCACTTTCCCTGCTCTCAGCATATATAATGCTGGTGATGGAACTGTTAGACCAAGGGGAAGGAGTACTGGTTGAATTTCTATTTAATCATTTGCATACTGTTATATACATTTTGGCTAGCCTGGGAGGGCCTAAAACATGGTTCCCATGCTCCCTCTCCTGCCCCCTACTCTTTCCACTTCTGTAGACTATGGCTTCCATCTTAATTCACAAAGGAGTGAATAAAATCAAATGAGGGGAAATAGATTTAAACAGTATAAGTGCTGATTAACACAGTGAAAGGAATTGGGCTTAAGTCTCTGTCTCTTGATGGGAATTTAAACGAAATGGAATACTTCCATTTGGGTTTGGTTTAGGTCCAATGTGGGTAATGTTTTGCTGTCTCAGTTTTGTACCACACATAGCTTTAAAAAATACACAGGTTGAGTTCTACTTCAAGTTGGTCCACTAGGGTTTTGGGGAAATAACTCTATTTTGGATCATGGAGTAGTACACTGTCTGTACATATATACATATGTGTTTATATGTGTATAAACATGTATATGCATGTGTATATACATTATATTTATGACTCAGCAATTTTAAAGAGTTCTAGATTGGGGTTGGGGCTTGATATAGTAATTGGCTCTAATCCATGGAGGTATTTATAAACATGGCCAAGAACCAGTGCTTAGCATAGTGCCTGGCATATGGGAAGGATTTAATAAGTACTTAATGATTTCACAACCATCTTGATTTGATCATTTAGGTATTTATATGTTTGAGGTAGGAAGTTGAATCTGATGACCTTTTGAGGTCTTTTCAGTAGCTTGGTTTCTATGACTGAAGCATGAAAGTTCTTGAGTTCCTTTGACTTTCAACAGTGATTTATATATGTACTACTGTTATACATTTACTAAAGTATGATTTTGAAAAATTAATCAAAGGGCTATAGAAGTGTCAGTTACATAAAAATATGATGATTTAAATGGGTTTTCCATTTATTGCCTTTAAGCAGATCAAGTCACTTAGGCTTTTGCCTTAAAAAAAAATTAGTTTTAACTATAGTCTTTAAACCTTGTTAATTGTGCTTATTCTCATGTCTTCTTGTCGGCTGAATAAATCATTACATACCAATCCAACATTCAACAACCATTTATGATATAATCCGTGCCCCAGAACCCCAGGATTTGTATTATTGTAGACTGAGTTCCAACTTTATACAATTCCCAAGAATCCCTTTGTCACTAGAGACTCCTAAGATCCTCCAGTCTTACTTTACCTTATCTTACCTTAAGATACTTCCATGAAGATACGAACTCTTTTCAGAAGGAAAAGTAACTTGGAGTCGCTAGAGAAACAATTCCCGTCTAGTTACACTGCCATCAAACAACTCATCGTGGTCATGGACAGCAAGGTCCGGGTTTTTTGCTCCCTTATATTCTTGTTTTTGTGTTCTTCTAACTCTAAATGCCATGTATATGATCCTTTTTTCATCAGACTGATGCCATCTAGTGACTCTTTCTCTTGTTAAAAGGCAAAACTCCAGAGCTCTTGGACTTCCAGCTACTAGAAGGATCATACAGAAGCTGCTACTGCTCAGCTTCTTTTCCAAGAAGGCTGGGATTCAGAAAGTGCTGCTGCTTGTCATGTAATAGAGAGTATGTGTACAGGTAAAGGCACCACCACCGCTTCTCCTGCTCTGGGTCCAGGCAGAGTTGCAGAATTTGAGGTTCAGGATTTATTTATGCTCTGGACATCTTTATTCCACTCTACTAATGCCATCTACAGAGCTGAAAGTGAGACAGTCCGTTGGTTCCTGAGGTATTATGCTCTGGAAAAAAGTCCGTTTTCAGATCTGTGACATGCTTGTCCTTCCTCTCTTTTCTGCCTCACAACAGTCTAAACCAATCAAAGACACAATCACAGTCCCAAACAAGGGTTTGCCACCCAGTCAGCTCATCAAATTGATCTGGGAACTTCTCTGAATGATCATCTACAATTAAATTGTTTTATATTATGTGTGTAGCTCTATGCCAGGCCATGGAAAATATAAAAAAATTGAGACATTGTTCCTGCTTTCATGGATATACCATACAGACAAAAAACACAAGGTATGCAATACCTATATAATACTAGAAGGCAAAGGTTAGAGATATTAATCTATTTTGTAAATACTAATAATTTCAAAGTAGTGTATTAGGTACTTAAGAAGATATAAAAATTAAATATGTTCTTTGACTTCAAGAAATTACGATCTGCCAGAAAAAAAGAAAAAGGAAAGATATACCTGTACACCCCCAAACAATGTGGTTTTCCATTGTCATTCCTTTAAGCTTTGAGTAAGGGGTTAAAATTAAACTTACTGCACTCTGAAACTGGGACTCCATTGGGGCCCTGCCTCAGGGCTCTTCTGGACCCTCCTAGCTTGAGAGTGGTTATCAATAGTAACTATTGCTGTTTCCCACCCAGCCTGATGTCTTTTTCTTCACCTCATTAAAGGCACCATGCCCTGGCTACTTCTTAAATAGTCCTATTCAATGAATGGGCATTGCCTCACCAAAGTGAGTGCCTGCAAAGACCTACAGTCCCAAGGTTTCCCAGTGCATCCTGGGCCATCTCCAGTCATCCTGAGGAATATCAGGTCTCTGGATTCAGATGACTCTGGAGGAGAAGTGAGGCTGGTGACCCACCCAGCCCTCCCTCACTCAAAACAAAGTCAAGTGCAAGTCATGTCATCATTTCTCTGATGGCATGGTCTTCTTTGGCAACAAAGGATGAAAACAAAGGGTTAAAAAAAGTTTAAGGAATAAGGAAATGGAAATGGCTTGTTGGCTTTGGTGGCAAGGTGATTCTTCTCTTTCCTAAGACATGAAAAAAGGCAGTAATGCTCAGGTGTTACTTTCTTTATTTTGGCATTGTGTACTGCCAAAAAGATATTTGTTAATTGAACTCAATTCCAATGTGAAATACATGAATCTGGTGAGGTAAAGCTCAAAGATGGCACAGTATAGCAGAATAAATATTATGTCTGAAGGTAGGGGGCTGGGATTTAGATTTTGACTTTGCTAGACCCTAGCTCTATGTGTGTGTGTATACTCTTGAGAAAGTCACCTTATTTCTCAAGATAGCTTCCTGACCCTGTAGTAAGAACTTAACAAAAATGTGTTGATTAATTGGGCCTGGGTTTCAGGCTCTGTTAAATGAGAGGTTAGATTAGGTGATCTCTAAAGGTCCCTGACAGGTTTCAATCTACTGAAAATTTGCATTCATGTATATTACAAATAGACTTTGGCGTTCCTTCTTGATTTTCAAGAGAGCACTAAAGGACTAGCTATGTGGTGGTTTGCTGGGTTATTGAATCTGAAGGATGCTTAAGCTTCATTTCCCAGGACCTTTCCCATCCCTGCTTTTCATAAATAATTTGGAGTGAAGGAGTGACTTAGAATTTCCATCGCTAAAACACTAGGCTTCTCTAATGTTTATGTGGTTCTTATGTATTATTCATGAAAAAATTAAGTAATTAAAGGCTATGTTTTCCCTAGGACAAATATTCGCTCTGAAAGTGACTTTGCTGGATATCTTGTCAATTAGAACACAGAACACAATCTCCCAGTAGCCATTTTAAAGGTAAATTATTTACCACATTCTATGGAAAACTAATTTCTAAAGTACTTCTGCCTTTTTATTTACCCTTATTTGAAGTTTAATACAGGAGTCCTTTCTATCAAACAATCCTTTCGAGCCTTTACTATCCAAGATGGAGAATTTGGCTCCTCCATGGCTGCCATGGAATGGAGGATCATTTCAGCTTTTAAAAACGTACCTGATATGTGGGTCACTTCTAGGACTCAATAAGGAGTGCAGCAATGGGACACAGGGTAGTCAGTGATACGATAAAAGATTACAGAAGCGTAATGAGATGTGATAAGCCTCTGTCTACTTCTTTCTCATTGAAAGCTTCAGTGTATGGTTAATGAGGTTCTGTTTGGGATACTTATTCATGGTGAACACCAAGGCAATGAAGCCCAGTCAAGAGTATTATGGGAGTGCCACAGTTAGAAGTGCTGAGCCCTTTGAATAGAAATAAAAGCTTATTGAGCTGAACTCATTTGTCCCTATCCATGTTTATAATGAATTGGTACTTGAGACCTTCGGGAGAATTTGATATTTGAAAATGTAGACTTATAGCAAATCATACTGAGAGAGCAGGGGTATCAAAGCGAAATAGCAGCAAATAGCCCCAAGTTCTAGATATCAGACAGAGGACTCTCTTATTGAAATGGCAAACATAGTATGGGATCTATAACAACCTGGCATTATTACCAGACCTGAACGTATATCTTATTAGCTGACTACTACTTCTGCATCAAGATGGTAAGTGGATAGGGTCCTGGATTTGGAGTGAGGAAAACCCAAGACTTTTGTGGAAACTCCCAGATTTTTAAAGGTAAGGGCAATCAGAAGACCAAGGGAATGGTATCACCTCTGGATAGAGTAGAACTCACACAGCTCTTGTTTCTGTGTCCTCTGTGAAAGAGAATGACCTCTGCACTAGAAATGATAGAATTAAAAATGGTGGACAAGAAGTTGGTGCCTAAGATCGCAGGGCACCCCCCCTCCCCCTTTACATTGTAGGTATGTAGTGTCTGATACATAAAAGAGTACGTTGGTAAATGTTCAATAACTGATCCCCCCCTCTACTGTTGCTTAATGCTAAAGTATGATGATAGATGAATTTGATATTGAGGTCTGAATACTTAACAGGATAGTGATATGACATTTACAAAGCTCTTTATAGTTTGCAAAATATTTTACAAACATTATCCTATTTTAACCTTGCAACAATCCTGTGAGGTAGGTTGATAATGAAGGTGTTATTCCTATTTTACAGATGAGAAAACAAAGAAATTCAAGAGTTTGCCCATGGTCACATATCCAAGTAAGGGTCAGAGGTGGGATTTGTGAAGCATAGATTCATAGGTAGGATTTGAGAGTAGGTCTTCTGGACTCAAGTCCCACATTTCACACACACTGTCTCCACAGGCCTTCTTCTAACCAGATTGTTTGGACTTTTCGCTTAGGAGCTTATGTGATTCATGACTTATGTCCTCTGATAAATTAGGTATTTGAGGGCACTAAGATGAGCAAGAGGGACCTGGTAGATGCCTGAAAAATCATAGCTGATTGATTAACCAGTGTGCATAGCATATGAAATAGAGGACAGTTTTGGTAGAGAACCTGTTCCATTTCTTTGGAAGTCAGTGCATTTAAGGAAATAAACAGCTAGGTAAGACATGTAACGTCCAATATACTGACTGTGAGAGCAAAGGAAGAATGATAGGGGTGTTTTCTACAACTGAGGATCAGGATAGAAAATTACCTCTTTGAGGAAAGGAATGTGCAAAATATTTCATTGTAGCTTTGGCCTTTCATACTTTGTAATTTTGAGGGCAGACTGATGCCGTGTCACGCCGTGACTAGTCACCATTCTCTCAGGCTCTCACAATGAAAAAACAAACAAACAAATGCATATCAAAGGTCAGAAGAATGGTTTATGTCAACCAATATAAGACAGGTGAGAAGTGTCTATAAACCACAGCAAAAATAGGTTACAATTCAGGAGAATGTAAGCTCCTTGAGGACAGGGATAATTTTCTGTTTTCTTTGTTTCCTCAATGACTTTTGCAAAGTAAGTACCTCATAGGTGCTTATAGGAAGAGACTGGACTGGCAGTTGCTCAGTTGTGACTGTCTGCAAGTCTTTAAAGACTATTGTGTAGAAGGGTAAAATCCAGATCTCTACTGAGACAATGACAAAGTTAACTCTTTCCGGCACTGATTCAATCTAGTAATTTGTAGAGGTACATTAGGAATAATGGAGGATTCAAGCCCTGTCCGCAGCCTAGTTGTATCACCTTGGGCAACTCTTTCTCACTGAGCTTTTTTCCCTTATCTATAGAATAAGGATTTGGGGGCAGATAATTTTTCAAGATATATATTGTTTTATCTATGTGTCTATCTATCTATCTATCTATCTATCTATCTATCTATCTATCTATCTATCTATCTATCTATCTGTCTGTCTTTCTGTCTATCATTATATTGAATAATATACATCTTTTCAGTAGGTACATTGACCTGTAGGTATATTGTTATATGCTTTGATTTAGGAGGTGAGGGAGAATCATAGACATTCAGAGGCTATCTTGTCCTGTCTGTGCTTGGATTGGAATCTTCTCAACGCCATTTCTGACAGTGGTCATAGGATCATAGACTTAGTGCTGGAAGGAATCTTGGAGGTCATCATATTCTCCCTCCTTCCTAAGCCCCACCTTATTTTATAGCTGAAGAAACTGAGTCCAGAGAATTTAAGTGACATTACCCCAAATCATAGGTTGTAAATGAAAGTTGGTATTTGACCCTAACACTCTTCTTTTAGCTTTTGCTTGAAGACTTTCATTGAGTGGGAACCCACTACCTCTTGAAGTTGCCCCTTTGTCTTTTTGATAGTTCTAATTGATGGTAAGTTTTTCCTTCATTGTCAAATCTAAATCTTCTCTTGAAGCTTCCATCTGTTACTCCTAGCTCTTTCCTCTAGGGGCCAAATAAAAGAAACCTCATTCCTCTTGTACAGAACAATCATTCAATTATCTGAAGACAGAAATGTTTCCCATAAGTCTTCTCTTCTCTCTGGTAAAAGTCTTCTTCCACTGATCCCTGTTTACATGTTCTCTAGTATTGTTCTCACCATACTGGTTGTCTTCCACTGGAGAAAGGAATTAAAAACTTTTTAGGTATCTGATGCTATGCTAAGGACTGGGAATATAAGTACAAAAGCAAAGGGCCTCAGCACCTATGTCTGCTCCTGTATTCCCTCTCCCCATTCTTCTTGCCCTCTCCCATGCCAACCCAACAGCCTGGACTTCCAGATTCTAGTTTTGGGTTGCTTCCACCTGAGTGTTCTCTGGCTACATTGATGGATTACAGTGAGGAACCGAGCAGTAAGCTGGAGTCCATCTACCTGTATTCTTTTATAATATTATCAGGAAGTCCAATCAGTTTCACCATGACTCTGACATCTGAAGCAGGAGAAAATGCTGAAAAATGACCCCGACAACCCTTAAGTTTTCTTGTAGACAAAAGCATCCAGAAGAAATTCCTCATCATGAAATATTCTCTTCAGAAACATCTAGAAGACAATGATTTCTCAGCTATATTAAAATGACTAGAATTCTAGGCAGAAGAAAACCTTGGCATAGTGATAATCTGTAGCATCAGCTGTTCCATTCAAAACTAATTGAAACCGTTGCTCAAAATAAGAGGTAGGTGGGACATGGTGGGTGGAACGATGGACTTGGCACTGGGAAGAGCTGGATGTAAATCTGGCTTCAGGCACTTACTAGCTGTGTGATCCTGGGCAAGCAACTTAGCCACTGTCTGCCTCGGTTTCCTCATTTGTAAAATGGGGATAATAATAGCTCCTACCATGCAGGATTGTTGTGAGGATAAAATGACATAATTTTGGTAGAAATCTTTCCAAACCTTAAAGTGCTATGGAAATTATGGTAGCTAATATTACTGTAATTATTTTTTATAAATAAAAGAGAATAAAAGACTCAGGAGCACAGAAAGGCAATATTTCTATCACACCTGTAACAACTGAGAATTTTTTTGAGTAGGAAGGCTGTTTGATACAGCCTCATAATCTTGACACATCTGATCTCCAGCTCCTGGAGAAAGCTGGCAGCAGTGTAAAAGTGGGTGAATCTTTGTTCCAGAAATGGATGACTCTCAGCCAGAGAGAGGACAGTCCTGATTAGAATCTGATTGATACAGAGAGTGACTAGTGACCAGATTGAATAATGAACTGATCCTGTCAGCAGGGTGAAGATCCCTGTCCTTCTGTTGCCACTTGCAGAGAAACTAGAATGCCACAGTATCTGCAGCTCTTGTTGAGTGTACACTGGTTTTCTTTTTTTTGCCTTAAGAAAAAATAATTTTCATTTCATCTTCATCTCATGCATTTCTTTGAAATATGATTGGAAAACTTGAACCCAAGCAATATAGCTAGTAAGACACAGCAGATTGAATATATTAATACAACTGAAAAAATCTCATACATGTGAATTACAAATGCCAGCTCTTAAGCAGGGTTATGCAAGCTGGAAGCAGTACTGCCAAGCTGAAGGATGCTTTGTAGCTCACTAAGCCTTGTTCGCCTAATGAGACATGTCATCGTTATTGGGGAATGGAATATGAAGTAAAGCAAGCTAGAGAGCAGAGGTCAAATTATGGCTTACCTCTGGCCATAGATCCCCAGACAAGTATGACCAATGCTCCACTCATTTGTATTTAAGGAACAGGTGTAAAAACATCTTGGGAACAATTCCTGCCCTGTGTGGAAATAGCTAGGTGGGGCAGCTAGGTGGTACAGGGCTTTTATTCAAGCAGTGAAGGATGCAGAATAGTGGCAAATATAGAAGCAATGTGTTTAATCAATCAGGCAGCAAGAGTTTTATTAAGTGGTTTTCAGAAAGACCTGAGTTCAAATGTGACCTCAGACACTGCCTGTGTGACCCTAGGCAAGTCACTTAATCCTGTTTGCCTCAGTTTCCTTATCTGTAAAATGAGCTGGAGAAGGAAATGACAAATCACTCCAGTGTGTTTTCCAAGAAAAATCCAATAGGGTCACAAAGAGTCAGACATAGCTGAAATGACTGAAGAACAACTGGAAATACTAAAGGGGATGCAGCCTGATGTAGTACAGCTGTTTGCGGTGTGGTCTGAGGAGCCCTGCACGTTCCTGAGACCCTTTCAGGTGATCTAAACTATTTTCATAAAAATAGTAACACATTTTCATGTCTATTATGGTAGATATTGATAGATATACCGACGTGAACAAGAGTTCTTTTTGGGGGAGGGTGTCTTTAATGATGCTTAAGAGTATAAAGGGATCCCAAAAGACTCATGATGGAAAATACTATATACATCCAGAAAAAGAATTATGGAGTCTGAATGCAGATGAAAGCATATTGTTTGCTTTCTCTCACTTTCTCTCTCTGTCTCTCTCTCTTTTGTTTTTTTCTTTTTCATGGTTCCTCCCTTTGGTTCTAATCCTTCTTTACAACATGACTAATGTGAAAACACGTTGAATATTAATGTATAAGTACAGTCTATATCAGATTGCATGCCATCTTGGCGAGGTGGGAAGGGAGAAGGGGGAAAATTTAAAACTCAAAATTTTATGGAAGTGAATGTTGAAAACTAAAAATTAATTAATTAATTAAAAAAAGAGTATAAAGGGATCCTGAGACTAAAATGTTTGAGAACCAATCACTGGTATAGTGCTCTGGTCTTAAAGTCAGAAAGATTTGCATGCATATTCCACTTCAGATACTAGCTGTGTGATCCTGAATAAGTCTCTTTATCAACCAGCATTTATTAAGCCCCTACTATGTGTCAGGCACTGTGCTAGGTGTTGGCTGATACAAGACAAAACTGAAACAATACTTAAGCCAGAGAGTCTTTACCCTTTTTGGTGTCATGGCCCTCTTTGGCAATCTCTTGAAGCCTGTGGATCTTTTCTTAAATCATGTTTTTAAATGCATAAAATAACAAACACAGGACTACAAAAGAAACCAAAGGTTAGTGAAAATATTTTTTTCCCATCCAAGTTCCCGGATTCCCTGAAATGTATTCAGTGATCCCAGATTACAGCCTCCTGCCTTATGCTCTCAGCCTCAGTTTTCTTCATCTACACAATGGGTGCATTACTCGGGAGGGTTGTTGTGACAACTGAATGAACTAATGTTTGTGAAATGTGTTGCAAACCTTAAAGTGCTATATAAATGTCATTTGTAATCATTTAAAAATCACCTGTGCATTATAGATATTGCTCAGAATCAGGCCCACATCCTCACAGTAATGCTGCAACTCCCCTTTTATTCAGAGCACAAACCTTCATTTAGCTCTTATTGTGTGCAACTCAGCAGGCCAGGTGCTAGGAGAAATGTGAAGATGAGCATATATTTTCTGCTCTTATGGAATTTAGAATCCAGGCAGGAAAATACAATACATACATAATATATGTATATAAAATGCAGAATATCTCACAATAATTGAACCAGAAAGGGAAAAACAAAGCACTTGTGCGGCATGATGGGGGAAAGACTCAATTTCCAACTGGAGACAAAGTTTGGAAAGGGGAGAAGATGACATGAGTGAGTTACCTGAATTTCATCCCTTCTGTCTTTATTGATAGAAATCTATCCTGCCCCTTAAACTGAGCTACCCCTTTCCATTACTGACCTTCTGGTTCTTCCCAACCTTTGATAATGAGAGTATTTTTGACTCTCCCACCCCTGACATCTCCAGCCATTGCTTATCATAGGGTCTGGAATAACAGGTCTATTGGACACAAGGTCAAATTTTGTTATTTTTGGTAGAACACAATATGATCCATGGTATATATCAGAAAATATTCTTAAGGAGTGAAAGATAATTCATTCTCACAGACTCCATTTCAACCTTCTCTAGAGTCACTGTATCCGTAGGTAATTTTATCATCCTAATTTATCATTTGTTTTGTTTAGCTGGAGGCCATCCAGACAAATCCCTGCTTTCCTCCGCTGACTGTTGTCAGAGTAATATCCCCTAGTGAATAGTGAGGCCTGATCGGCAGGCCAGGACTGAGGCCTATTAAACATTAAATGTGACTTCCTTTAATTGAAATTAAAACCTGTGCTTGGCATCGGAGGCAAAGAAGATATGATTGGACATGAAATATGTATAACTCTTACCTCCTCCAGGGGTGTTTGGAATGACTCTGAATACGTTAAAAAGCATAAATAATTTCTGTCCTCACTAGCCAAGGCTCCTTGTAGTTTAATGTGGGTAGAATATGTTGTTTAATAGAGGGAAATCTTCAAGTCACTGATTTAAGGATGCGAAGAAAGCGGAGTCACTGATTTTCTTGACTTCTAATCTGCTCATCTCAGTCTTCACCAGGATTAGACTAAGCAGAATAGGTTTTTTAAAAAATTTATTTATTTAACTTTCAACATTCATTTTCACAAAATTTTGGGTTCCAAATTTTCTCCCCATTTATCCCCTCCCCCCACCCCAGTACACCCAGCATTCTAATTTTCCCTATGACCAATCTGCCCTCTCTTCTATCATCCCTCCCTTCCCTTGTCCCCATCTTCTCTTTTGTCCTGTAGGGCTAGATGACTTTCTATTCCCCATTGACTGTATGTCTTATTTCCTAGTAGCAAGAACAATACTGGACAGTTGTTCCTAAAACATTGAGTTCCAACTTCTCCTCATCCCTCCCTCCCCATCCATTCCCTTTGGGAAGGCAGGCAATTCGATATAGGCCATATCTGTGTAGTTTTGCAAATGACTTCCATAATAGTCATGTTGTGTAAGACTAACTGTATTTCCCTCCATCCTATCCTGCCCCCCATTGTTTCTATTCTGTCTTTTGATCCTCTCCCTCCCCAAGAGTGTTGACTTCTAATTGCTCCCTTCTCCCATTGCCCTCCCTTCCATCATCCCCCCCACCCTGCTTATCCCCTTCTCCCCCACTTTCCTGTAATGTAAGATAGGTTTTCATAACAAAATGAGTGTGCATTTTCTTCCTTTCTTTAGTCAAATGTGATGAGAGTAAACTTCATGTTTTTTTCTCATCTCCCCTCTTTTTCCCTCCACTAAAAAGTCTCCTGCTTGACTCTTTTATGAGAGATAATTTGCCCTATTCCATTTCTCCCTTTCTCCTCTCAGTATATTTCTCTCTCACTGCTTAATTTCATTTTTTAAAGATATGATCCCATCCTATTCAATTCACTCCGTGCTCTGTGTGTGTGTGTGTGTGTGTGTGTATGTGTGTGTAATCCCACCAACTACCCAGATATTGAAAGGTTTCAAGAGTTACAAATATTGTCTTTCTATGTAGGAATGTAAACAGTTCAACTTTAGTAAGTCCCTTATGACTTCTCTTTGCTGTTTACCTTTTCATGCTTCTCTTCATTCTTGTGTTTGAAAGTTAAATTTTCTTTTCAGCTCTGGTCTTTTCATCAAGAATGCTTGAAAGTTCTCTGTTTCATTGA
The DNA here is from genome assembly GCA_023548195.1 of Bettongia penicillata ogilbyi. Taxonomy (NCBI): domain Eukaryota; kingdom Metazoa; phylum Chordata; class Mammalia; order Diprotodontia; family Potoroidae; genus Bettongia; species Bettongia penicillata. Next base: position 1,477,081 of record JAJHZJ010000149.1, read on the forward strand.
AAGACCATATTTTCCCCTGAAGTATTATACTCAGTTTTTCTGGGTAGGTGATTCTTGGTTTGAGTCCTAGTTCCTTTGACTTCTGGAATATCCTATTCCACACCCTTCAATCCCTTAATGTAGAAGATGCTAGATCTTGTGTTATCCTGATTGTATTTCCACAATACTTGAATTGTTTCTTTCTAGCTGCTCGCAATATTTTCTCCTTGACCTTGGAACTCTGGAATTTGGCCACAATGTTCCTAGGAGTTTCTCTTTTTGTATCTATTTCAGGTGGTGATCAGTGGATTCCTTGAATACTTATTTTGCCCTCTGGTTCCAGAATCTCAGGGCAGTTTTCCTTGATAATTTCATGCAAGATGATGTCTAGGCCCTTTTTTTGATCATGGCTTTCAGGTAGTTCCATAATTTTTAAATTGTCTCTCCTGGATCTGTTTTCCAGGTCAGTTGTTTTTCCAATGAGATATTTCACATTATGTTCCATTTTTTCATTCTTTTGGTTTTGTTTGGTGATTTCTTGGTTTCTCATAGTCATTAGCCTCTGATCTGTTCCATTTTAATTTTTAAAGAACTATTTTCTTCAGTGAGCTCCTTTTCCATTTGGCTAATTCTGCTTTTTAGAGCATTCTTCTCCTCATTGGCTTTTTGAACCTCTTTTGCCAATTGAGTTAACCCTTTTCAAGGTGTTATTTTCTTCAGCATCTTTTTGGGTCTCCTTTAGAAAGGTGTTGACCTGCTTTTCATGCTGTTCTTGCATCTCTCTCATTTCTCTTCCCATGCTCCTTCTTCCATTGATTTCTTATCCCATCCACTAAAAAAAACAGCTTTATTCTTGAATTTCCTTATACAAGTTAATAGGTGGGAAGTTGTTTTCAGTTGTGATTTTTAATTGCCAAAGTCATTACCAATAACCTCAAGTCTTGGTAGAGAAAATATGTGCACTGATTCGGGAGCAGGAGAGTTTTCTTATTCTACACAAATTGGGTTTTTCTCCTGCTCTTATCTCCTTCCCTGTGCGCTAGACGTACTTGTTCATTCCTGACCATAGGATTTTGCCAAGGCCCTTTTTCCTGCCCACATTGTTCTCTCCCTCATTTCTATCTGTGGAATTCTTCTCTTCCCTCAAGGTCCCACTTACCTCTTGGTTCACCCATAAGACATTCTTCTTCTAGGTCTCTACATTTCGAAAGCTCTTCATTCCACATGGTTTGGAGATAATGAATAAAGGTGCTAAAGTGGATAGAGTTCCAGGCCTGGAGTCAGGAATATATGAGTTCAAATCAAACCTCAGACACATATTAGCTGTGCATTCCTGGGCAAGTCGCTTAACCCCATTTGCCTCAGTTTCCTTATCTGGAAAACGAGCTGGAGAAGGAAATGGCAAACCACTCCTATATTCTGTCAAGAAAACCCCAAATGGGGTCCTGGAGAGTCAGATGCAACGGAAATGACTGAACAAGATCAGTGATGACAACAACATGTTAGTCTGTCCCATACGGTTTGATGCTTGATTATATACTGTATTGGGTTCTTCTCTTATTTCTTGTATGTCGTTCTTGCTTTCATGAATTAGAAGACCCTTAGAAGCAGAGTATGGACTTTGCATTTTTTTGAACCCTCCAGAGCCTAGCACCATGCTAAATTGCATCCAGTCTATTAGTCCCCTTCATGTACTCTACATTCCAACCCAACTGTCCCATTAGCTAGGGGTGGGGAACCTGTGACCTCAAGGCCACATGTGGCCCTGTAGGTCTTCAAGGGGGATCGTTTGACTGAATCCAAACTTCATAGAACAGATTCCCTTAATAAAAGGATTTGCTCTGTAAAAGTTAGACTCAGTCAAAGACTACACCCAAGCACCTAGAAGGTCACATGTGGCCTTGAGGCTCCAGGTTCCCCACCCCTGTAAATAATTAGGCTATTTCTCAGATTTGGCATTCTACTTCCCATGCTTTGATGGATAGGGTGAAGGACTTGGCATCGGGAAGACCTGAGTTCAAATCCTCCTTCACACACTTATTAGCTATATGACTCTGGACAACTCACTCTCAGTTTGCTCCTCCATAAAATGAGGAGAGTAATATGACCCACCTCCCACGGCTGTTGTGATGATAAAGTGATCTAGTACTTGTCAAATGCTTTGTAAAGCAGGCTATATCGTATGCTTTGTGATATATATTATATATGCATATGTAATACATGTATGTAATATATTACATGCTTATGGTGATATATAAACGTTATGATGATGCTGCAGCTTTCACACAGGCAGTAAGTCTCCTGTGCCTGGAACTTAGAGGGTTCAGAGTGGGTGCTAGTCTCTTGTGAATCTGCTAGTTGGTAGCACTCTCTCCCTCCTCAGATTATTTTATTTGCTTATTTTTGTATACATCATGTCAAAGCCCTCCTCCCTCCACTCCACCTCCCCTGATAAATTATTTCAGGGCAGGAAGTTTTATTTTTCTTTTGTGCTTGTAGTGATGAGCATGTTGTGCTCAACAAATGTGATTAACAGCCAGGACTTGTGCCCTGCTCACAGTGGGCTCTTTATAAAGCCTTCGTTGTTGTTAACTCAACTGATGAATATTCAGGGACTGGATTACACTTCAGGACTGGCTAACTGGTCTGCGGGTACTTTGCAATTCTCACTTGAGGCCATGGTTTTTATTTTAAGAACCAGCCTCAAGTGCTGTCCTGACCTGCTTTCTGGATTTCTTCCAGTTTCCATTTATCTGGCCCCAGACACTTAGTATTTAGAGTTCAATAGCATCCATGGAGAGGAGAGGTCATAAGAAAAACTGAGAGAGAGGAGCCAAATGCAATTCTATCAGTTATGTAGAAAGCATTCAGTTCATTGAACCAAAGCCGGAACTTGAACCACAACAGCTCTATCTTTGAATTCCTCTGGGGATGCTGGGAGGGACTTAAAAGCTGGGGAGAAATAAAATTAGATAGCTCATCTGGTTAGCTGCCTATAAAAAGTCTTACTCAAAAGATGATTACGCAAAATTATAAAATGTTGAAAAGTAAGTTTTTGTTAAATGCTGTTGAAACCCTGAAATAGAATTGACCTTTCCCCTCCGATTAATCAATAGCTCAGGCTACAACTATTTAGTAAGATTTGTTGGGGTTTTTTGAGAATATGAATATGCTAGCCCAAGGAATAAAAAAAACCATATATATATATATATATGTATGCATGTGTGTATATATGTATATGTGTATAGGTATGTATTTATGTGCATGTGTATGTATATAGGCATGTATATGTATATGTGTATAGGTATGGAAATGTGTATAGGCATACATATGTATATGTGTAGCCATGTATTTTTGTGAATGTGTACATATATATGCATGTATGTGTATGCATATATGTATATACTTGTATATGTATATACATACATTTGTATATATTTAACATCAACACAAAAATGAAAAACAGTAAAAAAGTAGATTATTTATCATTCAGTGCCTAATGTTAAGGACGAGTTAAAGGTGATCATTTCAATTTAAATGCCGATTTTCTATAAAGGACTGAGCTAGGTACTGTAGATGCAAAGACAAAGTAATTGTCCCTTCCCTTACGGAACTTCTATATTCTTGAAGGCATGGGTTATTAAATAAATGAGTAATTACAAACTCATTTGAGGAGGGAGAGAATACTAATAACTGGAGGGGGTGTGGGTGGACTGAATAAATGAATAAGGAAGTAGAAATATAAATTAATGAGAAGTTGGGAGGAAGATTATGAACATAACATTATGAACACAGGGGAAAGAAAGTCCAGGTTGAAGGCAACATAATTTTTAAAGCAGTGAGGGATCATTTTGCAGTATATTTGAAAAAGCAGCAGAAGAAGATAATGAATGAATATAGGTAATACTACCTGTACTACAATATCTGACAGGGTTGTGATGCAGAGATCGCTTGGTAAACCTTAAAACACCATGGAAATGGGGAGACGATATTCTTCATCTACTCAATTTCTAGATTTCCTTATGTCTGCTGTCCCCCCAGACTCCCAGATCAGCACAGGTGATCAGTGACAAAATGAGAAAGTCTTCTGGCATGATTCTAATTCTTTGGGTACTAATCCTAGTTTTTCCAACACCAAGTAGGCACTGTCACCATTAATCACCACCACCAATCACTCTCACCTTTCATAAGTTAGTCCTATGACCTCTGATAAATTCCAAAGCCTCTATAGACTCAGTTTCTTCATCTGTAAAATGGGTGGATTGAATTATATGGTTTTGTAAACTTATTCGATTTTGCCATTTCCTGAGGTATCTTTACTAGTAGAGAAGAAAAATTTGTTTTAATCTCAGTAAGCTTCTGTTATAGTGTGTTAATCCTTTAGAATAAGCAGATGATAAAGATAAAGGTGGCTCACTGGATCTAGAATTAGAAAGAGCTGGGTTCAAATGTGACCTCCAGATGCTTACTAGCTATGTGACCCTGGGCAAGTCATTTAACCTCTGTTTGCCTTAATCCCCTGGAGAAGGATATGGCAAACGACTTCAGTATCTTTGCCAAGAAAACACCATGGACAATGTGGTCTGTGGGATTATAAAGAGCTGCATAGGACCAAACAAGAAAAGTGACAAAAGATAAAGGACAGTCAGTTATCCCTTCCACTTTACTGGAGTTAAAGGTGAGGTGCTCTGCCCACCATGACCTGGAAAATCCATATAACATTTTTTGGCCCTCCCTTTGTACCAGAGAAGAAATATGAATTGTTATTGTGTTAAAAGGTAAAATATATTGATATTATGTGATATGGTACATATATTGTATGTATTTATTATTATTTTGAATAATATTTATGATGATGATGATGCAACATTTTCTCTGTGTAATTGCTGATTTTCACATGTTGTCTGCAACTTCTGCAAAACTCTCCCAAATTCCCAATTAATTTCTTATGATGACCTATGATATATTGAAACCATGATGGGAAAAATAATGACATGGAAGGGGTAACTATATATCTAAGAATCAACATTAATATTCAGGTTATAAAATTTTTGGAATTCTAGAACTCAAAAGGAGTGTCTTAGTAAAAAAAGAACAGTTCACTCTATTGGGACAAAGGTCAGATAGAGAAATTTTATTGTCATTATAAGCCACAGCAAGGAGTAATCATTTCTCCTGACAAGAAAGTGACTGACCATGTCATTTTAAAGTAGAATGCACAGAGTATATAGAGTTTCAAGAAAGAGTGACAGGCAGTGTGCATCAGTCTCTCGGTGCCCTTGGGATGGGACGGTTGGGTTGTGGGCACTTGTATTCAGGGCAAGGAAACAGAGACTTGCTGAACCTCTCCTCTTTCATTGGCCTTGAGGCTTGGGCTGTAGAGCCATGTGACCAGCCTTGCTAAAGAACTGGGGTAGAGGGAAAAATCTAAACCCAAGGGAGGACAGCGAGGGATTAGTTTACACTGAAAGGCAGCTTCGAGATGGAGTCACTTATATCAAAAGTGGAAAAATGAAGAGCCCCCTTTCTTGGCCACCGTGGGAACACAGGACTTATTTGCTCCAATACTCTTCACAGGGAGTAAAATCCTTTTTTACCTCATCAGATGGTCACCTAGGTTGTCTTAATAGCTCCAACGATTAGGCATGCCTAGTGAGCCATCGGCTTAGAAGGCTACCTAAACTACAGCATTCAAAAAACAACTGGCCTGGAGAATGTATTATCAGCACCGTGTCCTTAAGCACTCTTTTTTTGCTTTAGATTGTGTCAAGAGAGATGTGTGTGACAGCGCTTTTTTTTGTTTGTTTGTTTCACTTTCTAGGTATGAGCTTGTCTGCCATTAAACTGAGGGAGAGACAGAAAATCTGTCTGTTATTCAGTCATCTCCCTGCAGCAAATGATGGGTGAGATTTCCTTCTTCAAAGTCAGACTTTCGGTTGTTTTCCCTGGAACTTGGGGGTGAGGGAGGTAGGTGTGGTGTTGGTAGTTTCTTGATCTCGAAGAGGGTCTTTTATGGATTTTTAAAAAATGTGACTATTCAGCTTAAATGTTGAAGAGGAGCCTTTTAGGAATACATGCCTATAGCAACAATGGAGAAAAGAGCTGTTTCAATAGGGCCGTATGTTGGTTCTGGTACTGAAATGCTTTTGATCTAGTCAATATTTATGTGTTTATTTATTTAGAGGGGGGAGGGCAAGGCAATTGGGGTTAAGTGACTTGACCAAGGTCACACTATCAAGTGTCTGAGGCCACATTTGAACTCAGGTCCTCCTGACTCCAAGGCTGGTGGTCTATTCACTGTGCCACCTAGCTGCCCTTGGTCGTTATTTTAATAGTGGAATCATGTAAACATAATTGTGTAGGTTCCATGTGGGGTCTTGTTCCACTCTCCCTTTGTTTCTGTCCTCACCCTACTGATGTGGGAGGATGGCACCAGCTTACAGATGTGCATGTTGAGGGACAGTTTAGCAAGACTTAAGGGCAGAGCACTAAGAGACTACAGAGATAGAAGGAGAGGGGAAGGAGGATACAGAGGGGTGTCACGGGTAAGAGAACCATACTCCTTCCGCTCACATAGACTGCGGTTCCAGCATGAGTATTCTTTGTGAATTTCTGTTTCCAAATGTTCATCGGCCTCATATATGTAGGGTGAGACAAAGAGAGCTCTAAAGGCTTAGAGAAGCTTTCCTGATGTAAGATGACCCTAGAGACCCCTCATGCTTTGGGTTTTTTTTTTTGGAACAGTGGAAAGAAGCTTGCATTTGGAGTTAACAGGCTTAGGTTCAAAGCACATCTCTGTCGATTAATACCTGTGTGACCATGGACAAGTTACTTGACTGACCTCTTTGGACCTTGGCTTCAAAAGGTTCTTTTTTTTTTTTTTAACAAATGAGGGAGCTGCAAAGAAATCTAAAAGGGAGGAAAAGGACTCATATGTATAAAATACTTATAGAGTTCTTTTATGTAATAGCAAAAATGGAACCTAAGGGTTACGTGTCTTCTTATTGGAGAATAGTTAAATTGTAGTATGTGCTATAAAGAATGATGAATTTCAGAGGAAGCTGGGAAGACCTTTATAAACTGATGCAGAACGAGGTAGGTAGAGCGAGAAAACAACATGGCAAAGAAACTCTGCCCACTTGGAAAGACTTGGGAACTTGGATCAACACTGTGAGTTCAAAAAGGTGGAGATGAAGCATGCCCTTCACCTCTTGGAAAGGAGGTGATGAATTTAAAATACAGCAAGAGATATAATTTTTCTGGACTTGGCCAATATAGGAATTCCTTTTGTTGTATTATCTATCTGTGTAACAATTATTTTTTTTCAGTTTTTTTTCCCTTTAATTTGCTCAGTTGTAGGGATAGTGGAAGTAGGAAGGACAGATTGATAAAAGGATTTTTTTTTTGTTAAAAATGAAGGAATGTTGTCTGAGAGAGAGGCAGCAGGAGGCACAAAGGGGGAAATTTAGGTGCTGCAAAAATGTACCAGTAAAAATAAACAAAGGCAAATGAAGTACAACCTTGGATGAATCTAAGATAACTCTTAGATTTCTTTCAGCTCTCATTCTGATTTATAATATGATGATTAACTTCAACCAATCAGCAACCATTTTATTAAGCATTGTCTACATAACAGACACTGTGATAGGCTATAGAAGTATAAAGACAAATGCCAAACAGCTCCTGCCCTCAAAGAGCTTATATCTTAACAAAGAAAAGGAGCTGCAGATATACAGGTATACCCAAAGCACACTGACAATAGATACAACATGCTTGGAGAGGAAATAACTTGGAGTTTGCAGGAATTAGGGCTAACACCTTGTGCAGGTGGTGATGCTTGGGCTGACACTTAAAGGAAGCCAGGAATTTCACAAAGTGGAAGTGAAGAGGGAGTGCTTTCCAGATGTGCAGAAAAGCCAGGGTAAAGGAACAGAGATGGAAGATGGGTCAAGAATAGCAAGAATATCAATTTAACTGGATTGTAAAAAAGCATGGAAGAGGATAGTATGTAATTAGGCTGAAAAAGAGTTGAGACCACATTGTGAAGAGCTTTAAGTACCAGATAGAGGAGCTGATGGGTTATCCTACTAACAATAACTATATGGAGAGCTGGGGAGACATGGTCATGCCTGTGCTTTTGGAAAATCACTTTTTGGTGGCAGGATGTGTGGAGGATGGATTGAAAGGGAAGAAACTTGAAGAGGGAGAACACTTAGGAGGTTATCGCAACATCCATGTCTGAGGTGATGAAGGCTCAAATTAGTATGGTGATCATGCAAGCAGAGAGAAGGGGCATATATAAGAAGTAATGTAGAGGTAAAGGACAAAATTTGACAAAAGGATTGGCTATGTGGAGAGAGTGAGAATGATACTGAGTTTCTGAACTTGGGTGATTAGAAGGATGGTGGTACTTGTAATTGAAAGAGGGAGGTATGGGAAGAAGAATAGATATGATGGTGGTGGTGGTAGATGTTGAAAGATAATGAGCTCTGTTTTGGACATGTTGAGTGCAATATGACTATTGAGTGTCCAGTTTAAAATGTCTGACAGACAATTGATGATTCAGCAAAGGAAGTCAAGAGAGAAATTAGGGCTGGATGTAGAGCAAATCATCTCTAGAGAGATAATTAATCCACAGGACTTCTCTATGTCCCCATCAAGGAAACCTGGGAAATGTACACATAAATTTTTTGGGTCAGAGGTTGTCTCATGACATGAAGAGCCCAGGTATATTTATGGGGATTTTCTTCATTTTTTTAGTTTTATCTCACACCTTGGAAATCTGGGGAAAATGTCTGCATGTGAGCTCCCCAAATACTAAGGCTGACTTCCTGCTTTTAAGCTCACAGTTTATAATATCACAGAAGAATTAGTGTTCATAATGTTCTCTATCTCTTGTTTCATCAAAAATTCCTCCATTTTCCATAAATCTGACAAATAATCTTTTCGTTGCTCCCCTAGTTTATTTATAGTGTCAGTGTTTATACCTAGATTGTGTACCCATTTGGACTTTATTATGGTTTAAGGTGTCAGGCATTGGTCTCTGCCCAGTTTCGGCCACACTATTTTCCTGCTTTCTCCTTTTTAATTTTTCTATGCAATATGACTAATGTGAAAATGCATTTAATAAGAATGTCTGTGTAGAGTCCGTGTAAGATTACATTCTGTCTTGGGAAGGGACGGAGAGAAAATTTAAAACTTGAGAAGTTATTGTTGAAAACAAACAAATTTCGAGGAAAAAAAGTATAACAAAAGGAAATGTTAAAGGGAACCCCTCCCCCCACCAATCTTCAAATGAGCAAACATGAGTCTCACACAAATCACATTAATGTGTAAATCCTCAGAAACACAGCCACCAGTATGAGGGTTTCCTCAGGTGAAAGTCACAAGTCCTGCCTTGACTGGTGCTCTTTGCCAAGCCAAGGTATGTGGGGAATGTGTTAAAATTTGCTCTCTCCAAATTCCAGCCACTCCTTGGATCCACAAATTCAAAACATTTCTCAAGGAAGGCCTGAGATGGATGTCTCCTCTTTCTGTTCTGCCTCCCCATTTTTAGATGAGCATATTCTCATATTCCCCAAGCTCTTTCCCTTTTGATTCCCCCCAGTTGCTACTGTAGTCCTCTATAGGTCCTTTCCCACTTTTTTTTCACTTCCCAGTTATGCACATTTTATATATTTTTAACATTTACAATTATATACATTTTTACATTTATATACTGTTGTATACATTTTACTTACATTTATATAGTTAAAAATGTATATACACTTAGGTGCATGTTCGTCCTTCATTGCTGAAGAAGACCATGCCATCAGAGAAATAATGAGATGACTTGCACTTGACTTTGTTTTGAGTGAGGGAGGGCTGTGCAGGTCACCAGCCTCACTTCTCCTCCAGAGCCATCTGGATCCAGTGACCAGATATTCCTCAGGATGACTGGAGATGACCCAAGATGAGGCAATTTGGGGCTAAGTGACTTGCCCAAGGTCACACAGCTAGTGAGTGTCAAGTGTCTGAGGTGAAATTTGACATCTTCTTTGCAAGTTAGAATCTTTGAGAAGTGAATCCTTGCCAGTTGTCTTGGCTTGGACAGAAATTGCTTATTGCAAAGCTATACATATGTACATATAATATATATATATATGTATATATGTACGTATGTGTGTATTTCCTATAAAAACAATTGAAACACATGCCATATTACTGGGGTGGGGGGCTAGTAATGCTATCTTGATATGTTGTGTTCCATACGTCTGTCATTGTTATGTCAATGTGAAGTACTCTTTGGGAAAGACATGAGAATACTATTAATATTATTGACTATTATTTATTATAATATTATTTACTATTAAAAATGATGTTCTCTTGGACCTTGGAAGTCACCACAACAGCTATACAATGACTGGATGAAGGACCATTATGACACCCTGAGGTCAACTTACGCTGTTGTAACATCCCCTGAAACTCTTCTCAAATACTTCGTCTTTTCTAAGATATCTTTATCCTGGAAGAGCCCAAGGCAGAACAAGACTCCTGTAATAGCTACATCTCATGCCCCACACTCCTAACTCCTGTCTATCTCTCAGTGGTTTCCTACAACTATCCTGGGACAACTTCCTACACAGCAGAAGAAATCCTGCATTCCTCCATCCAATTTAGAGTAAGGATGAAATGGGAAGATGGAGGAAAAAAATGAAAACTCATAGCAAAGGATGCATTTGACAATTCTCATGCTGAGCTTGGGGAAATAGAAAAATTATCCCCAAGCAAATCAAGTTAATGGTATCTGGAAAGCAAGAGGAAATTCCAGACCTGCAGAATAATAGAAAATAGAAGTAAGGAACAGAAAGAGGAGGTGATGGAGGAGAATGCTGATAATGCAGATTCAACTTAAAAGGGTGTCATGCAAACATTTTTTCCCCACTTGGAGAACTGGTTGTTAAACATTTGCCAATGTACACTTGACCTCAATGTCTTCCTCTCTCATGAAGCCTCTCCTGAAAAGACATGGGACTGGGGGTTAGAAGACCTAGATGTGAATCCTGGCTCTATTAGCGAGGTGATTTGGAGCAATTCAGTTAAACTCAATATACTTTTACTGAGTGTCTGCTAAGTGCAAGGGATTGCTTTAGGCACTAAAGAGACTGAGACAAAATTGAAAACAAAACTACCTGCTAGGATCTTACTTATACATCCCATAAGGGGAATAATATGCGCAAAGGCAAGCACATATAGTGCACAGTACGCCAAGCCTGGAGTCAAGAAGACCTGATTTATTTCCAGATACCAATCCGGACTCACACTTAATAATTATGTGACCTTGAGCAAGTCATTTGACCTCTGTTTGCCTCAGTTTCCTCATCTGTAAAATGGGGCTAATAATTAGCACCTATGTCTCAGGATTATTGCATAGCTCAAAGGAGACAACTGTAAAGCAACTGGCACATAAGTACAATATAAATGTTGGTTTTTATTATTACAAAATATATGATATTTTGGATTGGACCTGTGATTTATTGCTGTAGAGAGCCCTCTGGAAGGAAATTCCTTCTACCAATGCAGATGGATGAGCTGTTTTTCAATTTTTAGTGTTAGAGAGTTGCCTAGAGCTACTGAAATGTTTTGTTCAGAGGAACACAGACATCATGTGGCAGAGATAAGACCCAGGCCTTTCTGATGCTGAGACTGGCAGATTGCACTATGCACGGTGCTTCGCTTACATCACACGCGCACACACTGTGGAGGTAAAAACACTAATAAATCGAGGGGGAATTAGGAAAGGCCTTCAGTAGGGGGTGGCACCTGATATGAGCTTTGAAGGAAAGTAGGAATGCCTTAGGATGGATATGAGGAGGGAGAGTATCCCAGGAATGGGAGCAGCCTGCACAAAATCCAGGGAACAGAAGATGGATGGAATGTTGTATATGGGGAACAGTAAATTTGGCTGGAACTCAGAGTATGAGAAGACAAATAATGGATGATTAATCTGGAAAGAGAGCCTGGAGTCAGCATATTAAGGGCTTTAATTGCCAGATGGACATTTGCATTTTATCCTCTGGGAAGGTTTCTGGTTTCCTGAGCAGGGAAATGAAAGGTTTTAAACTACATTTTAGAAAGATCAATCTGGCAGCGATGTGGAGAGGCCAGTGACTGGAGGCAGGGCAGCCAACTGGGAAGGCAAGCCCCTTCCCCTCTCTGGGATTCAATCTTCTCATCTCTCAAATGAAGAGGGTAAAGTAGATAACCTTTAAGGATCTCTATTCTAGCATGAATTCTCATGACGCCATATGAAATAAGTTAAAACCAAATGCCATTAAACATTTTTCCCGTGTCTTCTGTGGGGGAGTAGTGGACTGGTTCAATATCCCCATTTCACAGAGGTGGGAAATAAAGTTCATAGAGGTTAGGTGACTTACTCTAGGTTACATTGTTCATAAGTGTCACAGCCAGAATTATAATTCCAAGACTCAATTGAGCCAACTCAGGTCAACAAGCATTTATTACACATTTACCGTGTAACCATAACTATGCCAAGTGTGTAGGATGCAAAGAAAGGCAATATAGTTCATCAATACATTGCCCTAAGCTATGCATGCATGGATGTTATTGGGGATATTCAATTTCCCAGGATTAATTCTCTTTCATACCAACTGGGATGATTCTCAACTGCAGCTCCAGTCAAGAGTTTTTCTTCTTGCCCTGGCAACCTGCCCAAGCTCAGATTTTCTCCCTGTTTCCAATAGTCCATAAGTTATCTGGACAGTGTAAGTCTGAAGGGAACTTCAGGTTAGTCTCCCTTAGAGTAGTACTATGTATAGTCTGGAATTATGTTTAGTCCCATCGATGAAGAGGATTACCTTTCTAGTAGCCTTAAGCTGTTTCCTTCCTCCGGTGAGTCATTTACGGTAATATTTCAAACCTAGAGGCTTGATGAGTGAAGGTAGAACTCATAGCATTGTCAAGATTTGAGTGAGAGTTTTGACTGTAGGCTCTTGTGAATCTTTTGTGTGGTTTTTCATTTTCCAGGGAATAATAAAGCTTGTCTTGTGCCCAGTATGCAGTTACTTTGAGAGTTTAGGATTACTCTAAAGTAATAAGGATTTCTTTAGGATCTACTGTATGTCAGTCACTGCAACTAAGTTCTCCTCCTTCTCCTTTTTCTCCTCTTTCTTTTTCTCCTTCTCCTCCTTTTTCTCCTTTTCTTCTTCTTCTCCTTCTTCTCCTTCTCCTTCTTCTCCTCTTTCTTCTTCTTTTTACAAACATTATCTCATTTTCTTCTCACAACACCTCTTCAATCCAGCTGTTGTTATTTATCCCCCTTTTACAGTTTGAAAAACTGAGGGAAATAAAAGTTAAGTAACTTGACTAGGATCACATAGGTATTAAGTATCTGAATTGAATTTGAACTCAGGTCTTCTTGACTCCATTCTCAGTGCTCTATCTTTTATGTGATAGCTAACCTATGTTCTATTTAATAGTTATATGAACTATTACATAATATATAACTAGTTATATATATATGTTTTATGTATTATGTGTATATGTGTGTATGCATGTATATATGTATACCTTTCAAGTTTTCAGTGCTCTTTCATTTATATTAGCTAATTTGATCCTTACAAAATCCTATAAGATAAGCGCTGTTACATTCATCTTACAGATGAGGAAACTGAGACTGAGAGGCTAAATCCCTGCCCAGATTCACAAAACTAACAACTTGTAAGGTGAAATTTGAATTCCTGTCTTCCTTAAGTGTAGCACTCCATCCCCAATACCAAGCTTTTGATCATGCTATTACTGACTCATCTTGTGCAACTCCTCATTTTACAAATGAGGAACCTGAGGCCCAGGTCTAAAAGATTCAGATTTCAAGGAATCTGTAGAAAAATGGTGTTTTGATGTCCAGATTATTCCTTAGGGTTAATCATTTTCAATCATATCCTACTTCTGATTTTTTTTTTCACTAAGTGGGGCAAGGTGATGAAACTTCTAAGCTATTGGACCTGTTAAGCATGGTTCCTAGAGAGGAGGGGGCAGGGCTGCAGGAGGTCCCTATTTCTTCTGAGGCCACTAACTTCTTTTCACTTGCATAGTCCCAGTGCTAGGTCACCATGGGACTGAGGATAGGAGTGTGGTTGCTTGACAAGTCTGACCGACTGAAATTGACCCACTGGATGCTGATTTTCCATGATTCAGTTTCTTCATTTAGAATTGTATGAACATTACATTTCAGTATCTTATCAGTTCCATGATTAGATAGAAACAGAAGCAGCCATTTTATTCTATAACACAGATGACATAAATGAGAAGATAAAGTGATTTTTACCAGTGTTGGGCACTTCACTCAGTTCTATTGGAGGTGAAAGGGTGAGAGCAATTATTACTAATTACAGCCATCCCTGGGACCGTAGTGGCAGGAGAAATTAGTATGATTGTACGTAATCCTAGTTTTCATTTTTGTCAGTCACACTGTAGTAGCTCCAGTCTTCCAAGTTCTTGCCTTTCACATGGTACCCCCATAAAAGTGAACCTAGGCTAAAATTACATGGTAGGTCTGCATCCACTCAAAAATCAAAACTCAGGTGCTCCCACTAAGGCCAGTCAGATGAAACAGTTCTGGCATAGCAAGGAAAGTGTCAACAGAACAATATCGCTATCAATCTGGGGTGCTTTGTCTTAGAACATTTTATCAGTGGGAAGAATGGGTACATCAAGAGAACACTTACAGAAGGGCATCAATATACAAAATATGGCTAGGATACACACAGAAGGAAAATGCAAGTTGCTGACCCAAAAGGACCACGTGTGAATTCTGGGGATGTCAATATGCCATCCCTCCTAGGTCTTTTCCTTGATGACCTTCATTCTTGAAGAAGAGCATGACTTCAGGGAGGTGATGCCATGATGTTCAAGTGGATTGGATTTAAGTGAGGGAGGTCTGTGCAAAGTCACCAGCCTTACTTACTCTTCTGGAGGCACTAGAGTCCAGTGGCAAGATATATATCAGTACAATTGAAGCTGCCCCCACATTTTTCTTGCTGGTGTAAGAGGGAATGGCCCACAAGCAGAGCACCTCTGCTAGAGTCTCCTCACTTTGAAGAGTCTAGCAGCCTGCTTCTGGGGTAGTTGTGATGACATTCAAACAATGGAGGCAGGTAGGTGGGACAATGGAAGGAGCTAAAGAGTTAGAATCCTGCCTCAGTCATTTATTAAATGTATCATCCTAGACAAATTCCTTAGCCTCTGCCTGTTTCAGTCTCCCCATCTGTAAAATGGGGATGGTACTTTTCAAAACTGTTGAGAGGGTTGAATAATATTTGTAAAGTGCTACCTATAATTTTTGTTGTTATCGTTATTAAATCAAAGTACTTTGGAGAGAAATCACAGCATGTGAAGTCATTCTGCAACTGGTTCCAGGCAGCTAAGTGTAATGAATAGGGAGGTTCAAGGCATTCAAGAATGTCTCTCAATCAAACAATCAATTAACATTTATTAAGCACCTACTATGTACAAGGTACCATGTTAAGCAATGGGGACGCAAAGAAAGCCAAAAGACATTTCTTCCCCTTGAGGAACTCCCAATCTAACAGGGGAAGCCAGATCTTCAGCCATTACTCCCTTTGCCTGGAGTCTGTAAAGGAGAGAGGCCAGGGTCCTTCTCCTCTCTAAGGCGATGTGGCCCCATGGTTCTTTGCTATATGTGATATTTGTTCTTTGTTCTAGGTAAAGTTTGTGAGTTTCAAAAAGTCAAGAGAATGAACCTTCGAAACACTCTGCCAGCTCATTGCTGATGTTCCAAGGAGCAAGAAGTGACCTTTGGGAGTGACCTTGAGGACCCAGCTCAGAGGAGACAAGGACTCATCTGGCAGCATCACCTCATTTGGACATAAATTTGTTGGGAGTAACTTTATAAAGAAATCACTGAATTTGAGCCCAATCTTCCCAGAGAGGTGTTGAGAGTGAGAGGGTAAATTTATATAAAGAATCTAATGTGAACAAAGAATTTACCAGTCAACTTAGATTTTTAAAAAGACATGCACAAGATGGAAGCAAGAGGAGGAAACCATGGCTGAAAACAGAAGCATGCTCTTATCCTGTAAAAATAGTGTCAGGGCTACTAAAGTTTATAATAAACTCAGGCTGTGGCAGAAAGATAGGGATGAGAAAAAGGGGAAAAGAATCAGAATAGATATACAGTCAGTCACTCTTTAATGGATGGGACAGTGATAATTGATGAGAAACGTTTCTGCTTAATTCTCAGTTCTGTTCTCTGCCAATAAGAATAATATTTGAATTCAAAAGGACAACAGAAATAGCTTATAAGGATTTATTGCCCAATAGAAGTATGGGGATTGTAAAAGAACCCTCAGGTGACCTTGATTTAAGTTATCTGATTCCTACGTATCATATCCTCAGGTAGGGAAGAATTTGGCACATGTAGCCACTGAAACACTGTCAGTGACCTTTGTAAAGACTGCGGAGAATTGGAGAGGAAGCAGGGCATCAGAGAAGGACAAATATTACATCCATTTTAAAAGAAGGAAGCAGAATGGAGTTTGCAAACTCTAGTCTGGTGAGTTTACTTTTATTCTTGACAAAACTCTAGAATGTTTTTAAAGAATTGTTAGAGAAGGAAGTAAGCATCCCACACAACCAGCAGGCTTGATCAAGAACACATCATGTCAGACTAGCCTCATCTCCTTGTCCGAGAGGATCGCTAGACTTACAGACCAGGGAATGATAAATAAAGTTTACCCAGATTTTAGCAAAGCGTCTCATAGAATCCTTCATGCTATCTTTATGGAAAAAGAAGTCATAGGGACCAGATGACAATATAATTAGATGACCTCAGAGGTAGTTAAAGGTCTAAACCCAAAGAATAATCAGTAGCAGTTGGATGCCATCTTGAAAGGGGACCTGGAGTGGCCCTGTGCTGTGTCCTTTTTTTTCAATTTATGATTGGATAAAGACATAAATGGCATGATCATATAATTGACTTTTTTTCCTAAATAAGGTAAATTTTTCCAGAGTCATATTTCAGTTATAGGCTTCATGTCATCAAAGATACAGTAATAGAAGTGATAGCTAATACACTGAATGACAGATAGGATTAAAAAAATCTTGGCAGTCTGGGATACGGGATCAAATAATTTAATTTGAAATTTAATTTAATGATTATTAATAATAAATCAAGTTAATTAATTTGAAATTAATGTTACATGGGTTCAAAAGTCATCTTCAACTTCAAGAAGTATGAGATAGAGGAGGTATTTAGATAGCAGTTTAAAAAAAGATCTGGGGGTTTTAATGGATGGCAAGTTCAGTAGGAAGTATGATATGAGAATAATATAGTGTAATGAAATCTTAGGCTCCGTTAAGAGGCATTGCACCTAGGAAAGAGGAAGGAAGAGTTTGATTTAGTCTTCCCTGCAGAGACCACACTGGGTTTATTGTGTTTCATTCTCACTACCACATTTTTGGAAGCGCATTGACAAGTTAGAGTGTGGCCAAAGGATAGCAATTAGGACAGGGAAATTCATACCATGAATTCATACCATGGAAGGAACTGGAAACAGCCTGGAAAAAGTAAGACTGGGTAGTCAGAGAGAGTTAGAATGATAGCTGTCTTCAAGTAGTTGAGGGATTGGCATGAAAGAATCATTAGATTTTTTCTTAGTCCTAGATGGCAGAAACAGGAGCAGCGAGAAGTGGCAAAAAGACAAATTTAGGCTTGATATAAGGAAGGAACAACTTTCTTCCAAATGGTGTCATCCAAAATGAAATGGGCTGCTCCAGCATCTGATGGTTCCCCGATGCTGGAAGTCTTCAGGAGAAGGCTGGATGAGCAGGTATGTTGAAGAAAAGATTCTCTTTTAGATATGGGTTGAACTAAATACCTATTGAGGTCTTTTCCAAATCTGAGATTCTGTCATTCTGTAATTACCTTGACCTTTAGAAGAATCTATTAGCTAAAATTTGATATTGACATATGTTGGAGAAGGGAGAATGTGAACAGACTAACAGAATATTAAAGCTGGAAGTAACGTTAAAGATGAATCAATCCAATCCTCTCATTTTAAAGTGGAGGAAACTGAGTCCTCCAGGGCTGAAGGATCTTGCCCAAGACAACACAATTTGCTCTAGATAGGACTAGAATCCAGTTCTATTTAATTCCTGCCAACTCCTCTTTTCACTCTACCAACCTATTTACTAAACTTTTATATATTCCCAGTTAGTGTATTTTCACATCCTTGCATCATATTTGCTGCAACATGTTGAACATTTTAATTTTATTTTAGAAAATGTGTTTCCATTTCCCAGAAGTTCATGGAAATAACTCAGATTTCATTCCTATGTCCAATCCCTGAAGCAAGTGAATAATGAGATGTTAATTCATCAACCTGCAAACGCTGTGAAATCCTTCTGCCGCAAAACATTTGGGGACTGGAGACTAACACTTTGAAAATAATTACTCTCCTCAGCTGAACATGATTGAGTGTCTCTGTACACACAGAAAGATGTTAGCTGCCATGCTGCCTCTTTCAAGATATAAAAACCCTACCAGAAATATGCTTGGTCTGACCCTCCTTATGTCATTTTCCAAATGAACAGGAAAATAAATTACTCAAAGCATGTAAATGTTGTGACAGAGAAACTGTATTATATAGCCAATAGACTTTCACTGCCAAGATCAAGGTTGCTAAAGTGAAGATAAACATTACAATTTATTATCTAGATAATTGGAGTTAAGAAACCTGGCAGCATATGGAAGAAGGAGAAGGTGCATGGAGAGATGAATGAAGAAACATAGCCAGGTCCTGGGGTCTAAGAACCCAATTTAGAGTTTCATCCTAGCTTAATGTCTACCTGGGTAAATTTCATCAGGTGATATTTACCATTAGGCCATTGCTTGGGCTTTCAGGTTTTTCACTTACAAATATCTTTCATGGTTCCTCAAAAATAGGATTTGAGGCTTCATTAATTCTATCAAAATCTTTCATATTTCTTGGAGAAAGATGATATGTGACTAGAAAATAGTAAAGCTATAAACTCAAAATCTGAGCAACATTGGTTTATTCTCACATCTACAAAAATTTTTTCTGGGCTAACATCCACAGGGCATTAGTAATAAGGAGGCATAAAGCTGGACTAGGTTAAATAATAGGGAACAATTAAAAAAGGGGAGGAAAAAATTAATTGGAAAAACTAATTGTAAAGCCTTATCAGTTCCTTTTGTCAGGGCAAAAGACCATCTTATGGAGCTTGGTTTGGGTAAATAACCAGAATAGGCTGAAGTGACTTGTTAAAGAATTTTATCCCCCAAACCCTCCCCTTGAAAGTAATGCCTCTCCACTCAAAATTATCTCATTTATTTTGTATCTACTCACACATGGTGCCTCTCCTGATAGAACAGAAGCTCCAAGAGAGCAGGTACTCTTTCTTTTCCTTCCCTCCCTCCCTCCCTCCCTCCCTCCCTCCCTTCCTTCCTTCCTTCCTTCCTTCCTTCCTTCCTTCCTTCCTTCCTTCCTTCCTTCCTTCCTTCCTTCCTTCCTTCCTTCCTTCCTTCCTTCCTTCCTTCCTCCCTCTGCCCCTCCCTCCCTCTTTGTATTTTCTGTATTTAGCATAGTACCCAGAGAGTTGTAGGCATTTAATAAATATTTCTTGCTTGATTGCTGGCAGAAACACTCTCTAGTTGACCTCTGGAGGAACTTTATAGCTGAGATAGGATTCCTTGTGGTAGCCTTCACTAGTTCAGGTGTTAGGGATGGGTAGGTGCTATCTAAGTTACTTTCCCTGAATTTCTAATAAAAACCCTCTGGTCCCAACCTGAAGAGCAAACAAGATGAAAAGTATGTGTATTTTTATTTCTATTAACAAAACAAAAAAATATATACCACAGACATTTCATATCTCATTGCTTCGAAGAGCATATGTTACAATAAAATAACTCGACAAGTTTCAAAGATTAGCCTTTATCAACACTTTTGTACACATACACAAATATTTTAATATACTGGTATCTCAAAGGTTATCCATATAATTTTAGTATTGTCATAAGTATGAACTAAAAAGTCTCTTTTATTCAATTTTGTAAAAATGACATATTTTACACATCTTCTATTTACAACTGAAATAGGTTTCAATGTTACAAAACACCTACGTTGACCTTTAAAATATGTATACTAGGACTTGGTATTAGATCTATTCTCACAGCAAATTTCCTGCTTGCTGTGGAGCTACACATCTATTGGAAATTTATAGCACATAGCCAGCCTGGCTTCATAAACTTTGTTCAGTAACAAAAAACAAAACAAAACAAAACAACCATAGTAAATGTGCAAATACTGGAGTTGGCAAAATTTTCAAGCTAGCAATGTAAAAAACAATATATTAACACCATGAAGACTTAGAATAAATTAAAACCATCTTTCCCTCGCCAGTTTCACTGAAGTCATCAGGATTGGCTCAAAGACGCCAAAGTCCTCTAGAGGTCGAGGTCTGACTAAGATTGCAGCTGGCATCAGACGTCGGTACTGGGTGAAGCCGAGGTTGTCTGTGGAGGGATGCTTGTCCTACTAATGACACGAGGATAAGTTCGGTCCACTCCTTGCTTTGATGGGTCTTCCTTGCACGTAATCTTTGAGAAACATCAAGTCAAAAAATCATGGTTAATACCTTGTATATATTTAAAAATGAGAAAGTTACATTGCTGAGGTTGTAAGATATGCTTAACAAAGAACATTTTAGGACATCTTATAAGAAGCAATTCTGTGGATTTTGGGTCTAAGCACAAATTCTGATAATAAGAGCACAGTTTGAAGAGCAGACTTTGTGACCAGCAGGTCCTTCAATCAAGGATGCACCAGACATCATCAGCATCATTGAGAAGACCTGCATTTGATTTTCTGTAGGTTTACACTCCCATGAAAGCTTACATTTCATTGATTCCAGTTCTCTGTGGTTAAAAGGGAGACAGCTGAAATTTCAATTCATTGTGGATGCTTCTGTTAGAATAATAGCCAACCTTTTCCTTTCCTGAGCTTTCCCTTCAAAAAGTTTGAAATATAATTGAATGCTTTTCTAATGGTCCAGATGTGAACTAGATCTAGTAATATTAAGCCAAATCAGTCATTATAAACATAACCTCAAATATGTTTTCTTAGTGAAGAATATTATGAAAACTATTATGAATTTCCTTCCAGTGTTGGAAAGGAGACCTTTCTGGTTTCCTTATTACAGGTGTGGCATTGGAGATTAGATTCTAGTACTCTCCAGCCATCCTGAAGTTTGCTAAAGTGGGGGGTGGCATATGAAATGTCTACTATGGTGTGTAGTTTTTGTTCTGATAATGAAACTATAAATACATATCATCTGCATTTCATTTACTTTTCAGATTGGGGCCAAAGAGTCTTCAAGGGAAACTCAGACTGACCATTGAAGAAGCAACATGACAATGTAGTAGGAAGACCACTGGACTGGAATCAGAGGGACCTGAATTCAAGTCCTGCTTTTGCCACTGACTGGATATTAGGCCAAGGGCAAATCATTTTGCATCTTTTGGCTTCAGTTTCTATCTCTGTAACCTGAAAACCTTGGCATAGAAGACTTCTAGATCTTTTCTAGTTCTAAATGCGTACTCTTATATCCACTCTATCCCCAAGGATTATACATACACTTTCATTTAATGTAAATGTCATTCATGGGCTTTTGCATCCAGAGGATGCACACTGAGCAAAAGAACTAAGGCCTCTGATTTACCAGAAATGTTGCTTGAAAAAATGGCAGAAATGCAGGTAATACCCCATGTGATGGATCAGAATGGGAAAGAATTGATTTGCTCTCTTCTCCACTTTCAGATCAGTACCAGTGACCACAGATGAATTTACTGATCTGTTATCTTTAGTTTAAAATGCACCTAAATGAACAAGTCATGGATATTAGAACTCTAAGAGGCATTATAAGTCATTTACTCTAACCTTCTCATTTTGTAAGATGAGGAAACTGAGCTTCAAATAGGGGAAGCGATGTTTCTGAGGTCACCCAGTGGGAGATAAAGGTTTTGGTTTTCATTTACTAGTCATGATCTTAGAATTCCTGAGTTGTTCTCAGGGATAGGAGCAATGGGATATAGCATTAGTCTTTGTGCTTATTTGATAACATCTTCCTGCAGGAAAACGAAACCCAGATTCAAGAAATAGGATATTTGACCTTGGAACTCTACTAAAGAAGGGTTTTCTTTTGGTTATTTTTGGAAGCACTGGAGGGTTCAGTACTATCTGCAAATGTATTTATAGAGTGTCTTGGACCCTTAAACTTGGAAGGGACCTTAGAGACCATCTAGGTCAATGTCTACCAAATGCGTCATTGTTCTTTACAGAACCTCTGGCAAGAGGCCATTTAACTTTTGTTTGAACACCTTAAGTGATGTGGAACTCACTACCTAATGATTCTGTTCATTCCATTTCTGGATAGCTCTAATTATAAAGAAGTTTTCCTTATGATAAAAAATAAATTCCTCCTGTAACTTTCATCTATTTATTTTAATTCCAAAGTGTTGGGCCATATATAGTGAGTCTAATCTGTTTTTCAAACATTAGACTTTGAATTATTTAGAAACAGTTATAATGAAAGCTTTAAAGGTTAAACATCCCTGGTTCTTTTAATTTATCATATAACATGGTTTTCAGTCTCCTTACCATCCTAGATATACTCTAATTTGTCATTACTGCTCTTAAAAATATGGTGTTTGGAACTGAAACCAGTAGTGCAGGTATAGTCTCATGAGAAATAAGCCAGTGAGCCTCCCTTGATTGGCTACCACAGTTATGTTAGGGCAATCCTTAATCAAATTAGATTTCCCAATAGCCATATTGGAATGTTGACTTTTACCGTAGTTGCCATTCAATTCAAATTCCCAGGTCTTCTCAACATGAACTTCTACTTTTACTATGTTGAATGTATATGATTAAAAATAAAACAAAGCAAAATAAAGTATAAAGTTTACATTTATCCCTATGAAATGTTATCCTCTTTCATTTGGCCCATTGTTGTAATCTTTTTTTAAAATTAATTTTGGAGCAGATTCTATCATCTAAGATATCCCACAGTTTTGTGTATGATGAAAATTTGATAAATATGCATCTATGTCCTTAAAATTTTGAATGAATGATGGAGCCATGCAACACTTGACTGAAGACCCTCCTCCTGGGGTAAAACCAGCCATTGATATATAGTCTTTACATCCAGTGATTCCATCAGTTATGAAGGAATCTGACTATGTCTATCTCACTTTCTCTGGTCTTGTCCGCAAGGATGCTATGAAAAATTGCCAGATGCTCTGCTAGTATTTAGATGTACTTTGTCTATAGAAGTCCCCTGATCTACCAGCCCACTAACCCTATGAAACAATGGAATGAGATTAATCAAGAATGGATTATTTGTTTTTAGCAGCAATAACAATAATGACATACAGAAAGGCAAACTGTCCTTTTTGCAAAAGAATGTTACATACTAATTGAATTATTTGACCCACATCACAGACTAAAGAGACCTAAGTCTAAGAAAGGTAGAAATGCTTTTGTGGTTGTATAATACAGTCCTAGAATTTCTGACAAACGGGATTTTTTTTCTGTCCTATACAACTTCAGAGTTACTATGCCGACCTGGAATGAGCAAATGAGGCTTATTTATCATTTGTGTTAATCATCAACGAGCTTTCAGAGGAGGTGAAAGATGAGAGGGAAAAGGGAAAATTCAGCAAGAGACGAATGGGAAAGACAACAAAAGACATAGACATAAGAAAGGCAAAACGTACCACTTTTGCTTACAGTATTGAGGGAAATGTTAGACATAGAAGAACAGAAGCTGTATAAACATGGACCATGACAGAGCTGTCAAGAAAGAATAAAAGAAAAAGTATTTGTGCTCCAAGTTTTATTTTCAAAGACTACACAGATGATTGAAAACAGTATCATTGCTTTCTTCACCTTGGCCAACTGTTAGACTCATTTCTCTTACCCACACAAGAAGTACAAGTAAAACATATGTGGGCCTTTTAGTTTTCTGTTTTCCAGTTCTAATTTTGTCCCTTATCATATATTTCTAGGAAACATCATCTCAAGATAATACCCATCCTTCACTCAAGAGCTAGATGTCTTTCCTTTCCTTTCCTTTCCTTTCCTTTCCTTTCCTTTCCTTTCCTTTCCTTTCCTTTCCTTTCCTTTCCTTTCCTTTCCTTTCCTTTCCTTTCCTTTCCTTCCTTCCCTTCCCTTTCCCTTCCCTTCCCTTCCCTTCCCTTCCCTTCCCTTCCCTTCCCATCCCTCCCCTCCCCTCCCCCTCCCCTCCCCTCCCCTCCTCCCCCCCTCCCCCTCCCCTCCCCCTCCCCTCTTCTCCCCTCCCCTCCCCTCCCCTCCCCTCTCCTCTCCTCTCCTATAACCCAGTTATTACACCAGGAGTCTTACAGTGTTCTGTGTGTTTAGTGTTATTGCAGCAGAATGCCCAACAAAGATCATAACTACTAAATATTCATCTGTGCAACATATATGCATATAAATGTGTACAATGCTTAAGTACAAATGATAGAAATAACTTAAAAATACTTAAACACAAATTTATAGTTCTACAAAATAGCATTACAATTACATGGTCTAAACTTTTTTGGATCCACAGTAACCTTTTTTCCCCCAAACCAATAAATCATAGTTTTGTTGTGTGAAAAATGGATCACAATACGTGCATCTCTTTTTCGAAGAGTTTTTTCTTGAATCCGCTAACAAACATGATCTACGCTAGATGAAAAAGAGGATGGGAATTTCTTGAAGGTCAGTGTCCAAAGCGCTAAGTATGGCCAAGTATTCTGTATGATCTATAGTCACCGTTTCCATTTTTAGTTAGGAGATACTTAGCTTATTTTCTTCAATTCAGTATACAGGACAAGTGAGAGAGTTCTACCCATATCTCTATATTGGATGAGGCACCCTTTACAAAAGCCATGCTCCCTCTCATCTTTAGCAATCTTCCTCAGGGAGTTACTTGCCCCAGTGTATAGGATATCTGCTTCTTTGTGCCCAGACTTTACCATTATTCTGCTCTTACTGTATCAAAGGCATAGGAGACCGCACCTGCTACAGCAGCCAGTGATGGTGCAGCCATCCAACTTATCACAATATGAATCCTCCTAAGGTCTGGGAACATACCTTTCAAGATAATAATAACCCTGAACTGAGACAATGAAACTTGATATGAGGTGTGAATTCCATCAGAGTTGGTGACTTTTACAAGGCACTTTGAATTCTCTTTCAATGACAGATTTCTTAACATCAGAAGCCAGGGGAATTCTCACAAAATCCAAGCTGAGACAAATGGCTCCAGCTGCCCCACCCAGGGCAAGATTACCAGCAAACTCTCTCCCAAATAGTGTATGCTTGTCCACTCCTCCCTCAAACCCTTGCTTATACTTTTTCTTATGGGCAAAGTTTGAGGGCTTGAGTGGGGAATTATTTGGTGACATTTGTTACATCATATCCTGGGATGTGTTTCTACAAAATAGCATTTAAACTGGATTGGAAAGCATCCCATATTTCTTTGGAATTCAGACTATAAAATCCACCATACCTTTGTAATGCTTAGTAGTTGCAATTTGTTTACTTGCATGCTGCCCCTGCTTTTGAGGGGAGTCATTACAGTCTTGGAGATTGCAGCTGCGATGTCACTGGTCAAGAAATTCTTGATGAAGGAGACTTCCTGCTCCAACATGGTTACAGAAGGGGAGCAAGTGGGAGAGGGCTGAAACCTTATAAATGTGTTGTTGTCTATGAGGCGCCTTGCTACATACAGTTCAGATTAAAGAGCTAGATCCAGTTCTGATTACCCATTCTCTAGGGAAGCCTACATGCACTGAGTTGAGAGAAGGTAACTGAATATAACTCAGCACCATTTAGTACAATGTATTGTACAGCGCTGGTGATGCAGAAATGACATAAGACATGATTCTTGCCTTCAAGGAACTGGCATGCTCTCTCTCTCTCTCTCTCTCTCTCTCTCTCTCTCTCTCTCTCTCTCTCTCTCTCTCTCTCTCTCTCTGTCTCTCCCCCTCTCTATCTCTTTCTCTCTATCTCCCCCTCCCTTTCCCTCTCCCTCCCTCCTTCTCTCTCTCTCTCTCCCTCCTTCTCTCTCTCTCTCCCTTTGTCTGCCCATCTGTCTGTCTGTCTCTCCCTTCCTCCCTCCCTCTCTTTCTCTCTGTTGTGTGGAGACATACTTTCTTCAAACATCTGGTATTTGCAAGGGACAAAATTGTGAAAGGCGGCAGTTCACTCTACTTGAAGTCTAATCACTTTTAAATCATGGGAATATAAGAAACACTTCCTTCAGGTAGAGGCTGAGTTTGACCCTGATTCAGCAGAAAGTTTCTTGTTGAGTGGCTGGCTTCTGGAGAGGCATAATTAGGTTATTACAAATCTAGGCCTAAATCCTAGTGTCCTTTATTTCATTTTCTAGATCAATGATATCAGACTCAAATAGAAACAGGAGCCACTAGGCTGTACATGAGGACTCCTGTGGGTACCATGTTGATGTAGAAAATGTCATATTAAAATTTCTGTTTTATTGTATTTTTATGTTTTCTTAAATATTTCCCCATTACATTTTAATTTGGTTCACATTTCACAAGGAAGTGATGTGGGCCTATGTTTGATAACTTGGTTCAAGATCATAGGCTCCCTATGCATCAGGCTTGAGATTTCATGCTCTATTTATCCTAACGTGGAGAAGCCAGACGAATCAGGATGGGGAGGGTAGTAGTGTCTATGAGAGGTAGGAATATTGTTAGAAGTATGGCTTTTTCTACTTGCAGAGCTATTTTGAGGCAGTGGTGTTCTGCCTGGGGGAGGAAAGAAGTTGAGTGTACATCTGATAGTTAACTTAGGGATAGACCGAATTATTTAGTAGCAAAGTGATCTCTCCTGTATATGCTTCTTACTCTGGGCTTAAATTTAACCAGATTAGTCACCCCTCCAGATAAACTTCTGTGAAGCTGTTTGGCCTGGGATTTATAAGAAATTGAAAAAAAAAACCTCACTCACCTGCTCATTCATGATAGTGGAGAGTTCACTGAGCATGTCTTTGTAATGAGACTTCATTTCTTCCTGATATTCCAACTGGTCCTCTTTAATGAGGCGCTCATTAACATCAAGGGCATGCCCACATGCATCTGCAAATTGCCTTTGGTGACAAAAGTAAGCAGATTAAATATGGTCTAAAAAATGTGTGGATGGAAGAAAGCATTGTGCCATCACTGAATATAAGCTGTCTTCTGTGAAGGTTTTTGTCTGGCCTTCCTTATATGCTCACAACATTCTTGAAGTCACATTTTATTGACCTCCTTTTCTCTCCCTCCCTCCTAGGGGGAGAAAAAGATTCAAGCAATAAAAAGCTTACCTGAAAATTTCCTTCAAAAGCTTTACTTGGTTGTCAGGATATTTTTTTGCATTTGTTTCTTCAAGGAAAGCTCTGGCATAAGCCATAGGTCCCGCATTTACCTATTGGGAAGAATGGTTTTAGGATGGTGGAGGTCAATCAGTCAATCAACGAGCATTAATTAAAGTCATTCTTCCATGGCCATGGTATCAAACTACCCACAATGCTTCATGGCTCAGCTCATGTCCTACCTTTTCTGGGAAGTTTCACATAACCCTGCAGCTCAGAGAGATTGATTAATCAATTCATTGACAGGCATTTTTAACTGCCTCCATCCTAGAGGTACAAATACAATGAATGCAACAATAATCTCTTCTCAAAAGTTGACCTTCTAATGGATAAGACATGCCCATATTTAAGTCTATACTGAATAAACACAAAGAGAATAAGCTAGTTGGAAAGAAGAGAGCATTAGAGTGGATCATTAAAGACTTCATGTTGAAGGGGGTGCCTGAGCTGTATCTTGAAGGAAAAGAGGAACTCTGTGAGGTGGATTTGAGGAGAGTACACTTTCAACATGGGGGGCAGCCAATGCAAAAGTACAGGGAGGAGAAACAGTGCCATGTATGAGGAATAGAGAAGGTCTGTTTGCATGGCTTGTAGAATGTGGGAAAGGAATAAGTGTATAAGATTATAGACATAGACTGTATACAGTTTTTTAAGGACTTTGAAAGTTAAAAGGAAAAAATAACTTATATTTTATATTGGTGATAATAGGGAGCCACTGGAGTTTATTGAATAGGGTATGGTCAAATCACTTTGGTAATAACTGTGGAAGTTAAATTGAAATGAGGGGAGACTTGAAACATGGAGATCAATTAGGAGACCATAGCAAGAGCCTAGGCAAGGGGTTATGATGGCTTGATTGAGGGTGGTGGCTATTTAAATAGAGGGAAATGATCATAGATGACAGACGTTATGGAGGGAGAAACAAGAAGTTTGGCAACTAACTGTATATATAGGATGAGGGAGAGATGATACTGAGGCTATAAACCCAGGAGGCTGGAAGAATGTTGGTGTTTTTGACAAAACAGGAAGTTTAGAAGATTGGTGAGTTTTGGGGAAAGAATGAACTTTGTTTCCAACAGGCTGAGTTTGAGATAGCCTCTGGGATATCTGTTATGAAATGTGTTATGTACAGTTGATGATACGTTATTGAAGCTCAGAGAAGATATGGGGGAGATCAATGTGAGGTGTCTTTCATTGAGGTGATAAACCTCTTGGAGCTGATGAGGTCACAGAGAATATATGCACAGAGAGAAGAGGGCCCAGGACAGAGCCTTGGGGAACACTCACATGCTATGGATGATGAACCCGAAAAGGACATTGAGAAGAGATGATCAGACAGGGAGGAGGAGAAGGACCAGGAGAGAATAATGTCAGGAAAGCCCAGAAAGGAAAGAGTATCCAGAAGAAAAAGGTGGTCAACAATATGAAATACAGCAGTATGTTCAAGAAGGATGAAGACTGAAAATTTAAAAAAAAGACTTAGATTTAGCAGTTAAGAGATTCTTAGTAACTTTGGAAAGACCAATCTGGATATTTTAAACCTATTACCGTGTACTGTAGTTATTTGTATTAATCTCCAAAACTTGACTATAAGGCACTGGAGGGCAAGGGCAATGTCTGATATTCCTTTCTTTATCTCCCATAGCACCTCCCTCCTTACCTGACACATACAGGAAATCCCCAAATAGTTGTTGAATGGACAAATACATGCGTGTGTACGCTTTCAAATCTGATAGCAAAATAGAAAGATCTGAATTGCTTGTTCTTTGCAACTTTTAAAATGTGGGCCCAGGGCTTGGAAAGAGCAACGTTGGGGCAGAAGAAAGAAAAAAAGTTGCAAAACAAGGTGGCCTCCAGCACTTACTGTATTTCAACAGGCTATGGATGCTTGTGATCAACAGATAATTACTGAGACAGCAGCTAGAGTCAGAAGCACTGGTAAGTCAGTAAAGGTTTTAGAAACTTCTTCATTTTTTTTATACCATTTCTGCAGGGATATTAATGCCTGAGAACCATTTGAATTCAAATGTAAAGTACTGGGAGAAAATGGTAATAATTTTTTTCTTTATCCCCATTATACCCTTTGTATACATATATTATGTCCCTTGGTAGAGTATAAGCTCCTTGAGGACAGGGACCATTAAAAAAAACACATCTCCAGCACCTAGAACAATCCTGTGTACATAGAAGACATAGTATTTGCTGAACTGAATCGAGAAACTGAATTTTGAAGCATTTTAAAAAGTATTATAAAATTTATATTTTCCTCACAACTTCAAAATTTCCAGAAATTTCCTATCTCCATATCAAACTGATAACTTGTGTTGCCAGAGCTTAGCACAGTTTCTGATGCATACTTACGGACGGATTGAGGTGCACCAATGTACATGCTGCATAATTTGAACAACTGATGTTTCAGATACATATGGAATAAGGTACATATAGGCAAGGCGCATGTATGTACCTAGGTAGGCATACTTATAAGCACAAATGTGCATATATATATATATATACACACACATATCCCATGTGTCTATTATGGCTGGATTTACATTGAAATCTCTTTTTAACTAATAATAAATAAGAATTTTAGACTTTAGCCTACACCCTGTCTTCTGCACTAAAAAAAGTTTCTAATCTATCAGATTTTTATTTCAACCCTTGAGAGAGCATTTCTTTTTTAAAAGTAGTTTTTTGGATATCTCTTGGTTTTATGTTGCCCATATTTCCCAAGAGCCATGTCTTCTAATAAAATTTTTTAAAAAACCGTAGTTTGGTAGATGCATCATCACCACGCTGGGCCAAGTCATAGTTACCTTCACGCTAACGCTCCCTTGGAGCTTGAGCTGCAGTCTGATCATGTCTACCTCATCCATCGTGCAAAGCTGATTAAGCTCAGAAACCTTCTTGGACATTTCATCAATGGCGACCTCAATGGGGTTAAGTTCTGTGCTTGAC